>CM077164.1:55501936-56162802 GCA_039583875.1 Platanthera guangdongensis | reverse complement strand
CGTAGCTACGAAGCTAGCTTGGTCCTTTTCCAACGGTCACACCTAAGGATCGGTCGTGCCGATCGAATCGGACGGGGAAGTTCTTCCCGATCAACAAATCGAGAGACAAGAGATCTCTTTATAGACGCGTGAGACTCTAAGCTTGGCTAAGCTTCTGTCGCCGGGAGATCGAGAGGAAACGCGATCAACAGCGGCGTCCAAATAGCACGAGCGGCGACGGCGGCGGAGGAGCGATTTCGCGATTTTAGGGTTTTCTCTTGCTCGGCTTCTTTCTCTGTCTGAGTATTCCGTTCAAAATACCCGAATATATATACTGTATACAACTTGAATAAGACCGTTGTGGGACCACAAGAAGAATCCAAAATCCCGGTCCAGAACATTGACAGCGGCAGAATCCGGTTCAGGAAGATCCAGAAAAAAGCCCAAGTCAAAATCGGTGAGAATCAAAAGTGATTCTCGCCGAGTCGCCGAGAATCAAAGGTGATTCTCGACGATTCGACGAAAACAAGGATGATTCTCGTCGAATTTGCCTTGGTTGCACGCACTGCTTTAGGCCAGGTCGAGACGGCGAGAATCAACCAGTGATTCTCGACGATTCGACGAGAATCACCAAGTGATTCTCGCCAAATCGTGAGAATCACTTGGTGATTCTCGTCGATTCTTACTTAGAAGCAGAGGTGCTCGCTTAGAAGTGGCTGGATCGAGTTCGGCGAGAATCAACCACTGATTCTCGACGAATCGGAAGAATCACTAGTGATTCTCGCCGAATCGGCGAGAATCACTTGGTGATTCTCGTCGATTTACACTTAGACGAATTTTCGTCTTTCCACCCATGAGGTGCTCCTTGACCCATCCTTGCTCCTGCCTGCTCCTGCATAGTTAGCCATATGCTTGAAAGTAAGTGCACTCCATGATAGGGAGTACACGTAGGCCAACACACTGATCTGCTCAATGAGGATTACGTCGTGCAGAACCGTGTAATTGACCCCTGCAACCCTGACAATTGGTGTGCACTTACATGGAAGAACTGCAAGCACAACTTGAAAGAGTTTATCAAATACATTGTCTATTGACCTTAGCTTGTCCAGGAGCTTCTTCAAATCAGTACATTGTGGATACAATACCCAACAATCTCCCCCTATTTGAAGAAGCCTAAACCCTGCAAGCTAAGGTGAATATAGCATATGGGAATGAAAACCATAAACTTGAAATTGAGTTGAGTGAGTTACCAATACCAATTTCTTGGAGCAAGCTTGGAAGCTTGGAGCCACATTAGCCTTAGCCGCGAGGGTAATCTCCCCCTTTTCGGCTTCTACAAATCGGGTCGAGCATTTGACCCCTTGCTCCCCCTCAGTTCTTGCGTCTGTGCTCACACTTGAGTTCCTTTCTCCCCCTCAGATCGTGCACGAGCCTGGAGCTTCTATAGTCTTCATTCCTCATAATTGAGCATCCCCAATTCAGTCTTGAAAAGATTGAACTTGGCCTCGTCTAAGGGCTTTGTGAATATATCAGCAATCTGCTTGTCCGTGGGGACATAACAGAGAGAGATGTCCTTGTTCTCCACGTGCTCTCCCGAATGAAGTGGTAGCGCACTTCAATATGCTTCGTTCTGCTGTGCGATACAGGATTGTTGGCAATTGCAATTGCACTAGAGGAGTCGCAGTACATTGGAACTTCCTTGAACTGAAGGTCGTAGTCGGCTAACTGGTTTCTGATCCATAGTAGTTGTGCGCAACAGCTTCCTGCTGAAATGTACTCAGACTCTGCTGTGGAGGTAGCTACACAATTCTGTTTCTTGCTGTTCCAAGAGATAAGTCTCCTGCCGAGGAATTGACACGTCCCGGAGGTGCTTTTCCTGTCATCCCTACTTCCTGCAAAATCAGCATCTGAAAAACCTATTAGCTCGACATCATTGTTTCTCGGGTACCACAAGCCAAGATTGGGAGTACCTTTAAGGTATCTTAGAATTCGCTTTGCAGCGACATAGTGAGATTCCTTAGTGTTCACCTGATATCTGGCACAGACACATGTGGAGAACATGATATCCGGTCTACTGGCAGTAAGGTAGAGCAGGGATCCAATGATGCTTCTGTATTTGGTTTCATCGAAAGGTTTACCTTTCTCATCCTTATCCAGAGACATGGTGGATCCCATTGGAGTCCTCATAGAGTTTGCACTCTCCATACCGAATTTCTTAAGGAGTTCATTTGTGAACTTCGTCTGAGAGATGAAGATTCCATCCTCAGACTGTTTCACTTGAAGTCCTAAGAAATACTTGAGCTCTCCCATACTACTCATTTCAAACTTTCCTTGCATAAGTTTAGAAAACTTTTTGCAAAGATTGTTGTCCGTTGACCCGAATATTATGTCATCGACATAGATTTGCACCAGCAAAATCTTGCCTTTGACTTCCCTGAGAAATAATGTTTTATCTATTTTACCTCTAGAGAACTTGTTCTCAAGAAGAAAACTAGATAAAGTCTCATACCAAGCTCGTGGAGCTTGTTTCAACCCATATAAAGCTTTATTAAGAAAATAAACATGATTAGGATAAGTAGGATCGACAAAACCTGGGGGTTGAGCGACGTATACTTCCTCTTTCAGGTCTCCGTTCAAGAATGCTGATTTCACATCCATTTGATAGATTGTGAATCCTTTGTGTGAAGCATACGCCAGGAACAATCTGATTGCCTCAAGCCTTGCTACTGGTGCGAAGGTCTGGTCGAAGTCAATCCCCTCCTCCTGTCTGTAACCTTGAGCCACCAGCCTTGCCTTGTTCTTTATGATGACACCATGTTCATCCAGCTTGTTTCTGAAGATCCACTTGGTGCCAATCACATTCTGCTTGTATGGTCTGGGAACTAGCGTCCAAACGTTGCAACGTTCGAATTGATGTAGTTCATCTTGCATGGCCAGAATCCATGCCGCATCCTTGTTCTCCTCGTCGAACTTCTTTGGCTCAACCTGTGACAGGAAGCTAAGATGCAATACTTTGTTAATAGTACCTCTTCGAGTTCTGACACCGACACGAGTATCTCCGATGATCTGATCTCTAGGATGATCCCTCACGTGTCGGAGCTCTAGAAGTCTGGCGTCTGGAGCTTCAACTACTTCTTGGGCTTCTCTTTCTTCCAAGAGATTTGTTCCATTTTGATCTTCAACATTTTCAGATGACGTGGAGGTGGAGACTTTGACGTACTTAGGAGTGTCATCTTTAGCGGTCTCATCCAGACTCAGCTGTTCCAGTCGTGCACCTGCATCTTCAAGAATACCACTGGAAGAGTTGCTGTTAAGCAAACTTCCTTCATCAAATACAACATTTATTGATTCTTCTACCACTAGGGTTTCTTATTGAAGACCCTATATGCCCGACTGTGGGAACTATAGCCCATGAATATGCCTTCGAAGCATTTTTCACCAAATTTAGTACGCGGGTACTTCCCATTATTCAGTACATAGCATCTGCAACCAAAAATCCTCAAGTAGGACATGGTTGGTTTCCTGCCTTTCAGTAGCTCGTAAGGCATCTTACGATGATGCTTGTTGATCAATGCTCAGTTTTGTACATGACAAGCTGTATTGACAGCCTCTGCCCAGAAGTATTCCGGGAGAGAAGCGTCTTTCAACATTATCGTGCAGGCTTTAATGAGAGTACTATTTCTCCTCTCCGCAACTCCATTTTGCTGAGGAGTGCGCGGAGAGGAAAACTCATGAAAGATACCTTGTTCTTCACAAAACTCTGTCATAGCACCAGATTCGAATTCTGTTCCATGGTCACTTCTGATTTTGACCACAGAGCAGTTAAATTCGTTCTGAACCTGCTTGACAAAACTAGTGAAGATGTCAAACGTATCTGACTTTCGTTTCAAAAAGAACACCCAAGTAAACCGAGAATGATCATCAACTATCACTAGCGTATAGGACTTGCCTCCCAAGCTATGAACTTGCATTGGACCAAACAAGTCCATATGTAAAAGGTAAAGACATCGGGAAGAGTCTTTGTCTGCAATGCTCTTAAAGGTAGCCCGAGTCTGTTTGCCCATCTGGCATGCAGGACAGGGGCTATCTTTGATGCGCTTGATACTGGGAGCATCCCTTATTAAGTTCTTAGAAAACAGCATACTAATTGTCTTGAAATTAATGTGTGCCAATCTCTTGTGCCATTGTTCACACAGAGATGCACTGCCTATTGTCACAAGGCATACGGGGGTAGAGGAATCTAAACTGAGAAAATCTAAGCAGAAGATATTTATGCTCCTAATGCCTGATAATACCGTCTCAGAAGAGGTACGTGAAATTATCAGACATTTATCCTTGCAGAACTTAACGTCATAACTTTTATCACATAACTGACTTACACTGATCAGGTTATGGTTTAACCCTTCAACATAAGCCACGTCGGTGATAGTGATTATACCGTTGGAAATCATACCGTAACCTCTGGTGACTCCTCGATCTGACCCTCCAAAGATGACTTTGGGTCCATTCTCGACTGGAGTGTAATCACGCAGCAGGCTTCTTATCCCAGTCATATGCCGGGAGCACCCACTGTCCAAATACCAGATCGGCGTTTTGGTGGCCTTTGGACATACCTGCAAAACAAAATTAATTTGCCTTAGGAACCCAATCGAACTTGGGTCCTAGATTCCTGGTTAGCACACTCCCCCTCAGTTGGTTAACCCTACGAGTGGTCGGCCTCGCATTGCTAACATGGGGAGTCTCGTAATGCCTTGGATAATCCACGGCAAAGTGACCGACTTTGCCACAGCACCAACAGTCGAATCTGTTGTACCTCTTCCTAGGCTCCTGCCTTACCCTGGGAACGGTGGGTACAGCTGGGGCCTTGGATCTGGAGGAGGAGGCCTCATGGTGACAGCAGTCACATGACTTCGTCACCTTCTGTATAACAGGCTTGCCTTTTGGTGCCTGCTTTCCATTATGGCCGCTGGAGAACGGACCATAATTGCCCATGTGGATTTCCTTATAAGGTGCCTTGAAGGCACTCTCACCGAAGTTCCGGGGAAAGGTCCAACCGTCATATCGGCTCTTTGGCTTTGCAACCGAGGGCCGGAAATGATGGCCAAATGTTGACTCAAAGTCATGTTGGTTGCAAGGAAAGCCAGGCTTTCTGAACGCAACAGGACTAAGCGGAGCCTTTCCCTTTTCATCAGCAGAGGCCTTCTTGGCGGCCTTATTCTTCCTCTGGTTCCTGTTTCTCCTGGAGGAGGAACCAGATACCCCTACATGCCCCAAGCCAGCTCCTTTGGCCTGAGCAGAGAAGGTATCAACAACTGGAAGAACTGTTTTTGGCATAGAGAAGCTCTTGACAATCTTCCTTTCTCCCGCAAGTTGTTCTTCCAACTTGTCAACTTCCTCCTGCTTAAGATCAAGGAGCTTCAGAGACTCTGAATGCTTTGAGGTCAGGTCAAGGTGCTCCTGTCGGAGAGAGATCAAACTGGTGACCTCTTCCCTTAGGGAAACACACTCACCCTTAAGGAATTTTACTTCCTTTTTCTCAGCCTTCAATCTCTTTCGGCACTCCTCGAAAGTGTTGAGCAGAAGCTCATACTTCTCGAGGAGCTCAGCTTCACGGGCCAAAAGGCTATCCTCAGGTTCATCATCCTGAGACTCAGGATCAGAGTTGGAGTCGGAGAGAGGGGTGTGAGCTTGTACCTTCCCAGTAAACGGGGGGCATTCTCCTTCTGAGTCAGAGCGACCCACCAGCCCGAAGTAGGCTTACTCATCATCACTGGAGTCTGAGGAATCAGACTCACTCAGTGTCTTTGGCCTTTTGGCGATGTAGCTCCGCTCCTTCTTCTTATCTCTAGAGGATTTGTGCTCCTCTTCTTTCCCTTTTTCTCTCTTGCCTTGATAGCAGTCGGCCACGACGTGTCCTGGCTTATTGCATCCAAAGCAAATAATGTCAGCGGAGCGATATTTGTTCGGTCTAGATGCATACCTGTCAGAAGAATAATTTTTCTTCTGATGCCTGGAGGAGGAGCCGTCTCTCTTTCTTTGATTCCTCATCTTGAGGAACTTCTTGAACTCTCAAGTGATGAGGGAGAAATCCTCCTCCGACAGCTCTGAGCTGGAGGAGCATGGCTCGGAGTCCTCCTCCTCATCCTTTTTCCTGGCACGGTATGAAACCGCACCCTTGCCTTTTCTGGAGTGACTGGCTTTTAGAGCCACAGTCTTTTCTTTGGCTGCCGCCTTCTCTGCTTCTTCTTCTGCTTTTCTGGTGTTCAGCTGAAGCTCATAGGACATCAGCTTTCCAAACAAAATTTGTGGATCAGTTTCTGCTAGTCTGTCAAATTCTCTGATGGCGCAGATCTTTGTGTCCCATTCCTTAGTAAGGGACCTAAGAAATTTGTCATTGAGTTCACCATTAGTGAACACTCTTCCGTAGCCCTTGAGGGCATTGACAATCTTTAGGAAGTTCTCGTAGGTGACTCCGATCTCTTCCTTAGGCCCTTGTCTGAAGGCCTCATATTTTTGGTTCAGGAGGGATCTCCGATCATCCCTCACTTCATCCGTGCCCTCCATTAGGATGATCAGGCACTGCCAGATCTCCTGTGCTGTCCTGCAGTTGCTGAAGTTTTGCATCATTGAGTCATCAACTGCGCTGACCAGAATGTTTCGTGCCTTCTTGTCAAGTCCCACTATCACCATCTCGTCCTTGTCCATTTCAGAAAGTGTCTTCGGCACCTTCTTGGTGGGATCAATGGTGGAGGCCTTAGTGGGGACATAAGGTCCCTCCTCCACGATCATGAAGAGTCGAGGATCAACTGCTTCCATGTAGAACCTGATCCTTTCCTTCCAGATAGGAAAGTTGAGCCTGGTGCACACTGGGATCTTGCCGGAGAACTTGAGCCCGTCCATAGTAGATGTTTGTCTTCTTCTTGACACTAGGGGCAGGATTCAACTCAAGGTGTTAACCTTTTTGATGAGCAACCTAGCTCTGATACCACTTGAAAGTCCACCTAGTGTCAACAAAGTTCACCTATGGGGGGGGGGGGGGGAATAGGTGACGAGCAATGCTTTTGCGGAATTTACGAATGTACCTGCACAATAAAAATAAAAAGCACAACACACAGAATACACAAGCAATTTATAGTGGTTCCCCGACTTGGGTACATCCACTTTCCCCCTTCGACCTATCTCCCAATAAGGGACGACTCGGTCTCTTCTCCAACAGGATTGAAATCCAATCCTTGCACTATCGGAAGGAACCCTTCCACACGTAGGAGTCAACACTCCCACAAACCGGGTTGCACCCAACCCTTACAACACGGAACAATCGTTCCTTTACAACAACGGTAAAATAGAATGTACACGAGATACAAACTTCATTTGGAGACTACGGTGTTCCTCTTCGTTCGACGACGTGTTCGTGAAGTCAACGAAGAGTCTACAACCTTGGTCTTTCTTGGAAAGGATCTCCCCAGAACCGGCGGCATCAAGACGAGCGGCGGCTTGCTTCGGGATCGGCGGCTATGATGATGAGCGGCTGCTGAACTTAGAGATCCAATCTTCGTAGCGAAGCTAGCTTGGTCTTCCAACGGTCACACGAGGATCGGTCGTCTTGATCGATTCGGACGGGGAAGTTCTTCCCGATCAACAAATCGAGAGACAAGAGATCTCTTGATAGACGCGTGAGACTCTAAGCTTGGCTAAGCTTCTGTCGCCGGAGATCGAGAGGAAACGCGATCAACAGCGGCGTCCAAATAGCGCGAGCGGCGACGGCGGCAGAGGAGCGATTTCACGATTTTAGGGTTTTCTCTTGCTCGGCTTCTTTCTGTCTGAGTATTCCGTTCAAAATACTAGAATATATATACTGTATACAACTTGAATAAGACCGTTGTGGGACCCACAAGAAGAATCCCAAAATCCCGGTCCAGAATATTGACAGCGGCAGAATCCGGTTCAGGAAGATCCAAAAAAAAGCCCAAGTCAAAATCGGTGAGAATCGAAAGTAATTCTCGCCGAGTCGCCGAGAATCAAAGGTGATTCTCGACGATTCGGCGAGAATCAAGGATGATTCTCGTCGAATTTGCCTGGTTGCACGCACTGCTTTAGGCCAGGTCGAGACGGCGAGAATCAACCAGTGATTCTCGACGATTCGACGAGAATCACCAAGTGATTCTCGCCGAATCGGCGAGAATCACTTGGTGATTCTCGTCGATTCTTACTTAGAAGCAGAGGTGCTCGCTTAGAAGTGGCTGGATCGAGTTCGGCGAGAATCAACCACTGATTCTCGACGAATCGGCGAGAATCACAAATGATTCTCGCCGAATCGGCGAGAATCACTTGGTGATTCTCGTCGATTTACACTTAGACGAATTTTCGTCTTTCCACCATGAGGTGCTCCTTGACCCATCCTTGCTCCTTGTCTGCTCCTGCATAGTTATAGCCATATGCTTGAAAGTAAGTGCACTCCAATAGAGAGAGTACACATAAGCCAACACACTGATCTGCTCAACGAGGGATTACGTCGTGCAGACCCGTGTATATTGACCTACTGCACCCTGACATTGGTGTGCACTTAGCATGGAAGAACTGCAAGCACAACTTGAAAGAGTTTATCAAATACATTATCTATTGACCTTAGCTTGTCCATGAGCTTCTTCAAATCAGGTACATTGTGGATACAATACCCAACAGCTTTGCTGTCAGCTGTTCTTAATGCTGTAGGTACAATGTTTCTTTGCTTGAGTGTTGGATACCACTTTTCATTCAGAATGTCAAGCTTACCATGACCATGTATGATATCATGATCACTACAATTGGTAGGATGTTGTATTTTTCTGAGAGCAATAGGAGGATTAAAGACAAGTGGCTTAACTGGGGCTTTCCTTTTCCTTTTGGAATTAGCTGCCCTAGTATTTCCCTTAAAACCCAATCCTGCCTTACCCTTTTGAGACACAAAGTCATCAATTAAGGGAAGGATAGATTTTGGCTTAGAGAAATTAGCCACTAGATCATTTTCCTTCTGAAGTCTGACTTCCAGACTTTTGATTTGATCACTCTTGAATATGATTGTACCCATCTGAATAATAGTTATGTTTTTCAGCTTGGAAATCTCATTCATCTTCTGATCCAGCAGCTTTTCTGAATCAGATGCAGCCAACTTAAGAGCTGCAATTTCCTTAGCCTGAATTTTAGTCAGGTTTTTGCATCTCTTAAATGACTGCAGTAAATCACCATATTCATCTATAAGTTGATGAATATCTCCTTCCGATTCAGATCCATCCACATCTCTTGATGCAGATGCTTCTGATTCTGAGCCAATGAAATAATTAGAATCTTCAGATAAGCTTTTTACCATACTGGGACCAGGCTGATCCTGATAGTGATCTTCATCAGTCAGGGCCATCAGCCCTTTGCACTGATGATCTTCAGTTCCATTTATTGAGTCCAGTAATTGCAAGAACTCATTCTCTTCTTCTATTGCAAACAGACCAATATAAGCTTCACCAGCAGATTCAGAATTTGAAGATGATGGATCTGTCCAGCTTTTCTCTTTCTTTGCTACAAAGGATTTCTCCTTCTTGTTCTTATTCTGAGACTTCTTCTTATCTGCATATTCCTTTTTTTTTGTCTAGACAATCAGCTACTACATGTACAGGTCTGTGCAGCAATAGCACACAATCTTTGTAGTTGTTTATTTGCTAGGTTTTGACCTACTCTTGTCCTTTCTAGATGAATTTCTTTTTTGATAATATTCATCCTTGGACTGAGAGGAGGATGGCTTAGTTTTCCACTACTTCTTCTTCAAAAATCTCTGAAACTGCCTTGTGAAGACAGCAAAGTCCTCATCAGAATGATTGCTATCTGAGGTGTGACTATCTGAACTTTCAGAGATCACCTCTGCAGCTTTCTTAGGAGGAGATGAAGACATCCTCCTGTCCTTTCTTGTGGCTTCTGACTTGAAGGCCACTGACTTTTCTCTATGGTCAACTTTAGTACTTTTCTCTTCCTCCTTTCTGGCTATGAGTTGCATTTCATAAGAAAGCAATTTGCCAAATAGTGTTGGAGGAGAGATTCTGCCAGTCTGGCCACTTCCCTGATGGCACAGATCTTGGTGTCCTAATCCTTAGTCAAAGATCTAAGGAATTTATCATTCAACTCATATTTACTAAATACCCTTCCATATGACATTAGTTCATTCACAATTCTGAAGAACTTCTTGTAACATTCAGTGATGCTGTCTGATTTGCTTTGTCTGAAGCTCTCATATTCCTGGTTAAGCATTGACTTTCTATCTTGTCTGACTTCTTCTGATCCCTCCATGTAGACTATCAATGTGTCCCACATCTCCTTGGAGGTTTTACAGTGAATCAGATTTTGAAATGTTGAGTCATCTATGACACTTACTATAATATTCCGAGCTCTCTTATCTATAGTAGACAAGATAATCTCATCCTTAGTCATTTCTGAAAAGTCTTTTGGTGTTCTCTGATTAGCATCAAGAACTGAGACTTTCATTGGAGTATAAGGCCCTTCCTTAACAGTTATATATATTCTTGGATCGGATGCTTCCATAAACAATCTGATCCTTTCTTTCCATATTCCAAAGATTTCCTTCCTGCATATGGGCAACTTCATGCAACCAAGTTCCTTATGATTTTCTCATGAACCCATCTGTTCAAATTTATTCTGCCTCACAGATCTTACTCAAACTGTTAAGTCTATCTTTGAGTAACCTCGCTTTGATACCACTTGAAAGAATTGGTTTCAAGATAACCTAAACACCTAGAGGGGGGGGGGGGGGGGGTGAATAGGTACAATTCCTTTTTATACTAAGGCAGAATATAAATTCAGTTAATCACATAGAATCAAACAGATCTACTGCTACCACATCACAGAAATCACACAATCACACACAATCACAGATGGCACACAGTTTTATAGTGGTTCCCCAAATGATGGGTACATCCACTTTCCCCCTTTGCCTATCTAGCAGTGTGCTAGATTTGGCCTAACTTCTTCCTTCCTTCTCAGATCTACAAATCTTACAGCTCAGAACCCAGTCAAGGTTCCTACAACTCAGAGTGAGTCCACACTCCTACAACTCAGACAATTAAGCCCTACCTCAGCCTTCACCCAGGCCTACAACTCAGAGAATCAGATCTCCTACCTCAGGCACATAACCCTACCTCAGCCTTCCCAATGCCTACAACTCAGAGATGTAAATCTCCTACTTCAGGCACCCAGCCCTACCTCAGCCTTTATAACTTAGGCTTACAACTCAGATCAATAATGATCTTACAGAAAAATGATAAAAATAGTTTGTATCTTTCACCCAAGTTGAGAGAGAATGGGTAGAAAGATTTCTTGATCAGTTCTTGAAGAATCTGATTTCACAGAAATCCACCTGTCTTTGGCTTTCTTCAAAGCTTCTTAAATCTGAACACAATAAGGTTGAATTTCTTAAAGATGATCTTCAATCAACTTCCCTCTTAAAATCCATAAATCAATCTGAATTCCTCTTTGCTGATTAGTTCAGGATCTGCTCTTAAGAGACTAGTTGTTGATAGTCTCTTTCTTCACCTGAATTGTTGGAGCACTCTCTCTATAAATTCTTCTGAAGAAATGTTGAAATTCTTCACTTAGATCCACTTGAAATCTCTACCTGGATTTCCTTGTGTATGTTGGATCTTCTGTTGTAATTGTGATTTGTGAACAACGTTTTTTCCGTTCTTCTTCTTCAATCATATTTCTTTGTTGATAGAATCTGTCTTTATATAGACTTCATCCAAGGTTACCGACTGATCCGGTTGCTAACTAACTTCTGACGGATCTGACAGTTGCAGTAGACCTGTTGGTTATGACAGCTGTCAAGTCTTCCAGTCACTTATTGAAACTTTGTCTCTGTCAGCAAAATGTTGAGTCTGAACTTCACATGTTTCGACACAAGTAGACTAAGTGTCGACACAATCCTTGGTGGTGTCGACACAGCTCTCATGGTGTCGACACTACTTCTTGACATAGCTTCTGTAAGAATGTGTCGACACAAGTCTTGTGCGTCGACACAGTCACTTCTTGTCTTGACACAATTGACTTAGAAGAAATTCTGGTGTGTGTGTCGACACAAGTCCTGTGTGTCGACACAGTTGATGTCGACTGAACTTTCTGTGTGTCGACACAAGTCCTGTGTGTCGACACAGTTTATGTCGACTGAACTTTATGTGTGTTGACACAAGTCCTGTGTGTCGACACATTTGATGTCGACAGAACTTTCTGTGTGTCGATTGAACTTTCTGTGTGTCGACTGAACTTTCTGTGTGTCGACACTGCTTCTCCAAGTGTCGACACAATTGACTCCAGGTGTCGACACATCTTTTCTCAAGTGTCGACACAAGTCTTCACAAGTGTCGACACAGCTTCTTCTGGTGTCGACTCATGGACTTAGAAACTTTTGCTGCATATTCTTAACCTGCACATATAAACTCAAAAAAATATCAAATACACCTTGATGAATATCATTGTTATATGTTAAGCTTCTCCAAATCTGGTACACATTTTCCAATGTACGCAACACTATTTTTAGGATCTAGAGTAGATGGAGCACCAGCACGACCGACAGGACGAGGTGATAGGGCATGAGGAGTTGATTCCACCTACTACTACTACTACAACGCTACCTCAGGTGGGATGAGTACGAGATTAGTTGATTAGCTTCCGCTGTTTTGATATTTTGAGAGGAGAGTTTATTCATATGATGTACTGGGCATAAGCCCTTATTACTCTTCATATTTTTATTCTCATTGTGGACTGTGTATACTTTTATTCATATATATATGAGTTTTACTGTGACTGTGGAGTAGCTGTGTTGTACTCAGATATGTATTACTTCTATTTCTCATATTGACATACAGGTTATATGATCGTTTTAGCCGGCAGTATCGGCGTGTTTCGGTGTCGACTAACCCGTGTGTTGGTGCCACCGTAAGACGACAGTTCTGGGCATAAGACCGAGAGCCTCCTTGATAAGGGGGAGGGGTCTTACAAACTGGTATCACTTGAACAAACGATCATATGAGAAAGAAGTCCACAACACTGGCTCACCCCACTCGAGCAATAGTTTACGGACAAACTATGCAGCAGAAGTAATGGTGTGCCCATGTGTAAAAAGTCACAGAAAATAGTCCATTTAAACAATGAGTTAGGCCAATCCAATTAGGACAACACCTTAGTTTGAGTTACCAAGAGGATTTCGTAGTGTACCCGAGTCTAAAATCGACCTCAGAGATAGATTGGTTAAGGTACGAGGATACCCAAATTCACCAAGGGAAGAATTTTACACAAGAGTCACTTTTAAGGCTTAAATTCCGATGTCCCTACTCCACCTATCGAGTGATATTATCACTTCTTACCCAAGATGATAGGACCGCCTTAAGGAGAATTGGTGCATATAATCTATTAGTGGAATAGTAAGGTACTCGTAAACTTAACCCTCATACTGATGACTTGATTACGTTGAGACAACTACAGTGGCAAATACCCAAGGTAGAATAAGAATTCAAGTCTCAGAAGAAACCCATTTTGGTTGGGTCACATGTTGACCTCGAGAAGATTGTCGTATAAGTAATCTTAAGGGCCAAAGGTATATAACATATCAATTAGTCTCAAGGTGGAACTCCAGGTCTAAGATTGTTAGACCTAAGGATTGAGTGCACATATAAGAGGAATGCACTATAAATATTAAGGGAATTTAGCCCGAAAGGTATGGGGGCTAATCCTTTTGTTTATTGGGCTAAATTGGTAATGACTTGAATTTCTCTAGACCCGGTTTATAAAACATGTGTCACAAACATAATGATCTAGAAGACTTGATTAATTCAAATGTTGCTCAAGTAAAGATGAGGTTTTGTGTTCGCATAATCGGCAAGATAACCAACCCTCCCTAGAAGTTTGAGATATACGTAGAGGGTTGCCCGCTTGGATATATTACAACCCTAGAACAAGGAAAGTCTCCATGAGAATTTAGAAACTTTCACGGGCTTGTGAATCATATCATTACTTGACACAACTTTAAGAGAGATTGTAATTTCATCAATGCATAATGACATGCTGTATCCCAAAGATCGAAACAAGTTGTGTATAATCCACAAGAATTCGAACAAATGGCCTTTCAATAAACTAAAATCAAGTAGTAACGATGATACAAAGGTTTTATGTATAAATTAAGGAATATGTTACCACTGCAAAGCACGTTCCTAGATGCCCCAACACCTTAACCCAATTGACGTGACACACGATTAATAATTATATCATCGGTTAATGATTTGATTAATGAACTCAGATATATTGCAAGAGAAAACCAATGTGAATTGAGAATTCAGTATAAGTCGGAATGATAGTTGGAAATTATGCATAGCTGTGGCTCTTAGGAAAGTGACTATGACTTTCACATATTAAATGTGTAGAATTGGGGGAAGTGGAAATGATGATGGATCACCGCAATCCGTGCCTACCTGACATGCTCAGGTCATAATGTTAGAAACGTACAGATCGATATAGAGTAATATCATGGTAATGTGAAGGAGTGATTACAGGTCTTAACTATGACGTGATTGGAGCCCATCAAGTAAGGATTCAAATATTTGAGTAATTATGTCTATAACACTGGGGGTATAGCGATCCCAAAAAACTTAAAGGCAAGTGAAAAATCAAAATTGGAAGACATATATTATAGGTATGATCCTTTGGATATGACTCTGATGATCACAAGAACCAAAACAAAAGTGTTCGATGATGATTTACAGATGGTGTGTTCTCTCAAAGAATCAACCCTTTTCAAATTTAAATGGTTTACTTACCCTTATACTTTGGGAGATAGTTTAAGTTATAATTAGAAATCTTGATAAGATAACGTCCTGCGTTTAGAATATAATGGTTAAGTTACTATGGTTAGGTATGATTTAGTACTACCTTGTTTGATCCTAAAAGGGGCTGGGATTTGGAGAATTAAACACAATGATGAAATATCATTATTATTCATGCTTACATGATATAGCCAGTCACTTGATCATAATGGTGAACTATAACCTTGAATGATTTAAATTAAGAAAAAGTCATTATATTGGAACTTAAGGTAACGTTATGATAAATAAGATTAATCTCCTATGACATGACATTGAAAATGTAACGACTCAACAAATTCAAATGGGGTGGATAATTAGTTGAAACATACGCATAGGTATGATCCCTTGATTATGATAACATCGAGAACTGGGACACGTACGTTGATAACATCATGATCACCTTAGGAAATTCATGACTATGGAGAGATCAATTTTGGTTTGCTAAAGTGTATACAGTGAAATTACACAAGAACTAATGAGTGTTTATTAAGATTCTCTTTATGATGAAATCGATTTGTGTCAGATCTCACCATTATTAGACATATACGTTTATAAATTTATGAATTAGACTATATATGAAAAACAATTGGGAGTCATTTATATCAATATCAATATCATTAATGATCGCTTGATGTACGCTTGAAAGGTGAACACTCTATGAATTATGTATTACCGTTTATGTAGAGGTGTAATAATTCATGAGTCTGGAAGAAACAAAATAATGACATCTTCATCACATCTTAATTTTGGAGGTTGGTTAATTACTATACATAAGTTGGATCTTCGTAATAAATAATATCACGATACATTGAATTTGAAGAATCGATGTAGTATAAGCCATGTGGCATGATGCGATTCTGGAAGAGAAATCTGAGATTTGTGTGCTCAATTCTACATATAAAAGTATTTATTTTCACGTACTTGGTGGTCATTGCTCGTAAGGGACACCGAACATACGTATGATTAAGGTTTATTTAATGATAATGCATTGAAAGACCTGGAAATATGCCAATGTAGTCCTGATTATGAATATCATGAAGTATAGTGAAAATACACTTGGATCGAAATATATAGAGGATACGAGTGCTCAGATACAACTGATTAGGGATCAGATATTGGAGGCTCAGAATAGACAGACCAAGTACTACGATGTACGATATAAAATGGTGGAGTTCCAGGAGGGGGGGGGGCATTGTGTTCTTGAAGATACGTCGGGTGCATGGTGTCTCTCGGATGCGAAGTCACAATTAGCTCAGCCCTCAATATAGGGGGTCGTATTTGATCCTGGAGCAGATCGGCCCCTTGGCTTATTGGCTGGAGCTACCGCTAGAGTTAGGGAATTTGCACGACATCTTTCACGTCTCCTCACTTTGAAGAGCTCTACTTCGACCAGAACAACATATTACCACTGCAGCAGGACCGATAGCAACAGATAGATCAGTTGGTTTGGAGCCGGTCCGGAGCGAAGATACGACGATTCGAGTTCTGCGGAAGAAGATTCACCTAGTGAAGGTATTGTGGTCCAACCACGGACGGGACGAGCACACTTGAGGACCGATGGATCTGATGTGTGAACGGTACCCAGAACGTTTCGCCTCAGGTGTATTTTAATTATGTTGAAATTTTCTTAAAATTCTTATGCACAGAAACCCCGAAGACCCAAACTTGAATTTCGGGGACGAAATTATTTTTTTGGTTTATTGGGATTTGTAACATCCCATGTTACTTCTAGACCCCTTAACTTAGATTGGGTTGGGCATGGGGTGGGTGTTAGGGAAATTAGCTAGGTTTGACCCTAGGTAGTGGGTTGTAGCCATGTGGGGCCCACTATAGGGTCAAGTCAAACTAGGTCAAACTAGCCTTAATATGAACCCTAGCCACACCATGACCCCACCACATTGCCCTAACCCTAAAATAATCTAAGTGGACCGTAGGGCATGTCATTAAGTCAACTCTTTGACCCTAGTTGACCAAAGTCAACCATAACCCTAAGTTGGTCAAATCTATACCTATAGGCCCAATTAGCCCAAGTAGGGCACCACTGTAACACCCCCGTCCGTCACATGGCATATAACAGAAGGTCCAGCTGGAACCCGATGCCATATACCACAGACAGTCGGAAGGGTTACATAAGAATATCCAAACTATCTAATTAAGACTACTCGTCCTACACAGAGCATTCTAGCGGAAGCTTTTAAATAGTTAAAAGAACCCAAAACTTAAATCCATAATCATGAATGTCCACATCCATAACATGAATGAAAACCAAATACACTGAAAGGGGGAACACGACCTTATGGCCTTACAATAGTTCACTTAACAAATAGTGTCTTACATACATCAGCTCGTAGGCCGGCCACACATGACAAAATAAAAACAACTATTCTTTACGGCCTTCAAGGGCCAGCACAACAACATGGGCTCCAGCCCACTATTTTGCACTCGGCTCCATAGCACCTACAAGCAACATTCCACCGCATGGTGGCAAACCGGCAACGGTCAGCTAAAGCCGACCAAATTATAACGACCCCGCCCCTTACTCGGGACGGCGGTGCTCTTTCCCTACATAACATTAGCCAAGCTAAACAATTATGTAAAAACATATTTCGCCACAGGTGTAGGCTCGCCCGGCCAAACACCCCGTGCACTCAGGGCACATTAACGGTGAATCCTGACACTTCAGCGTCTTCACCACCACCACCAAGATGGCAACCACGTGAGCATTTAGCCTTTCTAACCACTGTCTAAGGCTCCTGACTATGCTAACAGCCAGTCCCCTTTTCGGGTCTCTCACACCGAGCTGTGGTAAGGTGGGTCATTTTTCCCTGGATTGTTATCACAAACTTTCTGTGTCTAGAGCAAGAGTTAGCCTACCTGTCAGAAATGCTGCAGGTAGGCAAGTCAGATTTCAGACTAATCAGAACCTAGGACCCAATACCTATTGGGGCCTTAAGGTAAAGTAATCTATTTTGCAGGTCTGTCTAAGTGCCCAAACCCCATAGGGTACTTGGACTGAAGATGTTCCAGAACTTGGATAGGAACAAGAAAGTCATCTTATGGATCAGAATCTAGTGTGGGAAAGACCTAAGATCTTCAGTTGGGAAGTTGGTGATGGATATTGACCATCAAGGATACTCCTCTTACTACCTAAGAGGAAGAGAATGTGGAGTGAAATCCTAAAGAAGGGCAGGTGCACACTCATGGATGAAGACCAACTAAATCCATCCATTAAGGACAAGATGCCTGGTTGGTTGGACAAAGTTTTGCTGCCACACCAGCAAACTTGTGAGGAAAAGTAGTCTGTAATCACTGAGGAAAGCTGTAAAGAATAAGTTATTCTGAGAGCAGCAGGGAGGGAGCACATTATGCTCAGCTGAAAAGTTTCTCAAGTGGTATCATCAGCTGTCTAGCTCTTCAGTGGAAACCAGAAAAGAAGTGTGCTCAGGTTCAAGATTAACGGTTGTTACGTCTTCATTTTTAGGAGGGAACATCGCAGATAAAGCAATAGGTTTTGTTGGAGGGCAGCCAGGCAAGAGTGACAGGGCCTAAAGGGTCGATACCATCAGTGTTGTTCGTTATGGATGTTATTTTTGAGAGACTCATTTGTAGCCTTCTTGGCATTTTGTACTCTGATATTATAGAAGCCTTGGTTGCTTATTATTATGATGTACTTGTCCTGGACTTATATGCTTATTGTGGATTTTGACATCTGTTATATTCTTTTTGTTGGGTTTGCAATGAATGATATTTATTGTAGCCGGCGGGATAGACATCTTATAGTATAGGTTAGCATGTGTGCTAACGCTACTGCAAGGCAGTTGTTCTGTGAATAAGGCTCCCCTTGACCGTGTCTTGTGTTTCGAGAGGGGGGTATTACAACTTCACTCAACACCTGTGTACTTAGTCACATTCTTTCTGTTTCTTCTTAGGCTTTGCCTATCTCACAACCTTTAGCGGTATAGCGTTGAGTGAGTACACTTCACTCAGCGTCTGTGGACTTAGCCACATTTTTAGCTTGCCAAATTTTTGGCTTTGACAGTCCAAGCTATTTTCAACAATTTTACTCACCTGGCACAAAGTGAGTAGACTACACACAACGCCTATGGACTTTGGCTATTTCCATCCTATCCAGCATCTTCCCTTGCATCTGGCATTGAGTGAGCTTGCTTCACTCAATGCTTGTAGACTTAACTGAATTCATGCACTCGGCATTGAGTGAGTAAGCTTCACTCAATGCTTGTGGACTTGGGCAAATTCCTCTCTGTCCAGTCAACATCTTTGTGTCCACCTTTTAGCCTTGTGACCACCTGTCACAAACTCTTAGATAACCTGTCTAAACTTGTTCCTGGAATATCCTGCACATGATGAGCATAAACAACATCAAATACAACTATGCTCTTAGTGTTGATGGTGATGTCTCTTCAAATCCAATCTAGAGAACATTATGGTCAATTGACCTAACAATCTCCCTCTATTTGAAGAAGGCAGAACACCCAGCAATACTAAGAAGCATTAACATAATAAGCAGATTACATTCATGTAGTATAGGTTTTATCTGTTACATCTGCTAACTTATACTATATGAATTTTAGCATATCAATCCAATGTACTCCATTTGACTGCATTGACTCAATTAGTTAATTCAATGCATCCTCATACCACTTGAACAATTGCTCAAGTAATATGCACTATCCTTTATACCACTTAATACCTAAATGGAGCACCACAAGAAGCACTGACTCAACATGACCTGATCATGTCAAGTATTGCTTCCACATATCCCCCTTATGTATTGCCACACATCTCCCCCTTTCTGGCTTCTTCAATAGGTATATTTATTGAGGGATGAGATGGGATCAAGGAAGAATTTATCACTTAATCCTAGCCAAAGTCCCATGTTGATAACACTAAAGATATTAGCATTGAGGTCAAACCACTTGATTAAGAGCCATACCTTTTGTGTTGATACATTAATACAACACAACACTACAACACTTGGACTAGCTACTAATATAGTTCCACTTGAGCTGATACCAGAGATTGTAGTCCACTTACTGAATTTGTATCCTTAGAATCATCATCCACTTGTGGTGATATAATTGATACACCACATCACTACAACCCCTTGACACATGAGTGGACCATGGATCCATTTGAGTTAGCTGTTAGATGTTCCTCTTCTCCTATAGCAACACTTTTTTATCAGCTTCTCCACCACACCGTTTTCTCAACAGCAGCAGTCCTTCTCAGACTCAGAGAAAATTATGACTCTGTCATAAATAATCTCCCTCTTAGTTTGTGCATTGTCCTTAGGACAAACTGATCAGCAGTGAAGATCTCTAATCCACTGCAGTAGCTGCTTGCTCCTTGTCAACATGAGGCTGATACTGTTCCAGCAAGTGCTGGACATGCTCCCCCTTAATAGGAGCATTTCCTGTCATCATTTCTGCAGGTGCTGAGCTTGATCCCCCACAATAGGAGCATCACTGTCATTCCATCTGTTGGTCACTTGAGTCCATCTTAGTCTTGATAGCACTTAATGGTCTTTATAGTCTTGATGTCACATCAAGGACTTATCTACCTATCTCCATTAGAGAGCATCATCCCAGATTTGTTGTGTTCTTCCATATACTGTGAAGAGGTGGAGGAATTGTTCTTTCAATGCTTTCGCATCTTCAGCAAATTTTCATCTAGCCTAGATACCTGACTGTTTGATTTGGGTGAATACCACTTGGATTATTTTGGCAGGGTTTTGCGTACCATCTCTGCTTGCATAGCATACTCTCTTTTTATCATGGCCATCTTGTGTTGATACCACTCTAATAGTGATCTTACCACTTGAGTAGATGCCACTTGAACCTTGAATGATCTTCCCTTAAACCATCCTTTCATTCTGGCACCAAGTCTTTATTTACACAACTATTCCCACAGGAATATGCTGACTTGTATCAATAATGGCGGGAGCAATCTAGCAGTTCTTATGAACTTGCACACTTACAGCAGTTGTAATCATCTAGATAGTCTCCTTCTTATCCTCAGCATTGTCCATAGGGACAAACTAAACTTCAGAAGTATTCTTCTGATCTCTTTGGTGCTGGAGATTCTCATACACCAATTATTTAGACTAGACTTTAACCTTTCCAGACTGAACTAGACTATATTGGCTCCCCCTTAATAATTACACAGATTCAGTCTACACTGCCCACACTCTTGGACAACCTTTGCTACAGATTCAGATGATACTGAAACCTGAGCATACTTCTTTTCAATTTTCCTCAAAAGAATCTACCAGAGTCTACCAGAGGATACCACTTGAGAAGCTTTTCAGCTGAGCATAATGTGCTCCTTCCTTGCTACTCTCAGAAGAGCTACTTTTAATGCTTTCCTCAACGAGTACAGCCTGCTTTTTCTTCACTGATTTGCTGGTGTGGTAGCAAAAAATTGTCCAACCAGACATTCCTCCTGGCTGGATCCAGCTGGCCTTTGCCTAAGACTTATGTAACACTTTGTTTGCTGAGGAGGCAACTTTGATACCAAAACACTTTGTCGCGCCACTCAGGCATCTTGACCTTTAATGGATGGATTCAGCTGGTCGTCATCCATGAGTGTGCACTTATCCTTCTTCAGAATTTCACACAACATTCTCTTCCTCTTGGGCAGTAGGAGGAGCATCCTATATGGTCAATATCCATCACCAACTTCCTAACTGTAGATCTTAGGTCTTTCCCTCCCTTGAGTATGATCTATAAGATGGCTTTCTTGTTCCAGTCCAAGTTCTGGAACATCCCCTATACAAGTACCACATGACGATATGGGCACTTGGATTAACATACAAAATAGAGTTCATCCTACCTTAGTACCCCAATAGGTATTGGGTCCTAGGTTCTGATTAGTCTGAAATCTAACTTGCCTACCAGTAGCATTTTTGATAGGTAGGCTAACTCTTGCTCTAGACACAGAAGGATTGTGCCAGCAATCTAGGGTAAAATGCTCCACCTTGCCACAACACCAACACTCATGGATATTATATCTCCTTTTTTGAACAGGTCCTATAGTGTGGTTAATCGCTATTTGGATAGAAGGAACGGGAGCAGCAGCTTTCTTTAGGTTCCTTTCAGCAAGGATCTGACTGAAGGTTAGTCTTCTATCAGTCTTCCTTTGCTTGCTCTGAATGATATTTACATTTGTCTTCTTTTCAGATGACTTGATGGTTATATCATCAGTAATAGCCAAGTTACGCTTACTGGTAGACTAACCCTTGGTCTGCGTCCCTGCTGGATGGGCTTGAGTGAAAGTCATTGCCTTGTCCTTGTGAGTTGGGTCTGAGGCACCAAATATAAATGGTTCAGAATGGGCCATTTGTACTTCCTCATGGGGAGCCTTAAAGGCACTCATTACCCTACCCTTTCTTCTTCCATTGGAAGATACTCTTGTATTCTTACAAGAAGAATTCTCATTCTCTAATGACCATGCATGCAGTGTTGGTCATACCTGTGAGAAAGGAGGATTACCTAGTGATAGGTTGACTGTGGCACTACAGGAGCTTTGTCGTTCCCATTGGAAAGTTAAACTCTTATACTTCCCTTGAGTGCCAACTCATTCTTACCATTTTGAGGGGAGAAGGAATCTATCAAGGGCAACACAGTACTTGACTTAGAAAATCTAGCCACTATCCTTCTCTCCTTAAGGAGCTCCACTTCAAGATCCAAAATGATCTTGTCCTTCTGGCATATGGTCTCAAGTTGGATGACTGAGATAGCCTTTAGTTGGCTGACTTCCCTCACTTTTTGCTCCAGCAAAGATTCTGAATCAGATTGCTGGGAAGCAGATAGGTGCAAGAAGGTAATCTCCTTAGCCTGAACCTTGGCCAACTTCTTTCTTCTTCTCAAAGCATCCAAAATTTGACCGTACTTGTCAATCAATTGATTGAATTCTTTCTCAGATTCAAAGTCATCTTCATCACTGGATGAGGATGCATCATAATCTGGATTGGTCTCACAACCTGAGCAATAAGAAGAGCTAGACAGAGACTGTACCTGACCTGGACCAGGCTGATTCTGGCAGGATTCTTCTTCTTCTATCATGGAAATTAGCCCATAACATCTACAGTCATCTTATTCTTCATAATCCTCCTCTGAATCACTTTCTAGATGTGATAGAAGGGCCCTGATCTTTATCTTTGCATCTGAATTGTCTTATGCTTCCTCTATAATGGCAGTAAGTAGCACAATAAAGGCTTCTTCTTCTTCAAACTCTGAATCACTATAAGAAAGACTGACTTTCTCTGTCCTTTCCATATATATAGTAAGAGAATCCCACATCTCTTTGGTTGTCTTGCAGTGGACCAAGAACTGGAAGATGGAGTAATCTATGGTACTTAATATGATGTGTTGTGCTCTCTTGTCCATAGCATCCAGGATGACTTCATACTCAGTCATTTCAATATAGCTCGTTGGGGTCTGGATACTTGCATCTGATGTAGAGACCTTCATGGGAATGAAGGGTCCTTCTTGAATTAATTTCAAGACTCTAGGATCACTAGCTTCCATGATCTCCCTGATCCTATCTTTCCATGTCCCAAAGTTCTCCATACTGCAGACTTGAAGCTCCATTGTGCTCCACTCCTTATGATTTTTTTAAATCCATAAGGAAAACCATTTAGCTACCCTTTGTGGTCTACTCAGGCTATTAAGTCCTTTTTGAGTAAGCTCCCTTTGATACCACTTGAAAGTATTTGTTTTCAAGGATCGCTAAATCACCTAGAGTGGGGGTGTGAATAGTTTTCTTGGTTACTTTTGATTATCTTTTATTTTTCTTCTTTAAGAACTTTGTTGGTGAGTATTTTACAGCTTTCAAGACACACACACACACCTGCAATAAAGAAACAACACAAAGAAGCACACATAAGATATATAGTGGTTCCCCAGATTATGGGCACATCCACTTTCCCTCTCACCTTTCTAACTTATAGTTAGACAAGACACTTCTCCAATCTCAGCTTTAAGAGGTTACAACACAATCCCGCAGGACCACTTGATCTCCTCGAAGACTTACAGCTCAGGCACAAGTGCCCAATAACTCAGTGATCCAAAGATCACCTACCTTAGGCTATTAAGCCCTACAACTCAGGATGGGAGGACAGCCCTACCTCAGATCCATAAGGAATCTTAACTTAGAGAGAATGCCTCTCCTACCTCAGGCATAAAGTCCCTACAACTCAGTGATCCAAGGATCACCTACATCAGGCACAAGTGCCCTACAAATCAGTGAGAATGACTCACCTACCTTAGGCCTAAAGGCAATACAGCTCAGTTATCAAATGATCACCTAGCTTAGATCCAAACTAGATCCTACCTTAGAATCACGAATGAATCCTACAATTTAGGCCAAAGCCCTACTCTTATATTCTCAACAAAATCCTAGCTCAGGCAAATCTGCCCTACAACTCAGATCCAAACTTGGATCCTACCTCAGACCAAATTTGCTCCAACCACCCAGATCCAAAAGAATCCTACAAGGTGGAATTAGTTTTGTTGAGTTGATTGGACACAAGAGATATTTCTCTGTGTCAATCCTCCTGGACTGAGATAGACTCAGCCCAACTTTGACTCCAGGAATATATTTCTCGAGTCTACTTTTCTGGACTAAGAAACCTTTAGCCCTAACTACTTCCACACCAATAAGTATATATTTACTTGAGCTGGAAGTGACCTGCAGAATACTGTTCTGCCCCTTCCTGAACTGAACGTGAAGCTCAACCCTTTCTTCTTCACAGCACTAGGACTTTATCTTCAGGAAAAAGCTCTGCTAGACCTGAGGCGTTACTACAGCTAGTTGCTGCTACCTGAGCTGAGAAAATCATAGCCCCAACTTGTTTACATCAGAAAGGATGTAGATCTTGCTTTGGCTTGTTCTAGAAGTAACTTGTAGAACTGCTCTGCTTCCTCTTTCTTTCCTTGACTGAGGAGATTCAGCCCTAACTTTGACTCATGAGGAATAGTCCCCTGAGCCTTCTTTTAAATTACTGCTTCTTCAAGTTTTCTTCTCTTCATAACTTCCAGATAAAGATCTTTATGATATTGTTTGCTAGAACTGTGAAAGACTGCAGAATTTAGATGTATCTGCTTCTCCTTCTTCCTCAGAAAGAAAGTTTTCTGCCTTTGCTGGTGTAGGGGAAAATGAAACCAACTTACTTGCTTTTGATCCCAGATCTTGCAGCTAGGCTTAGACCTTGGCTGCTTTCTTTTTCTCAGATATTAACTTTGAATTGCTAAAGTTGATGAATAAGACCACAACTATCCTTTTATTGAGCTTTAAGACCTGCTGATTTGAACTTCGTTCTCCAGCCTCTGTAACAATGGCGAGGAAGAAGATGAGGACCAGTTGTCTTCTCCAAAAGCTATCTTCCCTTCCTCGATCTCCACCTTTTTTTACCATCCCATCAACGACTCTTTTGACCCATGGGCCCCACTGAGATTGACAGCTGCAACTTTGCTTTTTCATTAATTATAGTACTGTAGGCACGCGACTACAATTATCATGTACTATAGCTTTCCCACAATAAATTTGAATTTTGTTAACTTGTTGACTTTGCTGATGTCACCATCTGTGGACTTAGCCAAAATCAAGCATCAATAGTGTAGGCGTGGAGTGAGTAAGCATCACTCAATGCCAAAACACTTAGACAGATTTTTGTCTATCTTAGGCATTAAGTGAACGAGCTTCACTCAACGCTTTTGGCCTTCGCTAATCATTTTGTCACTAGGCATTGAGTGAGAGACCTTCACTCAATGCCAAAACACATAGAAAAATTTCTCTGCCATTAGGCGTTGAGAGAGTTGAGTCCACTCAACGCTATCTGTCTCTGGGCATTAAAAGCGTTGAGTCCACTCAACACTTTTTGCCTTAGCCACTTTCTGTTGCTAGGCGTTGAGAGCGTTGAGTGCTTCTTCATAACTCAACACTTTTTGCCTTAGCAAACTTTCTGTCTCTTGAAATTGAGTGAGTAAGCTTCATTCAACTCCATATCACTTAGAAATGATTTTAGTCACTTTGCATTGATTGAGCAGCCTTCGCTCAACGCTTTTGGACTTTGCCATTTTTCTTACTTGGGAAGTGTCGAGTGTTGATTCTTCACTCAATACTTTCAGCATGTGTCAATTATATTGACATGGCGTTGACTGAGTAGACTTCACTCAACGCCTCTATCCTTTGACAGATTCTAAGTTGATTTGGCATTGAGTGAGCAGCCTTCACTCAACGCTTTTGTCCTTTGACAAAATCCTGTGTTGGAAACACTCTCTGACTGACTAAGGTTCAGTCAACGCTTTTTATCACATGGCGTTGAGTGAGTAAGATACACTCAATGTCTATGAACTTAGTCAAATATTTACATCGATTTTCTGTGGTTTTGACTGACTGGGCAATAATCAATGATTTTGATGATATGTCGTTGAGTGAGTGGACTTCACTCAACGCCTGTAGACTTAGCCACATTCTTACTGTTTCTTCTTAGGCTTTTCCCATCTCACAGTCTTTAGCTATATGACATTGAGTGAGCACACTTCACTCAACACCTGTGGACTTGGCTGTATTTTCATCCTGCCAAATGTTTGGGTTTGACTGTCTAAGCTATTTTCAATGATTTAACTCACATAGTGTTTAATGAGTATACTACACTCAATGCCTGTGGACTTAGGCGATTTCCATTCTATCCAGCATCTTCCCTTGCATTTGGCATTGAGTGATCTTACTTTACTCATCTCCGGTGGACTTAACTGAATTCCTGCACCTGGCATTGAGTGAGTAAGCTTCACTCAATGTCTGTGAACTTGGGCAAATTCCTTCCTGTCTAGCCAGTTGCTTTGTGTCCACCTTTCATCCTTATGACCACCTATCACAAACTCTTAGAAAATCTATCTAAACTTGTTCCATGGAACATCCTCACTAGATGAGCTTAAACAACATCAAATACAACTATGCTCTTAGTGTTGATGGTGATGCTTCTTCAAATCCAATATGGGGAACATTATGGGCAATGGACCCAACACCTGGCCCTGCCAGCTTGATAAGAGCCTGGCAGCGGGATGAAGGATCAAGCGCATAACCAACTATTCCAAAATCCCGCACTGTTGGAAAGGGTGCTACTTAATTTCTTAAATAAGTAGAAGAGCGCCACGGGTCAAGTGAAGGAATGCCGGACCCAACAATCCCCCCCGGCATCCAGCACAACCCGTTGGCTCAGAGGTGGAGTTACCACATGGCCCACATGGATCAGAGGTGGGGTTACCACATGGCCCACACGGCTCAGAGGTGGGGTTACCATATGTCCACGGTTGCCAGACCCGCTAGACCCACACAGGTAGAAGGGAAAAATCAGGATTTAATAGCGCCCCCCCCGGTCTTGAACCTGTGACCTGCTCTGATACCAATTGAAGGATCAAGCGCATAACCAACTGTTCCAAAAGCCCGGACTGTTGGAAAGGGTGCTACTTAATTTCTTAAATAAGTAGAAGAACGCCTGGGTCAAGTGAAGGAATGCCAGACCCAACACGGGAGCATCTTGAGACTGAACTACAGGGTCATAATGATGTCCATTGAGGATCCTGACACTGCCTGATAGATGGAAGCCTGACAACGGGAGCATCTTGATACCTAACCCAGAGTAAGAAAGAGGTCCACCGCCTATAACGCTTCGCCCGAGTAGGACACGAGTAAGGACACAGGCGTGTCCCTACCCGTGTCACTTTTCATTTATAAGGGTTGTGAAAACCCTAGCCATTTTCACTCTTCATTCCAACCCTTTTCCTGAGAGAAACTTCTGTAGAGAGGGAGAGCTGCTGGAGCAAGTCTAAGAGGAGAAGAACAGTCGCCGCCATGAAGGAGAAGAATCGCCGCCGCCGTGAAGGAGACGATGCCGCCGAGAAGAGTTACAAGGTCCATGGCCGGAAATGAGGTGAGCTTCCTACCCTCTCCCTTGGTGCTAGATCTGTAGATATCTAGGTGAGATGTCGACTCAAAAGAGTCTATACTTGTGAGATGATGATTTCTCTAAGAAGAGGCCGTTCTAGGGCTTGTGCTCTAAGGGTAGTGGTGTCTTCAACCTCTCCAACCTTCTATGTGAAGATGGGGGATGGTTTCGTGAAGAGTCATGGCCTCGTTAGGGTGAATAATGGAGGAGACATTTCTGGTGTGATTCGCGAAGACCGACTTGAGGAGGAAGATGAACCAATGCCGTTCATTCCGCCTTAAGATGCGTGCAGAATCTGTGTTCTGCACGCAGCGACCTTCTTGGCCATTTTAAGGTGTGATATGTTCAGAACTGGGCTTTTGACTAAACACAAAAGTTGAAGTCCATGAAAATACCTTTCCAACGAGTGGTTGAACTACTTTGGGCAAAGTCTGTAGGCACAGGAAAGTCTGAATGAAATTGATGACTGTCAAACCCTGCATGCAGGAATTGTGTCCTGTACGCAGCGGAATTTGAAGCAGATTTCAAGTGTCTTACTTTCAAATCTAGGTTGTGGTCTGAATATGAAAGTTGTAACCCATGGAAAGATCTTTCCATCGAGTGGTTACACGTCTTCACCGGATTTTCTATCTTCGGGAATCTCCGGTTGAAGTTGTTGTCCTGATGATGTTCTGTAATAAGAAGTCTGGGCATTGTATAACATTGGATTTGGATTCGGTAGAGATAATGTTGCAAATTAACTTGAGGTTTGTTGAACTCTTTTATGTTAACCATCATAGTACTATGAATGATGAAGTTTAATAATTTGATCTCACGTAATTGAATTGTGAAGCAAAACGTACTTAAATGAAATGATTTGATAGAAATTGGTAATCTAATAGAAATGCGCATCATGCTATTAATGTGTTGAAATCATATGGAATGATATGTAGGAGGATAATCTATGGCCATGCGAATGTTTGATTAACAAGAATGAATTTATAGTCTAATGCTTAGAGTGGCATCTCCCTACGGGTAGTATTGTGAAAGGGTGTAAGTGCGGTGTTGACCGCACTAGTTGGGATAACGTTGAGATGAGTCATAAACGGATGGTTGGGCTTGGTCCTCGGTGCACATTTCCCGGGGCTCCTTCCGTGCTAAGTGGACGGTTGGGCTTGGTCCTCGTACTTTCTCCTAGGCTCCTTCCATGCCATGATGATATGGAATTGCATGCGGTGTGAGTCGACACGCGGTGTCGTAATCCGGGGTTAAGGATAGTATGGCAGGCCTACGGGCTCGGTAGTCATCACACCGACGGGAGTTGACAGTTAGACCTTGGGCGGTTGGGCTTGGTCCTCGGTGTTCATATCCCGGGGCTCCTTCCGTGCCAAGTGAACAGTTGGGCTTGGTCATTGTGGTCTCTTTCGAGGCTCCTTCTGGGTCACACAAGGCCAGTTCGAGGCTTTGTTCTCGGTGCACATCTACCCGAGACTCCAGCTGGGCCATAGTACGCGGGGGGGGGGGGGGGGGGGCTCCGTTGTTATGTTCTTAGCGTTGAGGCATACAGAGTCCTAAGTGAAGTAGTGTGGATGCCCGCTTAGTAGTAGAGAAGCCCGCTCTATTATCGCCGCCTAGCCATGGCGGTTGATGCTTGAGAGGTTAGCTACCTGCTCGAAAAGTGGGAACTACTAGTCTGTGTCGACATAGCGGTTGCATGTGCGTGATCATGGGTGAGTCATTCCATAATATACATACTATTAC
The DNA here is from genome assembly GCA_039583875.1 of Platanthera guangdongensis. Classification (NCBI taxonomy): domain Eukaryota; kingdom Viridiplantae; phylum Streptophyta; class Magnoliopsida; order Asparagales; family Orchidaceae; genus Platanthera; species Platanthera guangdongensis. Next base: position 56,133,225 of record CM077164.1, on the reverse strand, counting down.
ATTACATTGCACAATAAGATCCTCATCGTATAAGTTTGTATGGGCACTCTTATATGATGAGTTACTTTATGTTATACCGATACTTAACTTATAAGCTTGTATGGGCATTCTTATAAGTTAAGTTACTTTCCTGCTGTAGATACTTAAACTTGATGGTTTGTTATTTATCTTGTAGAACTGCTAGATTATACTGCTGTTAATCTTATTGTACTATTACCACCTGGTTGTACTTGTTACCTTACTTGTTATATATTGTACCCTTGTTCCTTTTTCCGCCCGGTGCCGAGGAGTCGTCGGGGGAGCGGATGTGAAGCCACTTAGTCTTTTCGACTAACGGTTGCTACGTCTTCTTTTTTAGGAGGTCACCCCGCAGGTAGAGGAGCCACAGATTATGCAGCAGGACAGCCAGGCCAGGACGACAGGGCCTGAAGTGACGGTGTCATCGCTACCGTCGGCTACTGATGTGAGTGTCGAGCGACTCTGATGTATCCCCGTTGGGCATTTATTAGTTGTACTCTGATATTGTAGAATCATGTTTTAGCTTCTTTATTTGATGTACTTTGAACTATTATGCTTGTGTGGATTTGACTTCTTTATATTATTATTTGGTTGGGTTGGCATATATTGGTATTGGTTGTAGCCGGCAGAATAGGCGTCTTGTGGTACAGGTTAGCCCGTATGCTAATGCTACTGAAAGGCGGCTGTTCTGGGCATAAGACCCCGTTCGTGCCGTGTTTTGGGATGCGGGAGGGGGGGGGGTGGTGGTCTTACAAATGGTATCAGTTTTCCATGATCCTCAACTAAAGAAGTCATTCAACAATGGTACCACCCCCGTTCAATTAGACAGTTTGGGGACAAACCGACTTAGCGGAAGCAGTGGTTTGCCCATATGTAATTCACACTAAGTATGTCCTACTTTGACCTTAAGATTAGCCAACCTGACCATATATTTGTATTCTATGTGTAGATTCCAGTGCACGTTGAGCCGATAGGGGGCACTCCTGCCCCTTCCATACCCACTCAGTTTTAACAATTCGAGTTTGGGAATACGCTCACCACCATCCTGGATGCCTTTAGGTCGCAGCAGCCTCCAGTGCAACAACAGGCTCCGGGCACTAACTGGATGAGCACCTTTCAGGCTCTCTGTAACACCCCCTATCCGTCGCATAACATATAGCAGTAGGTCCGGCCGGGGCCCGACGCCATATACCACAGACAGACCGGGTGGTTACGTATGGAAACCATCCAACCAATCTCAACGTCCTACATAGAGCATTCTAGCGGAAGCAGTTTATATAAGTTGTAAACAAGAACCCAGCATTAGAGCACGAATGTCCACTAGTACAAAATTAGGAATGTATATAAAATACCCAAAATCGACCTTAAGGCCTTACAGAATGTTTCACTTGAATAATACATGATTTACAAACCTCGGCACGCAGGCCGGTCATACATGAATAAAACAGAAAACATTTCCACTTGGGCCTTCGAGGGCCAGCTTCGCAAAAAGGGCTTTAGCCCGCTATTTACCGCTTGGTCCAGCTGCACCTGCAAGCAACAAACCACCGCACGGTGGCAAACAAGGCAACGGTCAGCAATGCTGACCAAATTATAACGATCCCGCCCCCAACTCGGGGCGGCGATGCTCCTTCCCTGCATTTCATTAGCACAAGCGAGCAATGCATATAACCATAGCCATTTCATCACAGACGTTGGCTCGTACAGCCACCCGTCCCGTGCACTCAAGGCACATTCTCGGTGAACCGGTCGATGTCACGTCAATTAAAGCCATTAACATTCCGGACTCACCACCGCCACTTAGACGGCCATTCCTATGAGCAATTCGTCTTCCTGGCCTGGGTCACGTCAATTAAAGCCATAGACCGCCGAAGACTCCCATCTATGCCAACGGCGAGTGCCACGTAACCTTAGGTCTCTCTAACCGAACGACATAAAGCGGGTACGGCTCCATCTAACCCGTGCTCACTTCGCAACGACAATTTAAGCCATTTGCACGGGTCAAACTTTCACCGAGTCCCATTCTACCGCAAGACACATAACCCAGTTATGTTCGAGTTGGCTCTCAGGCCACCAAGTTGGCAAGATCTCATATCCGCCCAGTTTTCCGGGCGCACCTTTGGGTTAGTCCCCAAGTCTCCATGCTGCAATCTACCGCGTAGAAAACCCGAAAAACACCCAATAGCACGGAGTCTTCTCCGGCCTTAAGCAATGCAACATCACCGATCCAGACTAACATGTCCGGGTAGGCTTCACACAAAATGCCTACGTCCGTTCTCGCATACGGACTCTAAACAACGGGGACTTTACATATCTACCCGAAGGAACGCCTCCAACTCTCCGCAAACTCGCGAGAGCGGGCTTCCTATGCTAAGAAAAGGAGTGATTCATGCTCAAGATGAGGATCGTTACCCTTGAGTTCCTCTTTGGCGCCATCAAAAAGTAATCGGATAGGAATCACCGCACTTGTGTTGCCTCCGTGGATCCGGAGTCGGCTTGCGATTCGGAGCTCCGAAGCTCCTCCAATGGCGGATCTAGCTCTTCTTCTTCTTGCCTTAGCTCTCCTCTCTCCAAGGATTTAGAAAGAGAACAAGTGAATAAAGTGATGGATTTTCTAAGTCAAAACCCGGGTATATCCTCTCAGGAACAACCCCCAGCCGTTGGATCTCAACCTAAGAAAACGAACGGCTTTGATTCGGGGCTGAAATGCCCAATCTGGAACGAACACGGCCTGGCACACGCCCGTGTCCAGGGCCGTATGCCGCATTCGCCGTCAAAATCGAATCTCCTGGACCCTCACACGGGTATCGAACACGCCCGTGTTCGAGCTGACACGCCCGTGTTCCAGCTGACACGACCGTGTAGCCGGCCGTGTACCCCATGATTTTCCCCCGTTTTCAACCCGAGCACTGCACGGGTCCTAGGACACGCCCGTGTCCTTGCCCGTGTCACCTTGACACGCCTGGGCCCCAGGCCGTGTACAAGGTCTCGACATTTCGTCGAGTGGAGATCGACGACTCGATGACACGACCTTGGACACGCCCGTGTCCTAGGCCGTGTGCCTTGTCTCGACGATCGTCGAGCGAATCTCGACGAATTCCCCGGGACTATCGTCGACACGGGTCGACACGCCAGGCGACACGCCCGTGTCGCGGGCCGTGTGCCCATTATCGACGAATCGTCGAGTATAACTCGACGACTTCACGACTAAGTGTCGACACACGCTTGACACGCCCTGGGACACGCCCGTGTCCCAGGCCGTGTGCCTTCTGCCAGAACCCAAACTGGCCCAAAACGTCCCCCTTTGCTCCTTTGAGTTTCGGGGCGTTACAACTCTACCCCTCTTAAAAGAATTTCGCCCATGAAATTATATAAAGGGAAAGACATGTACAAAGACAAAATTTGTACCTGAGCGGAACAACTCCGGATATTCGTCAAGCATCGTCTGCTCTCGCTCCCAAGAGAGCTCCTCACGACCGCAATTGTCCCACCGGACTTTGACCATCCTGATCTCTATATTGCATAGCCGCTTGACCTCCGAGTCCTCAATCCGCACGGGCTTGACCTTTGTCGTTAGCCCACTTTCCACCGGCACTTGATCGACCGCGATCACTTGCGTAGGCTCTTGCACCGCCTTCCGAAGCACCGAAATGTGGAATACATCGTGTAAACCACTAAGCTCCACTGAGAGCTTCAACCGATAGGCCGCTTCACCGACTCGCTCCAGAACCTCGAACGGTCCAAGGTATCTTGGGCTTAGCTTTTTCAATCGCCGCACCCGCGAGACACCCTTGAATGGCTTGATCTTCAAGTATACATAATCGCCCACAGCGAACTCCACGTTCCTGTGCTTGGCATTATAGTACTTTGCTTGCCGGTCCTGAGCAATAAGCAACCTCTCCCGAATGGTTCTCACCAAAGAAGTAGCACCCTCTACTTCCGATCGCTTATACAACTTTGACTCACCCGTTTCTATCCAAGACAACGGCGTGCGACATCTTCTACCATATAGGGCCTCGAAGGGCGCCATCTGAATACTTGCTTGGTAGCTGTTGTTGTATGCGAACTCCACCAAATAAAGGTGGTCTTCCCATTGCTTTCCGAAATCCAAGACACACATGCGAAGCATGTCTTCCATGGTTCTATTGACCCTCTCGGTCTGCCCATCCGTTTGCGGATGGAAGGCTGTGCTGAACTTCAACTTAGTTCCCAACATTTGCTGCACCAGCCTCCAATCATTGGACGTGAACCGCCCATCTCGGTCACTCACGATGCTGCGGGGCACACCATGAAGCCGTACTATATTATCCACATAAAGCTTTGCCAGCTTCTCCACCGGATCGTCCTTCCTATGCGGAATAAAATGCGACACCTTCGTTAATCGATCAACAACCACCCAAATGGCGTCGTTTCCCTTTTGCGACCTTGGCAAACCGTGCACAAAGTCCATGGAGATGTCGTCGAATTTCCACTCCGGAATAGGCAAGGACTTAAGAAATCCTCCCGGCTTTTGGCACTCCGCCTTTACCAAGGCGCAGGTTTGGCACTTCGCTACGTATAGCGCCACATCCTTTTTCAAACCCGGCCACCAAAACAGTTTCTTCACATCACGGTACATCTTCGTGCTCCCCGGGTGAATCGAGTACTTGGTATGGTGCGCCTCGTACAACAACTCCACCCGTAAATTGACCACGCTTGGGACGCACAGACGACCGTCTTTCCAAAGCAATCCGTCCTCCACGACGAATTGGGAATTTGACCCATCCAGAGCCTCTATCATGAACTGCTTCATATGAGCATCCATATCCAAAGCCTGCCGAATCCGATCAGCCAGGTCATATTGGACTTCAGTCCAATTCAGAACTGCTTCAACACTAGATTGTCTATCCACGCAAACAATCTCCAACGCCTCCAACTCCCGCACCAACCGCTCATCATGCACCGATAGCCAATTGGCTTGAGCTGGGGCTCGGCGACTCAACGCGTCCGCAACCGCATTCCCTTTGCCAGGCACGTAGTTGATCTTGAATGTATAGTCCCCCAGGAACTCCATCCACCTACGCTGCCGCATATTCAGATCCTTCTGATCTATCAGGTACTTTAGGCTCTTGTGATCGGTGTAGATATCAATCTTCACACCGTACAAATAGTGTCTCCACAGCTTCAAGGCAAAAATCACGGCCGCTAACTCCAAGTCATGGACCGGATAATTCCTCTCGTGCACTTTTAGCTGTCTCGAGCCATAAGCTATCACGCTTCCGTGCTGCAGTAGCACGCAACCCAAATCGCTGCCCGAAGCATCGCTATATATCTCATAGCCTTCGGTTCCACATGGAGAACTCAGCACAGGCGCCGTGGTCAACCGACACTTCAATTCCTCAAAAGCTCGCGCGCACTCCGGCGTCCAAACGAACTTATTCTCCTTCCTCGTCAAAGTAGTGAGAGGTAGCGCTATCCGCGAGAAGTTCTCTACGAAGCGCCTATAATAACCGGCAAGCCCCAAAAAGCTCCGGACTTCTGCTACCGTAGCAAGCTCAGGCAACTCCCGTATCGCAACAATCTTCGCCGGATCCACCGCAATACCCTCTCCACTCACTATATGCCTGAGGAACGCCACTGAGGATAGCCAAAACTCGCACTTCGAGAACTTGGCATACAACTGATTTCTCCTTAGCATCTCCAACACCAAATGAAGATGCTTGAAGTGATCTTCCTCACTTTGAGAGTACACCAAAATATCGTCGATGAAGACGATCACAAAATTGTCCAAGTACTCCCTGAACGTCCTGTTCATCAAATCCATGAATACTGACGGCGCATTAGTCAGCCCAAACGGCATGACCGTAAACTCATAATGCCCGTACCTCGTACTAAATGCTGTCTTCGGGATATCACTCTCCCTTATCCGCAGCTGATAGTACCCAGCCTTGAGATCCAACTTCGAGTACACCATCGACCCGACTAACTGATCGAAGAGATCATCAATCCGGGGGATCGGGTACTTGTTCTTCTCCGTCAGCTTGTTTAGCTCCCGATAATCAATACATAGCCTCAAGCTTCCGTCCTTCTTCTTAACAAAGAGGACCGGTGCGCTCCAAGGTGAAGAACTCGGGCGCACATACCCTTGCTCCAACAACTCTTGCAGTTGAACTTTCAGCTCCGCCATTTCCTTAGGCGCTAGCCGATACGGAGATCGTGACACAGGCTTTGCACCTGGCACTAGCTCGATCGTAAAATCTATCTCCCGTTGAGGCGGGGCTCCAGGAAGATCTGCGGGGAACACATCAGGGTATTCCGATACCACTGAAATACAATCCAACGCGGGCTTCGGCTTTGCAACCTCCACTAGTGTAAAGAACAGTTCTGCTCCAGCACGAACCGCCTTCACCACCTGAAGAGCAGACATCAACGTCTTGCTCGACCCCTTTAAGCCCGTAAACGTCGTCTCACGACTCACTCCCAGCTTAACTTCCTTGCTACCGCAATCTATATGGGCCTGCTGCTCCGAGAGCCAGTCCATGCTAAATATGACGTCGAACTCCACTAACGGAAGTAAAGACGCTAGCAGGTCGAACTCCTGCTCCCCAATACGAATCTTAACATCGCAGATCCTATCCGCTCGCATCGAACACCCATTGGGCAACAACACATCCAACTTATCCTTCGCCATCGAGGAAGGGACCCCGATGCGTAATATAAATCCTTCGGACAAGAAGGAGTGTGAAGCTCCCGTATCGAAGAGTGCTCGTGCCGGATTTTCACAAATCAATACAAATCCTAAACAAGTAGTGGTAAGGTAACATGTGCATAACAAGCATATAAAGGAAATTGACTTGCTATAAATTAAACCGTACCTGTCACCACATCAGCTTGTTTAATGGCCTCCTGTTGGCCAAGATTGTAGACCCTTGGTTGGGCCGGAGCATAATGGGATGCGGTCGACTCCACCGCCTTACCCTTTTCTTCATAAGTGGATCCCGGCCTCCTCTCGGACTTAGGACGTCCGCTCCAACAATCACGGGCAAAGTGCCCCGTCTTTCCGCATGTAAAACACGCGCCCGGGGTCCGACTCGTAGTCGCCCCAGAAGCGCCAGAAGGAGCTGGACCCGAAGTCCTATGCTTCTTGAAAGACCTCCGATAGCCGGACTTTGAAGTAGTCGGCACTCTGAACTCAGATTTCTTTTCACCCAAGCTTTTCTTCGCTTGCACGTTCTTCATGTCCTTCTCCAAGGACCAGGCGGTATTGACCAAGGTTAAGAAACCCTGCGTCATCGGCCCTGACAGTAATAGTCTCAGCTCATCCCTCAAGCCTTCATAAAAACGATTAGTCTTGCGCTCCTCATCCATGATGGTGGAGCTAGCATAACGACTCAAACGCGTAAACTAGTGGAGATATTCATCCACGCTCCGCTCACCCTGCACCAACCTCAGGAACTCATTCTCCATTGAAATCCTCTGAGTAGAAGGGAGGTATCTTGCCAAGAATAATCTCGAGAACTCCTCCATCGAGACATCACAAAGTTGCCTACCTCTCAGTAAGTGCAGCTCCAAACCTTCCCACCACATCCTCGCTTCACCGTCCAGCAGGAACGTAGCGATGGTGGTCATTTGCCACTCCTCCGTCTCCATCGCTGTCATGACTCTCTTCACCCTGGAGAGCCAGTCTTCAGCCTGAGATGGGGTTCCCAACCCCGAGAATAACGGAGGGTTAAAGCTCATTACATGCTTCAACTGCCTCTCAGTTGCCCTCCTTGGCACTATTGGTTCCGCAACCACTTGCTCCACCCTCCTCGGCTCAGCCTCTTGCAGAGGTACTTGCTCCATCACAGGAGCGGGCTGCTGCGCTTGCCTTCCAGGCTGCGCATTGATCACGGCCAACACCGCTTCAGCAACCAATCTAATATTCTCAACCGACAGAGGTGTTGCGGGAGCAACATCCGGTGCACTGCTAGCCTCAGAAACTCGGCGTTCTGATGGCCCAACACCACTTCTAGTCACCTATAGTGGTACAAAACACCGTTAAGCGACCACATAACATTGCAAACAACAATTATAGGAACACGCAGGTTCCTCAAACACGAGTATTTTCATTCCTAAGTGGACATTCATGGGCCCATAACCCACAGGTCGGAGGATCGAAACCTCCCTCTGATACCAAATTATAACACCCCCTATCCGTCGCATAGCATATAACAGTAGGTCCGGCCGGGGCCCGACGCCATATACCACAGACAGACCGGGTGGTTACGTATGGAAACCATCCAACCAATCTCAACGTCCTATACAGAGCATTCTAGCGGAAGCAGTCTATATAAGTTGTAAACAAGAACCCAGCATTAGAGCACGAATGTCCACTAGTACAAAATTAGGAATGTATACAAAATACCCAAAATCGGCCTTAAGGCCTTACAGAATGTTTCACTTGAATAATACATGATTTACAAACCTCGGCACGCAGGCCGGTCATACATGAATAAAACAGAAAACATTTCCACTTGGGCCTTCGAGGGCCAGCTTCGCAAAAAGGGCTTTAGCCCGCTATTGACCGCTTGGTCCAGCTGCACCTGCAAGCAACAAACCACTGCACGGTGGCAAACAAGGCAATGGTTAGCAATGCTGACCAAATTATAACGATCCCGTCCCCAACTCGGGGCGGCGATGCTCCTTCCCTGCATTTCATTAGCACAAGCGAGCAATGCATATAACTATAGCCATTTCATCACAGACGTTGGCTCGTACAGCCACCCGTCCCGTGCACTCAGGGCACATTCTCGGTGAACCGGTCGATGTCACGTCAATTAAAGCCATTAACATTCCGGACTCACCACCGCCACTTAGACGGCCATTCCTATGAGCAATTCGTCTTCCTGGCCTGGGTCACGTCAATTAAAGCCATAGACCGCCGAAGACTCCCATCTATGCCAACGACGAGTGCCACGTAACCTTAGGTCTCTCTAACCGAACGACATAAAGCGGGTACGGCTCCATCTAACCCGTGCTCACTTCGCAATGATAATTTAAGCCATTTGCGCGGGTCAAACTTTCACCGAGTCCCATTCTACCGCAAGACACATAACCCAGTTATGTTCGAGTTGGATCTCAGGCCACCAAGTTGGCAAGATCTCGTATCCGCCCAGTTTTCCGGGCGCACCTTTGGGTTAGTCCCCAAGGCTCCCTGCTGCAATCTACCGCGTAGAAAACCCGAAAAACACCCAATAGCACGGAGTCTTCTCCGGCCTTAAGCAATGCAACATCACCGATCCAGACTAACATGTCCGGGTAGGCTTCACACAAAATGCCTACGTCCGTTCTCGCATACGGACTCTAAACAACGGGGACTTTACATATCTACCCGAAGGAACGCCTCCAACTCTCCGCAAACTCGCGAGAGCGGGCTTCCTATGCTAAGAAAAGGAGCGATTCATGCTCAAGATGAGGATCATTACCCTTGAGTTCCTCTTTGGCTCCATCGAAAAGTAATCGGATAGGAATCACCGCACTTGCGTTGCCTCCGTGGATCCGGAGTCGGCTTGCGATTCGGAGCTCCGAAGCTCCTCCAATGGCGGATCTAGCTCTTCTTCTTCTTGCCTTAGCTCTCCTCTCTCCAAGGATTTAGAAAGAGAACAAGTGAAGAAAGTGATGGATTTTCTAAGTCAAAACCCGGGTATATCCTCTCAGGAACAACCCCCAGCTGTTGGATCTCAACCTAAGAAAACGAACGGCTTTGATTCGGGGCTGAAATGCCCAATCTGGAACGAACACGGCCTGGCACACGCCCGTGTCCAGGGCCGTGTGCCGCATTCGCCGTCAAAATCGAATCTCCTAGACCCTCACACGGGTATCGAACACGCCCGTGTTCGAGCTGACACGCCCGTGTTCCAGCTGACACGGCCGTGTAGCCGGCCGTGTACCCCATGATTTTCCCCCGTTTTCAACCCGAGCACTGCACGGGTCCTAGGACACGCCCGTGTCCTTGCCCGTGTCACCTTGACACGCCTGGGCCCCAGGCCGTGTACAAGGTCTCGACATTTCGTCGAGTGGAGATCGACGACTCGATGACACGGCCTTGGACACGCCCGTGTCCTAGGCCGTGTGCCTTGTCTCGACGATCGTCGAGCGAATCTCGACGAATTCCCCGGGACTATCGTCGACACGGGTCGACACGCCAGGCGACACGCCCGTGTCGCGGGCCGTGTGCCCATTCTCGATGAATCGTCGAGTATAACTCGACGACTTCACGACTAAGTGTCGACACACGCTTGACACGCCCAGGGACACGCCCGTGTCCCAGGCCGTGTGCCTTCTGCCAGAACCCAAACTGGCCCAAAACGTCCCCCTTTGCTCCTTTGAGTTTCGGGGTGTTACACTCTCTCCCCTCCCGCCTACCTCGGGACGGAGTCGGCCGTACGCACGGAGGAATGACTTGACACGATGCAGGAGTTGTTGGCGGGATCCATTGCTCAGCCAACATAGCTGTAACATTGGCGGTGTCCGTCTTAGAACTACATGCTAAGAGGTGGTTGAAGTCCCTCAGGGCTCCACCTTCCAAGGCTGGGTTTATACGGAGATAAGCTGGAGCGAGTTCTCCGGAGTCTTCTTGGAGCACTTCATTCCTTCATCTGCTCGAGATGAACTCGAGGAGAGGTTTCTACTGTTGAAGCAAGGATCAAAATCGGTTACAGAATATCAGCAAGAGTTCCAGCATCTCGCAAGGTTCGCAGATTCATACAAATTAGACGATAGAGGATATGTCAAGCGTTTCTACAAAGGGCTGCGAGACCCTCTAAGGCAGACCCTTTTGTTTATAGCGGATGCTAGCTTGGCAGAGATTATCGATATGGCAAAAAGATTGGAGGCGGACCACTTGGGAAGTGGTAAGAGGCCTGTGGAGGGCGTGATGGAAGCTGGCCCAAGAAACAGAAGAAGGCATGACTTTAGAGGAGGAAGAGGACATCAAAGGGGTGGAGGACGTTTCCACCGAAATTTTACAGTGGAGCATCTAGTTCCACAGCCGCCCATGTTACATCCACCGCCTCAGCCTCAACAACTTCAGCAACCTGAGAGGTTTTATGGGCGGGTGTGCTTCGAATGCAACCAACCGGGCCACATTCGACGCTACTGCCTGCAGTTGTTTGGGAACGTCCCTCCTGCTCTCCCTCCGGCAGCTCCTCGAGGACGGGTTACATGCATGGTCGAGGACGAGGACCGCGAGGAGGAAACCCCGGTCCTTCCCGGGATCAAGTGTACGCTTTGGACATGGCGTAAGAATGGAATCCACAGGATGTGATTGCAGGTATGTTGCAGTAAGCTTTCACATTTTCATTGTTTAACTTAAGATGCTTAAGACATACTGGATATCTAGCGTTGAGTTTTGGTTATTGGTACTTAGGCACCGTGGTAGTCGGCGGAAAGCGACCTATGCGCTGTTCGATACCGATGCCTCACACTCTTTTGTATCTGAGGACTTCATTAAAGACATGGAAGGTGTACAATACTTTACTGGTATAGCTCGACGAGTACGTCTCCCAGACGGCTCTGAGATGACTGCAACTGCTAAGTGCGAGCTAGAGATATTCATTGGGGGAAAGGCCTTTGATACGCCTGCCACGGTCTTGAGAATGCCGTAATTTGACATCATTCTGGGCATGACGTGGTTGGACTGGCACTTCGCAAGGATTGACTGTGCAAAGAAACAAATCTACTTGAGGCATGGAGACACCGATGTCATCTTCCAAGGTATTAGATTCGCACCTCGTATGTTGTTATCTTCAGTTCAGGCTGTAAAAGCCCATATGAAGGGGGATGAAGTCTTCATGATCTGTTTCGAGTTGAAGGAGATGGAGTTGGATATGAAAGATGTACGGGTAGTGCGGGACTTCCCCGAGGTATTTTGATGGCGAGGATGCCCCGCCATTTGATCGTGCCAACACGGACTTCTATTTTGATTGCCGTCGCTACATGTTCGTGGATGTTGATGACCGTTGCCGCAACCGTCGTCGCCGCCGCCGCCGTCGCCGCTACATGTTCGTAGTCATTAATGACCGTTGCCGCAAACGTCATCGCCGTCGTCGCAAGCTTAATGGTTGGGATTTTGCCGCGACACCTTCCGCCAATGTCGCGTCATTAATGACCGTTGCCGCCACCGCCGTCACCGCGTCATTAATGACCGTTGCCGCAACCGTCGTCGCCGCCGCCACCGTCGCCGCTACATGTTCGTAGTCATTAATGACCGTTGCCACAAACGTCGTCGCCGTCGTCGCAAGCTTAATGGTTGGGATTTTGCCGCGACACCTTCCGCCAATGCCGCGTCATTAATGACCGTCGCCGCCGCCGCCGTCACCGCTACATGTTCGTAGTCATTAATGACCGTTGCCGCAAACATCGTCGCCGTCGTCGCAAGCTTAATGGTTGGGATTTTGCCGCGACACCTTCCGCCAATGCCGCGTCAAAATATTCGCCGCATTTACGCATGAATTTATAATTTTGTTGTCTAAATTCTGCATTTTAATTTCAGCATTGTTTTTATTGTTTAGCATTTTATTTTTTGTTGTTTATGACCTATGTTTAGCCATAATTTATGTGCATGAAACAATTTGATTCCCTTGCCTATATAAGGGCAAAACTTGGTTGTAAGAGGTATTGAAGGAAGGAAATTAAAAAAAACCCTAAAGCATTTCTCACGGGTTGCTGCCGCCCCCCCTATTCGGCCAGGCCGAATCCCGACCTCCAGGAGCCGCTCGGGCTGCTGTTGCTGCCCTCTTGTGGCTGCCTCTTGCCACGCCGGCGACGCTTCTCCCTCCTCCGGTGTGACTCCGAAGAAGACGGTTCGATTCTCATCATCCGGTGCGACTCCGGTGGCCCGTGGAAGAGCGATTCCTCCACTAAATCTTGTTTCTCCTCTTCTTGAAATTCCGGTTTTGGGTAACGAATCTCTATCCCTAAATATTGTGTGAGTTTTCATCTTAATCTTGTGAGTTATTGGAGACAAGTGGTTTACAAATTTTATCCTAAATATTGAATCTAGTTGCCTTCATAAATCTGAAATTGTATTGCTTTTAATTCCGAATTCTGCGAAGATTTCCGTAAGAATAGGTCCCTTTGGACGATTGCAAACCGGGGTTGGTTCAACCTTTGGTTTCGAACGGATCAAGAGGATTTGGTATATCCTCGTAGGATTTTGTTTTGAGGGCGTATTTGGACTCATTTCCGAATTGCAATCTTAGTCCGGATAGCCTTTCTTGTGGATGGAAAATTGAATGTGTTGTGACGCTAGATGCATGGTTAGGACACGCTAATGTATTTGCGATGTTCGTGTCAATGTGGTTGGGAAATACTCACATGTGAGATCGCACAGTTATAAACCAAACTCTGCCGAAATTTAGAGTTTTGTACGCGCGCCACGTGTTCGCTAAAATTCCCCATAGGAATTTAGGTTTGTCACAGGATCTCTTCTTTGTCATTTTCTTGTTCTGGTGTCGCGAAGGGGTGGCCTGCATCAATTTGGTATCAGAGCCAGGTTTGTCAATTTCTCAACTTGGCAACGATCCGCTCTTTTCCATGCTACCCCCCCCCACTTGCACTTAGGTACGCTTCGTATGTTTTAAAATTTTTATTTCTAGTTATATAAAAAAAGAGTTTTAAGTTTCGTTCTTATTTGGAGTTATATTTGTTCTTTTTCGTGGTCCGTTATGGCGCACATTGGGAGTCCCCTTCACTCACGTTCCTCGGTTGGTGCATTTCGCAGGGAGATGAACCACCAATTTGACGACATAAAGGCGTTAATAGCCCAAATTAGCGGTCAGCCACTGACACCTCATATTGCACCCCCTAGGAAACCACTTAGGACGTTTGTCCCTAGTTCGAAGGGTAGGCAAGCGATTATGACACCACCACCGCGCACCTCTAGGCCCGATAGAATTCCTTCATCGACTTATGATGGGTTAGGTGAACCGCGAGTGTTTTTATGTTGGGTGAAAGATATGGAGCGTTATTTTGAGCAATATCATCTTGTGGACCCACACAGGATTCCCGTTGCGAGACTTCAATTATTTGGTCGCGCTCATACTTTCTGGCTCAATGTGGAGAGACGCTTTGGGGCGCCCCTCGACGACTTACGTATAGGTTGGCAGATTATGAAGAATTATTTAATGGATGAGTATTACCCTCCTTACTGCCGCTCTCAGTCTTCCGATTATCTGAGTGATTCGCCACCTAAGGTTTTGCTTACACCGAACCAGTACGTCCCCCCGTACTCCCATACTAGGACGTCTCATGTTCTTATTCCTCCCTGCCAGGACACTAGACCCGTTTCTGACCATAAGAGTGGCTATCAGCCTCACGCTAGATCCTTTCCCCGCCATTTTCTGACTATCTCGAGCACATGTATACCTATCGTTAGGGAGAAAGAAAAGGTTAGGCCATCTGTCCCGCCACCAATCGTTGTCACTACTAGGAATGTTATAAAACCGCGGGTAAAGCCTAGGAAAGAAGTTAAGATTTGCAAGGAAGACGCTACATGTTATGCTTGTGGGTTGATTGGCCATTATGCTGTGGAGTGCCCCACTAAGCCTAGGGTTTTGGCTCTTTTAGCGTCGACGTCTAAGCCCGCCACTGAGGGCGATGTCAATTTTTCCGACGACTGTAGTGACGAAGAGGAGAGTGGATATCCTAGTGACTTGGATGATGATATCTCCCCTGAGATATCCCTCCCTGGGATTAACCCATTTCCCCTCGACCTTATTTCAGGCCCGTCTCCTAAGACCGTTGAGGGATCGTTCGATGGCCCTAAGTCGACGGATGTACCTATTATATTGGAAGATGTACCTGACCAGGGAAGATTATTTTTGGATGATGTTAGCGCTGAGGACCCGAAAGATGTTACTTTGATGTTATCTCCGTTGCCTGAAGCCCCATGTGGAATAAAAAAATTGTCGGGTTCGATTTTGCCTACTTTAGAGATCGTTACTGATTATGATTTAGATGAAATATCTAGTGGGTTGGAAGACATTTCGGCTGAGTTGGTAGAGTCAACCTGTGATGAATGTTTATCTGAGAGTGAGTTAGGTGCTGACGATCCGGTTGAGTTTTCTATGAGGACGAATCCACTATTTGATCTTCCTCTTGATCCGATTGAGTTTTCTATGAGAACGAATCCACTATTTGATCTTCCTCTTGATCCGGTTGAGTTTTCTTTATTGTTATCATCATTGCCTGAATCTCAATATGAATTTGAAATTTTGTCGGGTTTGATTTGACCGATCCTCCCTCATGACCCTGAATGCATCGAGTCTATTTCTGAGACCTATACTGATTCTGGATTGGATGATATATCTAGTGCGCTGGAAGAATTACATAGCAAGGGATGCATGCTTTCGGATGATCTGTGTAGTGCAAACCCGGATGATTTCTCTATGTCGTTAGCACCGATGCGTGACGTTCACCGTGCGTTAGAAATCATTTCGGAACTGATACCCCTGACCCTCCCTTTTGTTCCTTTGGATCGGCTAGCGGATTTGTCAGAACACAAATTGATTTTGTCTAGTCCTAGCCACTTAGTTAAACCATCGTTATTAGCACCTCCGTTTGAGATGACTAGCGAGCTATGTATTAGTGAGTATCCGTCGGTGGACATGTTTTCGTTTGTAACTTCGTGTGATTTCACGGTTAATGTGTATTTTGATTTGGTGTCCCCATGACATTGCTACCCACCAAATCAAATTGCACGAATTTTTCGACCCTTCTGGTACGCTCCGCACGTGCATATGTCGTTGCCTTATGCCAGTGTCTATGGGTTGCTTCATTTTCACGACCGTTCACCTCCGAAAGCTTCTGACTACCGAACTGTTGATTCGACTTTAGTCGGGTTAGCCCTCGAGTGGATATCTTCGGGTTCCGTAACGAAATCATTACGTTGGAGCGCCGATCCTTTCATGATTTTCAAGAATTTTGGATTTAAAGCAATTTCTTTGGATTTTTACGATGCAATCGGTTTTTCATCGCATTTCAATTTTTCGGATTTAATTGTGCAAATTTGGTCTCCATATGAGTGGTTTTCTCCGACGTTTCTCTCTTCCACTTCACAGTCTCGTGGGTTGAGAGGTGAGATTTTCTCCGTGTCGCTCTTCCATTTGGGTTTACTGGTTCTCACATTGGATGGTAAGATTTGTACTGCTTTTCTTTATGCTGACACATTTATGAGGTTTTCTGCTGTTTTTTATCATTACAGGTTCTGTTCTATTGCGGATGCCCGCACTGCTGCCCCGTGGACGTCCGTTTTTACTATGCCACCAGTGGATGCTGTGGTCTCTTGCTACTCTCTCCCAGGCCACTCATCAGGGATGAGTGATTTCGAGCGGGGGAGGATTGATGGCGAGGATGCCCCGCCATTTGATCGTGCCAACACGGACTTCTATTTTGATTGCCGTCGCTACATGTTCGTGGATGTTGATGACCGTTGCCGCAACCGTCGCCGCCGCCGCCGCCGTCGCCGCTACATGTTCGTAGTCATTAATGACCGTTGCCGCAAACGTCGTCGTCGTCGTCGCAAGCTTAATGGTTGGGATTTTGCCGCGACACCTTCCGCCAATGTCGCGTCATTAATGACCGTTGCCGCCACCGCCGTCACCGCGTCATTAATGACCGTTGCCGCAACCGTCGTCGCCGCCGCCACCGTCGCCGCTACATGTTCGTAGTCATTAATGACCGTTGCCACAAACGTCGTCGCCGTCGTCGCAAGCTTAATGGTTGGGATTTTGCCGCGACACCTTCCGCCAATGCCGCGTCATTAATGACCGTCGCCGCCGCCGCCGTCACCGCTACATGTTCGTAGTCATTAATGACCGTTGCCGCAAACATCGTCGCCGTTGTCGCAAGCTTAATGGTTGGGATTTTGCCGCGACACCTTCCGCCAATGCCGCGTCAAAATATCCGCCGCATTTACGCATGAATTTATAATTTTGTTGTCTAAATTCTGCATTTTAATTTCAGCATTGTTTTTATTGTTTAGCATTTTATTTTTTGTTGTTTATGGCTTATGTTTAGCCATAATTTATGTGCATGAAACAATTTGATTCCCTTGCCTATATAAGGGCAAAACTTGGTTGTAAGAGGTATTGAAGGAAGGAAATTAAAAAAAAACCCTAAAGCATTTCTCACGGGTTGCTGCCGCCCCCCCTATTCGGCCAGGCCGAATCCCGACCTCCAGGAGCCGCTCGGGCTGCTGTTGCTGCCCTCTTGTGGCTGCCTCTTGCCACGCCGGCGACGCTTCTCCCTCCTCCGGTGTGACTCCGAAGAAGACGGTTCGATTCTCATCATCCGGTGCGACTCCGGTGGCCCGTGGAAGAGCGATTCCTCCACTAAATCTTGTTTCTCCTCTTCTTGAAATTCCGGTTTTGGGTAACGAATCTCTATCCCTAAATATTGTGTGAGTTTTCATCTTAATCTTGTGAGTTATTGGAGACAAGTGGTTTACAAATTTTATCCTAAATATTGAATCTAGTTGCCTTCATAAATCTGAAATTGTATTGCTTTTAATTCCGAATTTTGCGAAGATTTCCGTAAGGATAGGTCCCTTTGGATGATTGCAAACCGGGGTTGGTTCAACCTTTGGTTTCGAACGGATCAAGAGGATTTGGTATATCCTCGTAGGATTTTGTTTTGAGGGCGTATTTGGACTCATTTCCGAATTGCAATCTTAGTCCGGAAAGCCTTCCTTGTGGATGGAAAATTGAATGTGTTGTGACGCTAGATGCATGGTTAGGACACGCTAATGTATTTGCGATGTTCGTGTCAATGTGGTTGGGAAATACTCACATGTGAGATCGCACAGTTATAAACAAAACTCTGCCGAAATTTAGAGTTTTGTACGCGCGCCACGTGTTCGCTAAAATTCCCCATAGGAATTTAGGTTTGTCACATGATCTCTTCTTTGTCATTTTCTTGTTCTGGTGTCGCGAAGGGGTGGCCTGCATCATATTTCCTGAGAAACTGTCAGGATTACCCCCGCATAGATAAGTTGATTTTCAAATTAATCTAGTACCGGGTGCCAAGCCTGTATCCAGGGCCCCTTACCGAATGGCCCCGAAGGAACTTGCGGAGTTTAGAGTTCAACTGCAAGAACTGGTGGAGTCCGGGTTCGTTCGCCCCAGCTCGTCACCCTGGGGAGCCCCTGTATTGTTCGTCAAGAAGAAGGATGGAACCTTGCGGTTATGCATAGAATATCGGGAGCTCAATCAACAGACGGTGCAAAACACTTATCCGCTACCTGGAATCGACGAGCTGTTCGATCAACTGGTAGGTGCGCATTGGTTTTCGAAGTTGGATCTGCGCTCGAGATATTATCAGTTGAGGATACAAGAAGGGGCATTCAGAAAACGGTCTTTAGCTCAAGATACAGACTGTACGAGTTCACCGTAATGCCTTTTGGGCTCACAAATGCCCCCTCGGCCTTCATGATCCTGATGAACAAGGTGTTCGAGCCTTATTTGGACATCTTCGTCATCGTTTTCATCGACGACATCCTAGTCTACTCAAAGACGGAGGAGGAGCATATCGAACACCTGACCTTGGTATTGAAGAAATTGAAGGAGCACGCCTTGTTCACCAATTTCAGCAAGTGCGAATTCTGGCTTAAAGAGGTTGCTTTCTTGGGCCATGTGATCAGTGGAGCAGGACTAGCGATGGATCCGGCCAAGGTGCGTACCGTGAAGGAGTGGTCACCCTTGAAGTCGGCGGCCAATGTGCGGAGCTTCCTTGGACTTGTCGGGTGCTACCGCAAGTTCGTAAAAGGATTCTCAAAGATTGCCCTTCCTCTTACTTCCTTGACAAAGAATTGTGTGCCATATGAGTGGACACCCTAATGTGAAGCGGCGTTCTAAGAGCTGAAGGATAGACTTACCTCCTCCCCCATGCTAGCACTTCTGTCTGGGAAGGAAGGATTTCAAGTTTACACTGACGTGTCATATCAAGGGATGGGAGCAGTGTTGATGCAGCACAGACACGTGATTGCTTATGCTTCAACACAGCTGAAGAAGCATGAAATTAACTACCCGGTTCATGATTTGGAATTGGGAGAAGTGGTGTTCGCCTTGAAGGTTTGGAGGCACTACCTATACGGCGTCCACTGTGAGATTTTCTCAGACCATAAGAACTTAAAGTACGTTCATACACAGAAGGAATTGAACTTGAGACAACGGCGGTGGTTAGAGTTTCTCTGCGATTATGAGTTCACCTTGAACTACCACCCCGAAAAAGCGAACTCGGTGGCCGATACATTTAGCAGAAAAGTACCGGAATCGAGTTTAGTGTGTCGGTTAATGAGTATGGAGTTAGATCGGATGATGGAAGAGATGAAGATTACTTTGGTGTTCAAGGCTCCTTCAGCGGAGTATACAGAGTACTTGGCAACCATGAGCATAGTTTGCGATATCCGGGACCGAATCCGGGCAGAGCAAGGAAGGGATGCAGCTCTGGCCCCGGAAATCAAGTCAATCAAGTCCTGCTCGGATGCAGCGTTACAGACGGTTACCTGACGTTTCGATAAACAAACACGGGTAGGGACACGCCCGTGTCCTTACCCGTATCCACATGACACAGCCGTGTTCTCTGGCCGTGTCCTCCTCTGGACACGCCTCGTCGATCTCAACTCAACGCACACGGGTAGGGACACGCTCGTGTCTCTACCCATGTCCTTCTCAGGGACATTTCATCGATCTCAACTCGACGTACACGGGTAGGTACATGCCCGTGTCTCTACCTGTGTCATCTTCACATGGGTAGTGACACGCCTGTGTCACTACCCGTATCCTTCTCTAGACATACTTGAGTCGTCGAATCGAGAGCTGGGCTCTCATACACGGGTATGGACACGCCCGTGTCTCTACCCGTGTCCTATTTTGTACTAATTTCTCTTCCCATTTACAAGTACAGCCCAATTTCCAGCACTCCCGTGAACCCAAGTTAACTCGCCTGACTCAAAAACGCGCACGAGGGGACTAGTGCGAATCGGGACGTTACAAATACTATAAACAAAATAAATGATTTTGTCCCCGAAATCAGGCTAAGGATATGGGGAGAGAAAGCATAACAGAAATTAAAATATGCTTTTAAGGATTACCTTGAGCGAACAACTCCGGGTAGCATTTTTGCATTAAGTTCACCGGATCCTATGTATACTCCTCCTTCCCATGATTCGACCACAGCACCTTCACCAAGGGAACACTTTTGCGGCGCAATATTCTTGTCTCGTTGTCTACGATCTGCACCGGCTCCAGCCGCACAGACCTATCATTCGTCACTGCACCATCAGTGGTGGGGACATATTGATCGGGCCGCAACAACGCCTTTCGACGCGACGACACATGGAACACGTCGTGGAGATTCTCTAGATCTGGTGGTAACTCCATCCGACATGCCAACGGGCCAATCCTTTCCAGTATAGTGTAAGGCCAAACGTATCTTGGGCTGAGAGGTTAACTACCTGCTTGAAAAGTGGGAACTACTAGTCTGTGTTGACATAGCGATTGCATGTGTGTGATCATGGGTGATTCATTGCATAGCATACATACCATTACATTACATTGCACAACAAGATCCTCATCGTATAAGTTTGTATGGGCACTCTTATATGATGAGTTACTTTATGTTATAACGATCCTGAACTTATAAACTTGTATGAGCATCCTTATAAGTTAAGTTACTTTCCTGCTGTAGATACTTATACTTGATGGTTCGTTATTGCTCTTGTAGAACTGCTAGATTATACTGCTATTAATCTTATTGTACTATTACCACCTGCTTGAACTTGTTACCTTACTTGTTATATATTGTACCCTTGTTCCTTTCTCTGCCCGGTGCTGAGGAGTCACCGAGGGAGCGGATGTGAAGCCACTTAGTCTTTTCGACTAACGGTTGCTACGTCTTCCTTTTTAGTAGGTCACCCCATAGGTAGAGGAGCCGCAGATTATGCAGCAGGATAGACAGGCCAGGACGACAGGGCCTGAAGTGACGGTGTCGTCGCTACCGTCGGTTACTGATGTGAGTGTTGAGCGACTCTGATGTAGCCCCGTTGGGCATTTATTAGTTGTACTCTGATATTGTAGAAGCATGTTTTAGCTTCTTTATTTGATGTACTTTGGACCATTATGCTTGTGTGGATTTGACTTCTTTATATTATTATTTGGTTGGGTTGGCATATATTTGTATTGATTGTAGCCGGCAAAATAGGCGTCTTGTGGTACAGGTTAGCCTGTTTGCTAATGTTACCGCAAGGCGGCTGTTCTGGGCATAAGACCCCCCCCCCCACTTCGTGCTGTGTTTTGGGATCCAGGAGGGGGGTCTTACAGATGATCTCCACACATATGAAATTCCTGATTACTTGGGAGGTCACTTTGGCTAGTGCCTTCACCTCCAGCCACTTAGAGAAATAATCGATCATGACTAATAAGAACCTCCTTTGCCCACTGGCCTGAGGGAAGGGTACCACCAAATCCATCCCCCAGATGACGAAGGTCCAGGGTGCCATGAATCTCCTGATATGCTGAGCTGGTTGAATTTGGAGAGGTGCAAACAACTTACATTTGTGGCACTTCTTTGTGAACTTAGCGGCATCATGGCCCAGGGTCGACCAGAAATATCCTTTCCCAACAATCCTCCCCTCCAGGTTCCGGCTTCCAGAGTGACTCCCGCACTCTCCGGAATGGACCTCTTCAAAAATCCTCACGACCTTCCTCTTGTCCACGCAATGTGCCAACATCTCCGAGAGGGTCTTCCTATACAGCTACCAGTCGCGGATGAGATAGTATACTGAATTGTGCATGAATCGCTTCTTGTCCATCCCCTCTGGGTACTCTCCCGTGGATAGGAAAGTTGCAAAAGGATCTATCCACGAGGGCTACAGGTCCACCTCCATCATCTCCTCCTCTTTGATGGACAGGAAGAATAAGTCGGTGTTGGTGTCGTCCACCCGGGGTCCGTACTTGGCCAATTGAT
The DNA here is from genome assembly GCA_039583875.1 of Platanthera guangdongensis. Taxonomy (NCBI): domain Eukaryota; kingdom Viridiplantae; phylum Streptophyta; class Magnoliopsida; order Asparagales; family Orchidaceae; genus Platanthera; species Platanthera guangdongensis. The sequence continues at coordinate 56,111,220 of CM077164.1, read as the reverse complement.
CTACCTGCTCATTTTCTTTCCTTGGAATGTGCCAGATGGAGAACGTCTGAAACATGCCGATCACCCCCTTCAACTTTGCCAATTACAACTAGAGAGTTAGCTCCCTTACCTCGAACTCCACATTGATCTGGGAGGCCACCACCATGGAGTCTGTGAGGACCTCCACATCATGAAATCCCAGCTCTCTGGCTAGGCATAATCCTCCTATCAGTGCCTCTTACTCGGCTTTATTGTTGGTGATAGAAAAATGTACTACCACTATTTGCTCGATCTTTGCTCCCTGGGGGATTTCCAAGATCACTCCAACCCTCAAGTAATGCCTTCCTGAAGCACCATACACCATCACCTTCCAAGGGACCGGGCGGGTGTGTTCCTCCTCCTACACCTCGACCACATAATCAGCAAGAAAGTCGTTCATCGCCTGGGCCTTAATCGAGTGGCGAGGAATGAAGAATATGTCGAACTCACTCAACTCCACCGACCACTTCTCCAACCTCCCCGAGTACTCCACTCCCACAAAGATGTTGCGGAGGGGGCCGTCCATCACCACCCGGATGGAGTGCACCTGTAAATAGGGTCAGAGTCATTGGGCTGAGATGACCAGAGCAAAAGCCAGCTTCTCTAAGATCGGATACTAGAGATCTGCCTTCCTTAGGACCCTACTCACATAATAGATAGGCAATTGCTTCTTCCCTTCTTCCCGGACCAAGATGAAGCTCAAGGCCTCGACTCCTACCCCAAGATACAGGGACAAGTCCTCCCCTTCCTTGGGCCCTTTGAGGAGATGAGCCAGGGTCATCTGCCTCTTCAAGGCCTGGAATGCCTCCTCGTACTCCTTGGACATCAACGCTTTGAATAAGGGGGAGCATTTCTCTCACTCCTGAGAGAGGAACATGCTAAGTCTTGCCAACTTTCCTATCAGCCTCTGGACCTCCTTGGCATTCTGAGGAGACCACAACTCCATGATTGCCTTGACCTTATCAAGGTTGGGCTCTACACCTGCAGGAGTAAGGAGATGCCCTAGGTACTTACCCCTGCTTGCCCCGAAGACACACTTCAAGGTGTTTAGTCTCATCTTGTACTTTCGCATGGTGTTGAAGGTCTCTTCCACCTCCAGAAAGTGAGAATCAACATCCCGACTCTTGATCATGCGATCATCTACATACACCTTCAGGTTCTTCCCCTTTTGCTCTCAAAAGACCAGGTCCATCATCTTTTGATATGTTCCCCCGCGTTCTTTAGCATGAAGGGCATCATTTTGTAGCAGTAGCACCCGTCTCCAGCGAGGAAGAGACAACTTTTATGTCGGGAAGGTGCATCCTGATTTGATGATAACCTGAAAATGCATCTAAGAAACTCATCGCAGAAAACCTGACGGTTGAATCAACCAGCATTTCGATCCTTGACAAGGGATAAAAATCCTTAGGACATGATTTATTTAATAAAGAAAAATCAGCATGCATCCTCTACTGGCCATCTCCTTTTTGAACCAATACAACATTGGAGACCCAATCGGGGTATTGGATTTCAGATATGAAGTTGGCCTTGAGGAGCTTGGCCACCTCCTCCCTGATTAGCTCGGCCAACTTGTCCGATGTGGAACTCTTCTTATGCTGGATGGGGTTGGCTTCTGGATCTAGGTTGAGGCGGTGGCAGGCAACGTCCGCATCGATCCCTGGTATCTCTATCGTGCTCCATGCGAAGATGTCCATGTTCTTCTGGATTCATTCCAGCACCATCCCCGGGTCCTCCGAGCTCAAACCCCGATGAATCCGCACATTATCCACCCTACCTACCTGGGTGATAACATCCATCTCTACCACCTCCTCGGCATCCTCCAGCCCGGACTGCTCTCCGCACTCTCCAACGGCTCCATCACCTGGGACCGGGACCTCCTCCTTGACTTATTCCACGACCATCACCTCGGTCGGCTCCTCCAGAACTCCTTCCTCCACCTCCACCTAGGTGCGGACCTCTTCCTCCACTTCCATCTCTACCTCTCCTTCGGCCTCCTTTGTTGGATCCCTAGTTTGATTTGGGCTAGGTTCACTAAGTCACTAAGCTAGGATCATTTGATCCAACATGTATAGCCAGGGTCATAGTTGTGTTCTAGAGTCTAGGCCAAGTCCTTAGAGTCAACATCACATGGACCAGCTATCAACAAGACTGCCAGAGACTCAAGACTTAGAGATTTCGAAGACTCCGTAAAATGAGTTCGACATTCGTCGAACTCAGGTCGACGATTGTCGTGCTCAGCTCGACGATCTCAGAGAAAATTCTCTGAGCTGAGCTCGACGAACTTTATTCCCTGGTCGACAAAAACTTGGACACTACTTCAACACTTCAAGTTCAGAAAACATCAAGATATTCCAAGTCCAGAATCAGACTTAGGTCGACGAACTTAGTTCTCAGCTTGACGAATTTGTTTCTTTGGTTGACGATCTTTGGACTCTACCTTCAGCATTCTGTCCAGACTTTATTCTCTAGACTCAGGTCGACGAACCTAGTTCTCTGCCCGATGATTTCTGGATTCTTTATTTGAACTTCTTAGAGCCAGAAGCTTCACAACTTTTCTAAGTCCAGAATCATTTTTAGTCGACAAATTCAAGATTCTCAGCTCGACGAACTTTGACCACTTTAGCTAAAGTTACCAAGCAACAGTTAGTGGTCCTCAGCTCGATGAAATCAATTCTTAGGTCGACGATTTATGGATACTTCACTTCAACTCTTCCATTCCAGAGGCATCTGAAAATACTCTAAGTCCAGAATACTTTGCTGAACTTCAGTCGACGAAACCAGTTATAAGCTCGATGAACTCCAGATACAGAAAAGGCAAAGTTTCTAGTGATTGCAGTTCTGTCTTCAGCTTGACGATCTTGGAACTCAGCTCGACGAACATAAGTCATCTGATCGACGAACACAGCAACTCAGCTAGACGAACTGTGGACCCAGCTCGACGATTTCTGTTAGCTGTTCGATGAATCCAGACTTGGTATTTCTTTCCTTCTATCCCCATTCTATGGCAATAAATTATGAGTGATTAAAGTTAAATATTCTCTGAATATTACCATTGGACGGTACATTGATCACGGCTTTCATCAGAATTATTGCTTTCTAATTTTCCATGGGACAGTTGGGGAAATAAATCAATGCAGTTTATTTTCAAGGCCGTCAGCATTGATTGCAGCAGAGGAATTCAAAATCGAAAGGAAATTTCCTCAGGAAATATAAAAGAGATTTTCTCTCTTTTCTGTAGAGTAATAATAGCGTAGAACTAGAGACATACACAGGCACACACAGACAAAAAGAAAGTTACAGTTAGTATGTCATCAAGAAATTCTCTCTGCTCATTCTTTCAAAAATCTCTGATACAGAAAAGAAGCTCTGCACCCAGAAGTAGATCAGCTCTCTGAAGAAGTGTTGGAACACCCTATTACTAATTTGGGTCAGGATCACTATGTCTCTAGGAATCCTTTGCTTGACCTTCTATATAGCTTAATAGGTCAATTAGAATTGAGTCTAAGGGTTAGAAGTCTAGGTTTGGAAGCTGCCCTGAATACCAAGATTCTCAGTCTGGAGACTAAGTCTGATCGTCGAGCTCAGCACGACGATTCGTCGAACTCCGATCGACGATCGTCTAGCTCAACTTCGACAAGATTGTCGAACTTCATTCGACGATCGCTGAGCTCAACATCATTATATCATCGAACTCCATTCGACGATCGGTGAGCTCAGGTCGCCGATTTTGACTCTGCTTTGGATCTTTATCTCTGAGCTCAGTTCGACGATCTTTGAGCTCAGATCGACGATTTTTTTGCTGCTGTATATTTCCAGATCGCTGAGCTCAGCTTGACGATAGCAGAGCTCAGTTCGACGATTTCAGATAACTTCCAGGATATTTCTTAATTCAAATTCAAATCAGTTAGGAGTTATTCTGCAATTAATTCAGAGATTTCCTAGCCGTTTTCATTCAATTCTGGACCAAGTTTCAAGTGATTTTTCAAGGAATATATCTGTGGACTTTCCTCCAGAAGAGATTATGCAATTAAGGATGCAATTAATGCAGGCCAACGACTATACTTGACAGAGAATGATATTCTATTCTATACCAGAGAATAATAGACAGAATTTTTGAATCTCTCATAGAGCACTCACAATACAGAGAGAGAATACAGATTACAGAGACACATTCAAAAATCTTCTGTCACAAAGAATTCTCAAGAACACTCATCCAAGGAGATCAAGCTTTCTCAAATCCTCAGATCTCTTTAGTTTTCAAAGTGTTCAAGGCCAACATATTTCCAGACTCCAGACATTCAACATTTCAGCTATTGCTGAAATCATCTATTGCTGGAGTTCAATCTTTGAAGGCCTATCACCCTCAGCAAAGCTTATCTTCCTGAAGATCTCAAGGATTCAGGGGGAGCTTTGACATCAACAATCCACATAGTCTTCTCAGTTGTTTGAGAAAGAGAAGACTTCCATCACTCTCTCACCCCCACTCTGTAAAGGGTTTCTCAAACTCCCTTAAAAAGTTTGAGCTTGGTTTTTGAGCACCTTGTCAAAAGCTCATTGGTGGCAAGACACCTGATCAAAAAATCTGCTTTGGTTTTTGAGCACCTTATCAAAAGCTCATTGGTGCCCAGGACACCTGATCAACTCATCCTGCAGTGGATTCCTACTTAGGGTGGTAGAAGAGTGGATGTACCCAAGTTTGGGGAACCACTATATTTCCTTGTGTCTTCTAGTTTTGCTTGCTTTCATTTTTGTTTCTGGCCTTGATTTTTCTGTGCTTAGTTTGTGTTTAACTTAGTGCTGTGATTAGATTTATTATTGCTTCCCTGCTCACACATATTACAACAATAGTTGTAAAAACTTTTAAAGCACCATATACTCTATTCACCCCCCCCCCTTTAGAGTATATCAGATCTAGTTGCACTTTCAATTGGTATCAGAGGGAGGTTGGTTAAACATACCATCCCTGATTGGTTGTACAGGCTAACACCTGAACCCAAAGATCCCAAACTAGATCTGTTTTTCTTTGGTATTTTATTATTAGATTTTGTTTTCACAAATCATGGCCCAAAACAAAGATTATGCTTGTACCAGACCTCCAGTGTGCAATCTGTCAAAGTTTGCACTCTGGAAAGTAAGGATTAGACTTTACATGAATTCTATTGACGAAGATATTTTTAATTCTGTTTCGACAGTGTGTCCAAGACCCCCAGAGAATTCCAGTACAAATGCTGTTCCACCTCCATCAGGAATAGATGCTGATATCAAGAAATGGAAGGTAGCTGATGCTAAGGCTATGAATATTCTAACCCAGACAATGTCAGATGATATATTTCAAAAGGTAGCTGAATGTAATTCAGCCAAGGAAATTTGGGACAAACTCTCAGAAATAGTCTCAGGCTCAGCTGATGAGAGAAAGGATAGAAGATCCCATCTCATCTCTCAATATGAGAATTTCAAGAAGGGAGATACTGAGTCAGTGGGAGACATGTACAACAGACTAAGTCTAATTGTCAGTGAACTCAGGACATTGGACAAAGAGATCTCTCTCACAGAACTTAATGACAAGATCCTAATGTGCTTCCCCAGTACTTGGGATTCAAGAATCTGGCCAATTAAGGATGCCAGAAGTCTAAATGAGATTACCACTGAAGCTCTATTGGATAATCTCAAATCTTATGAGCTACTCATCAAAAATAGAGAGGAAGAACAGAAGGCTGCCTCACCAGCCACAAGAAAAGAGAAGACCATAGCATTCAAGGCAACTGAGGATCTGCCTGAAGATAAAGCTACAGGCAATGATGAACTACTCAGTCTGCTGGCCAAAAGATTTTACAAAATGGACAGAAAGGACTTCAGAAGAAGATCATACAAGGAGCAGGATAAGCCAAGGTATGGCAAGTCCATTAGCAATAATAAAGACATTATTTGCTTTGGTTGCAGGAAACCAGGACACATAGTTCCTGACTGTCCAGAGAACAAGAACAAGGACAGAAGGGACAGGAAAGAAAGAAGAAAGGAGAAAGACTCCAAAAGGAATGACAATGGCAAACCTTCTTCAAGCAAAAATAAGCATACAAGAAAAGGGTTTGTTGCTGAATCCTGGAGTGAGACTGAAGAGGAGTCAGAAGCATCATCCAGCTCCAGTGATGATGAGGATGATGCAGAAGAAAAGGAGTTCTGCATGATGGCAATCAATGCCTCACAACATAATTCAGAAGAAGAGGAGTCAGAGTCAGACTCAGAGACCCAACCTGAAGAAGATCAGGTAATTAGCTCCTTTGATTTTAGTTCAGAAGATTTTAAATCTGAATTTAAAGCACAGTGTTTAGACCTGCTAAAGTCTGAGAAAGAGATTATCTCTCTCAGAAATCAATTATCTGAACACAATACTTTAAAGTCAGAAAACCTCAAACTCTCTCAGGAGTTGGAGTGCTGTAGGGAACAGATAGCTTCACTGAAAAGTGAGCTCTCTGAGGCCAAGAAGCTTGAAGAATCCCTTAATGGGAGAAGCATCAAGCTGATGGACATCACAAGCACAGTGAACTCTAGATTTAACAGTACACTGGGCTTGGGTGCTTCATCCAGCCAACCTATAGTCCTAACAACTCCCATCAAATTCATCTCTGACAAAGGAAAGGGAGTTGTAAAGGTTGCTAGGAAAAATTCTGATCTGCCTCAGAAAACTAAGTCCCAACATAAATCGTCGAACGGAGATCGACGATCGCCGAATGAAGATCGACGATCGCCGAACGCAGCTCGACGATCTCAGGCACAATCATCGAACGCAGATCAACGATCTCAGCCAAAATCGTCGAACGCAGGTCGACGATCTCAAACACCTGACCTCAGCCATAGTCGACCGTCGAACGGAGCTCGATGATCTGACCCAAGATCGTCGAACGCAGCTCCAAGATCGTCGAACAGAGGTCAGAGCTCTGGAAAATTTTTCAAAGGCAAATCAAAATTGAATCCTAAGGGTCCTTCATCCCAAATCTTTAACCCTTATAATGAATGGATTATACCTCCAAGGAGATATCATCCTGAAGGATATAAGAGTCAACCTGGGATGTCTTTCATTTCAGAATTTAGAGGTTATCAACCTAGGCCCAAGGTAAACTGAGTCAAAAACAAATGAATTGTCTTATGTGCAGGTGAAGACCTATCCAACATCTAACCAGCAATGGTATTTGGATAGTGGGTTCTCTAAGAACATGACAGGGAACAAGGACAACCTCACATCCTTCAGAGCCAAGCTTGGACCCAAAGTTATCTTTGGTGATTCAAACTTTGGACAGACTAAAGGATATGGTGCAGTCCAGATTGGTTCAGTAACTTTCAAGAAGGTAGCTTATGTTTAAGGACTGAAGCACAACCTAATCAGCATCAGTCAGCTGTGTGATGAAGGCTACCAGGTGACCTTCAACAAAGCCTTATGCAAAATCAAGTCAGAGGACAACACAACTGTGTTGACAGGTAAAAGGAAAGGTAACATCTATCTAGTAGATTTTCTTTCAACTGTTGTAGATATTTGCTTGTTTAACTCTGTCTGTAGACCAAATGTTTTATGGCATAAGAGATTAGGACACCTAAACCTTAGAACTATTGCTAGGCTATCCAAGGACAACCTTGTTAGAGGACTACCTTCTGGCCCCTATAAGATGGAAGGACTCTGCAGGGCTTGTCAATTAGGCAAGCAAACTAAAAACAACTTTAAGTCACTTAATAAGAGTGATTCACCTAGGATATTGTATCTGTTACACATGGATCTTTTTGGACCCATCACAGTACAAAGCCTAGGAGGGAAATCCTACACTTTAGTAGTTGTAGATGACTTCTCTAGATTCACTTGGGTGTTCTTTCTAAGGAAGAAGTCTGATAACTTTAAATGTCTGACAGAGTTTCTCAAATGTATACAGATTGAGTTCAATACTCACATTGCCCTGATCAGAAGTGATCATGGGACAGAGTTTGATTCTCTTCTTATGCAAGAGTTCTGTCAGAGTGAAGGGATCAGGTATACTTTCTCAGCTCCTAGAACTCCTCAACAAAATGGGGTAGCTGAAAGGAAAAATAGAACCCTTATTGAATCTGCCACAACATTGTTGTCAGATGCTCATCTACCTCTATCCTTTTGGGCAGAGGCAGTGAACACCTCCAACTATATGCTGAACAGAAGTCTGATACATAAACTACAGGGAAAGACTCCCTATGAATTACTCAAAGGGAAGAAACCTAAAGTTGACTATTTTAGAGTCTTTGGTTGTATTTGCTACATTCACAATAATGACAAGAAATATTTAGCAAAATTTCAAGCCAAGGCTGATGAAGGAGTGTTTCTGGGATACTCCATGTTCAGCAAGGCCTATAGGGTCTATAACAAATCATCTTTAAAAATTGAGGAATCTGTTCACATTTTATTTGATGAATCTAACATGTCTTTCAAGGAGAAGAATTCTTCTACCATAGAACCTTTGCAGGAACATTCTCTAGTTGAAGATATGAACAGGTTACAGGTTACTCAAGAGGATGAAAGCAGTGAAGATGAAGGGAATGCTCAACACATTGAAGCACAACCTGAAGAGCCAGTTGTTGTACCACAAGAGGAAACAACAACACAGGTTGGTGAACAATCAACACCCCCTGTTGATTTGGTAACATCAAGAGACCATCCAATTTCCCAAATAATTGGAGAAATCTCAGCTGGTGTGCAAACCAGAAATCAGGTCAACCAAAACCTATTGTACACCTGCTTCCTATCTCAAATTGAACCTCAGTCCATTCAAGATGCAGAGCAAGATCCACACTGGATCATTGCAATGCAAGAGGAGTTGCATCAGTTTGAGAGGAACAAAGTATGGGAACTAGTACCAAAGCCTAAGGATCATTCCATTGTTGGAACAAAATGGGTATTCAGAAACAAATTGGATGATCAAGGAGTAATTATAAGGAACAAGGCAAGGCTAGTTGCTCAGGGATATTCTCAAGAAGAAGGAATCGACTACGACCAAACTTTTGCACCTGTTGCAAGATTGGAAGCAATCAGAATATTTCTAGCTTATGCAGCTCACAAAGGCTTCAAAGTATATCAGATGGATGTCAAAAGTGCTTTCTTGAATGGAGACATCAAAGAGGAAGTTTATGTCAGACAACCTCCAGGTTTTATCTCTCCAACTTTTCCTAATTATGTTTTTAGATTGAACAAAGCATTATATGGTCTCAAGCAAGCTCCTAGAGCATGGTATGAGACCCTAGCATGCTTTCTCTTGGAAAATGGTTTTATAAGGGGTAGAGTAGACCAAACTCTTTTCATTAGAACCCATAAGTCTCATTCCCTACTAGTACAGATCTATGGACGATATCATTTTTGGTTCTACTGACTCCAAATTGTGCAGAAGGTTTTCTAACCTGATGCATTCTAAATTTGAGATGAGTAGCATGGGTGAGCTATCCTTCTTCCTAGGATTGCAAGTCAAGCAATATGCTGAAGGCATCTTTATTTCTCAAACCAAATATGCAAATGAATTGGTTAAGAAATTTGGTATGTCTGAGGCATCTTGTATGAAAACACCCATGCCTACCAATGCTGTATTGGATGCTGATGAACATGGGAAACCTGTTGATCAGACAACATATAGAGCAATGATTGACTCTTTACTGTATCTTACAACTAGTAGACCAGATATAATGTTTGCTACATGTATATGTGCTAGGTTCCAAGTAAGCCCTAGAGAGTCACACCTAACTTTAGTAAAGAGGATTCTCAGGTATGTTAAAAGTTGTCCAAATCTAGGTCTCTGGTATCCAAAAGATTCAGCATTTGAGTTAACTGGATTCTCTGATGCTGATTATGCTGGATGCAGAATTGACAGGAAAAGCACCAGTGGAACTTGTCAGTTCCTTGGTGACAGACTTGTCTCTTGGTTTTGTAAGAAACAAACATCTGTGTCAACTTCAACTGTTGAAGCTGAATATATGGCTGCAGACAGTTGTTGTCCACAAATCTTGTGGATTCAAAACCAACTCCTAGACTATGGCTACAACTTAGAGAAGTCTAAAATCTTTTGTGACAATACAAGTGCTATTTCCATAGCTCAAAATCCAGTCCTCCATAGTAGGACAAAACACATAGAGATTAGGCATCATTTCTTAAGGGATAATGTTGAAAAGAATAAAATTGAATTACAATATATCCCAACTGATTTACAAAGGGGAGATATTTTCACCAAGCCCTTGGATGAAAAGAAACACACCTTCTTCCTAAATCAGTTAGGAATGTTAGATGGAGGAAGTCTTAAATAATACCCAAGATTTTGAAAGCTTAAAAATTGACCAAGACTAGACAAACATTCTAATTTTTCTTAGTGTCTAGAACTTCTCTGATCTCTGAACTGTGCTCGACGATTTTCCCCAAGATCGTCGAACGGAGATCGACGATTTCCAAAAATCGTCGAACTGAGTTCAGCGTTTCTCAGATAGTATGAACTATCTCTTCCGGTCAACGATCGTCGAACGGCGCTCGACGATTATGTTCTCTGAACGATCGTCGAACGGAGCTCGACGCTCTCCAATATCGTCGAACGGAGATCGACGATGTTGAAGACTCTTCAGATTCCTTTAGAAGCCTCGATCGTCGAACTGAGTTCAATGATCTTTCCAATTCTGCGTCGAACCCTAATATAAAACTCTTTTTTCGCCGTCGTTCTCATTTGCGCTTTCGATTTCTCTGCAAGATTTTTCCTTTCCCTCCAAACAGTTCTACGCTTGGTCGTTTTGTTTGTTGAGTTTTTGCAGGTACAATGGCTGTGTCAGTTGCTGTTCTTGCTGCAATGAAGTTAGATGCCGGTTTTGATATTGATATAGAATCCTTCAGCACGACTGATCAGATTTTTCAAGATATACTGGGTTTGTTCAAGGATCAGAATCTGACTGCTATAATGACCACCAGGATCAAGCTGGCTTCTGATGAGATCAAGGAGTGGGTTTATACTGCCCATAATCAAGATAACAGCACCATAGTTGGGTCAATAGCTGGAACTCAGGTACCCTTGACCCCAACCATTCTCTCAGAAGTTTTTTGAGTTGAGGAATGGAGAAGATTCTGCTGAGCTATCTGGAGAGGAATATTCTGAACTGCTTGCCAGGATGGGTCATCCAGAGGGAAACCCTAGCAAGCTCTTCAAAAGGAACCTGTCTGTTGAATATAGGTTCCTGGCAGATGTGGTTGGGAAAGTGCTACTAGCAAAGCACTCTGCCCATGATACTATATCAAGATATCAGCTCTGCCTCATGGGAGCTCTTGTGGACAAGAAGAATCTGAATTGGGGAGAGATTTTCTTTGACCTCATCAAGAAGAAAATCAACAAGAGTTTTGTTAACTTTGGGAGAATCCTTGGAGTATTTTTGCAGCACAGGTGTCCTGCCTTTCTAGTCTCCTCTGGAGTTCATATCAATGCCTCCAAGAGACTGACCTGTGCCCTCTTTGGCAAGTGGGACAGACACATCAGCAAGCCTAGCAGGCCCTCCTCCAGCAATCCTTCAGGCACAAGGACTTTAAGAGTCACTCCCCCACAGGTCTCTACTCCTGCAGATGACCTGACTGCTGCTGTTGCTCCTCCTCCTCCTCCTCCAATTCTATCCCTTCCCATACCAGCCACCATTCCAGCTCCATCCACCATCATCATCTCCAGCCCATCTCCAACATCAACACCATCCCCAGAACCCATTCTACCTCCACCAGCAGACCAATTCCACCCACTTTTCTCCTACCCTCCACCTGATGTCACCTCATCACCCTCTATTTCATCCTTCACCCTACTGGATGATTCCTTTATGGATGATTCCCCATCATCTCCTCCTGAATTACCTACCTCCTCCACTTCATTCCAAGACCTCATACACCACATCATAGACCAACCAACATTCACCCCATCCATATCCATTCCCCTATCCTCCATATCCACCCTACCAACACCTGAGCCATCCCTTCCACCATTCTCCAGCTCTCCACTTCCAGAACCCTCATCTGCTTCCATACCTTCTACCTCTGCTCCAGCTCTTGAGCAAGTAGACCTCTCAGCCCTAGCTGACAGGCTGTATGAGTTACTTGCCCCCAGGCTAACTCTGCTGTTGGAGACCTCTTTGGCTCCACTCCACCTGTTAGTGGCAGCCCTTTCTGCCAGGCTCTCTTCCCTCTTCCCTCAGGCAGCACCTACAGCAGTGTACCTTGATCCAGATGTGTCTGCATCTAGGCAGGGGGAGATGCCATATGAAGAGAATCTTCATGCTGCTGCTGCTGCTGCTGCTATTTCTGCAAGCCCTCTGTCTGCTGCTGCTGTTAGTACTGCTTCTTCTGCTCCTCCTCTTGTTGCTGTTGCTGTGCCTCCAGAGAGTCAGATTTCACCTCCAGTTCTTGCAATAGACCTCAGGTCTTTGCTATCAGCTTTTGATTCTGCCTTATTCAGCTGTCTGCCAGAGGGTAATGCTGTCCAGCCCCCAAAAGACTTATCCAAGACACTTGTGCCTTTCTCTTGCTGTGACCCTAGCATTATCACTGCTTTTGTAACTTCAATAATTGCTGCTGCTGCTTCTTTTGAAGAAAGGACTGATTTTGCTTCTGAGAATGTTGATACTGCTGATGCTGAAGTTTCTGCTGGTTCTGATGAACCATCTTCCAAGGACATTCTGATGTCAGAGGCCACTGAATTTGAGCCTTCTGCAGTCTTTGATGATGTTCCTTCTGTTTATGTTTCTGTTAGGGAATCTGCTGTTTCTACTGCTGCTAGTGAAGTTACTGCTGTTGTTATTTCTGCTTCACCTTCTCCATCTGCTGCTGTCCCTGCTGTTACCATCTCAACACCTGCTGCTGCTGCTGTTTCAACTTCTGCCTCATCTGCTTCTGAACAACTAAAGAAAGACTTGATGAAGAAAATAGATGCTCTCTATGATGACCAGAGTTCTGAATCTGATGAATTTAAAACAGACTCTGATGACTCTTCTGCTACCATTGCCAGGAAAAGGAAGGCAAGGAGCAAGGCTATGAAGAGGGTACCTCCTGCTAAAGTTAAAGATAATAATGATATCCCATATTACATTCTGCATAACTGCCCAATCACTGAACACTGGATGCAATATTCTAAAAATCAGCTGAAAGCAATGAAGAAAAAGAGAAAATATGAGAAGGGTTCATCCCAATTCTAGCACCCTCATCCTCCTCCACCACCTCCTCCTGATGCAGGTGCAGGTGGAAGCTCTACAAGTCAACCCCCAGCCAGAAGCCAGGCTCCCTATCAACCTCATGCCAGATCTTACCACAGGGAAAGCCAATCCAGGGGTTCACATTCTAGGAGAGGAGGATATAGAGGAACTCAAAGAGATATTCAAGTATACTCCAAAGGGTACTCCAGGCAGCACCCATATTCCAGGGAAAGACAAACTTTAACTGATACAACATCTGGTTCTTTCCCTTACAAGCTAAAAGAGACTGTGTCTGTCAGGCCTCCTCAAGACAATTCCTCCAACAGGTATGAGCCACCTGTACCTTTTGAGGACCCTGAAAATAATCCAGCTGCTTGGACTGCAAGGTTAAAGGAATTAGCTGCACTGGACCAAATTAAAAAGGCCAGAGAACAAGGATTAGACTCTTCCAACATTTTTACTATGTCTGAATAGAGACAAAAAGAATTAGAGAGATATGCCTCAAGTAAATTCTTTGATGCTGACAGATACATGGAATTACATCCTGAAGCAGTGGTTCCCAGGCTTAAACAGCAAACATCTCTAGGTGCAGCAGATGACACCAGATCTAAGAAGGAAGCCCTCAATCCTAACAGAGAAATTAAACTTGTTAAAGGCAAAGAGAAGAAATGATATTGTAAGGTGACAATTTCTGTGATCTCTGATTGCTATCTGGATGATATATATATCTCTGTGTTTCTGCTATGTCTAGCTGTTGTTTTTATGCTTTTCTGATTGTATGTTGTTACTTAAGCTTTTCCAAAGTCTGTAAATAGTAATCCTAACCCAAATAGGGGGAGATTGTTGGAACACCCTATTACTAATTTGGGTCAGGATCACTATGTCTCTAGGAATCCTTTGCTTGACCTTCTGTATAGCTTAATAGGTCAATTAGAATTGAGTATAAGAGTTAGAAGTCTAGGTTTGGAAGCTGCCCTGAAGACCAGGATTCTCAGTCTGGAGACTAAGTCTGATCGTCGAGCTCAGCACGACGATTCATCGAACTCCGGTCGACGATCGTCTAGCTCAACTTCGACAAGATTGTCGAACTTCATTCGACGATCGCTGAGCTCAACATCATTATATTGTCGAACTCCATTCGACGATCGGTGAGCTCAGGTCGACGATTTTGACTCTGCTTTGGATCTTTATCTCTGAGCTCAATTCGACGATCTTTGAGCTCAGATCGACGATTTTTTTGCTGATGTATATTTCCAGATCGCTGTGCTCAGCTCGATGATAGCAGAGCTCAGTTCGACGATTTCAGATAACTTCCAGGATATTTCTTAATTCAAATTCAAATCAGTTAGGAGTTATTCTGCAATTAATTCAGAGATTTCCTAGCCGTTTTCATTCAATTCTGGACCAAGTTTCAAGGGATTTTTCAAGGAATATATCTGTGGACTTTCCTCCAGAAGAGATTATGCAATTAAGGATGCAATTAATACAGGCCAACGACTATACTTGACAGAGAATGATATTCTATTCTGTACCAGAGAATAATAGAAAGAATTTTTGAATCTCTCATAGAGCACACACAATACAGAGAGAGAATACAGATTACAGAGACACATTCAAAAATCTTCTGTCACAAAGAATTCTCAAGAACACTCATCCAAGGAGATCAAGCTTTCTCAAATCCTCAGATCTCTGTAGTTTTCAAAGTGTTCAAGGCCAACATATTTCCAGACTCCAGACATTCAACATTTCAGCTATTGCTGAAATCATCTATTGCTGGAGTTCAATCTTTGAAGGCCTATCACCCTCAGCAAAGCTTATCTTCCTGAAGATCTCAAGGATTCAGGGGGAGCTTTGACATCAACAATCCACATAGTCTTCTCAGTTGTTTGAGAAAGAGAAGACTTCCATCACTCTCTCACCCCCACTCTGTAAAGGGTTTCTCAAACTCCCTTCAAAAGTTTGAGCTTGGTTTTTGAGCACCTTGTCAAAAGCTCATTGGTGGCAAGGCACCTGATCAAAAAATCTGCTTTGGTTTTTGAGCACCTTATCAAAAGCTCATTGGTGCCCAGGACACCTGATCAACTCATCCTGCAGTGGATTCCTACCTAGGGTGGTAGAAGAGTGGATGTACCCAAGTTTGGGGAACCACTATATTTCCTTGTGTCTTCTGGTTTTGCTTGCTTTCATTTTTGTTTCTGGCCTTGATTTTTCTGTGCTTAGTTTGTGTTTAACTTAGTGCTGTGATTAGATTTATTATTGCTTCCCCGCTCACACATATTACAATAATAGTTGTAAAAACTTTTAAAGCACCATATACTCTATTCACCCCCCTTTAGAGTATATCAGATCTAGTTGCACTTTCAAGAAGAAGAACAATCATTCAAAAATCAAGAGTCTTCATTCTTCATCATTGCAGGACACTTCAAAGGACAACAACTATTCCATCTGTCAAGAAGTTCCTGCAGATTTTTTTTATAAAGGCTTAAATATAGAAGGTCTATCACCCTGAAGCAAAGCTCTAGATTTCCCTGAACCATTCTACATCTCAGGGGGAGTCATTTTCTAATATCATATCCAATAGTCTTCTCTCTGATTGTTGATAGAGAAGACACCATCATCTCTCATCCCCCCATTGTATAAAGGGTTCTCATCTCCCTTCAAAAGTGATTCTTGGTTGCAAGTCACCTGACCAAAAGACTTGAGATTTGGTTTTTGAGCACTTGATCAAAAGCTCATTGGTGTCAGACACCTGATCAAAAATCTGAGTGGATTCCTACCAGGGTGG
Source organism: Platanthera guangdongensis (assembly GCA_039583875.1). Taxonomy (NCBI): domain Eukaryota; kingdom Viridiplantae; phylum Streptophyta; class Magnoliopsida; order Asparagales; family Orchidaceae; genus Platanthera; species Platanthera guangdongensis. The sequence goes on along the minus strand of CM077164.1, from coordinate 56,095,223 downwards.
TAGAAGAGTGGATGTACCCAGGTTGGGGAACCACTATAAACTTCTTGTGTCGTCTGGTTGCCCTTTCTTTTGTTTCTTGATGTGGTTGTGATATTTAACTTTGCTGTGTTTTATATTTTAATTTATTTTCCAACAGCACTAGGACTATATTGGATTAGCCAGAAAATTTTGTAAAATCTAAATACTCTATTCACCCCCCCTCTAGAGTATTTCTGATCTAACTCACCTCTTTCAATTGGTATAAGAGGTATTTAAATTGGTATCAGAGGAGATTCATTTGGTTGTACAAGCAAACCCTTGAACCAAAGATCCTCAGTTAGATATTATATTTATTTGATTAGAAGTAAATACATAGCATGACACAAAACAAAGATTATGCAAGCACCAGACCTCCAGTTTTCAACCTAAACAGGTTTGCCATATGGAAGGCAAGAATTATATTGTACATGAACTCTATTGATGAGGATATATACAACTCTATTTTGACAGGTCCACCTCAAGCTTCAACTTCTATTACATCTACAAGCACTACTGCAGTTCCACCACCTGAGTGGACTGAAGCCCAGAGAAAGGCAAAGATTGTTGATCTAAAGCTATGAACATACTGGCACAGACTATGTCAGATGATATCTTTCAAAAGGTGGCTGAATGCACCTCAGCTAAATCCATCTAGGATTCCCTAAACCAAATGTTAGCTGGATCAGCTGATGAAAGAAAGGATAGGAGATCCAACCTCATATCCTTATATGAGAACTTCAAAAAGGAAGAAGCTGAAACAGCGGCTGACATGTATAATAGGTTAAGCTCAATCATCAATGAGCTAAAAACCTTGGATAAGGACATCACTCTCACTGAGGTGAATGATAAGATCCTAATGTGCTTCCCAAGCTCATGGGATTCAAGGATCTGGCCTATCAAGGAGGCCAAAAGCCTAAATGAGATATCCACTGAATCTCTATTAGGCAAACTAAAGTCCTATGAACACCTCCACCAGCAAGAAAAGAACAAAGCATAACATTCAAAGCTGCTGAAGAGACAGAGACTCCCTCAACAAATGAAGAGCTCAAGAGTCTGTTTGCCAAAAGATTCTATAACATGGCAAGAAAAGAATTCAATAGAAAGTCATCAAGGCAAGATGACAAACCCAGGTATGATAAGACACCAACTAAAGAAGTGGTGTGTTTTGGATGCAGGAAACCTGGGCACTTCATCTCTGAGTGTCCATAGAATCAGAAGAAAGAAAAGAGAAGAGAGAAAGACACCAGGAGACAGCACAACAGCAGACCTTCTTCCAGCAAATACAAGAAGAAGGAGAAGGGTTTTGTAGCTGAAACCTGGAGTGAAACAGAAGATGAATCAGCATATTTTAGCTCCAGTGAAGATGAGGAAGAAGCAAGGGCCAAGGAGGTTTGCCTCATGGCAATCGATGCTTCCAGGAGCCATTCAGAAGAGGAGGATTCAGACAATGAAGCAGTTTCAGATTCTGAAGCTGACAAGGTATTGTCTTCTTTTGATTACAGTTCTGATTCTTTTAAAGTTGAATTTAAAACAATGTGTATAGACTTAATATACTCAGAAAATGAGATTAAAACTCTTAGGGAGAAACTGGGAAATTTAGAAAATATTAACTCTGAAAATAATAGGTTAAAGGATAAGTTGTGTTTAGCTAATGAACAAATAATACTGCTAAAAACTGAGCTTTATGAGGCTAAACAACTTGAGGAAACTCTTAATGGAAGAAGCCTCAAGCTGATGGACATCACAAGCACTGTTAATGCCAGACTTAATGGCAAGCTAGGCTTGAGTGCCTCATCAAGTTTGCCCCCATTCTCAAGAAAAATATTTTAACAACCCGCATCAAATTTGTCTCTGCTAAGGGGAAAGAAAAAATAAACAATAAACCAACATCAGAAAATATTCCCAAATCAATAGGTCAGAAAACTAAAAATTAGAAAACCTTAGGTAAAAACAAGGTTCAGCAAAATTCGTCGAACTCAGATCAATGAAATGTAGCCAGTTTGTCGAACCCAGATCGACGAACTTTGAATGAAAACTATAGCTATAACTATTCGTCTAACTGCGTTCGACGAACTCTGTATGGTTCGTCGAGCAGAGGTCGACGAAAGTGGGGCACATAAAATGAATATGTTCATTCTCTGGGCAGAGATCGACAATCTCAACCCAATTCATCGAACTCTGGTCGACGAAATCATAGAAATTCGTCGAACCCAAAAAGACTTAACCAAAATTTTAATTATAACAGCAACTTAAATAATCCTAGGAGAGCATTTAATCCACTAGTTGATTGGGTTATACCACCTAGGAGATATCACCCTCTAGGATATAAATCCCAACCTGAATTCTCTGTAATTTCTAGCTTTTCATACCAGCAATATAAAGGACCCAAGGTAACCTGGGTCAAGAACATTTAACTATTTGTATTGCAGGTAAAGAGCTGTCCAAGTGTGAATCAGACCTGGTACTTGGACAATGGTTGCTCCAAACATATGACAGGCTGCAAGGACAATCTATCCAACTACAAGTCCAAGCTGGGGCCAAAGGTTATCTTTGGTGACTCCAAATGTGGCCAGTCAGAAGGTTTTGGAGAAGTGAAGATTGGAGCTGTCACATTCAAGAAAGTGACATATGTCAGAGGACTCAAGCATAACCTCATCTCCATAAGTCAGTTATGTGATGAAGGTTATCAGGTACATTTTAATTCATCTTCTTACACTATCTCTAATAAAGAAAAACAAATAGTTTTAATTGGGAATAGACAAGGTAACATATATTTAGTTGATTTCCTATCTGCCAGTTCTGATATCTGCTTACTCAATCTAATTAGTAACCAGAATGATTTATGACATAAAAGGCTAGGTAATGTTAATATAAAAATCATTGCTAGGTTATCTAAAGGCAACCTTCTTAGAGGTCTACCTTCTGGTCCCTACAAGAAGGAAGGTCTCTGCAGGGCTTGTCAACTAGGCAAGCAAACTAAATCTAGTTTTAAATCTGTAAATAAAAGTGATTCACCTTGGATTTTGTATTTGCTACACATGGATCTCTTTGGACCCATTGCTGTACAAAGCTTAGGAGGGAAATTCTACACCTTGGTTATTGTGGATGACTTCTCAAGGTTCACTTGGGTGTCTTTTCTGAGATCTAAGTCAGATACCTTTAAGGTTCTTATAGATTTTCTCAGGACCATACAGATTGAGTTCTCTACTCATGTTGCATTGATCAGAAGTGATCATGGAATAGAGTTTGAGTCTCTTCTTATGCATGAGTTCTGTGAGAAGGAAGGTATCAGACATTGCTTCTCAGCTCCTAGAACTCCTCAACAAAATGGGGTAGCTGAAAGGAAAAATAGGACACTCATTGAAGCTGCAGGTACATTACTTACAAATGCTTACATGCCACTATCCTTTTGGGCAGAGGCTGTAAACACTGCAAATTATATCCTGAACAGAAGCCTGATATATAAACTGAAGAATAGAACTCCCTATGAATTACTTAAAGGGAAGAAAACTAAAATCAACTATTTTAAAGTTTTTGGATGTATATGTTATATTCACAACAACAATAAAAGATATATTAGAAAGTTTGACGCTAAGGATGAAGAGGGAATCTTTCTAGGATATTCTCAAGTAAGCAAAGCCTACAAGGTTTATAATAAATCAACTTTAAAAATTGAAGAGTCTATCCATGTTACATTTGATGAAGCTAACATGTCTTGCAAGGAGAAAGAGATTTCTACCAAAAGCAATTTGCAGGTATTTCACTTGTGTGAGAATTTGGATGGACTAAACCTTACCCAAGAGGTTCCAACACATCCTTCTCCACAAGTTATTGAAGAAAGTGAAGATGAAGGCACTGAAGGGATTGATATTCCCCCAAAAGCAAACATAATTCCATAGGAGGAATTTGTAAGACCCTCCCCCTTATCAAGGAGGCTCCCGGTCTTATGCCCAGAACCGCAGTCTTACGGTGGCACTAACGCACGGGTTAGTCGACACTGCAACATGCCGATTCTACCGGCTAGGACGATCATATAACCTATAGGCCAATATGAGAAATAAAAGTAATACATATCCAAGTACAACACGGGTAGTCCACAGTCACAGTACAACTCATATATATATGAATGAAAGTGTACAAAGTCCACAATGAGAATAAAAATATGAAGAGTAATAAGGGCTTATGCCCAGTACATCATATGAATAAACTCTCCTCTCAAAATATCAAAACAGCGGAAGCTAATCAACTAATCTCGTACTCATCCCACCTGAGGTAGCGTTGTAGTAGTAGTAGGTGGAATCAACTCCTCACGCCCTGTCACCTCATCCTGCCAGTCGTGCTGGTACTCCATCTCCTCGAGCTCCTAAAAATAGTTTGGTCACCGACCATTATTCAAAAAGACTAAGTCGTTTCCTCCGCACCTCGCCCCGCAACTCCTAGGCACCGTGCGGGAGGACGAAGCGGAGGACAACAAGGGGTAACAAAAGGGAAGCATGTGACAAGAAAAACTAAGCTACCAACTAAGAGTGTGAGCAGTAAATCTATACTAGCAGTTCTATGTATATAACACAAAAGTAAAAGCATGTACCGTACAAGTAAGTAAAGAACTGAAAGTAAGAGCAGAAAAGTAAAACTATGATACCACTACTCTGCCATCACAAACATACCTTAACTTATAAAAATGCCCATACAAATTTATAAGTTAAGGTTTCCAGGAATTTTAACTTATCATATAAAAGATCCCATACTAATTTATATGATAAGGATCTATGAAGCGTATGATCTAATATGAATGAATGTTTATGATGCAATTTATGCAACAGGCAAGTACAATTCACACACAACGACTCTGTGATCACAGACCTTTAGTTCCCACTTTTTGAGAGCTAGCTTCACTCTCGGGTACCACCGTCGTGGCTACGACAGCAGCGGAGCGGGCATCTCCACTTCTAGGCAGGTATACACACTACCAAACCTTAGACCCCTCTCATACGCCTCTGTACACGTCCTAGGTGCACTCTAGAGTCTGCGTACGTACTTTGCTGATAACCAGTCAGTCTTGTTGGGTAGGGTGTGCGTTATCGGGGGGCGTCCTCCAGACCGCAGTGTAAAATAACCCATTGGCCCGCGAAACCCTCACACCCGCCTGGTTCACCGTACTGTATCGGTGTGACGATCGGTCAGTACCGCATGACCCGCCACTAAATTTATGCATATGCAAGTATTTCATCTCGAGCCTTTAGCTCGCGGGACTAACCTGTCCTGATTCCCTCAAACCCTTCATGGGTGAGCCTGCAATATATTGCCCTCTAACCCATAGCGGGTGAGAACGCACAATAGTGCCTTTATTCAAAATCTCTCAAACCAATCACGGGCGAGCCTACAACATATATCCCTCCAACCCATAGTAGTGAGAACGCACAATAGTGCCTTTTTTCAAAATCCCTCAAGCTCATCACGGGCGAGCCTACAACATATATCCCTCCAACCCATAGCGGGTGAGAATGCACAATAGTACCTTTATTCAAAATCCCTCCAACCCATCATGGGCGAGAATGGACCACAATGTCTTAACCTTTTAGACTACTCTTGTCTATGGGTTATTATACTTAGTGATTTAAGGTTAATCCCAGGACTACCCAGGGTATACCCGGTGAAGGGCTCTCGGGAGCACTAGGAACTACGATGAGATTACACCCAAAGCTCCCTTTCTCAAGGATATTCACTTTAGTTGAAGACTACCCATAATTCACCCCCAGCTCTCGTTATTACTCTTGAGTGGTCCTAATGACTTAAGATATTTTCAGAAGGGCGGCGGTCTTCCGCCGGTCTCCATTCTAGATGCTATCCAAGGGCTTGCACTTTTACTCTTGTCACTAAGACAAAACTGCCAACCAGGGTTATTCTCCAATTGTAATCTCTAGCTCATCCGTCGATCTATCCCCTGGTGGTCCTTATAGTATAACCTACTTACACTATGCGCAACTCATGACCTAATACCACCCCGAAATAGAACTTTCAATTCCTTTGGCCACCTGCCCCTAATTATTTATCCTTGGATGGTATGGACTAATGAAGTGAGCATATTGATTTTTATAATTTTCTTAAGTCATTAAAGCCTCTAATTAAATCATTTAATTAATCCCCTGGGTCATTTAATACATGAAGTATTACAAATTATAATCCATTGACCTAAGGAATTTTTCCTGAGTTGCATCTTGGTGAAATATTGTTGTCTACCAAAATTCATAATTTTCCTTTGATAATTTCTATTTATTCCTTAATTAGTACAAAACTCACATAATAGCCATTTTCTAAAGGAAGTATAAGGAGTTCATTACTAAAACTTCTAAGAAAATTACAGCATACATATATTAGTAAAATAATGCTAAAGACAGGATTTCACGAACTTCCATGGAACAAGGGCTATAAAATTTCGATTCTAATTATATTGCCAAAATGCCACTATGAGGTTTTTAAAAATTACTGAGTCATCCAAAAATGTTGAGAAAATTATACAAGGTTATTCATACTCAGATATATCACCAAGAAATTTTCCAAAAATTTTCTACTAAGTATTTTATTCAATTTTCTAATTAAGTATAATGAGGGTAAAAAGGTAATTTCCACATAACTCCTATCAAAATTCTTCAAACAGAGACATAAAACTTTTTCAGGAGTTAAACCTAACATTATATTGACCTTTACAAAAATTGGGGATTTTATCGCAATGATGAGCTTATTTTCACATTTATTTTTCAAAAGTCCTATTATTTCAAAAATTCCAAATAATGGCATTTTTGCTTCCAAAAATACTATTATTACAATGTGGGGGTATACTTCACCCTAATGAGCCTCTGAAATCAATTCCATGATTTTTGGAAGTTCCAAATAGGCCTAATACACAATATTTCAAAATTGACTATTTGCACCCCATGCCTATGCATAACCAACACATGCAAGTGAGTTTACCCGACATGCACTAGTCAAAATGTTCTGAAATTTTTACCATGCACATGTATAGTCCCCAAGGACATGCCACCAAACTTTGGGGCCATTTGGAGTCATATTACTCCAATTATTTCATTTATTTATTTTTGTGTATTATGAATAAAACTATAGAAACAGTTTCCCCAAAAATTCTCAATTTTTGGCAGGGGCTATATATGCCCTAATCATGCATGCATCCAAAATTTGGGGTCATTTTGGTTATGGGTTTGCTTGGGCATCAATATGTAATTCTGCCCTAGTCAAGGACCAGTCCTAGGAAAACAGCCCTACAGGATAGTATACGACACCAAATTATAAGATTAAGGTGGCAAAATAGAGTTAAGAGGAAGGGCTACAACTTTCATCTTAAGCACCAGATCTAAATATGCATCTAAGGGGCCTAAATTAGACATGCAATATCACTGTATAAGTGTGACATATATTCATATATTCCATACTTTTATTTTTATTTAATTTAAAATCGATTGCACGAATCTTAACGTATAATAGACGGGATCTGGTCGTCATCCCCAATCAACCAACGACCCAAATTGGTTTCCGCTGGGCTCACTTGCCCGACTATTTCTGGCCAGCTGAGCCACCACCACCGCCGGCGGATGTCGCCACCACCTTCACTGAGGTGGTGGCTAGCGATTACCGGCGATGAGGCCGCCGGAATTGGCTCCTCCGGCGAACCCGAGCAAGAAGAAAAGCTCGGAAAATTCACCTTTTTCTCACATGGTATCGGGCTCAATTGAGCCCGATGTCTCCCCTAGAAGATCTAGAAAGCTAGTACCGGTAGAGAGACGGTGAAACGGACCTGAATCTGGCCTTGGCGGCGAGTGCGGCGGCGGTTGGCCATGGTTGAGCTGCTCCGGCAATCTCCTGCTCAAAATCTTGTTTCTTCACCAAACGCTCTGCTCCAGGACTCGTTCTCAACTCGTTTCCACTCACTGAAGCTGATGGTGTGGTCGGTTTGAGCTGGGAAGGACTGTATATGGAGATAACTCCAAGGTGAGCTCGGTTTGGGGCTTTGGTTGTATCACCAATGGTGCCAAGTGGCCACCATGCTCAAACTTTTGCTGGAATTTACTGAGGAGGCCGGCCAGCAACTTTTTGGGGTAGAAGAAGCCAAGGCCAAGTGGCATCCTCCTCTTAATCTCACATTCTCTCTCCTCTTTTAGGTGAATTCTCCAAAATGCACTTTTGCATGTAACCCTCTCTTCAAAACCAGAGGGTAGGGGTGGTCATTGACCACTTGGCTGATAATGGGCCAAGTTTGGTGGGTTTGGCCCAAGGAGAGTGGCCTTAGACCTCATTTTCTTCTTTAGGTCAATTATGTTGACTAAGTTGACTTTTGAGTTGACCCGGTCAACCATGATGAGTGGGCTGACCCCACTTAGTGGTCATGGGTCTAATGGCACCACCCAACTTGGGTTGGGTCAATGTGGTTGTAATGCCCCAAAAATTGTATTTGAGTTGGTCGCGTAAAAAAGGATTTTGGTGCATGTATAGGGATACACGGCCTAGGACACGGGCGTGTCCAAGGCCGTGTCTGGCTGGTGTTTTGGCCGTTTTCATCCCGAGAAGGACACGAAAAGAAACAAGGCTGGATGATACGGGCGTGTGCCTATCCGTGTCAGTAGCCGTGTTCAGCAGGGTCGTGTCGGTTGGCGTGGCGGTGATACGTGACACGCCGCCGAACACGGGCGTGTCGAGGAACCCGACACGGGCGTGTTTGAGCCCGTGTGAGTCTCTGTGTTCGACGATTGTGCCTGGATTGAGGCACGCGACCTGGTACACGACCATGTGCCAAGCTGTGTTCGGCCCAGGTCTGTTGATTTTTGAGCGGTTCAGAGCCGTTCGATTTCTTTATTTTAGATCCAACGGCCCAGGTGGTTTCCTGCTCTATTAAGGCCGTGAATGGGAGTTGAATCCTTCATTTCTCTCCAAAGCTTTCTCTCTCCAAGGAGTTAGAGCAAGGAGGAAGAAGGAGGAGGATTCCGGCCGCCGGCGGAGCATCGGAGCACCGTTTTGAGATCTGAGAGCAGATCGGTGGAGGAAAGATCGTTGTGAAGACTTCTATCTGTGTAGTTTTCCCATGGTGCCAAAGCGGACTACAAGGGTAACGATTCTCAACTTGAGCATGTGAAACTCTTCCTTTTTGCATAGGGAAAACCCGCTCCCGCGAGTGTGCGGTGAGTGTGTGGTGTTCCTTGGGGTGGATGTGAATAGTCCCCCTTGTGTTGTATATAGAGTCCAGAATCGAAGTACGGGCATAAGCATTGTGTGTGAAGCCTACCCGGACATGTTGGTCTGGATCGGTGATGTTGCATTTGTTATGATTTGCCGGAGAAGACTCCGTGCTTTGGTTTTTCGGGTTTTCGGGTTTTCTACGCGGTAGATTGCAACAGGGATCCTTGGAGGTTAGCTCAAAGGCGCACCCGGAAAATTGAGTGAAATCTTTGTTCTGCTAACTTGGCAGTCTGGAACCGGCCTTGAACATAACTGGGTTATGTGATTGTTTGGAAATGGCAGGATCCGAGAGATGCTTGGCTCGTGCGTACGTCTTAAGGTGAACTTTGCGGTTGTGAGCAACGGGCAAGTGGAATCGGACCTGGGCTATGTGGTTCGGTGCGAGTGAACCGAAAAGGGGACTGGCCGTTGGAATAGTCGGGAGCCTTATACAGTGGTCAGGAAGGCTAAATGCTCACGTGGTTGCCATCTTGGTGGTGGTGGTGAAGACGCTGAAGTGTCAGGATTCACCGTTAATGTGCCCTGAGTGCACGGGGTGTTTGGCCGGGCGAGCCTACACCTGTGACGAAATTTGTTTTTACATAATTGTTTAGCCGGGATAATGTTATGCAGGGAAAGAGCACCGCCGTCCCGAGTAAGGGGCGAGGTCGTTATAATTTGGTCGGCTTTAGCTGACCGTTGCTTATTTGCCACCATGCGGTGGAATGTTGCTTGCAGGTGTTGCGGAGCCGAGTGCAAAATAGCGGGTTGGAGCGCATGTTGCTGTGCTGGCCCTTGAAGGTCGTAAAGAATAGTTGTTTTTATTTTGTCACGTGTGGCCGGCCTGCGAGCCGATGTATGTAAGACACTATTTGTTAAGTGAACTATTGTAAGGCCATAAGGCCGTGTTCCCCCTTTCAGTGTATTTGGTTTTCACTCCTATTGTGTGGATGTGGACATTCATGATTATGGATTTAAGTTTTGGGTTCTTTCAACTATTTAAAAGCTTCCGCTAGAATGCTCTATGTAGGACGAGTAGTCTTAATTAGATAGTTTGGATATTCTTATGTAACCCTTTCGACTGTCTGTGGTATATGGCGTCGGGTTCCAGCTGGACCTTCTGTTATATGCCATGTGATGGACAAGGGTGTTACAATTTGGTATCAGACTTCTGGTTACGGTCAGGCTTAAATGAATTCATGGACGAATTCTTTTAAGGGGTGGTGAGCACATGTGTGCGTCATTGTTATAATATCAAAAAGAACCCATGAATGTCCACGTAGGAATGAAAACTACACTTGTTTTGTGGAATCTGAGTGTTCCAATGATTGCTTTTAGCAAATTGGTTGTCGTCTAATTGCGTGTCTTTGCTTCTATAGGCAGCTAGGAGAGGTTCTGGTCAATCAGAGCGTCCGTAATCGGCGGAAAGTAGTGCACCGAGAGACATGCCTACTACACCTCCTTCAGCGAAAACCATCAGGATGGTGGCTGAAGCCGTATTTGCAATGATTAATGCCCAACATGTAGGGCAAATGCACCACGCACCTCCTGTCGTGGAGCAAGAACCGGTTAGGGCGGCAGAGCCGAGAGTGGTGGAGCGCGCAGCAGTTGATCTGGTAGAGCCGAGGAGAGCTACGGAGAAGCAGCTTAAGCATGTAATGGGCTTTAATCCCCCAGTATTTGACGTGACTGGAACGTTAGCTTAAGCTGAGTACTGGCTCTCTACGATAAAGAGGGTTTTGACAGCCACGTTAACTGAGGAGTGGCAGAAGACCACCATAGCGGCTTTTCAATTGGTGGGTGAAGCGAGGCTGTGGTGGGATGAGTTGGAGTTTCATCTCTTAGTGGGTAGGCAGCTTGCTGATGTGCCTTTGGCGGAATTTTCAAGATTGTTCCTAGCCAGATATGTACCCTCTGCTCAGAAGCTTGAGATGGAGAACCAATATCTTATGTTGACTCAGGGATCCAGAAGCATGGACGAGTACCTCCACGAGTTTACACGGTTGGGTCAGTCAGCTGGGGCTATGTTTACGGAAGAGGAGAGGAAGACCAACCGATTTTATGAGGGTCTTCGTGGTGACCTACAGTTACTCCTTGATGGGCCTAAGGCGCAGGTCTTCCTAGCCTTGGTCAACTCGACCCGGTCTTTGGAAAAGGTTGTGAAGAGGGTGCAAGAGAAGAAGGACCCAAGAGAAAAGAAGGCAGAGTTCAAAGTGCCTAATGCAAAGTCAGGATACCACATGTGGAACAAGAGGCAGAGGACTTCGAACTCAGCCCCTTCGTCTGGTACATCAGGGGCAACCACAAGTCGAGTCCCAGGAGCTTGCTACAACTGTGGGAAGACGGGGCATTTTGCTCATGAGTGTTGGAGCAGACGTGCAAAGTCCGAGAGGAAGTCTGGAGCGACTTATGAGGAGAAAGGGAAGGCGGTGGAGTCAAATGTGTCCCATCATGCTCCAATCCAGCCTAGAGTTTATAACCTTGGTCTGCAAGAGGCCATAAAGTAAGCTGACGTGGTGACAAGTATGAGTTAATTTATAGCAGATTAACTTTTGTAGTTGTTACCTCTTTTATGTGTTAGCTTACTTCTGTTGTTGTTAGGATTTGTTTTGATTCTCGATTGTCCGGCGAGAGCCTTGTTTGATACGGGAGCTTCGCATTCCTTCTTGTCCGAACTATTTGTGACACGCATTGGGGTCCCTCCCTCGATGGCAAAAGACAAGTTGGATGTGTTGTTGCCCAATGGGTTCTCAATGCGCGCGGATAAGGTCTGTGTAGTCAAGGTTCGGATTGGGGATCGGGAGTTTGATTTGCGAGCATTGATTCTACCGTTAGTAGAGTTCGATGTAATCTTTGGTATGGGTTGAATCTCGAAGTAGCGAGCTTACATTGATTGCAACCTAAAGGAGGTTAAGTTGGGATTAAATTCTGAACGAGAGACTACGTTTGCGGGCATGAAGTGGTCAGGGAAAGTTTTGATATCAGCCCTTCAGGTGATCAAGGCAGTTCGGTTTGGGGAAGAGCTGTTTGTCACATTAGTGCAGGCTTCCATGCCTAGGCCTAGTCTGGACAGTATCCCAGTTGTGTCTGAGAATCCTGATGTGTTCCCAAATGATCTCCCAGGAGCTCCTCCTCAGCGGGAGATAGACTTTACTATTGAGCTGGTACCGGGTGCCAAACCGGTGTCACGTTCCCCCTATCAGATAGCGCCAAAAGAGATGGTGGAGTTGAAGGTGCAACTGCAAGAGTTGTTGGAGCAAGATTATGTATGTCCAAGTTCGTCGCCTTGGAGCGCACCAGTTCTTTTCGTTAAGAAGAAAGATGGGAGCTTGCGGCTTTGTATCGACTACCGGGAATTGAATAAGCTTACGAAAAAGAATAAGTATCCAATTCCGAGAATTGACGATCTATTTGATCAGTTGGTTGGGTCAACGGTATATTCGAAGTTAGATTTGAAGTCCGGTTACTACCAATTGATGATAAGGGAGACCGACATCACAAAGACAACTTCAGTACGCGGTTTGTGCATTATGAGTTCACGGTCATGCCGTTTGGTTTGACCAATGTGCCATCCATGTTTATGGATCTGATGAACAGGACGTTCAGAGAGTACCTGGACCGTTTTGTGATAGTATTTATCGATGATATCCTGGTGTACTCGCAGTGTTAAGAGGATCACTACAATCACGTGCACATGGTGTTGGAGACGTTGAGGAGAAACTAGTTGTATGCTAAGTTCTCCAAGTGTGAGTTCTGGTTATCCTCGATAGCGTTCCTTGGTCATGTTGTTAGTGGAGAAGGGATTGTTGTGGATCCGGCGAAGATAGTTGTGATACGGGAGTGGCCTGCTTTGACTACAGTGGCGGAGGTCCGGAGCTTTCTAGGGATTGCTGGCTACTACATGCGCTTCGTAGAGAACTTCTCGCGGATAGCGCTACCACTCACGACTTTGACTAGGAAGAATCAGAAGTTTGTGTGGTCTTCGGAGAGCGAACAAGCTTTTGAAGAGTTGAAGAGGCGGTTGACCACAACGCCTATTTTATGTTCCCCAAGTGGAACCGAAGGGTTCGAAATCTATAGTGATGCTTCGGGCAGTGGTTTGGGCTGTGTTCTGCTACAGCATGGGAGTGTGATATCCTACGGTTCACGACAATTGAAGACTCACGAGAGAAATTATCTGGTCCATGACTTGGAGTTAGCGGCCGTGATATTTGCTTTAAAGCTGTGGAGGCACTATCTGTACGGCGTGAAAGTCGATATATACATCAATCATAAGAGCTTGAAGTACTTGTTAGATCAAAAGGATCTGAACATGAGACAGCGGAGGTGGATGGAGTTCCTAGGGGACTACACCTTCAAGATACATTATGTGCCAGGGAAAGGTAATGTAGTGGCGGATGCGTTGAGTCGTAAGGTTCCTGCACATGCAAACTTGTTATCGGTATATAATGAGAGGTTGGTCTGTGAGTTGGAGGCTTTGGAGATATCTTGCGTCGACAAGCAGTATAGTACTGAGGCAAAATTGTTTTGGACCGAGGTGCAGTGTGACCTAGCTGATAGAGTTCGACAGGCTTTGATTCAGGATAACAGCATGAAGCAGATCTTGGATGAATCATTGGATGGGTCAAATTCCCAGTTTACTGTTGAGGATGGGTTGCTAAGGAATGACGGTCGCCTATGCGTTCCTAGTGCAGATAATCTTCGGGAGGAGTTGATGTACGAGGCTCATCATACTAAGTACTCAATCCACCCGGGAAGCACGAAGATGTATAGAGACATGAAAAAATTATTTTGGTGGCCAGGATTGAAGAAAGATGTAGCACTTTATGTGGCTAAGTGCCAAACTTGTGCCTTGGTTAAGGTGGAGTGCCAGAAGCCCGGAGGTTTCCTAAAGTCCTTGCCTGTCCCGGAATGGAAATTTGACGACATATCTATGGATTTTGTGCATGGTTTGCCGAAGTCGCAGAGGGGAAACGACGCCATCTGGGTGGTCGTATATAGGTTGACAAAAGTGTCGCACTTCAACCCGATCAGGAAGGAAGATCCGGTGGAAAGGTTGGCCAAACTCTATGTGGAGAATATTGTACGGTTGTATGGTGTTCCCCGCAGTATTGTTAGTGATCGAGATGGACGCTTCACGTCGAATGACTGTAGGTTGGTGCATAGTCTGTTGGGTACTAAGCTAAAGTTCAGCACAGCCTTTCATCCGCAGACGGATGGCCAAACCGAGACGGTCAACCGGACGTTGGAGGACATGCTTCGCATGTGCGTCCTAGATTTTGGAAAGCAGTGGGATGATCACCTGTACATGGTGGAGTTTGCGTATAACAACAAATTTCAGGCGAGTATTGGAATGGCGCCTTTCGAGGCCTTGTATGGGAGAAAGTGTCGCACGCCGTTGTCTTGGTTAGAGACGAGCGAGTCGAAGCTTTACAAACGTCAAGCGGTGGAAGATGCCACTTCAATGATACGGATAATTCAGGAACGGTTGAAGATCGCTCAGGACAGACAGTCAAAGTACTATAATACCAAGCATAGGAACGTGGAGTTCAGTGTTGGCGACTAGGTGTACTTGAAAATCAAGCCGTTCAAGGGTGTCTCGCAGGTTCGATGCTTGAAGAAGCTGAGTCCGAGATACCTTGGACCATTTGAGATCCTGGAGCATGTTGGCGAAGCAGCGTATAGATTGAAGCTGTCGGTGGAGTTGAGTGGGCTACACGATGTGTTCCATGTATCGGTGTTGCCTAAGGCGGTGCAAGAGCCTTCGCAGATAGTTGCGGTTGATCAAGTGCAAGTTGATTATGAGTTGACGACAAAGGTCAAGCCTATACATATAGAAGACGTTGAAGTCAAGCGACTCCGCAACAAGGATATCTGAATGGTTAAAGTCCGTTGGGATAATTGCGGACGTGAGGAGCTTTATTTGGAGCAAGAGCAAACTATATTGGAAGAATACCCCGAGTTATTCCATTAAGGTAGCTTGTAATTTTGTGTACCTTTACTTAATTTCGGGATGAAATTCCTTAAGTGGGGGAGGTTTGTAACGCCCTGAAAATTGTATTTGATTTGGTCGCGTAAAAAGGGATTTTGGTGCCTGTACAGGGGTACATGGCCTAGGACACGGGCGTGTCCAAGGCCGTGTCTGACTGGTGTTTTGGCTATTTTCATACCGAGAAGGACACGACAAGAAACTCGGCTGGATGACACAGGCATGTCATTTGACACGAGTGTGTGCCTACCCGTGTCAGTACCCTTGTTCAGCAGGGTCGTGTCGGTTGGCGTGGCGGTTATATGTGACACGCCCCCGAACACGGGCTTGTCGAGGAACCCGACACAGGCGTGTCGAGTGGGACACTGGAGTGTCTCAGCCCGTGTGAGTCTCTGTGATCGATGATCGTACCTGGATAGAGGCAGACTACCTGGGACACGGCCGTGTGCCAAGCCGTGGTCAGCCTAGGTCTGTTGATTTTTGAGCGGTTCAGAGCCGTTCGATTTCTTTATTTTAGATCCAATGGCCCAGGTGGTTTCCTGCTCTGTTAAGGCTGTGAATGGGAGTTAAATCCTTCATTTCTCTCCAAAGCTTTCTCTTTCCAAGGAGTTAGAGCAAGGAGGAAAGAGGAGGAGGATTCCGGCCACCGGCGGAGCATCGGAGCACCATTTTGAGATCTGAGAGTGGATCCGTGGAGGAAAGATCGTTGCGAAGACTTCTATCCGTGTAGTTTTTCCATGGCGCCAAAGCGGACTATAAGGGTAACGATTCTCAACTTGTGCATGTGAAGCTCTTCCTTTTTGCATAGGGAAAACCCGCTCCCGCGAGTGTGTAGTGAGTGTGTGGTGTTCCTTGGGTTGGATGTGAATAGTCCCCCTTGTGTTGCATATAGAGTCCGGAATCGAAGTACGGGCATAGGCATTGTGTGTGAAGCCTACCCGGACATGTTGGTTTGGATCAGTGATGTTGCATTTGTTATGATTTGCCGGAGAAGACTCCGTGCTTTGGGTTTTCGGGTTTTCTACGCGGTAGATTGCAGCAGGGATCCTTGAAGGTTAACTCCAAGGCGCACCCGGAAAACTGAGTGAAATCGTTGTTCTGCTAACTTCGTGGTCTGGGAACCGGCCTTGAACATAACTGGGTTATGTGATTGTTTGGAAATGGCAGGATCCGAGAAAAGCTTGGCTCGTGCGTACGTCTTAAGTTGAACTACGCGGTTGTGAGCAACAAGCAAGTGGAATCGAACCTGGGCTATGTGGTTCAACACTCATGAATATTATATCTTCTTTTCTGAGCAGGTCTTGCAGTGTGGTTAACTACTATCTGAGCAGAAGGAAGAGGAGCAACACCTTTCTTCAGGTTCCTTTCAGCAAGGATCTGACTGAAGGTTAGACTTCCAGTAGACTTCCTTTGTATACTCTGAATGCTATTTACAACTGTCTTCTATACAGATGACATGCTGTTTATAACATCAAAAACAACCAAGTCAGGCTTACTGGTAGACTGGCCCTTGGTCTGAGTCCTTACAAGGTGGGCTTGAGTGAAAGCCACTGTCTTATCCTTTAGAGTTGGGGCTGAGGCACCAAATATAAATGGTCTAGAATGGGCCATTTGTACTTGTTCATGGGATCCTTAAAGGCACTCATTCCCCTGTCCTTTCATCTTCCATTATAAGAGACATTTGTAGTCTTATAAGGAAGATTCCCATTCCTCTAGTGACCATCCCTGGGGTCTTGGCCATACCTGTTGGAAGAGATAATTACCTTGTGAAAAGTAGGCTGAGGCCTGACAGGAACTTGGCCTCTTTTCTTAAATTTGATCACTTTAGAAATGCACTCGAATTTAGCTCTTCTCTTGACAGTATTTATCTTAGAGAAGTTAGACACAATTCTCCTCTCCCCATCAAGTTTCTCTTCAAGATTCATGATAATAGAGTACCTGTATTTTAAGGACTCAACATGGATATCTACCATGATCTTCAGATGGGCTGCTTCCCTCTCTTTTAGATATAGCAAGGATGAAACTTCATCTTGCTGGGAAGTAGTCTTCTGTAGGGAGGCTATTCCTCAGCATGTTTCTTAACAAGCGGCTTGCTTTCCTTGAAAGCTTTCAGAAGGGCAGCATGATTGTCAATCAATTGATTGATTCATCCTTTGTCAAGGACCCTCATCATCACTTGATGATGAGACATCAGAAGTCTGTACAAGATTCATATCCAGTTGATCTTGGCAAGATTCTTCTTCTGGTGTAGTTATTGGTCCATTGCATCTGCTTTCACCTTCATCACCAAGAGCTGCCAACAGTACAATGCTGTTCTTGTCCTCTTTGCAAATTTGATGATCCATAGAGTTCCACAACCTTTTGGTTTATCTTTGAACACATAAGTTTAACCATTTAACTATCCTTGGAGGTCAACTCAGACTGTTAGGTTCCTTTTTTAGTAACCTTACTTGATACCACTTGAAAGTCTTTATTTTCAAGGATGCTAACAACCTAGAGGGGGGGGGGGTGAATAGGTTATTTATCTTGTCTCCTTTCTGGTTCTAAAATATTTCTCTTAAGAGTTTGGCTTTAGGTGTTTTATTCTTTCAAGATTTACACAACCTGCACAAAGAAAACAAAACGAGAAAACACACACAGTGATTTATAGTGGTTCCCCTAACTAGGGTACATCCACTTTCCCTCCACCTTTCTAAATTATGTTAGACAAGGTACAAACTCCTCCAAAATGATCCTTAGAGCTTACACATCAGGCCCTCAGCCTTACACTCAAGTTCTCTTAAGAACCCTACCCTATAACCACAAAGGTTCCTACCTCAGAGCCCTGTAGTGCACCTACAGCTCAGTGGTCCACCAACCACCTACCTCAGCCTTATCTCTAAGGCCTACAACTCAGGCTTTTCGGCCCTACAACTTCAGATACAAGGCCCTACTCTCAGAGTGCTGCAACACTCTTATAACTCAGTACCCTTTCAGGTACCTACCTCAGTGCCCTTCCAGGCACCTAAAACTCAGCCTCCTCCAAGGCCTACAACTCAGTGACACACTTGTCACCTACAGCTAAGTGACTCAACTGTCACCTACCTTAGGCACTAGGCCCTACTACTCATGATGGGAGTATAGACCTACAACTCAAATCCACACTTCGATCCTACAAGATGAAAGTAGTTGGAGAGATGATTGGCCACAAGTGAAATTTCACTGTGCTTATCTACCTGGACTGAGATAAACTCAGCCCAACCTTGACTCCAGGAAATATATTTTCTTAATCTACTTATCTGGAATAAGAAAATACTTAGACCTAACTTCTCTTCTCAGCACCAGGGATTTTATCCAGCTAGAATTAGAGAAGTAACTATAACAGATCTTGCTGCAACCTGAGCTAGAAGAATCCCAACCCAACTCATTTCTTCACAACAACATGGATGCAGATCCTGCTTTGCCATGTGTTAGAGGTAGCATGCAAATCAACTTCTCTATTACTTTCTGAGCTGAGCCAACTGCTCAGCCCTATCTCCTTCTTCACAGCTCCCAAGAGAATGTTCATTAGGATTTGTTGGATGGGTCTGGAAGCACCTACAATAAGGGTTGGCCCAAGCTACTATCTTTTTCTCAGAGAATCCTCTAAGCTAACTTGCTGGTGCAGATGAAGATCAAACCAGCTATCTTGTTGTTGAAGATGTTGATACCAACAACTAACTTGCTCTTCGTCTTGCTGACTTGAGCTTTCTTTTCTTCAGCTCCACAACAATTGCGGAGAGAAGAACTGCCTGATTGTTTTTTTTCGAAAAACTATCTTTCTTTATAAAGCCTTTTCCTTTTATTAATTTTGACCCATTGGCTCTTGAGCAGTGGGCCCCACACATTTAATGGCCTGCATCAACCTTACTTTGACGCCAATTATCGTACAGTAGGTGTAACGCCCCGAAACTCAAAGGAGCAAAGGGGGACGTTTTGGGCCAGTTTTGGTTTCTGGCTGAACGCACACGGCCTGGGATACGGGCGTGTCCCAGGGCGTGTCAAGCGTGTGTCGGCACTTAGCCGAGAAGTCGTCAAGTTATACTCGACGATTCGTCGAGAGTGGGCACACGACCTGCGACACGGGCGTGTCGACCCGTGTCGACACTTAGCCGTGAAATCGTCGAGTTATTCTCGACGATTCGTCGAGAATGGGCACACGGCCTGCGACACGGGCGTGTCGCAGGGCGTGTCGACCCGTGTTGACGATCGTCCAGGTGAAATCGTCGAGATTCACTCGACGATCGTCGAGACAAGGCACACGGCCTAGGACACGGGCGTGTCCAAGGCCGTGTCATCCAGTCGTCGTTCTCCCCTCGACGAAATGTCCCGTGTACACGGCCTGGGGTCCAGGCGTGTCAATGTGACACGGGCAAGGACACGGGCGTGTCCTAGAACCCGTGCAGTGCTCGGGTTGAAAACAGGGGAAAAATCATGGTGTACATGGCCGGCTACATGACCGTGTCAGCTGGAACACGGGCGTGTCAGCTCGAACACGGGCGTGTTCGATACCCGTGTGAGGGTCCAGGAGATTCGATTTTGACGGCGAATGCGGCACACGGCCCTGGACACGGGCGTGTGCCAGGCCGTGTTCGGTCCAGATTGGGCATTTCAGCCCCGAATCAAAGCCGTTCGTTTTTAGGTTGAGATCCAACGGCTGGGGGTGGTCCTGAGAGGATATACCCGGGTTTGACTTAGAAAATCCATCACTTTTCTTCACTTATCCTCTTTCTAACCCTTGGAGAAAGAAGAGCTAAGGCAAGAGGAAGAAGAGCTAGATCCGCCATTGGAGGAGCTTCGGAGCTCCGAATCGCAAGCCGACTCCGGATCCACGGAGGCAACGCAAGTGCGGTGATTTCTATCCGATTACTTTTCGATGGTGCCAAAGAGGAACTCAAGGGTAACGATCCTCATCTTGAGCATGAATCGCTCCTTTTCTTAGCATAGGAAGCCCGCTCTCGCGAAGTTTGCGGAGAGTTGGAGGCGTTCCTTCGGGTAGATATGTAAAGTCCCCGTTGTTTAGAGTCCGTATGTGAGAACGGACGTAGGCATTTTGTGTGAAGCCTACCCGGCATGTTAGTCTGGATCGGTGATGTTGCATTGCTTAAGGCCGGAGAAGACTCCATGCTATTGGTGTTTTCGGGTTTTCTACGCGGTAGATTGCAGCAGGGAGCCTTGGGGACTAACCCAAAGGTGCACCCGGAAAACTGGGCGGATACGAGATCTTGCCAACTTGGTGGCCTGAGTGCCAACTCGAACATAACTGGGTTATGTGCCTTGCGGTAGAATGAGACTCGGTGGAAGTTTGACCCGCGCAAATGGCTTAAATTGTCGTTGCGATGTGAGCACGGGTTAGATGGAGCCGTACCCGCTCTATGTCATTCGGGTTAGAGAGACCTAAAGTTACATGGCACTCGCCGTTGGCATAGATGTGAGTCTTCGGCGGTCAATGGCTTAAATTGACGTGACCAATGCCAGGAAGACGAATTGCTCATAGAAATGATCGTCTAAGTGGCGGTGGTGAGTCCGGAATGTTAATGTCTTTAATTGACGTGACATCGACCGGTTCACCGAGAATGTGCCCTGAGTGCACGGGACGTGTGGCCGTACGAGCCAACGTCTGTGATGAAATGGCTATGGTTTATGCATTGCTCGCTTGTGCTAATGAAATGCAGGGAAGGAGCATCGCCCCCCGAGTTGGGGGCGGGATCGTTATAATTTGGTCAGCATTGCTGACCGTTGCCTTGTTTGCCACCGTGCGGTGATTGTTGCTTGCAGGTGCAGTTGGACCAAGCGGTCAATAGCGGGCTAAAGCCCTTTTTGCGAAGCTGGCCCTCGAAGGCCCAAGTGGAAATGTTTTCTGTTTTATTCATGTATGTCCGGCCTGCGTGCCGAGGTTTGTAAATCATGTATTATCCAAGTGAAACATTCTGTAAGGCCTTAAGGCCGATTTTGGGTATTTTGTATACATTCCTAATTATGTACTAGTGGACATTCGTGCTCTAATGCTGGGTTCTTGTTTACAACCTATATAAACTGCTTCCGCTAGAATGCTCTGTGTAGGACGTTGAGATTGGTTGGATGGTTTCCATACGTAACCACCTAGTCTGTCTGTGGTATATGGCGTCGGGCCCCGGCCAGACCTACTGCTATATACTATGCGACGGATAGGGGGTGTTGCAATTTGGTATCAGACTACTGGTTTTGGTCGGGCTTAAAGTGAATTCGTGGTCGAATTCTTTTTAAGGGGTGGTGAGCACATTGTGTGCGTCATCGTTATAATGGTAAAAGAACCCATGAATGTCCACTTAGGAATGAAAATACTCGTGTTTGAGGAACCTGCGTGTTCCTATAATTGCTATTTGCAATTTATTTGGTCGCTTAACGGTGTTTTGTACCACTATAGGTGACCCGAAGTGGTGTTGGGCCGTCAGAACGCCGAGTTTCTGAGGCAAGTAGTGCACCGGATGTTGCTCCCGCAAC
This sequence comes from Platanthera guangdongensis, assembly GCA_039583875.1. NCBI lineage: Eukaryota > Viridiplantae > Streptophyta > Magnoliopsida > Asparagales > Orchidaceae > Platanthera > Platanthera guangdongensis. Next base: position 56,073,490 of record CM077164.1, on the reverse strand, counting down.
ACCTCTGTCGGCTGAAAATATAAGATTGGTGGCTGAAGCGGTGTTGGCCGTGATCAATGCGCAGCCTGGAAGGCAAGCGCAGCAGCCCGCTCCTGTGATGGAGCAGAACCTCTGCAAGAGGCTGAGCCGAGGAGGGTGGAGCAAGTGGTTGTAGAACCGATAGTGCCAAGGAGGGCAACTGAGAGGCAGTTGAAGCATGTAATGAGCTTTAACCCTCCGTTATTCTCGGGGTTGGGAACCCCATCTCAGGCTGAAGGCTGGCTCTCTAGGGTGAAGAGAGTCATGACGGCGATGGAGACGGAGGAGTGGCAAATGACCACCATCGCTACGTTCCTGCTGGACGGTGAAGCGAGGATGTGGTGGGAAGGATTGGAGCTGCATCATTTGAGAGGTAGACAACTGATAGACGTTCCGATGGAAGAGTTCTCGGGATTGTTCTTAGCAAGATACCTCCCTTCTACTCAGAGGATTTCAATGGAGAATGAGTTCCTGAAGTTGGTGCAGGGTGAGAGGAGCGTGGATGAATATCTCCACGAGTTTACGCGGTTGAGTCGTTATGCTAGCTCCACCATCATGGATGAGGAGCGCAAGACTAATCGTTTTTATGAAGGCTTGAGGGATGAGCTGAGACTATTACTGTCGGGGCCAATGACGCAGGGTTTCTTAACCTTGGTCAATACTGCCCGGTCCTTGGAGAAGGACATGAAGAGCGTGCAAGCGAAGAAAAGCTTGAGTGAAAAGAAATCTGAGTTCAGAGTGCCGACTACTTCAAAGTCCGGCTATCGGAGGGCTTTCAAGAAGCATAGGACTTCGGGTCCAGCTCCTTCTGGCGCTTCTGGGGCGACTACGGTCGGACCCCGGGTGCGTGTTTTACATTGGAAAGACGGGGCATTTCGCCCGTGATTGTTGGAGCGGACGTCCTAAGTCCGAGAGGAGGCCGGGAGCTACCTACGAAGAGAAGGGAAAGGCGGTGGAGTCGACCACATCCCACTATGCTCCGGCCCAACCAAGGGTCTACAATCTTGGCCAACAGGAGGCCATTAAACAAGCTGATGTGGTGACAGATACGGTTTAATTTATAGCAAGTTAATTTCTTTAAATACTTGTTATGCACATGTTACCTTACCACTACTTGTTTAGGATTTGTATTGATTTGTGAAAATCCGGCACGAGCACTCTTCGATACGGGAGCTTCACACTCCTTCTTGTCCGAAGGATTTATATCACGCATCGGAGTCCCTTCTTCGATGGCGAAGGATAAGTTGGATGTGTTGTTGCCCAATGGGTGTTCGATGCGTGCGGTTAGGATCTGCGATGTTAAGATTCGTATTGTGGAGCAGGAGTTCGACCTGCGGGCGTCTTTACTTCCGTTAGTGGAGTTCGACGTCATATTTGGCATGGACTGGCTCTCGGAGCAGCAGGCCCATATAGATTGCGGTAGCAAGGAAGTCAAGCTGGGAGCAAGTCGTGAGACGACTTTTACGGGCTTAAAGGGGTCGAGCAAGACGTTGATGTCTGCTCTTCAGGTGGTGAAGGCGGTTCGTGCCGGAGCAGAACTGTTCTTTACACTAGTGGAGGTTGCAAAGCCGAAGCCCGCTTTGGATTGTATTTCAGTGGTATCGGAATACCCTGATGTGTTCCCTGCAGATCTTCCTGGAGCCCCGCCTCAGCGGGAGATAGATTTTACGATCGAGCTAGTACCAGGTGCAAAGCCTATGTCACGATCTCCGTATCAGCTAGCGCCTAAGGAAATGGCGGAGCTGAAAGTTCAACTGCAAGAGTTGTTGGAGCAAGGGTATGTGCGCCCGAGTTCTTCGCCTTGGAGCGCACCGGTCCTCTTTGTTAAGAAGAAGGACGGAAGCTTGAGATTATGTATTGATTATCGGGAGCTAAACAAGCTGATTGAGAAGAACAAGTACCCGATCCCCCGGATTGATGATCTCGAAGTTAGACCTCAAGTCTGGGTACTATCAGCTGCGGATAAGGGAGAGTGATATCCCGAAGACAGCGTTTAGTACGAGATACGGGCATTATGAGTTTACGGTCATGCCGTTTGGGCTGACTAATGCGCCGTCAGTATTCATGGATTTGATGAACAGGACGTTTAGGGAGTACCTGGACCATTTCGTGATCGTCTTCATCGACGATATTTTGGTGTACTCGCAAAGTGAGGAGGATCACTTCAAGCATCTCCATTTGGTGTTGGAGACACTCAGGAGAAACCAGTTGTATGCCAAGTTCTCGAAGTGCGAGTTATGGCTATCCTCAGTGGCGTTCCTCGGGCATATAGTGAGTGGAGAGGGTATCGCTGTGGATCCGGCGAAGATTGTTGCAATACGGGAGTGGCCTGAGCTTGCTACGGTAGCAGAAGTCCGGAGCTTTTTGGGGCTTGCCGGCTATTATAGGCGCTTCGTAGAGAACTTCTCGCGGATAGCGTTACCTCTCACTACTTTGACGAGGAAGGAGCATAAGTTCGTTTGGACGCCGGAGTGCGCGCGAGCTTTTGAGGAGTTGAAGTGTCGGTTGACCACGGCGCCTGTGCTGAGTTCGCCGGTTGGAACCGAAGGCTATGAGATATATAGCGATGCTTCGGGCAGCGGTTTGGGTTGCGTGCTACTGCAGCACGGAAGCGTGATAGCTTATGGCTCGAGACAGCTAAAAGTGCACGAGAGGAATTATCCGGTCCATGACTTGGAGTTAGCGGCCGTGATTTTTGCCTTGAAGCTGTGGAGACACTATTTGTACGGTGTGAAGATTGATATCTACACCGATCACAAGAGCCTAAAGTACCTGATTGATCAGAAAGATCTGAATATGCGGCAGCGTAGATGGATGGAGTTCCTGGGGGACTATACATTCAAGATCCACTACGTGCCTGGCAAAGGGAATGCGGTTGCGGACGCGTTGAGTCGCCGAGCCCCAGCTCAAGCCAATTGGCTATCGGTGCATGATGAGCGGTTGGTGCGGGAGTTGGAGGCGTTGGAGATTGTTTGTGTGGATAAGCAAGCAAGTGCTGAAGCAGTTCTGAATTGGACTGAAGTCCAATATGACCTGGCTGATCGGATTCGGCAGGCTTTGGATATGGATGCTCATATGAAGCAGTTCATGATAGAGGCTCTGGATGGGTCAAATTCCCAATTCGTCGTGGAGGACGGATTGCTGTGGAAAGACGGTCGTCTGTGCGTCCCAAGCGTGGGCAATTTACGGGTGGAGTTGTTGTACGAGGCACACCATACCAAGTACTCGATTCACCCGGGGAGCACGAAGATGTACCGCGACGTCAAGAAACTATTTTGGTGGCCGGGTTTGAAAAAGGATGTGGCGCTATACGTAGCGAAGTGCCAAACCTGCGCCTTGGTAAAGGCGGAGTGCCAAAAGCCGGGAGGATTTCTTAAGTCCTTGCCTATTCCGGAGTGGAAATTTGACGACATCTCTATGGACTTTGTGCACGGTTTGCCAAGGTCGCAAAGGGGAACGACGCCATTTGGGTGGTTGTTGATCGATTAACGAAGGTGTCGCATTTTATTCCGCATAGGAAGGATGATCCGGTGGAGAAGCTGGCAAAGCTTTATGTGGATAACATAGTACGGCTTCATGGTGTGCCCCGCAGCATCGTGAGTGACCGAGATGGGCGGTTCACGTCCAATGATTGGAGGCTGGTGCAGCAAATGTTGGGAACAAAGCTGAAGTTTAGCACAGCCTTCCATCCGCAAACGGATGGGCAGACCGAGAGGGTCAATAGAACCATGGAAGACATGCTTCGCATGTGTGTCTTGGATTTCGGAAAGCAATGGGAAGACCACCTTTATTTGGTGGAGTTCGCATACAACAACAGCTACCAAGCAAGTATTCAGATGGCGCCCTTCGAGGCCCTATATGGTAGAAGATGTCGCACGCCGTTGTCTTGGATAGAAACGGGTGAGTCAAAGTTGTATAAGCGATCGGAAGTAGAGGGTGCTACTTCTTTGGTGAGAACCATTCGGGAGAGGTTGCTTATTGCTCAGGACCGGCAAGCAAAGTACTATAATGCCAAGCACAGGAAGGTGGAGTTCGCTGTGGGCGATTATGTATACTTAAAGATCAAGCCATTCAAGGGTGTCTCGCGGGTGCGGCGGTTGAAAAAGCTAAGCCCAAGATACCTTGGACCGTTCGAGGTTCTGGAGCGAGTTGGAGAAGCGGCCTATAGATTGAAGCTTTCAGTGGAGCTAAGTGGTTTACACGATGTATTCCATATTTCGGTGCTTCGGAAGGCGGTGCAAGAGCCTACGCAAGTGATCGCGGTCGATCAAGTGCCGGTGGAAAGTGGGCTAACGACAAAGGTCAAGCCCGTGCGGATTGAGGACTCGGAGGTCAAGCGGCTACGCAATAAAGAGATCAGGATGGTCAAAGTCCGGTGGGACAATTGCGGTCGTGAGGAGCTCTCTTGGGAGCGAGAGCAGACGATGCTTGACGAATATCCGGAGTTGTTCCGCTCAGGTACAAATTTTGTTTTGTACATGTTTTTCCCTTTATGTAATTTCGTGGGCGAAATTCTTTTAAGAGGGGTAGAGTTGTAACGCCCCGAAACTCCGGAGCAAAGGGGGACGTTTTGGGCCAGTTTTGGTTTCTGGCTGAAGGCACACGGCCTGGGACACGGGCGTGTCCCAGGGCGTGTCAAGCGTGTGTCGACACTTAGCCGCGAAGTCGTCGAGTTATACTCGACGATTCGTCGAGAGTGGGCACACGGCCTGCGACACGGGCGTGTCGCAGGGCGTGTCGACCCGTATCGACACTTAGCCGTGAAATCGTCGAGTTATTCTCGACGATTCGTCGAGAATGGGCACACGGCCTGAGACACGGGCGTGTCGCAGGGTGTGTCGACCCGTGTCGACGATCGTCCAGGTGAAATCGTCGAGATTCACTCGACGATCGTCGAGACAAGGCACATGGCTTAGGACACGGGCGTGTCCAAGGCCGTGTCATCCAGTCGTCGTTCTCCCCTCGACGAAATGTCCCGTGTACACGGCCTGGGGTCCAGGCGTGTCAATGTGACACGGGCAAGGACACGGGCGTGTCCTAGAACCCGTGTAGTGCTCGGGTTGAAAACGGGGGAAAAATCATGGTGTACACGGCCGGCTACACGGCCGTGTCAGCTGGAACACGGGCGTGTCAGCTCGAACACGGGCGTGTTCGATACCCGTGTGAGGGTCCAGGAGATTCGATTTTGACGGCGAATGCGGCACACGGCCCTGGACACGGGCGTGTGCCAGGCCGTGTTCGGTCCAGATTGGGCATTTCAGCCCCGAATCAAAGCCGTTCATTTTCTTAGGTTGAGATCCAACGGCTGGGGGTGGTTCCTGAGAGGATATACCCGGGTTTGACTTAGAAAATCCATCACTTTTCTTCACTAATCCTCTTTCTAAACCCTTGGAGAAAGAAGAGCTAAGGCAAGAGGAAGAAGAGCTAGATCCGCCATTGGAGGAGCTTCAGAGCTCCGAATCGCAAGCGACTCCGGATCCACGGAGGCAACGCAAGTGCGGTGATTTCTATCCGATTACTTTTCGATGGCGCCAAAGAGGAACTCAAGGGTAACGATCCTCATCTTGAGCATGAATCGCTCCTTTTCTTAGCATAGGAAGCCCGCTCTCGCAAGTTTGCGGAGAGTTGGAGGCGTTCCTTCGGGTAGATATGTAAAGTCCCCGTTGTTTAGAGTCCGTATGTGAGAACGGACGTAGGCATTTTGTGTGAAGCCTACCCGGACATGTTAGTCTGGATCGGTGATGTTGCATTGCTTAAGGCCGGAGAAGACTCCGTGCTATTGGGTGTTTTTCGGGTTTTCTATGCGGTAGATTGTAGCAGGGAGCCTTGGGGACTAACCCAAAGGTGCACCCGGAAAACTAGGCGGATACGAGATCTTGCTAACTTGGTGGCCTGAGTGCCAACTCGAACATAACTGGGTTATGTGTCTTGCGGTAGAATGGGACTCGGTGGAAGTTTGACCCGCGCAAATAGCTTAAATTGTCGTTGCGATGTGAGCACGGGTTAGATGGAGCCGTACCCGCTCTATGTCGTTCGGGTTAGAGAGACCTAAAGTTACATGGCACTCGCCGTTGGCATAGATGTGAGTCTTCGGCGGTCAATGGCTTAAATTGACGTGACCAATGCCAGGAAGACGAATTGCTCATAGGAATGACCGTCTAAGTGGCGGTGGTGAGTCCGGATTGTTAATGGCTTTAATTGACGTGACATCGACCGGTTCACCGAGAATGTGCCCTGAGTGCACGGGACGTGTGGTCGTACGAGCCAACGTCTGTGATGAAATGGCTATGGTTTATGCATTGCTCGCTTGTGCTAATGAAATGCAGGGAAGGAGCATCGCCGCCCCGAGTTGGGGGCGGGATCGTTATAATTTGGTCAGCATTGCTGACCGTTGCCTTGTTTACCACCGTGCGGTGGTTTGTTGCTTGCAGGTGCAGCTGGACCAAGCAGTCAATAGCGGGCTAAAGCCCTTTTTGCGAAGCTGGCCCTCGAAGGCCCAAGTGGAAATGTTTTCTGTTTTATTCATGTATGTCCGGCCTGCGTGCCGAGGTTTGTAAATCATGTATTATCCAAGTGAAACATTCTGTAAGGCCTTAAGGCCGATTTTGGGTATTTTGTATACATTCCTAATTATGTACTAGTGGACATTCGTGCTCTAATGCTGGGTTCTTGTTTACAACCTATATAAACTGCTTCCCCTAGAATGCTCTGTGTAGGACGTTGAGATTGGTTGGATGGTTTCCATACGTAACCACCCAGTCTGTCTGTGGTATATGGCGTCGGGCCCCGGCCGGACCTACTGCTATATACTATGCGACGGATAGGGGGTGTTGCAGTAGGTCTGCAGCAACATTTGTCGTGTACTGTCGCCATCCCGTCACTAATTTGAAATATCTTGACTTGTTGACTTGCTGATGTCACCAGCTGTGGACTTAGCCAAAAATCAAGCAATATTTGTATAGGCGTTGAGTGAGTGAGCTTCACTCAATGCGAAAATACTTTGACAAAATTTTGTCTATCTAGGTGTTGAGAGCGTTGAGCAAACAAGAATCACTCAATGCTTTTTACCTTAGCAAAATCTTCCTGCTTCTCTGGCCTTGAGAGCATTGAGTGTGTCTTCATCACTCAAAGCTTTTTGCCTCAGAAAAGCTTTCTATAACTTGGGCGTTGAGAGTGTTGAGTGAGCATGCTTCACTCAACGCTTTTTGCCTAGGCAAAATCCTCCTGCTTCTCTGACATTGAGAGCGTTGAGTGTGTATTCATCACTCAACTCTTTTTACCTTAGAAAAGCTTTCTACAACTTAGGCGTTGAGAGTGTTGAGTGACCACGTGTCACAACCCGCATTTTTCACCGCATATAACAGCTTATCAGAGTAAGGGAAAATGTGCATCATGATGCCACGTCAGCAGGGGATAACTGCGGATGCTCAGGCAGACACCTACTTAACCATGAAGAAAGATTCTTTAAGTTATTTTAAGGGAAAATCAGTTAAGTGCAATAGTTAGCCGTATCACTCGGCTTAGTGGCTCAATTAGTCCACGAATCAAAATGTAGTTATACGCTGCGAAAAAATACTTGTTTAGATTGAATAGAACATCGTACATGAGTATAAATGTCCCCAAAGGACTACTCATGCTATGCAAGACTCTAAATTTATAATAGTTGTAAGGATAACTTTTATGGTCGCTAAATATAATAAGTTAGAGTTTTTTTAAATTATGCAGTGCATGAAGTAGTAGTAATAGATTTTTATAGTTAAAAATACCTAACATGCATGACTAGCATAAATCCTCCCAGAGAGCAAGTAATCCACATCCACACATAGAGAAATAAGCAGCTAGCAAGTATCAAACAAATCACAATTCTATGGGCGCCAACAACTGACACGAACCCACTTACAAAAAAGTAAGTCTAAACCAGTAACTAAATAAACAACAAACTACCTCGCTGAGACGAGGTAACAACCACAGCCAACACTGCCGCCCAGAAACTCCAAAACTAGCTCTACTATCTGCTACTGCTCTGAACCTGAGGCATTCCAAAGGCAGAACACCTCAGCAAGAAATCATAAATGGTGGCATAAATTAATAAGCCAAATTAAACAAAGGTCAGAGGGGTACCAACCCAAGACCAACAGTACTGAAACAAGGTACAAAAAGAGGAACAAGTCGTCTTCGGAAAAAAAAAACTCTTACGCGATTCGTTACGTACAACAATAGTACATCAGACGCACGAGGCTATAAGGTGACAACATGAATAATTCGTAAGGAAAAAAATTCAAAGCCTTTATTAGGCACCTGTGGTCGATTCTACACAAAAACACGGGCGAGGTGGTCACTTATGGACACACCAAGACAAGGGTGAGGTGGTCACTCGTGGACACACCCTCATGAATATAAGATCCGTTTAACTGCGAGGGAGTCTCATACTCTCTACCATACACCGCAGACGCCCAACAAAAACTTGGTAGACTTCCACAAGGTACTAATAAAAGAAACAAATGCTGCGGAAGTGGGATCGTCCACTAACTCCCGCAATCAAGAAAACCACCAAGAAAACACCGCATATCTCGAGATTTGGCTCATCAGATTCTACTTGACACTCTAGTTTAAGACGCGTTTGATCAACCCTTACGGACGATTCTACAATCTTAGATAAACTCTAATACGTTCGGTAACGATAAATAAGGCAATTAAAGCCAATACTAAAAACATTTTATCAAACCTATATGAAGTTACAGGATTCAGCTAACAACACAAGATCTAGAAATTTTCAAATGATCAAAAGATTAGACATAGCTATAACTTGAAAAGAAGATAAAGGAACAAAACTCATTCGTTACCATCAAATCGGACAAGGATAAACTGGGGGGGGGGGGAAACCACCACTTACCTTGGTTTTACCGGAAAAGTCCACCGAATCACACCACGTCGTAGATCGGGGAAAAGGATGCGGGAGGAGTTGAAATCTAGACAAAAATCGTCGAAATGGAGGTTAGGGCCGAAAATAGCGAGAAATCTCAAGAAATGGGGAAGAAATTACCATGAGGGCGTAGCTCTCGGCGAGAGCTTTCCGGATTTATGATCGGTTGAAGATTTTGAGCACCGGAGAACCGTCGGCGGCCACCGGAAGATTCACGAAAAAGAAACTCTCTCACTCGCTCGCTGCTCTGGTACGGGAGAAAAATAATGGAGAAGATGAAGTTTGGTTCTAAAACCTAAGTTTAAGAATATATATATATATATATATATATATATATATATATATATATATATATATATATATATATATATATATATATATAATGTTTATAAAAAGTTTTGTCAAAAATGGGTTATTTCAAGCGATTTTGCGGGAACCCAAAATGGATGCCTAGGATGACTCCAAATAGAAAAGTGTCCAACATGAAAGTTGTAGATCTCGTCCAGACGAACAAATTACATGTTAACCATATTTCCATACGATATCATGTTGACCATCAAAAAGGCTCCCGAATGTAAATAATAATGGACTACTCGAGTAACAGAATTGACCTACTCGAGTAGCAGAATGACCTACTCGAGTAACAACATTAACCTACTCGAGTAGCAGAATGACCTACTCGAGTAATAGAATCTACCTACTCGAGTAGCAGAATGACTTACTCGAGTAATATAATTGACTTACTCAAGTAGCAGATTGATCTACTCGAGTAACAGAATTGACCTACTCGAGTAGCAGAATGACCTACTCGAGTAACAGAATTGAGCTACTCGAGTAGCAGAATGACCTACTCGAGTAACAAAATGACCTACTCGAGTAACAAAATGACCTACTCGAGTAACAGAATTACACTACTCGAGTACTAAAAACTTAGTACTCGAGATCATAGAAGCAGAGCACGAGTGGCTTATACAGGCACTCGAGAGAAACTCCTAAGTACTCGAGATAGATTCCTGAGTACTCGAGAACTTCAGACAAAACTTTGCATGAACATTAACCTTTACATATATATCCAAAAAAAAACTAAACTATATGATTGAACAGTAAAATACATTTTTGAATACTACTATAATATTAAAATAATCATATTTATATATTTTTGAATAAGGAAACTACGAGATCAAATGGAGGCCCGAACGCGCCCCGAATCAAACGAAATTCGCACCATATGCGAACACTGACGCTACAAAGACAACGACGAAGTCAAAACCAAAATCCGACGATCCATTTCCGAGATATTAATCCTCAAAGTATACAACGAACATAAACAAATCCAAAACTTCAATCGCGCGCCGAGAATTCAAAAATGCTCGGATTACGACGAAACTGGACGAGAAAGTCCAAAATTACTTAACTTAAATTCCAAATGCAAAATTTTCCATTACAACAAGAATTCGGCCGACTCAACCGCACGAATGCGAAAATGCCTTAACGGCGTTGCGCCGTCAACTCGACGTTAAAAGTAACGCCACAACGTCATAAATATGACGATGCCCATTCAAATAAAATCATCGAAAAAAAAATCGGAGGCGTTACCGTCACTCCCCCTAAAAGTCGTTTCATCCCGAAACTTAGCACAACTCCAAAACCAAATCAAAACGATAAAATCAAACATAACTGAAAACATAACGACATACCCGAAACTAAGAGAAGAGGTGCAAATGAGATTCTCTCATTGCTAATTCCAATTCCCACGTCGCGCTTTCGACGTCATGATTCCTCCAAAGAACCTTGACCACGAGGATGGTCTTTCTTCGCAACACATGCTCTTGAGAATCCAGAATACGAATAGGTTCTTCCACATACGTAAGGTTAGGCTGAATCTGGGGAATCGAGTCGAGGACTTGACGATCATTACGAACACACTTCCGCAACTGGCTTACGTGGAACACATCATGGACACCAGGGAAGATCGCAGAGAAAACCAGCCTATAAGCTGACACTCCGATGCGCTCTAGAATTTGGAAAGGTCTCACATACCGGGGGTCTAACTTGTGGTTCCTTCCAAACCTTTTAACGCCAGACATTGGAGAAACCTTTAGAAAAACCAAGTCTCCAATGACAAACTCCAAATCGACCCTTCGTTGATTAGCATACTTCTCATAGCACTCCTGAGCCACACAGAACTTTTCTCGAATATGAGTCACAGCACAATTCATCTCCTCAAGGGCTTCTAGACCTAGCAACGGTCTCTCACCAACTTCAGCCCAAAACAATGGAGTTCTGCAATGCCTCCCATATAAGGCCTCAAACGGGGTCATCTGCAGACTCTCTTGATAACTATTATTTTATGCAAACTCCATGAGTCGGAGACTGTCACAACCCGCATTTTTATCCGAATTCAAGAAGTATCAGAGTATGAGAAAAAACACGCGTCGTGATGCCACATCGAGCAGGGGATAACTGTCGATTCTCAGGCGAACACCATCTAACTAGACTATTAAAATTTCTTAAGTTTAATGATTAGAAAATTAGATATAATTTTAAGGGCCATATCCCTCAGCTCAGTGGATCATCTAGTCCACGGTTTAAAAACTATACTTATACGCAGCGGAAAATACTTTATTTATTTTTGACATCCTATGAGAGTGCATAAGTGACCCCCGAGGTCAACTTATAATATGCAAGACTCTAGATTTATATTATATTATAAGTCGGAAAACGATCTTTTTACGTTACTTGGAAAGTAGTGTATGAGTTTTATAAAACATGTTGATCATGAGATATACTTATAGTAGTGTTTATAGGTTTAAAAATAACCAGCAACCTAGCATAACACTTCCCAAGAGCAAGTAGACTATTTCCAGAAAAGGTAGCAGTAAAATAAACATATCTAGTATCATAAGGTAAAACTACCAGTGGGAGTCAACAAACCTGACACGAACCCACTGGCAAGTATGTATGTCTGTAAGAAAACAGGAAAATTACCTCACAACAGCAAGCGAAAGATCCCTACAACTCAAGGGATCACCAGCAACACAACAGTAAATCTAGCCGTCTACCCGACTACTAATCAGAACCTGAGGCATTCAAAAAAGAAAGAACACCTCATCAAGTAAAAGTAGAAAATCAGAATTAGAGCGTTAAATCAAAATGGAACAGGAGTGTAAGTAAACAAGACAGTAAAAGCAAACACTGTCCAAAGTAAACAAAAGTACACCAAGTACCAAGTAACAACACCAAGCCCTGCCCAAATCCTGCAGATGCTACAAGGCAAAAGACAAGAAAAACTTGCCACAATATGCTACATTCAACCAGGAAGAAACACCTAACAATCCTAATTTGTGAGGAATGGCAGTAGTAAATCATCATGGACCTGAGTTGGTGACCAAAAATAGTCCCCCAAACAAAACAGTTCCAACTAAAAATAAAATTTCACTGTCAGCACAAAACCACCAGAAACCCAGCCCGTACCTGGGATAAAAAAGGTGGCGGCCATAGCAAATGCCCAGCCCATACTTGGGACTAAAAAGTGGCGGCCACGGCTCGCACACAAAACATCCCGCTCCTTTAGAGCGTCAAAAAACCACTACCTGCCATAACCCACGATTTAGCCCTCAAAACAAAGGAAGAACGAAAGGTCGACAAGACATTTCCCCTAGGAGGTAATCACTCGGGAAGAAAAGTAATTGAAAAGAAATAAATTTCTGCCTACAGGAATTGTCGAACGCAGCTCGACAATTTTCGTCGAGCGCGGGAAAAATCGTCGAACTCAGGAAAATCGTCGAACGCAGCTCGACGATTTTTGTCGAATCACAGGACACGGGAATTCGTCGAACTCCGTTCGACGATTTGCCTTGCATCGATCACAGGTCACGGGCAAAGTCGTCGAACGCCGTTCGACGATTTTCCTTAACCGCAGGCCACAGGAAATCGTCGAACTCCGTTCGACGATTATGCGTTAAATGCAGGCCATAGGAAAACGTCTAATACAGGCCACGGGGAATATCGTCAAACGCTGTTCGACGATTTTCCTTTCGCCGAACACTGGCCATGGGAGAATCGTCGAACTTCGTTCGATGATTTCCGTCAGACCCAGAACTAAGGCGCATCGTCGAGCTTAGCTCGACGATAATTGTCGAACCCAGATCGACGATTTCTGTCGATCTGGTTGCATTGAGTGTACAACATACCTGCACCTCCAACTTCATTCCCGACCAACTTCTTAGCCTAATTCAAACCTATTACTGCTAATATAAGTATGAAATCTCACTGCTATTAAATTCTAGGGCTAAAAGGCTAGATACTACCCAAATAGAGGTTTTAACAGGGAACACTTTGAATGAATATCAGGGAACAATTTAATAAAAACAAACAAGACTACAATACTCCAGCCGAAGATTTGAGTTTCAAAACTTGAGAGAATGCAAACAAAAACATAAAGGGCCATAATGGTTAATGATTCACATGCTTTTGATGGAAAACAGAGTAAAATATTAATCTTGGGAAACAGGGAAAAATTATAGCAAATATGACCATGAGAAGGAGAAGAAAACTTGGCAAGGGTAGGAGCACCACTTGCCTCAATTCCAAAATTTATCTTGCACAACCCTGCCCCTCTCTCTCTCGGCTCCAACCGCAACAACACCTAAACAGGAATCTAAGGTTTAATGGCGAAAAAGGATCAAAGTAAAAATTCTGAGACCTCTAGAAACACCATGACAATTGAATCTCTTACCGTAGGAATGAAGGTCTAGGCGAGAGCACCCCAAATCTGCTTTCGGAATCGAATTCCGTCCACTAATGCTCCCAAAATCGGCGTCTGTAGGGTACAGGGTTGGCAATTTTACTTCCTCTCAACAGGCAGCGGTTATAACCTCAAGGAAGGAGACAATGACAAGTCTGGATTTTGTCTAAGGATTTATATATAAATGCATGGACACGTCTAATCAGCCCTACCGCCTTTGGATTTAATTCAAGTTTAATTAATTAATTATTTACATTATTATTATCAACACATCAAAATGACGTGAAAACCGAACCACCTCGGAATCCGACGAAATTCACACCGTAGCTAAACACTCAGCTACGAACGCAACGGCAGAGTCGAAATCAACTTTCGACGATCAAAACTCGAGTTATCACTACCCGAAGCCAAAACACAAGAATCCCCGAGAGGCCTCACCGGTCACCAAAACAGACCCGGCTTGCTAGGAAATCTTGCCAAAAAGGCTACTAACATCCACACAAGGAATCTAGAGAGCTAATACCACGCTCTAACAAATGGCACATGCCGGAAATGCGTCAACGTAACGCCAAACGAGAATTAAATAATCGCAGAAAAATCGGGGGCGTTACAGTCACTCCCCCTAAAAGAAAGTTTCGTCCCGAAACTTTACATACACTACCTCTACTATGGAAGGAAGGTAACAAACAAGAGTACTAGAAAGGAAATGTACCAATTAAATCAAGGGAACAGATGAGGGTGAGCCTCCCTGATAGCCGACTCTAGCTCCCAAGTCGTGCTTTCCAAATCCTGATTCCTCCATAGAACTTTCACCATCGGGATAGACTTTGTCCGTAGCACCCGATCTTGAGTATCCAAGATGCGGACCGGCACCTCAACATATGAAAGATTAGGATCCAACTGGGGCACATCAACCAAGACTTGCCCACTGCTTCGCACACACTTCCGCAATTGGCTTACATGAAACATATTATGAATACCTGGGAAATTTGCTGGCAATTCCAATCTATATGCTGACACGCCAATCCGTTCAATAATCTTAAACGGGCCCACATAACTCGGGTCCAACTTCCAGTTCTTACCGAACCTCTTAACACCAACCATCGGGGAAACCTTAAGAAACACAAGGTCCCCTACAGAAAACTCCAAGTCAGACCTACACCGGTTGACGTTCTTCTCATATCTCTCCTGAGCAATACGAAGCTTTTCTCGAATAAGCTTCACAGCAGTTTCCATCTCCTCGAGTGCATCCAGACCCAAAACAGGCCTCTCATCGACCTCGGTCCAAAACAAGGGAGTTCTACAGCGCCTCCCATACAAGGCTTCAAACGGAGCCATTTGCAAGCTCTCCTGGTAAATGTTATTGTATGCAAATTCCATAAGCCGCAAACGCTCATCCAACGCTCCACCGTGGTCCAAGATGTAGCACCTGATCATATCCTCAACTATCTGGTTCACTCGCTTAGTCTGACGATTGGTCTGCGGGTGGTAAGCTGTAGAATACCTCAAATCTGTACCCAAACCCTCTTGCAGACTCCTCCAGAAGCGAGATGTAAAACGGGAGTCTCGATCTGAAATGATGCTAACTGGCACACCGTGTAATCTGATGACTTCATTCAGATACAACTCTGCTATCTTTTTCATCGGATAATCAATCTTATACGACAAAACGTGAGCACACTTCGTCAGTTTGTCCACTATAACCCAAATAGAATCAAATCCTCTAGGAGATCTCGGCAAGCCCGTAATGAAGTCCATAGAAATACTTTCCCACTTCCAAGTAGGGATCTCCAACGGAGTCAACTTGCCACCAGGCCTTCCATGATCGGCCTTCACACGCTTGCAAGTGTGGCACTCAACAACAAATCGGGCTATATCTCCCTTCATCCCATACCACCAGGCAATCTGCTTCAATTCATGATACATCTTTGTAGATCCTGGATGGTAGGCAACACTGGATCCATGAGCCTCTCTGCAAATCATACCCCTGATGTCTCCAACAGCTGGGATGCAATACCTGCCGCGGTACTTCAAAGTACCCGCATCATCGATAGAGAAATCCGGCAACTCCCCTCTCTCAGTCCTGAGGTATAAGTGCAGAAGATCCGGATCATCCTTCTGGTGCAACCTGGTAAGTGCAATCCAAGACGGCTCTGCCACTGCCAAACTGCTCTGTATGTCACAGCGTCCCACGGAAATATCCATCAGGAGGCACTCTTCCACTAAACGATCGGCGATGAGGTTAAAGATCTTCCCCGTCTTCCGGATCAGGGCATCGGCCATCACATTGGCCTTGCCCGGATGATACTGTATATCCACATCATAATCAGCCACATACTCTAGCCACCGCCGCTAGCGCAGATTTAACTCCTTCTGGGTGAAGACATACATTAGGCTTTTATGATCGGTGTAGATCTTGCACTGAGCACCATAAAGTAAATGTCTCCACAGCTTCAGGGCAAAGATCACTGCTGCGAATTCAAGATCATGCGTAGTGTAGTTCCTCTCATGAGTCTTTAATTGCCTCGACCCATACGCAATCACCTTCCCTTCTTGCATTAACACCCCACCGAGCCCAACATGCGAGGCATCCACAAATACATCATAGTCCTTGCCCTCCGTAGGCAATGCCAAAATAGGGGCAGAACACAACCTGCTCTTCAGCTCCAGAAAAGCCTCCTCACATTTCTCGCTCCAAATGAACGCCGCATTCTTCTGCGTCAGCTTAGTCAAGGGGGATGCCAAGGTAGAAACGCCCTGCACGAATCTTCTATAATAGCCGACCAACCCCAAGAAGCTTCTAATCTCCTTGGGTGTGCTCGGCCTATGCCAATCCATCACTGCAGAAATCTTTTTCGGGTCCACCGAAATGCCGTCCTTGTTCACCACATGACCCAGGAAGGAAACCTGGGACAACCAGAATTCACATTTACTCAACTTGGCGAATAACTGATGGTCTCTCAAAGCAGATAGAACCAATCACAGATGCTGCTCATGCTCCTCAGTACTGTGATAGTAGATCAACACATCATCAATGAATACCACCACGAACATGTCTAGAAAGTACTTGAACACCCAGTTCATCATATCCATGAATGCTGATGGCGCATTGGTCAAACCAAACGACATAACCAGGAATTCAAAATGCCCATGCCTCGACCTGAAAGCAGTTCGTGGAATGTCCGACTCACGGATCCTGAGCTGAATGATAGCCTGAACGAAGATCGATCTTGGAAAACACTGTGCTACCACACAATTGATCAAATAAATCATCGATCCTCGACAGAGGGTACCTGTTCTTAATGGTAACTTTGTTCAACTCCCTATAATCAATGCACAGCCTCATCGACCCATCTTTCTTCTTCACAAATAGAACAGGAGCACCCCAAGGCGACGAACTCGGCCTGATAAAACCTTTTGCCAACAACGCGTCCAACTGGACTCGCAACTCCTCCAACTCGCGAGGGCCATCTGATACGACGCCTTAGCAATAGGATGCGTACCCGGTTCCAAATCAATCACAAACTCAACATCCCGCTCGGGGGGAAGACCAGGAAGGTCATCAGGAAAAACATCGGAGAAACCACGAACCACAGGAATCTCCTCCAAGCGCGGCACACTGACAGCAGTCCCAACCACCAAGACTAAACAAGCAAAAAAATTAGAACGAAACAGCTTCTGAGCACATACCGCAGAAATGATAGGAGAATCCTGACACGGATCAACATTCACACTTCCAGGCTGACCGTTGTCCTTGATGAAGTCCAAGCGCTTCCCTTTGCACTGAATAACCGCATCATACCTAGACAACCAGTCCATGCCCAGAATAACATCGAATTCCTCTAGATCAATCATCTTCTGGTCTGCCTTCGCAAGAAAGTCCCCCAACAAAAGAGGGCAATCCAAAATGCCCAAATCTGACAACACAGATTCACCAAAAGGGAACTTGACGCGGAAGGTATCACGAACTTGATCTAGAATCAACCGATAACGCTCTACAAAAGCTTTAGCCACAAACGAGTGGGTAGCGCCGGAGTAGAACAGAACACGCGCCCAGCGGTTCTTCACCTTAAATTTCCCTATAGGAGTATATATATAAGCAACTAAGGAACTATCAGAACAAAACCATAACCATACTAGCAAATAAAACTTTCAGGCTAGGAAAATGACTAACCTGAGATGACCTGAGTCGAAGTCTGAGCCTCCTCGAAAGAGATCACATTCAGCTTTCCCTTGCCCTTGTCCACACGCTGAGGCGGAGGTAAAGCCTGAAGTGGAACCGCCTGTAGAATAGGCTGGACCTGAGGACACCTAGTCTTGATATGGCCCTTCTGGCCACACTGAAAGCAGACTCTATCCTTGGACCAGCACTGGGCAGCATCATGCCCGGGTCGCTTGTAAACAGAACAGGAACCATCCTTCCTCGGAGCACCTTGAATGGCATGCACCTGCTCCTTCTTCTGAGCTCCTGCCTTCTTGAAACACCTCTCAACAGGGTGGCCTGACTGGCCACAGAAGCTAAACGCTACCCTGCTCTTCTTTCCTGGAGCAGCATCGAGTACCTGGGGGTTCTTCTCCTCAGCAGACTTTCTCTTTTCATTCCTCATTTGCTGGCCTCTGCACTTTGCGGTCTCAATTGCCTCCACTTTCAGAGCAGCCTCCACCACCCCTGCATAAGTCACTGATCCATAAGCACTGGCTAACTGCTGAACCTCACTCCTCAATCCACCAAGGAACCGCTTGACTCGATCTTCTTCAACACTCACCAACCCAGGGGCAAACCGGCTCAACTTGTTGAACTCTATCTCGTACTCACTGACCGTGAGTTTCCTCTGCTTCAGGTGAAGGAAGTCATTCATAAGTCGATCACGCTCGACTGAAGGCAAGAACTTCCTCAACAACATCTCCTTGAATAATCACCAAGTGCAACCAGCCACCAAGCTCTCCTTTTCCCTAAGCCACCAGCTCTTAGCCAAACCCTTTAGCTGATAGGCGGCTATCATAACTCTCTGATCATCTGCAACATCGGAGTACGAGAACATCTCCTCCATGGAGATCAGCCAATCATCTATGAGCATGAAATCTGCCTTCCCATCTTATGTAGGAGGGCTAATTCTCTGAAACTGAGAAATGAAGGCCATATCCGCTAACACCACCACTGGAGCTCTCAGGGGAGTAGGAGGGGGAGGGGCAGCTGACCCCCCTGCAGGGTCTTGCACTCCCTGAGTCTGTCCTGCCACAACTGCCGCCAGAGACTGGATCTGGACCTGCATCTCCACCAACTGCCTGGTCAAGGAATCGTTGCTCAACCGCAAGCTCTCGATCACCGCATCACTCTGCGCTCCAGAAGTCTCACCCTCAGATAAGGGTGTCGACCTCGTCGAAGGACGTCTCGCCATCCTAAAACCATATCAACATTAGTCAAACCATGGTACAATAGTTGGAACTAACTACAAGTACAGACAATACATACATAAATATGATCTTAAAACTGCTAAACTTGCTCTGGGAGTTTATTTGAACAAAAATGATGTTATGCCTAACCTAGGATGGTTAACCACCATCATCTAACTCTTGTGCCTAGATCGGGAATGCATGAATTTATATTCTTTTTCTGATTTAAAAACCATGTGTGTACATATGTCATCCTGCAAATCTTTAGCTTGACACATTGTGCTTATGCAATGTTATGATATGCATGATTGTGTTATGCATTCTAAAAAGGCCCTAATGCATGTCATGAGCGGCGTACGCATGAAAATGTTATGCATCCCATACTACATAACATTCCCATGCAACAAAAAAGAAACATGCTATTCGCATTCATGTGGTGAGGTTATGCATCCCATACTACATAACCCTCACATGTTGCCCCTATGGTAGATCCATATACAGACACATATTATGCATCCCATACTACATAATATGCCCCGTATACTTCATGTTATGCTATGAGTGTAGTGTTCGTGCTTCAGCCAAGATGTGCTGATGATATATCGGTTGGTGTATGATATGATGCTAAACATCTAATACCTATAAGGAAAGGTTGCCTGACAAATTGTCAAGCAACCTCGCTTTGATACCAACTGTCACAACCCGCATTTTTCTCTGAATTCACGAAGTATCAGAGTATGAGAAAAAACACGCATCATGATGCCACGTCGAGCAGGGGATAACTGTCGACGCTCAGGCGAACACCATCTAACTAGACTATGAAAATTTCATAAGTTTAATGATTAGAAAATCAGATATAATTTTAAGGACTGTATCCCTCGGCTCGGTGGATCATCTAGTCCACGGTTTAAAAACTATACTTATATGTAGCGAAAAATATTTTATTTATTTTTGACATCCTATGAGAGTGCAAAAGTGACCCCAGAGGTCAACTTATACTATGCAAGACTCTAGATTTATATTATATTATAAGTAGGAAAACGATCTTTTTACGTTACTTAGAAAGTAGTGTATGAGTTTTATAAAACATGCTGATCATGAGATATACTTATAGTAGTGTTTATAGGTTTAAAAATAACCAGCAACCTAGCATAACACTTCCTAAGAGCAAGTACACTATCTCTAGAAAAGGTAGCAGTAAAAGAAACATATCTAGTATCATAAGGTAAAACTACCAGTGGGCGCCAACAAACTGACACGAACCCACTGGCAAGTATGTATATTTGTAAGAAAATAGGAAAACTACCTCACAACAGTAAGAGAAAGATCCCTACAACTCAAGGGATCACCAGCAACACCACAACAAATCTAGCCGTCTACCCGGCTACTAATCAAAACCTGAGGCATTCAGAAAAGAAAGAACACCTCAGTAAGTAAAAGTAGAAAATCAGAATTAGAGCATTAAATCAAAATGGAACAGGAGTGTAAGGAAACAAGAGAGTAAAAGCAAACACTGTCCAAAGTAAACAAAAGTACACCAAGTACCAAGTAACAACACCAAGCCCTGCCCAAATCCTGTAGAGGCTACAAGGCCAAAGACAAGAAAACTTGCCACAATATGCTACATTCAACCAGGAAGAAACACCTAAGAGTCCTAATTTGTGAGGAATGACAGTAGTAAATCATCATGGACCTGAGTTGGTGACCAAAAACAGTCCCCCAAACAAAACAGTTCCAACTAAAAATAAAATTTCACTATCAGCACAAAACCACCACAAACCCAGCCCGTACCTGGGATAAAAAGGGTGGCAGCCACAGCAAATGCCGAGGCCGTACCTGGGACTAAAAAGTGGCGGCCACGGCTCGCACACAAAACATCCCGCTCCTTTAGAGCGTCAAAACACCACTACCTGCCATAACCCACGATTCGACCCTCAAAACAAAGGAAGAACGAAAGGCCGACAAGATATTTTCCCTAGGAGGTAATCACTCGGGAAGAAAAGTAATTGAAAAGAAATAAATTTCTGCCTACAGGAATCGTTGAACGCAGCTCGATGATTTTCGTCGAGCGTGGGAAAAATTGTCGAACTCAGGAAAATCGTCAAACGCAGCTCGACGATTTTCGTCGAATCACAGGACACGGGAAATTATCGAACTCCGTTCGACGATTTGACTTTCATCGATCACAGGTCACGGGCAAAGTCGTTGAACGCCGTTCGACGATTTTCCTTAACCGCAGGCCACAGGAAATCGTCGAACTCCATTTGACGATTATGCGTTAAACGCAGGCCATAGGAAAACGTCTAATACAGGCCACGGTGAATATCGTCGAACGCTGTTCGACGATTTTCCTTTCGCCGAACACTGGCCACGGGAGAATCGTCGAATTCCGTTCGACGATTTCCGTCAGACCCAGAACTAAGGCGCATCGTCGAGCTCAGCTCAACGATAATCATCGAACCCAGATCGACAAATTCCGTCGATCTGGCTGCATTGAGTGTACAACATACCTGCACCTCCAACTTCGTTCCCGACCAACTTCTTAGCCTAATTCAAACCTATTACTGGTAATATAAGTATGAAATCTCACTGCTATTAAATTCTAGGGTTGAACGACTAGATACTACCCAAATAGAGGTTTTAACAGGGAACACTTTGAATGATTATTTGGGAACAATTTGATAAAAACAAACAAGACTACAGTACTCCAACCGAAGATTTGAGTTTCAGAACTTGAGAGAATGCAAACAAAAACATAAAGGGCCATAATGGTTAATGATTAACATGCTTTTGACGGAAAACAGAGTAAAATATTAATCTTGGGAAACAAGGAAAAATTATAGCAAATATGACCATGAAAAGGAGAAGAAAACTTGGCAAGGGTAGGAGCACCACTTGCCTCAATTCCAGAATTTATCTTGTCCAGCCCTGCCTCTCTCTCTCTCGGCTCCAGCCGCAACAACACCTAAACAGGAATCTAAGGTTTAATGGCGGAAAAGGATCAAAGTAAAAATTTCGAGACCTCTAGAAACACCACGACAATTGAATCTCTTACCGTAGGAATGAAGGTCTAGGAGAGAGCACCCCAAATCCACTTTCAGAATCGAATTCCGTCCACTAACGCTCCCAAAATCGGCGTCTGGAGGGTACAGGGTTGGCGGTTTTACTTCCTCTCAATAGGCAGCGGTTATAACCTCAAGGAAGGAGACAATGAAAGTCTGGATTTTGTCTAAGGCTTTATATACAAATGCATGGACGCGTCTAATCAGCCCTACCGCCTCTGGATTTAATTCAAGTTTCATTAATTAATTATTTGCATTATTATTATCAACACATCAAAACGACGCGAAAACCGAACCACCTCAGAATCCGGCAAAATTCACACCGTAGCTAAACACCCACGCTACGAACTCAATGGCGAAGTCGAAATCAACTTTTGACGATCAAAACTCGAGTTATCACTACCCAAAGCCAAAACACAAGCATCCCCCGAGAGGCCTCATCGGTCACCAAAACAGACCCGGCTTGATAGGGAATCTTGCCAAAAGGCTACTAACAACCACACAAGGAATCTAGAGAGCTAAGACCACGCTCTAACAAACAGCACATGCCGGAAACGCGTCAACGTAACGCCAAACGAGAATTAAATAATCGCAGAAAAAATCAGGGGCGTTACAGAGATGCTCATCCCAAGCACCACCATGATCCAAAATATAGCACCTGATCATGTCTTCTACGATCTGATTTACTCTTTCCGTCTGACCATTCGTCTGCGGATGATAGGCGGTGGAATACCTTAAATCGGTACCCAACCCCTCCTGTAGACTTTTCCAAAAGCGAGATGTAAATCTAGAGTCCCGATCTGATACAATGCTAACAGGCACTCCATGTAACCTGATGACCTCTTCAAGATATAGCTCAGCTATCTTCTTCATCGAATACCCAATCTTAAACGGAACAAAGTGAGCACACTTTGTCAATCTGTCGACTATCACCCAAACAGAGTCGTGCCCACGGGGAGATTTTGGTAGACCGGTGATGAAATCCATTGAAATACTCTCCCATTTCCAACTTGGAATATCAAGCGGTATCAACTCACCACCAGGCCTTCTATGATTAGCCTTAACACGCTAACACGTATAACATTCTGATACAAACTTCGCGATATCATTCTTCATCCCTGACCACCAAATAATTTGCTTTAGATCCTTATACATCTTAGTGGAACCAGGGTGGTAGGCTACACTGGAACCATGAGCTTTAGCACAAATCTTAGCCCGAATGTCGCCAAAGGCGAGGACGCATAATCTACCCTGATACCTCAAGGTATCCAACTCATCCAAGGAGAAATCTGATAGCTCTCCCTTCACGGTTCTATTCCTGAGGTGCAACAAATCAGGATCATCCTTCTAATGTACTCGAGTAAGGGAAATCCAAGAGGGTTCTTCCGCTTCAAAACTAGTAGGCACATTACGACTCCCAACCTCAATATCCATCAACAAAAATTCTTCTACCAAGGATTGTACCGACAGATTAAGAATTTTAGCGGTCTTTCTGCTCAAAGCATCGACTACTACATTACCCTTTCCTGGATGATAAAGAATTTCCACTTCGTAATCAGCCACATATTCTAACCACCGACGCTGGCGCAGATTTAGTTCCTTTTGAGTGAAGACGTACTTCAAACTCTTATGGTCTGTATAGATCTTGCACAACGCGCCATACAATAAGTGTCTCCAAAGCTTCAACGCATAAATTACAGCAGCAAACTCCAAATCGTGCGTAGGATAGTTTCTCTCATGAGTCTTTAGTTGCCTCGATCCATACATGATCACCTTACCATCTTGCATTAAAACACAACAAAGTCCGATGTGTGATGCATCAACATACGCAACATACTCAACTCCTTCAGTAGGTAAGGTTAAAATTGGAGCAGTACATAATCTCTTCTTCAACTCTTGGAAGGCCTCTTCACACTTATCACTCCAAATGAATGCGGTATTCTTTTGAGTAAGTCTAGTTAGAGGAGCAGACAGCACCAAAAACCCTTCCACAAATCTTCTATATTAGCCAGCCAGGCCTAAGAAGCTCCTAATCTCCTTAGGTGTAGAAGGTCTCTACAATTCCATCATGGCAGAAATATTGGTCGGGTCTACAGAAATACCATCCTTGCTTACAACATGACCCAGAAAGGACACCTGAGTTAGCCAGAACTCACACTTGCTAAACTTTGCATATAACTTATGCTCCCTCAGGGTAGACAAAACCAAACGCAAATGCTGAGTATGCTCCTCAACATTGCGGGAATAACCAAGACATCATCTATGAACACAATAACAAATCGATCCAAGAAATCCTTAAACACCCTATTCATCAAATCCATGAAAGCAGAGGGTGCATTGGTTAAACCAAAAGACATCACCAAAAACTCATAATGTCCATGCCGCGAACGGAAAGCGGTTCGAGGAATATCTGCCTCACGAATCCTCAACTGGTGGTAGCCTGAGCGAAGATCGATCTTTGAGAATACCGAGCTACCATGCAATTGGTTGAACATATCATCAATCCTTGGCAGGGGATATCTATTCTTATTGGTTACCTTGTTCAATTCCCTATAATCGATGCAAAGCCTCATCGATCCATCCTTCTTCTTTACGAACAAAACCGGAGCACCCCACGGAGAAGAACTTTGTATAATAAAACCACACCTCAGCAACTCATCGAGCTGAGTACGCAACTCATCCAACTCACGCGGAGCCATACGGTACGGTGCTTTGGCAATAGGACGAGTACCTAGCTCGAGGTCTATCACAAACTCTATCTCCCTTTTAGGAGGAAGTCCTAGAAGACTATCAGGAAAGACATCTGGAAACTCTCGCACCACCGAGACATCCTCAAGACATGGTGTAACAAAAGATATCTCCAGAGCAGAAATAGAAACTAAAAACGCCTCGCAACCAGACTCTATAGCACGACAAGCACATACAGCAGAAATGATAGGGGAAACACTCTCCTAAAATCCATAGACACTCATAGGTTATCCGTCGTCCATCCTGAAATCCAGTCGCTTAGCCTTGCACTGGATGACCGCATCATACTTGGTCAGCCAGTCCATGCCCAAAATCACGTCGAAATCATCCAGATCTAAAATCATCAGATTCGCAAAGGCCAGAAAATTGCTAAGATAAATAGGGCATCTCAGAACTCCTTGATTAGATATCACCAAATCACCGGAAGGGAGCTTGACATTGAAGGAGTCTCCTAATTGATCCACACATAGGCGATGTTTATCAACAAACCTCCGGGCCACGAAGGAATGGGTGGCACCCGAATCGAAAAGAACGCGCGCCCACCTATTCCGCACCTTAAACTCCCCTAAAACTGTAACATACATAACTAATCGAGCGATAACTAGGGAAACAACGATAAATAATAAGTATATTTTTAAACTTGGACTAACCTGATATCACTTGCGTAGAGGTTTGGGCTTCCTCGCTGGTCATCACATTCAGCTTTCCTTTTCCTTTGTACAGGTTCGGTGGCGGCGACAGAGCTCGAAGTGGGGCAGGCTATAGTGGGGGCTGGGCCTGGGGGCACGAAGACTTCTGGTGTCCCTTCTGCCCGCACTGGAAGCAAATCCTTTCTTTCATCCAGCACCGACTCACATCATGACCTTTTCTTGTACAGAACGAGCATATTAGATCTCCCTTGGGTGCACCTTGGATGGCATGCACCTGCTACTGCTTTAGAGTGGCAGTCCTCTTGAAACATCTTTCATAAGGGTGGACAGGATGACCACAGAAACTACACACTTCCTTACTTTTCTTTTTCGAAGAAGGGCCAGATGCCCAGCATCTACCATCCTAAATGCCTTTCCTTTTCTCTTTCGTCGCCACAACACCTTGATTCTTGGCGTTTTCAATTGCCTCCACTTTCAAAGCGGCTTCTACTGCTTCAGCAAAACTTTCAGCCCAGTAAGTGCAAGCCAACTGCTGGACCTCGCTTCTTAGTCCTCCAAGGAAACACTTCACTCTACCCTCCTCAGAAGCTACCAAATCAGGAGCAAACTTGCTCAGTTTGCTAAACTCAATCTCATACTCGCTCACGGTGAGCTGTCTCTGCTTCAAATGCAGGAAGTTATTCATCAGACGGTCCTACTCGTCCGAGGGTAGAAACTTCTTCAGCAACATCTTCTTAAAAGATTCCCAAGAACATCCTTCCTTCAGACCGTCTCTTCCCCGAATCCACCAAATCTTTGCCAGACCTTTTAACTGATAGGCTGCAATTATCACCTTTGGGCTTCCAAAATTCTAGAATACAAAAACATCTCCTCGATGGAGATGATCCAATCATCTATAACCATAAAGTTAGCACTCTTGTCGTAGGTGGGAGGTCCCAACCACTGGAAGTGCAATATGAAATTCATTTCTAGTGGTATCGCCATCGGGGGCACTGAAGGAACAGGGTATCGGGCACGACTTGGACCAAGGCAGGCTCTTGCACTAAAGATTGCTGCGCGGGAGCGACATACAACAAAGACTCAATTTGCGATTGCATCGCAGCTAACTGCCTTGATAGAGCCTCATTGCTCTGACGCAGACTCTCGATAATCGCCTCACTTTGCGCACCCGATGACTCACCCTCCGACTTGGGAGTCGACCTCATAGCAGGACACTTTGGCGGTATTTCTAAAAAGGCAAACGAATAACTCATCAAAATCCTAGCTTACAGCAAGGCAACACGACCATTTCAGACCATACTTAAAAGGACACTTGCTTATGCTGCAACTTGCTCTGGGATTTCATAATGATGTTATGTCCTACTTAGGATGATATCCTTTGATCCTATTAACTCTTGTGCCTATGACATGAATGCATGGACTCTTTATTTTTATTTAAAATCATGTGTGTGCATGTGTCATCATGTAAACCTTAACTTAACATGCTTGTTTATGCGTTGATATGCAATGTATGCAGTGTTATGCATTCTAAAAAGGCCTTAATACATGCATGAGCGGCGTACACATGAAATGTTATGAATCCCATACTGCATAATATCGCATGCAATGAGAAAATAAAATGTGCTAATGGGCACCCATGTGATGGTGGTTATGCATCCCATACAACATAACCATCACATGTTGCCGCCTAAGGTGGATCCATATACAAACACATATTATGCATCACATACTATATAATATGCCCCGTATACTTCTTATCATGCTATGAGTGTAGTGACTATGCTTCGGATAAGGCGTACTGATGACACATCGGTGTGTGTATGAAATGTCACTAAACTACTAATACTAACAAGGGAAGGTTGCCCGACCAATTGTCAAGCAACCTCCCTATGATACCAACTATCACAACTCGCATTTTCACCGCATATAATAGCTTATCAGAGTAAGGGAAAATGCGCGTCAAGATGCCACGTTAGCAGGGGATAACTGCGGACGCTCAGGCAGATACCTACTTAACCATGAAGAAAGATTCTTTAAGTTATTTTAAGGGAAAATCAGTTAAGTGCAATAGTTAGCCGTATCCCTCGGCTTAGTGGCTCAATTAGTCCACGAATCAAAATGTAGTTATACGCTGCAGAAAAATACTTGTTTAGATTGACTCGAACATCCTACATGAGTATAAACGTCCCCAAAGGACTACTCATGCTATGCAAGACTATAAATTTATAATAGTAGTAAGGATAGCTTTTATGGTCGCTAAATATAACAAGTTAGAGTTTTTTTAAATTATGCAGTACATGAAGTAGTAGTAATAGATTTTTATAGTTAAAAATACCTAACATGCATTCCTAGCATAAATCCTCCTAGAGAGCAAGTAATCCACATCCACACATAGAGAAATAAGCAGCTAGCAAGTATCAAACAAATCACAATTCTGTGGGCGCCAACAACTGACACGAACCCACTTACAGAAAAGTAAGGCTGAACCAGTAACTGAATAAGTAACAAACTACCTCGCTGAGACGAGGTAACAACCACGGCCAACACTACCGCCCAGAAACTCCAAAACTAGCTCCGCTATCTGCTACTGCTCTGAACCTGAGGCATTTTAAAGACAGAACACCTCAGCAAGAAATCACAAATGGTGGCAGAAATTAATAAGCCAAATTAACAAATGTCAGAGGGGTACCAACCCAAGACCAACAGTGCTGAAACAAGGTACAAAAAGAGGAACAAGTCGTCTTCGGAACAAAAAAAAAACTCTCACGTGATTCGTCACGTACAACAATAGTACACTAGACGCACGATGCTATAAGGTGACAACATGAATAATTCGTAAGGAAAAAAATTCAAAACCTTTATTCGGCACCTGTGGTCGATTCTACACAAAAACACGGGTGAGGTGGTCACTCGTGGACACACCAAAACACGGGCGAGGTGGTCACTCGTGGACACACCCTCATGAATATAAAATCCTTTTAACTGCGAGGGAGTCTCATACTCTCCACCATACACCGCAGACGCCCAACAAAAATCTTGTAGACTTCCACAAGGTACTAATAAAAGAAACAAATGCTGCGGAAGTGAGATCGTCCACTAACTCCCGCAATCAAGAAAACCACCAAGAAAACACCACATATCTCAAGATTTGGCTCGTCAGATTATACTTGACACTCTAGTTTAAGACGCGGTTGATCAACCCTTACGGATGATTCTACAATCTTAAATAAACTCTAATACGTTCGATAATGATAAATAAGGCAATTAAAGCCAATACTAAAAACATTTTATCAAACCTATATGAAGTTACAGGATCCAGTTAACAACACAAGATCTAGAAAGTTTCAAGTGATTGAAAGATTAGACATAACTATAACTTGAAAAGAAGATAAAGGAACAAAACTCATTCGTTACCATCAAATTGGACAAGGATAAATGGGGGGGGGACAACCACTTGCCTTGGTTTTATCGAAAAAGTCCACCGAATCACTCCACGTCGTAGATCGGGGCAAAAGGATGCGGGAGGAGTTGAAATCTAGACAAAAATGATCGAAATGGAGGTTAGGGCCGAAAAACCCTAACGAGAAATCTCAAGAAATGGGGAAGAAATTACCACGAGGGCTTAGTTCTCGGTGAGAGCTTTCCGGATCTATGATCGATTGAAGATTTCGAGCACCGGAGAACCGTCGGCAGCCACCAGAAGATTAACGAAAAAGAAACTCTCTCACTCGCTCGCTGCTCTGGTTCGGGAGAAAAATAACGGAGAAGATGAAGTTTGGTTCTAAAACCTAAGTTTAAGAATATATATATATATATATAATGTTTATAAAAAGTTTTGTCAAAAACGGGTTATTTCGAGCGGTTTTGCGGGAACCCAAAATGGAGGCCTAGGATGACTCCAAATCGAACAGTGTCCAACATGAAAGTTGTAGATCTCGCGAGACAAACAAATTTCATGTTAACCATATTTCCATACGACCTACTCGAGTAACAGAAGTGTCCTAATCGAGTAGCAAAATGACCTACTCGAGTAACAGAATTGACCTACTCGAGTAGCATAATGACCTACTCGAGTAACAGAATCGACCTACTCGAGTAGCAGAATGACCTACTCGAGTAACCGAATTGACCTACTCGAGTAGCAGAATGACCTACTCGAGTAACAGAATTGACCTACTCGAGTAGCAGAATGACCTACTCGAGTAACAGAATTGACCTACTCGAGTAGCAGAATGACCTACTCGAGTAACAGAATGACATACTTGAGTAACAAAATGACCTACTCGAGTAACAGAATTACACTACTCGAGTACTAAAAACTTAGTACTCGAGATCATAGAAGAAGAGCACGAGTGGCATATACAGGCACTCGAGAGAAACTCCTAAGTACTCAAGATAGATTCCTGAGTACTTGAGATCTTCAGACAAAACTTTGCATGAACAGTAACCTTTACATATATATCCAAAAAAACTAAACTATATGATTGAGCAGTAAAATACATTTTTGAATAGTACTATAATATTAAAATAATCATATTTATATATTTTGAATAAGGAAACTACGAGATCAAAACGGAGGTCCGAACGCGCGCCGAATCAGACGAAATTCGCACTATAGGCGAACACTGACGCTACGAACACAACGGCGAAGTCAAAACCAAAATCCGACGATCCATTCCCGAGATATTAATCCTCAAAGTATACAACGAACATAAACAAATCCAAAACTTCAATCGCGCGCCGAGACTTCAGAAATGCTCGGATTATGATGAAACTGGACGAGCGAGTCCAAAATTACTTAACTTAAATTCCAAATGAAAATTTTTCCATTTCAACAAGAATTCGGCCGACTCGACCGCACGAACGTGAAAATGCCTTAACGGCGTTGCGTCGTCAACTCGACGTTAAAAGTAACGCCACAACGTCATAAATATGACGTTGCCCATTCAAATAAAATCATCGAAAAAAATCGGGGGCGTACACCACGCTTCTGTCAATGCGTTTTGCCTTAGACACTTTTCTGCCTCTGAAGCATCTTAGGCGTTGAGAGTGTTGAGTGAGCATGCGTCACTTAACGCTTTTTGCCCTAGCCAAAATTCTGAACTTAGTTTGACGAATGCTGAAATGACTTCGACGAACGGTGAGCTCAGCTCGACAAACTCTGACCTAAGTTCAACGAACTAAGAATCTCACACTCTGAGTGTAGCTCAACGAACGCTGAGCTTAGCTCGATGAACTCTAAACTGAGTTCGATGAATTCTGAACTTAGTTCAACTCACAACATTTTATTGTATGGCGTTGAGTGTGTCTTCATCACTCAATGCCAAACTACTTAGCCATATTTCTGCTTATAGCTGTATGGCGTTAGGTGAGTCAACTTCACTCAACGCATGTGGACATAGCCACATTTCTAGCTTGCCAACATTTTTTCTTGCCTCTTGCATTGAGTAAGCTTGCTTCACTCAACGCCTATGGACTTAGCTGCATTTTCAATTGCTCCATGACTTTTGGTGTTGAGTGAGCTAACCTCACTCAATGCCTGTGTACTTAGGAAAATTCCTGCCTTTCCAGCATCTTCTCTTAGTGTCCACCTTTCTGCCTTATGATCACATGTCACATCACTTAGATAATCTTTCTAGACTTGTTCCATGGAACATCTGCACAAGATGAGCTTAAACAACATCAAATACAACTATGCTCTTAGTGTTGATAGTGATGCCTCCTTAAATCCACTCTAGGTAACATTGTCGGCAATGGACCCAACACTTAGGGGGTCTCGCAATTCCGTGGTCTGTTGGAACCTAAGAGTGTCCAAAATAGCCACGAGCGTCTATCCTAGATCTGACTACTGAAACTGAGTGGGTATGGAAGTGGCAGGATTTCCCCTAACCGGTTCTACACGCACTGGGGTCTACACATAAGCTATGAACTTATGGTCAGGTTGGCTAATCATAGGGTAAAGATTGGACATAATTAGTGTGAATTACATATGGCACACCAATGCTTCCGCTAAGTCAGTTTGTCCCCAAACTGACTAATCAAATGGGGGTGGAACCATTGTTCGATGACTTCTTCAGCGCAGGATCGTCGCAAGTCTGATACCATTTGTAGGACCCCCCTCCCGAAACACAAGACACGACCTAGGGGAGTCTTATACCCAAAATAGACACCTTGCAGTAGCGTTAGCACACAGGCTAAGTTTTACTACAAGGTGCCTATCTCGCCGACCACAATCAATATCATTCATTGCCCACCCAACATAAAGAATATAACAGAAGTCAAAATCCACAATAAGCATATAAGTCCAGGATAAGTACATCATAATAAGAAGCAACCAAGACTTCCATAATATCAGAGTACAAAATGGCAAGAAGGCTACAAATGAGTCTCTCAAAACTCACATTCATAACGGATGACAACAATGGTATAGACCCTTCAGGCCCTATCACTTTGGCCTGGCTGCCCTCCAACAAAACCTACTGCTCTGTTTGTGATGTTCCCTCCTAAAAAGGAAGACGTATCAACCGTCAGTCATAAAGACTAAGTGGCTATCACATCCTCTCCCCTAGCAACTCCTCAGCACAGGGCAGAGAAAGGAACAAGGGTATAATATATATAAACATCAGTAGTACAACCAGGTGGTATAATACTAAACAATATTGAAGTAAACATCAGAGTATAACATGTATCTACCACAACTATACTAGCAGTTCTAATCTCAACAATAGTGTATGAGTATAAATCTACAACAAGAAAGTAACTCCACTTATATGAATGCTCATACAGACATATAAGTTAAGGTTTGGCTAAATAGTAAGTAACTCATCATATATGAGTGCTCATACAAACTTATATGATGAGTATCTTTTGCAATGCAATTCAATGTTATGGCTCACCCATGCTCACACATTCCATTTCACTTGGCCCTGCGATTTCACAAAGCACATCCCTTTGTTCACCTCGAGATGGCTTTGCCATTTCACAAACCACGTCCCTTTGTTCACCTAGGGACGACGACCCTTTGAGCTCCTCAGGACGACTTATCCATTTCACAAACCACATTCCTTTGTTCACCTCGGGATGATGCATGTTGATGCCAAAAATTAGCCTCAACGAGTGTTCGGACCTTGGGGTGTCGCTGACAACTGCTTCTCCCACACCTCGACCCAAGACTGGCCACAATGAACTAGAAACTGACCCTAAGCCTCAGTTGGGAGGTCCCTTCACTAACCCTAAAGTTCTCTGAGCTCTTCCCTACAAAGCCAATTGTTGGGCTAGGAGTACCTCAAAAGCTCTAGAATGCAAAATGAGAGTGTTAGAGAGTCTGCCTGTAACACCCCCGATTTTTCTCAATGATTTTATTTGATTGATATCGCCATATTTATGACATCGAGGCATTACCCCTATTTACGTCATGTTGTCGGCACTGCACCGTTAGTGCGTTTTCGCGTCCGTTTGGTCTGATTGACCAGATTTTTGAGATTTTCGTCGAAACTGAAAGTTTTCGAGTTGATAAGTAAAGTTTTGTGGTTTTGATTTTGCCATTAAATTTGTAGCGTTAGTGTTCGCATTTGGTGCAAGTTTCGTTTAATTCGGCACATGTTTGGGCTTCCGTTCTGAGTCTTCTCAAGTAGCTATGGCTCTACTCGAATAACCCATTTCAGATTTTGCTCGGATGCCGTTTTGAGGGTCAAAACGACGTCGTATCAAACACTAGTTAACATGAAATTGTTTGTCTCGACGAGATCTACAACTTTCATGTTGACACTTTTCGATTTGAAGTCGTTTTGAACCACTAATTTCATTTTTTCTGCTGGCACTCGAGTGGTGAGCTGCTACTCGTGCTGCTACTACTCGAGTAATACATGTTTTAACTCGAGTAATGGGCCTCTAATTGAGTATATTATGCTACTACTCGAGTAGGTATGCTGTTACTCGAGTAGGTATGTTGTTACTTGAGCAGGTATGCTGCTACTCGAGTAGATATGTTGGAACTCGAGTGGTTCATGCTGCCAGTCGAGTAGGCTGTTTCTGTCTGTGTTCAGACACTATTTTGAGGGTCAAAACTGCATCGTATCAAAAAATAGTTAACATTAAATTTGTTCATATCGACGAGAGCTACAACTTTCATGTTGACCACTTTTCGATTTGAGGTAGTTTTGAACCATTAATTTCATTTTTTCTGCTGGAACTCGAGTGGGGAGCTGCTACTCGAGTATATGCTGATACTACTCGAGTAATGCATGTTTTAACTCGAGTAATGAGCCTCTACTCGAGTATATTATGCTACTACTCGAGTAGGTATGCTGTTACTCGAGTAGGTATGCTGCTACTCGAGTAGATAAATTGGAAGTCGAGTGGTTCACGCTGCCACTCGAGTAAGCCATTTCTGTCTACGTTCGGGGCCATTGTGAGGGTCAAAACGGCATCGTATAAAAAAATGGTTAACATGAAATGTTTGCATATCGACGAGATCTAGAACTTTCATGTTGACCACTATTCTATTTGAAGCCATTTTGAACTCCTAATTTCATTTTCGTGCACCCGCTCGTAAATAGTACGTTTTTAGACAAAACCTTTAATAAATACCTATATATACGTACACTTAGAATTAGAACGGGCCCACTCTTCCTATAGGACTTCTTCTTCTTCACTGAACCGAAGCAGAATTGATGAAATGTGGGGACGGCGATGGCGGAGCGTGAGATTTCGTGAACCTTCCGGTCGCCGCCGACGGAGTTCCGGTGCTCGAAATCTTCATTCGAGCATAGATTTGAAAAGCTCTCGGCGAGATCTACGTCACCATGGTAAATTTTTTTTCCATTTCTTGAGATTTATCGTTAGGGTTTTTGGCCCTAACTTCTATTTCGTCCACAAATGTCCAGATTTCGGCTTCTCTCGTCTCCCTTAGTCCCGATCTGCGACGAGGTGTGATTTGGAGGCTTTCTTTGATAAAGCCAAGGCAAGTGGCTTTTTTCCTCTCCTTTTCCTTAAATTCTTATGGTAAGACTTTCACCTTATATTAATGTTCCTGGTTTCTTTAGAGTATAAGATGTTTTAAATTTTTTTAGGGCTTACTCTTAGGGAAAAGTTTTCGACGCCGTTGAGCATAGGATGCGTTGCGCTTAGTATAGGTCGATTGTAAGTCGTGGTCTTTGATTTAGTGTTGTAATACTTAGTGTTGTACCATTTTGAGATGATGATGTTGGGGTAGGAGTGTTGGTTGTGATTAGCATACCACCAACCGGTGAGGCCCTTTTTTCTGTGGATCATAGCAGTGGGGGTATGCTTAGTTTCTCCTTTCTTGGACTGTTGGGTTCTGGTTGGCCCGGTTTGGTCATGTTTGTGGACCACAGTACCGATTGTGAGACGGTTGAGGATCTGGAGTTGGGCTTAGGGTGCTTGAGGTCATCGCCCTCTCCGGCCTGCAACGCAGTCATACCACATGTTGATGATCCACCCTCTTCCGAGATGTATTGTGATCAGTTGTTTTTTTGTGGTTTATGCCACAGTTTTGCTAAATTTTGATGGTTGTGCCAGACTTGTTCAACTTCGCACTTGGTGCATTTCTTTAAATTTAGAGGATATTATAATGGCTAAACTTCCTCTATATATTCTATTTGGCTAATTGTTGTTGTTTTCTTTTGCATTCTTCCTCCTTTGGTTGGGTTTGGTACACCCTCCTTTGTTTGGCTACTCACTTGCTTACCTATTCTTTTGCCACTTGTTTTTTGTTCTGCTTGATGAGGTGTTGTTCTCTTGAATGCCTCAGGTTTAGGGCTGTAGCCGGTGGTGCGGCTGAGTAGTTTTGTTGCTGGGTTTGCTGAGGGTGCCTCGAGGTTGTGAGGTAGCTTTTGTTCTTTTGTAGCATGCTTCAGACTTGTGAAATTTTAGTGGGTTCGTGTCAGGTGTTTGACGCCCACTGATTGTTTTTTGTAGTTTTTGGATATTTGGCTAGTTGCTAGTGTCTAGTTTTGTGTTAGTAGTTCTTGCTCTCTGGGAAAGATTTATGCTAGGATGCCTATAGGTATTTTCAACTATAAAACCAACTAATATTACTATATCATGCACATCATGTTTTAAAACTCTAAATTACTATATTTAAATACCATACAAACTACTTCGATATTATTACTATAAATTTAGGGTAATGCATGCCATAAGTTTTTTTGGATGCTAGACTCATGTATGATGTCTAACATGTTTACTATAGAATTTTCTGCTGCGTTTAATTACTTTCCTTCTGGTGGACTCGTGATCCACTAAGCTGAGGGATACGGCTAATTGCCTAACTTAAAATAAACTCCTTCAATAAAACATCAAAAATTACATTTTTTGTATTGAGTCGGAGTGTTGCCTGAGCGTCTGTAGTTATCCCCTGCTGACGTGGCATCATGACGTGCATTTTCCCTTACTCTGATATTTCGTCGTTGTGGTGAAAATGCGGGTTGTGACAGTGGGTATCAGATGCAGGTTCTGCAAGAGGGGCAGTTGGTTTGCAAGTTGGTCGAACAACTTTCCCTCAAGCAAACTCTCGTCCTATCATTCATTGCATACACACAGCGGTATGTCATCAGTTGATCTTGATGGAAGCATGAACATTACACTTATAGCACAAAAGAAGAAGTATACAGGGCATATTATGTAGTATGGGATGAATAATATGTGTTTGTATATGGATCCACCATAGGTGGTGACATGTGACAGTTATGTAGTATGTGATGCATAACCACCATCACATGGATGCCCATTAGCACGTTTTACCTTTTCGTTACATACAATATTATGTAGTATGTGATGCATAACATTGTATGTGTACGCCGCTCATACATGCATTAAGGCTTTTCTTTAGAATGCATAGCACTGCATACATATCATATCATTTCATAAGCACACATGCCAAGTTAAAGATCTACAGGATGACATATGTACACACATGATTTGAAATAAAAAAGTAATCATTCATGCACTCATATAATAGGCACAAGAGTCATAAGGATGAGGGAGTTTCCCCCTAAGTAGTACATGTCATCATTTATTTTTAATCCCAGAGCAAGCTAGCAAAATGAGCAAGTATCTAAGGTTTTATGTCTGAGCTAAGTTGTAAGTCTAACATGTTATACTAGGTGTTGATAGATCGTTTATTGATTGTTTAGAATGCCGCCTAAGCATTCGGTGACGAAGAATACTCCCCAGTCAGAGGGAGAATCTTCTGGTGCCTAGAGTGAGGCAGTGATAAAGGGATTGCGACAGAGCAATGAGGCCCTGTCGAGGCAGATGCTGGAGATGCAGTCGCAGATTCAGTCGTTGTTGTCAGTCATGGTGAGTCAGCCGCAGAGGGCACAAGAGACCGCCGTGGATCTAGCTGTTCCCATTCCCCCGCTCCTCTGATTCCCCCGTGGTGTTGCCACCAGAGATGACTTTCATTTCACACTTTCAAAGGTTAGGACCCCCTACGTATGATGACAAGGCAGATTTTATGGCATTAGATGATGGATGATTTCCATCGAGGAGATGTTCACCTACTCTGGTATCTCTGCGGACAAGAGAGTGATGGTTGCTGCTTATCAACTCAAGGGCATGGCCAAGAGTTGGTGGTTGAGTGAGAAAGAAAGCTTGAAGGATGGATGCTCGTGGGAGTCCTTCAAGGAGTTGTTATTGAAGAAGTTCTTGCCGTCTGTGGAAAGAGACCGGTTGATGAATGACTTCCTTCACTTAAAGCAGAGGCAACTTACTGTCAGTGAATACGATGTGGAGTTCAGTAAGCTGAGCCGCTTTGCTCCTAACTTGGTGTCTTTAGAATCCAACCGAGTCAAACGATTTCTGGGTGGTCTTCGGAATGACATCCAACAGCTTACCAGTACCTACGGATCCGAGACTTATTCTGAGGTGGTAAGGGTTGCCCTGAAGGTGGAATCCATTAACAATGCCAAGGTCAGAGGTCAGCAGATGAGGAAGGATAAGAGGAAGTCTGTTGAAGGTAAGGAATCACAGGAATCCGGGACTATTGGGAAGAAAAGTGGCAAGGAAGTGTGCATTTTTTGTGGTCGTGTAGGCCACCTGTTAGAGAGATGTTACCAGAGACTGGGAGCTCGGAAGCAAGAGCAGGTTCTCGCGATTCAGGGTGCCCAAAGAGAGATTAGCTTGTTCCAGTTGCAACAAGACGGGGCATGATGCAGCCCATTTCTAGAAGGACAAGACCTTATCTATGTGGACGGAAGGGGCATGTCAAGACCCGTTGCCCGCAAGCTCAATCCCTGTTGCAGCCAGTGCCACTTCAGGCCTTGCCACCACCGCAGCTCTTGGACAAAGGGAAGGGCAAGCTGAATGTGGTGTCCGCGGATGAAGCTTAGACGTCGACCCAAGTTATTTCAGGTTAGATCCTAACCATGTTTTGTTTTCTAGGTATGATCTTAATGTCAATGTTTTTTTTCCCTCAGTCGTATATTTAATCTTATAGGAAAATTTAGGTAAGTAATAGCTGGGCGCGTGTACTTTTCGATTCCGGTGCTACCCACTCATTCGTGGCTAGATCTTTTGTAGAGCTTCACCGTTTGACCCTCAATCCGGTTGGCAACCCGTTCTGTGTCAAGTTCCCCTCAGGTGATTCCGTTGTGTCAGATCAGGGAATTCAAGGTGTCCAGTCCAGTTCGGAGATTTTCTCGCGGTTGCGGATCTAAAGTTATAGACCTGGAAGATTTTGATGTAATCTTGGGCATGGATTGGCTATCGAAGTATGATGCAGTAATCCAGTGCAAGGTC
The DNA here is from genome assembly GCA_039583875.1 of Platanthera guangdongensis. Lineage (NCBI taxonomy): Eukaryota > Viridiplantae > Streptophyta > Magnoliopsida > Asparagales > Orchidaceae > Platanthera > Platanthera guangdongensis. Next base: position 56,035,186 of record CM077164.1, on the reverse strand, counting down.
AGGCATTTGGACTTCAAGATGGATGACGGTCAACGCAGGAGCGTTTATGGTTATTCACGCCAAGATTCTCCGATCATTTCCACGGTAAGTGCTCGAAAGCTTTGAAATCAGGATGCTTTGCCTGTTTGGTTTCAGTGTTGGCAACCGTTGTTAGTTTGCCGCTTGTGGAGGAGATTGCGGTAGTGCGCGAGTTTCCTGATAATCTTCCTGGTCTTCCGCCTAAGAGAGATGTTGAGTTTGTCATAGATTTAGAACCGGGTACCCTTCCTATCGCTAAGGCTCTGTACCGTATGGCTCCGCATGAGATGGGAGAGCTGCGTACCCAGTTAGACGAGCTATTGCAGAACGGTTTCATTAGGCCAAGTTCGTCACCGTGGGGTGCTCCCGTTATGTTTGTAAAGAAGAAAGATGGATCAATGAGGCTGTGTATAGATTACAGAGAATGAATAAAGTGACCATCAAGAACAGATATCCCTTGCCGAGAATCGATGATTTGTTTGACCAGCTGCGTGGGAGCTCTGTATTTTCCAAGATTGACCTGCGTTCGGGTTATCATCAGTTGAGGATTCGTGAGGCAGACATTCCACGAACTACTTTTTGTTCGCGGCATGGAAATTTCGAGTTCTTGGTAATGTCTTTTGGATTGACTAATGCACCCGCCTCATTCATGGATTTGATGAACATAGTATTCAAGGACTTTCTGGATCATTTTGTCATTGTGTTCATAGATGACGTTCTAGTCTACTCCCGCAATGCTGAAGAGCATGCGCAACAATTGCGATTGGTTTTGTCAACTTTGAGAGAGCATAAGTTGTATGCTAAGTTGAGCAAGTGCTAGTTTTAGTTACCTCAAGTCTCCTTCTTGGGCCATGTGGTGAATAAACATGGATAAAGGTTGATCCGGAAAAGATAGCTGCAGTGATGGATTGGAGTAGGCCTACCACTCCCAAGGAAATAAGAAGTTTTCTAGGGCTGGCAGGCTACTATAGAAGGTTGTGGAGGGATTCTCTACATTATCTGCGCCTTTGACAAAGTTACGCAGAAGCATGTAGCCTTTATTTGGAGTGATAAGTGTGAAGAGGCGTTCGAGGAGCTGAAGAGGAGATTATGCACTGCACCAATTTTGACCCTGCCTACTGAAGGACTAGAGTATGCCGTGTATGTGGACGCATCTCATGTTGGGCTCGGATGCGTGTTGATGCAGGAGGGCAAGGTGATTGCGTATGGGTCTAGGCAGCTAAAGGTTCATGAACAGAATACCCTATGCATGACCTGGAATTTGCAGCAGTGATCTATGCCCTCAAGTTGTGGAGACATCTGTTGTATGGCGCTATATGCAAGATTTATACTGATCATAAAAGTTTGAAATACGTCTTCACACAGAAGGAACTGAATTTGCGCCAACGTAGATGGCTGGAGTATGTGGCAGACTACGATGTTGAGATCCAGTACCACCCGGGCAAAGCTAATGTGGTAGCCGATGCCCTGAGCAGGAAGACAACTAAAATTTTTAACCTTTCGGTGGATTCATTGGTGGAGGAATTTCTAATGATGGGAATTTCAGTGGGAAGTGGCAGCTCGACTAGTGATTAGAAGTGTTAGAGCCTTCATGGATTACGCTTACTAGATTACATCAAAAGGAGGATACAAATCTGTTGCATCTTTATAGTAGAGCTGTGAAGGGTGAGTTGCCAGAGTTTTCTATTGATGATACGGGAACCCTGAGATACCGTGGAAGGCTTTGCATTCCCGCTATTAAGGATATTAGGTATCTGTTGTGTAAGGAGGCACATGGTTGTAATGTGGCCTACCACCCCGGTTCGACCAAGATGTACCAGGATCTGAAACAGATTGTTTGGTGGATGGGTATGAAGGGTGATATAGCAAGGTTTGTATCTGAATGTTTCACCTGTAAGCGAGTTAAGGCCGATCATGGAAGGCCTGGAGGCAAGTTAACACCTTTGGAGATTCCGAGTTGGAAATGTGAGAGTATCTCGATGGACTTTATTACTGGATTGCCGAGATCTCGCAGAGGACAAGACTCAGTTTGGGTGATTGTGGATAGACTGACGAAGAGTGCTCACTTCGTGCCATTCAAGATTGACTACTCCATGAAGAAAATAGCTGAATTATATTTGGACGAGGTCATCAGGTTGCATGGAGTACCTGTCAGTATTGTATCTGATCGAGACTCCAGGTTCACGTCCCGTTTCTGGAAGAGCTTGCAGGAGGGGTTGGGTACCAACTTGAGGTTTTCCACCGCCTACCAACCGCAGACGAATGGACAAACGGAAAGAGTAAATTAGATCGTGGAGGACATGATTAGATGTTACATTTTGGACCACGGTGGAGCGTGGGATGAGCGTCTGAGGCTAATGGAGTTTGCCTACAATAATAGCTACTAGGAGAGCTTGCAAATGACTCCATTTGAAGCTTATATGAGAGACGTTGCAGGACTCCTTTATTTGGGCTGAGGTTGGTTAGAGACCATTGCTAGGTCCAGAAGCCCTTGAAGAGATGGAAATTTCAGTTTGGCTCATCCGAGAGAAGCTTCAGGTAGCCCAGGAGCGCTACAAAAAGTATGTCAATCTGCACATGACCGATTTGGAATTTACCATCGAGGATATGGTTTTCCTAAAAGTTTCCCTGATGTTTGGTGTGAATGATTTGGTAAAAATCATAAGTTGGACCCGAGATATGTTGGACCCTTCCGAATTGTTGAGCGGATTGGTGTTTCAGCTTATAGGCTGGACCTACCAGCAAATTTTCCCGAAGTGCACGATGTTTTCCATGTGAGTCAGCTGCGGAAGTACGTATTGAGTGACAGGCAGATTCTCGATGTTGTGCCCCAGTTGGAGCGAAACCTTTCTTTTGTGGAGTGTCTGTTCGTATTTTGGAGTCTCATGATCGAGTGCTGCGGAGAAAGATGAAAGATATGGTACCTAAACACCTAGAGGGGGGGGGGGGGGTGAATAGGTGACTAATCCTTTTTAAACTTTAATGGCAGCAATCAGTTATATCACAGAATACTAACTATTTTATTACAGCAAACACACAGCATACACAGCAACAATCACAGCACAGCACAGCATACACAATGGTTTATAGTGGTTCCCCAAGATATGGGTACATCCACTTCCCCCTTCTCCTATCTAGTAGTGTACTAGATTCGGCCAAACTCCTCCACTGTCTCAGAACCAAATTGGTTCCTACAACCTCAGGCCCAAAGCCTTACAACTCAGCTTTATCCAAAAGCCTACACTCAGTCAATCAAGGCCTACACTCAGCCAACCAAGGCCTACACTCAGCCAACCAAGGCCTACACTCAGCCAACAAGGCCTACACTCAGAGATCTCAATCTCCTACACTCAGGCTCTCAAGCCCACCCTCAGCCTTTATAATTATAGCTTACAATTCACTCAGATCCAAAGGATCCTACAAGATAAAATGTATTACAAATATTAACTCAACAACTCAGAAATAAAAGAGGGGAGTTGAGAGTTTCTTGATGATTTTTGGAAGAACTCAGCTGGATTCAATCTGACTTAGCTTTCTTCAATCTTCTTGAGTAGAACTGAATAAGACTGGAATCCTCCTGCAGTAGTTCCTTGACCTCTGCCACTTAAGATCCAGAATGAATCTGAATCCTTCTTCTCAGCCTAGTTCCAGAGGCTGATTTCTTGGATGGAGCCCTCTCTCTCCAACTTCTTAGATCTGTACTTGAACTGCAAGATCTTCTTGTGTTGATACTCTGTGTACCACTTTAATAACTTGTTCTTCAATAATGTGATCAACCTCAACTCAGTTTCTGTAAACTGTATGAGCCTATTTATAGGCCTTCTTCATGGTAACCGGCTGGTCCGGTCCATAACTGACTTCTGATATCTCTGACAGGTGCTGTAGACCGGCTGGAACGGCAGCTGTCAAGTCATCCAGTCATTTCTTGAAAATATCTAACTGTCTGAAAGTGTCGAGACTTTCTGTCTTTAAGTGTCGACACTTATAGTCCAAGTGTCGACACATGCTGTGTAAGTGTCGACACAAGTCTACAAGGTGTCGACACAACTCCTTGTATGTCTTGACACAGATTCTTCTTCAGGTGTCGACACTGAATTGAGTGTCGACACAAGTACTTGATCTTCTATCTTTAGCTGTATTCTTCTAAGTGTCGACACATCACCTTGTGTCGACACATCTTCTTGTGTTGAATCTGTTAAGTGTCGACACTGCTTATTGGTGTCGACACATAGTCTTCTATGTTGATTCTTGCTAAGTGTCGACACAGCTCCTTGTGTCAACAATTGATTCTTCTATTGAGACTTCAGCTGAGTGTCGACACATTCCCTTAGTGTCGACACTTGTACTTAGAATATTTTGGAGATAATTCTGTTCTTTGCTGAGTGTCGACACAGCTCCTTGTGTCGACACTTTCTTCAAGTGTAGAGTCTTTAGCTGAGTGTCGACACATTGTTCTAGGTGTCGACACTTACTTCATGTGTTGACTCTTCTGTTGAGTGTCGACACTTTGTTTTTGGTGTCGACACTTTCTTCAAGTGCTGACTCTTCTTGTTGTGTGTCGACACATTGTTCTTGGTGTCGACACTTTAACTTAGTTTCTGCAGTCTTTTACTGAGTGTCGACACAGCTCCAAGTGTCGACACTATCTGGTGTAGACTCAGCTTCACTGGGTGTCGACACAGCTCCTTGTGTCGACACTTTCTGTCTGCACTTTTCTTCACTGAGTGTCGACACAGCTCCAAGTATCGACACTTTCTGTCTGGTGTCGACTCTGCATCCAGGTGTCGACACAATGACTCCAAGTGTCGACACTACTTGTCTGGGTGTCGACACAAGCCTTCTTAAGTGTCGACACTTTCCCTCTGGGTGTCGACACATGGACTTAGAAACTTTTGCTTCAGTCCAGTGATTACCTAACCTGCACAAGTAAACTCAACATACATCAAATACATTATGATGTATATCATTGAGTTGGGTGAGGCTTCTTCAAATCAGGTACATTTGACCAATGTACCCAACAATCTCCCCCTATTTGGAGAAGTCATAACCCTTAGTCAATGATATACACCATTCATAATTAAAAATTACAAAATGATGTAAGCAGGTTATATTCAGCAGGGTAAACATAAACATGTATTAATTCACACATGTATACACATTCATCAATTCAGAACAAATAAGAAATAGACACATTCACAGAACAATCATGAAATATATTGATCATATATTGTTCTAACATTGTCTTATACATTTTCAGTAGTTTACAAAAATGTTTTACATTTAAAAGATTACAAAATAATCTTCAAGTAAATTCTTAATCTATTTCTGGTCAGGTTCCTTGATAACTATCCCTTGCCAGCTTGAACTTGAGCTTTGACAGGGGCATCAACAGTTTCAGCATCAGCAGGCTTCTTGCCTTTTAGATCTTTCTTTTTGAGCTTCAGCTTTGATCTTCTGCCTCTAAAAATAGTGATATGGCTTAGGAAAGTACTTGCTAGGCTCCACTGCAGTAGGAGGTAGCTTTCTCATCTTTGCCTTCCTTCTGTATTGAACTATTGCTTCTTGTCTGATCTCATGTTTCCTCCATTCTGCTTCAGAGAACCACTTGTTCCTGTCATGAGTATTGTCTTTGGCAGCTTTCCAGGCAATTAAAATTATATTTCTAGAGGTAGGGCTCCACTGTTCAAAGTCTGGCCTTTGTTCTGCTTTTTCCCTAAACCTCTTCTTGGACAACCTTGTCTCTTCCTCCTTCTGTAATGCCTCTTGCATGGCTTCAGTAATAGGCTGAACCACTTTATCCAGAATAACATTAGACTTTCCTTCAATTGGGCTATACATATGATGAATGTCAGCTTACACCATGTCAAAATCTGGTGGAGGAAAGATCACTTGAGCTACCTCTGGTTGCTCACCTCCAAGATATGCAGGTTGAATTCCAGATTCTGCCACATTGTCATCATCACAAAGTGGAGGATAGCCCAGTGTAGCTCTGATGGAATTTGATATCCACTTTGCATGGTCAGAGCTAGCTTTGACTAAAACTCTCTCCCCCTTTATGACTTCTCTAGCCATATGATCTCTGACATCATCCTTCTGAAATCTAATTTGACTATCCAAGTATCTGATTCCATCTTTAAAGTAAGGTTTGAGCTTTTGCAGTTGATCAGATATAGCTTTCTGGGAGGCTTGGATAGCAGTCTTTACAGCAGTAATTTCTTCTTGAAAGGCTTTGTCAAATTCAGCTTTGATAGTAGCAGAAGATGTAGAAGGATCAGCAGCCTTGTTCTTCAATTCAGTGACTATAGCATTATATGAAGCAGTCAAGTTGTCATTCATTCTTAACTGATTTGCAAGAACATATCCTTGTTTCAATGCTATGTCATCCACTTGTTCTTTGATCTTCTCTTGGTGTGTTGCCAAATACACCACTGCATTTCCACCTTTGTGGAAGCATTCATTCATCTCCTTCTTGTTAAGGTTCATTTCAAACCTTATAGACTTTATATCTTGGGCCAGATCAAACTGCAAAGTTTGTGCCCTTCATCTACATAAGCCTCTATAGCTTTTCTCTGTTCATCCAGTTTTATCTGCATTGCAATCATTAATGCACTATAATCAACAGTTGGAGCTTGTTGAACTATAGGCTGTGGGGCTATAGATTGCAGAGCTTTCTTATAACTCTGACTTCTCCTTTAAAGACATACAGTTTCTTCTTCTTTGCCCTAGCACTCTCCTCATCTTCAGAGGCAGAAGTGCTGGCTATGTCAACCCTATCCTTAGGGCTTGGAGGTCTGTCAGCTTGCACATCAGGTGCCTTCTCAGTTTCTGGCCTTAAAGGCTCTTCCAGAACTTGTACTTGCTCCACTCAAGAGCAGCATTCTCTTCTGCAGCAGTATCAGCTTCCTTATCAAAATCTGCTTGATCCAGATTTAGGAACAAGTCTTCCATTGTGTATTCTGGTGGTGAAGAAGCTGGAGAAGTTCTTGGTTCTTCAACCACTGGATCAGGAATACTTGTACAGCAGATGTGTCATCTTCAACAACATCTGGTACTGGACTATCCAGCTGAGTTTGCTGAGGAACATCAGATAAATCAGCATCTTCTATAAGATATTCTAAAGTATTTAGGTCAGTGAGTACCTCTTGTATGATGGTGGTGGCTTGCTCACTTTCCAGTGTAGATGGTGCTTCTACAACTGGAGGCTCCCCCTGGCTGTGATCCATGTGGATGGGGCTAGCTTGAGGCAGCTCCCCCTGGATCTCAGCAGCCTCTTGAGGAGCAGGAGTCTTTTCAGCAGGCTCTTCCTCATGGTCATCTGGAGTGAAAACAACTTGTTCTTCATTATCAGAACTACTGGAGGATTCTTGTGCCACTGGAGCAGTTTTTCTCTTTTTCTTAGGAGGAATCTCCTTCTCAGTAACTGTCTTCTCTGGGGTTGGCATTTCCTTGGACAACACCCTGTCCCATCTAGAAAAGATCCTTAGATCCATCTTCCTCATGTGGTTTATCTTGCTTCCTGCAGCAGTACTCATTACCTCTGGTATTACACCAGCTAGGTATAGACTAATGATTCTGCCCAGGTTGGGCTTCTTCAGACTTTCCTTAATCTTGTCAAACACTATAACTGACCAATCATTTCTTATAGTGAAGATAATTCTTGTCATTATACTGAACATGAAGGCAGACACTCTGTCATGCCCTCCTGGCTTGCTGAGTAAGACCTTTCCCACAATCTCAGACATGAACTTTCCTTGATTATTCATGCCTTCCTGTTGAAAACTGAACCTAGCTTCATCTTTGGATCAAGACCACACCAGGTAAGAGCTTCCCTGGTCTTGGATACAGTAATTCTTCTTCATCTTGAGTTTTTGGTAGCTGGAGTACCTTCCTCAGATTTTTAGGTGAAACCTTGACCTTAGTTCCATGAACTCTGGATTTGATTCTATATCCAGATTCATCTACTGCAGCTCCATTAAGAATTCAAGAACCTCTTTCTTCCATATCTTAGTAGGTTCTGAAACTAAGTACTCTAACCCAGAGTCGGCGACTAGGGTTACTACTGCCTGAATTTCTTGATCGGCATCGTCGAACGCGCCGCGCACAAGCTCATATCCTTCGTTAACGTTCTCCTCAAGCTTATGTGCCATTAGGGTTTGTAGCATTTGTCTTTAGAAAAGAGAGGTGTCGACACAGTAGTTTTGGTCTCGAAACTTTGAAAGCGTGTCGACAAACAAAGACAGAACCCTATTTATACCTTTCTAATTTTGAAGATGAACAGGCGGGACAGCTAACTTAAAATGTGTCGACACTGGCTATAAGTGTCGACACTGACTTATAATGTCTCGACACATATGTGTCGACACAAGTTTAGTCAACAGATTTTATGTGTCGACACTTGGTTATGTGTCGACACAACATAACTCGACACATTGTCGAGACTTTACTTAGAAAATTCTGAGTAAAACATAAGTATTGACACCATATTGGATGTGTCGACACCTACTTGTCATGTGTCGACACTAACATTCTGAAGTGTCGACACCAACATCCCTGGATGTGTCGACACCTTTTTCCTGAAGTGTCGACACCACTATTCTGTGACGACATAGACTTGTCTATGTGTCGACACTTTTTTACTTAGCCAATTTTAATTCTGTAAACTTACTCTAAGTTTAACATTCCTAGTTCAATTTTGAATCTATTGAACTTAGCTTCTTCTAGGGGCTTAGTAAAATATCAGCTATTTGATTATCAGTTTTAACATATTCAAGTAAAATATCTTCTCTTTCTACATGCTCCCTAAGAAAATGATATTTAATTTCAATATGTTTAGTTCTACTATGTGATACAGGGTTATTAGCTATTGAAATAGCACTTGTAGAATCACAGAAAAGTGGAGTTCTACTTACCTGAAATCCATAGTCCTCTAGCTGATGTTGTATCCACAGAAGTTGAGCACAGCAACTTCCTGCAGCTACATACTCTGACTCTGCTGTGGAGATAGCCACACTGGTTTGTTTTTTGCTACTCCATGAAATTAGTCTCCCACCTAGGAATTGACAGGTTCCAGTAGTGCTCTTTCTATCTTCTTTGCATCCTGCAAAGTCTGCATCTGAATAACCTGTTAGATCAAAATCTCCATTCCTAGGGTACCAGAGGCCTAGATAGGGAGTGCCCTTTAGATATCTCAATATTCTTTTGACTGGTCAAATGAGACTCTTTAGGCAGGCTTGATACCTTGCACAAACACATGTAGCTGATGGTTAAAATTAAACTCGGAAATTATTTGCGGTCACGCGGCGACCCGGCGGTTTATTGAGAAAAAGGCGAAGTGAATTTTATTTAGGAAACGGGTCGCGCGTTTTATTTATTTATTTTGGATATAAAAAGGTTTAGAAATCGAGTTTTAACGAAAGGAGGCAAGTGCACCTATCGTGAGTAGTACAGGATATTCCGGTGGAATATCGAGGTCGTATTGTTCTCGGGTCCGGTTCGATTATTTCTACTCTTTCCCTGGAGGGGACTATTATTTTTACCGATAATTATCTTGTCGGGATATTTTATATATAATAAAATGCAGAAAATGACAGAAAAAAAATGAAGCATGAAGGTGGTGCCGATGAAGAGCTTAGCTCGATGGCACCGAAAAAACAATTGAACTAAAATAAACTTTAAATAAAAAGAGCTCCTAAATTTCTAATTAATTAAGGCGGAGACTTGGCCGTGGAGGTTCCACTAAAATGAGCTCACCTAGCTATAGGCTATCGCTCACCTGAACGCTAAGACTATTCGACCGGGTCTCGTCCCGAACGAAGGATTCCTCTTAACGCCCGCATTACGCTAAGAACCCCGCTATTGGGTGGGGAACCCAATCCGGTAGAGTTGGCACTCTCTTTGCCAAGGGGTGATCTGTCCATACGCACGGCCTCTCGGCGAGCGTATGGAAACGGAAATAGGGCCACACATCGATATGTGGTCCTAACGCGTCGTTAACCCGGCAAACCTTAAGTGCTATTAATTAATTAGAAAGATTAGACCTTTAGTTATTTTAGCTATTTTATCTGTCCCAATGCTCTTCGATGCCGAGGGCTAAGAACGATTAGCCACTCATCGGAATGGGGACGGCTTGCGAGGAAAGCAATAAAGAAAGCAGGAAAGAAAGCAGTAAATGAAAGCAGGAAAATGAAAGCAGTAAAGGAAAGCTGAAATTGCAAGTCCTACCCAAACGAGTAGGACTGAAGAAAACAGTAAATTGCGAGTCCGGCGCAAATGCGTGGGCGGGAGAAAGAAAGCAGTAAAACGCACACACGCAAGTCCTACTCAAATGAGTAGGGGAAAATAAATGCGGGCTACTACTCAACCGAGTAGGACAAAATAAATGCAACGCACGCACACACTCTCTCGACATAAATGAAAACACACGCACTCTACTGAAATGAAATCCAGCCATTAAACTCAAGTGAGTAGGCGGAAATAAAGAAAATTACAAACTCACGCACTCTACAGAATTAAAATAAGCAGGCGCCATTTAACTCTAACGAGTAGGCGGAAATAAATGCGCAAGTACAAAAAATGTAAAAAAACTAAGTTATCTAAAATTGAAACAACTGCATTTCTACCGCTAGAATGCGGTAGAAATGCATAAAAAGAGAAATAAAAAATTAACTGGAAAGAAAGTTTTGCAAATAAACGAAAAAAGCAAGTGCTCGAAAAATTAAAACGAATACATTTCTACCGCTAAAATGCGGTAGAAATGATTAAAAAGAAGACAGAAAAATAAAAGGAGCAAAATGTTAAACAAAAAATCAAAGTGCGCGAAAAATTAAAACGACTATGTTATCATTTCTATAACTTGATAAAAACGCTAAAAAAGTGTAAATAAAGTAAAAAGAAAGGAAAAGTTTTACAACCTAAAACAAAAAAAAGCTAAGTTAAAGAAAAAGAAAAGACACTTTAAAGCATTTTTACGGGTTATAGGAATGAAATAAAAAGCTATATATATCTAAGTTAACCAAAACTAAGTATTTGCATGAAAATAAATTGCGATTATAACGGCTAGAAATTAGAAAAAGTTATACGCTACAAAGATTTTAGGAGACATAAAAAAAACAAAATAAAAAAACAAACATTAAAAAATCACTTCGAGTAGGGCGCATAAATGGATTCCAGCTAAGAAAAGAGAGAAAAAACTAACACATTTTATTAATGAAAAAGTGATTACAAGAAAGCTAAAAACAAACACTAAGAGAGGGGAAGAAAAATCCCTTACATAGCATAAGAAGGCATTTCGGCAGCACCTACCCTAAGCAAAGTGGTTCAAAAAAAGGAACAGGAATTCAAAGGAGACCCTCTGAATTTATAGAAAAAATTTTCATGGTCACGCCCTTGGTCACGGGCGTGACCGGGGGCGTGACAGTACTATTTGAAGGCGGCCGGCGATTTGACGGGAAAGTTGACTTCGGGCTGGACACGTGGCGGTCTCGCAGTGGTCACGCCCTTGGTCAGGCGTGACAGGGGGCGTGACAGGCAGGTGGATCTGGGCGCGGTGCGCCAAAAAGTCGCCGCGCGGGTCTTGTCGGGCTAGCTGGAAAGGGCACGCCCCAGGTCACGGCGTGACTCTGGGCGTGACAGGCGGGTGTCGACACTCGACGAATGTCGAGATGAAATCGTCGAGTGGAGTGTCACGGGCTTGGGTCACGGGCGTGACTCGGGTGACACGGGCGTGACAGGCTTTGAACTTCAGAAAATTGCTGATTTCACGGCTTTTGACGTTGTCACGCCCTGGTCACGGGCGTGACCCATTTGTCACGGCGTGACATGTCAAATTTTGGCAGATTTTTGATTTTTCTGAAAAATAAAATAAACAAAGTTAGTATAATATTTACAAAAAATAGGAGCATTTTATTGAATAAAAATAAGTAAAAACGACAAAAATAAATGAAAACAACTAATAATGTACACAAAATAGGTATATTTACAATTCATCAAATACCCCATACTTAAGCTTTTGCTATTCCAGAGCAAAAGTTGGAGATGAACTTATAAGGAATAAAAGAAATCCTAAGTTTAGCTACCGCTTGAATTAATTAAAAGGAAGATCAAAGTAAACATCCGGGGTTAAAGAATTAAATCCTAATTTATGAAAATGTTATGAATAGAGGAAGAGTTTCAAAAAGACTTCTAGAAAAAATAAAATAGAAAGCAAAATTTATTTTTGTTAGTTTAACAAAGATGGATTGGATTTATACAAAAACTTTAGCTTAAAAGAAGTTAAAGGAAATAATGCAATTTAAAAATTATGCTCTCAAAAAAAAATTTTAAATTAAGTCTAGAATCATTGAAATAGGCTAAGTGGTTTGGGATTATGAAGAAGGCTTGAATATTGAGGTGAGGTAATTTTTCTCGAACCTCCCAATTTTTTTCTTTTTGGATTAGTTAGGAAAATGAAATCTTATTTTCCTAACATATAATAATTTTTTTCTTTCTTCATAAGGATAAAATCAACCCATGTATATTTGTAGAGTAATGAATTTTATCCTCTTACTCCCTATATAATCTTTTTAAAATTATTGGGTGCCTATGTTTACGGAACGAAATCTTATTACCATTGACATAGGATCTTTTAAGGGATAGGGAAAAACATGTCGAGTAAGACATGAAAAAAATGGAAGTGGTTTAATTTTTCAAAATAAAACTAGCTTTTAATCAAAAGTTTTGAGAGCAACCTTTTTAAAATGAACGTTCCAATGTTTCTAAAAGCATGAAGTTGAAATAATTGAAATCCATGGATGTTATTTTCTAACATAAAAAACGAGCTTCTATTTATAAAATTAGAAGTGGTGGTGAAAAACAAGTTCCCTATTATAAGGAAAAGACATAAAAAAAATTCTTAAATCTAACCCCAGACACTTAAATCTATCGAACTTTAATTAATAACGAATAGTAAGCAAAGAATAACTAAAATTCGCATATAAATTAACTCGAAACTAGATTTTGAAAGTAAAAAGGGTTAAGAAATGGTGTATTCGAATTATTTTGTTACATAATTTTAACAAAACATTTTTTTGGAATTTTTAGAGTTTTTATCATTTTTTGTGTTTTAATTATTATCTTTTTAGGATTTTTAGATTTTTATCTTTTTAGGGTTTTGGGGTTTTTCTAATTTTTTTTTTTGATTTTTAGAGTTATTTTGATAAGTTATTTACAAGAAAGAGGAGAGAAAGAAGAGTTTTTTACAAAGAGATAGGGGGAAGAGAGATTTTTACAAAAAAGCAAAGTAAAAAACTCGATTGCGGCCCGCGAACAGACTCTTATTTGAATGGTTGGTTCGATGAGTCGACCGTCGCGGGCAGGCAAGACGCAAGTTTTTACAAAAAAGAAGATGAGGGGGGAAGAGAGAATTTTTTTTGTTGTTTTGAAGTTTTTTTTTATTATTTTTTGTTTTTGTTTTTGTTTTAATTAAAAATTTTTGAAATTTTTTTGATTTTTGCAGTTTTTTTTTTGTATTATTTGTTTTTTTGTTAAGTACTGAATATAAAAAGTGCAGAATAGGAAAACACCCCCATACTTAAACCCAACATTGTCCCCATGTTGCAATCTAAGTATGCGGAACAGATAATATACAAATAAGTACAAAAAGAAAAAGGGAGGGTAGGAGCTTCCCTAAGACGAGCGCGGGAGGCCCAAGTTGAAACCCTGCATTATTCAGAAAAAGAAAAAAAAGAAGAAGCAAAAAGATAACAGAAAAAACAAAAAAAATAAACCGGGCCGAAGATTGCGGGCGGTAGGGGGGATGTGCGTGGGGGAGTCGAAGGTAGCTAAGGCCTTAGAGGACCACTACGTGATAAATTGGGAGCCCCTAGCGCGCACAAGAGTGAAAAGCGCGCCGAAACAAAATAAAATGAAATTAATAAGTTAAATTAAAATATATATATATATATATATATATATAATATATTATATATATATATATTTTTAGTTTTTCATTTTTTAGTTTTGTTTTTTTGTTTTTTTTTTTTGTTTTGTTTGTTTTTTTTTTTTCTTTTTCAAAAACAAGAATGAAAATAAAAATATTTTTTGTTAAGTTTTTTTTTTTATTTTTTCATATTTGATTTTTTTTAGTTGTTTTTTTTTTAGTTAGTTTTTTTTTTTTGTTTTATAGTTTTTTCAAAATTTTTAATTTTTAAGGTTTTTCAAATTTTTTTGTTTCGAGTTTTTCAAATTTTTTTTTGGTTTGTAAATTTGTAAATATATATATATATTAGTTTTTATTATTATTATTATTATAATATTGGCCATATTTATATATATATATAAAATATATAGGTAAAATTAATAGATTTCTAGGGTTTAAAATAACGAACCTAAATGTCCCCGCAACGGCGCCAAAAACTTGATGGTTAAAATTAAAACTCGGAAATTATTTGCGGTCACGCGGCGACCCGGCGGTTTTATTTGAGAAAAAGGCGAAGTGAATTTTATTTAGGAAAACGGGTCGCGCGTATTTATTTATTTATTTTGGATATAAAAAAGGTTTAGAAATCGAGTTTTAACGAAAGGAGGCAAGTGCACCTATCGTGAGTAGTACAGGATATTCCGGGTGGAATATCGAGGTCGTATTGTTCTCGGGTCCGGTTCGATTATTTCTACTCTTCCCTGGAGGGGACTATTATTTTACCGATAATTATCTTGTCGGGATATTTTATATTAATAAAATGCAGAAAATGACAGAAAGAAAAATGAAAGCATGAAGGTGGTGCCGATGAAGAGCTTAGCTCGATGGCACCGAAAAACAATTGAACTAAAATAAACTTTAAATAAAAAGAGCTCCTAAATTTCTAATTAATTAAGGCGGAGACTTGGCCGTGGAGGTTCCACTAAAATGAGCTCACCTAGCTATAGGGCTATCGCTCACCTGAACGCTAAGACTATTCGACCGGGCTCTCGTCCGACGAAGGATTCCTCTTAACGCCCGCATTACGCTAAGAACCCCGCTATTGGGTGGGGAACCCAATCCGGTAGAGTTGGCACTCTCTTTGCCAAGGGGTGATCTGTCCATACGCACGGCCTCTCGGCGAGCGTATGGAAAACGGAAATAGGGCCCACACATCGATATGTGTCCCACGCGTCGTTAACCCCGGGCAAACCTTAAGTGCTATTAATTAATTAGAAAGATTAGACCTTTAGTTATTTTAAGCTATTTTATCTGTCCCAATGCTCTTCGATGCCGAGGGCTAAGAACGATTAGCCACTCATCGGAATGGGACGGCTTGCGAGGAAAAGCAATAAAGAAAGCAGGAAAGAAAGCAGTAAATGAAAGCAGAAAATGAAAGCAGTAAAGGAAAGCTGAAAATTGCAAGTCCTACCCAAACGAGTAGGACTGAAGAAAGCAGTAAATTGCGAGTCCCGGCGCAAATGCGTGGGCGGGAGAAAGAAAGCAGTAAAACGCACACACGCAAGTCCTACTCAAATGAGTAGGGGAAAATAAATGCGGGTCCTACTCAACCGAGTAGGACAAAATAAATGCAACGCACGCACACACTCTCTCGACATAAATGAAAACACACGCACTCTACTGAAATGAAATCCAGCCATTAAACTCAAGTGAGTAGGCGGAAATAAAGAAAATTACAAACTCACGCACTCTACAGAATTAAAATAAGCAGGCGCCATTTAACTCTTAACGAGTAGGCGGAAATAAATGCGCAAGTACAAAAAATGTAAAAAAACTAAGTTATCTAAAATTGAAAACAACTGCATTTCTACCGCTAGAATGCGGTAGAAATGCATAAAAAGAGAAAATAAAAATTAACTGGAAAGAAAGTTTTGCAAATAAACGAAAAAATGCAAGTGCTCGAAAATTAAAACGAATACATTTCTACCGCTAAAATGCGGTAGAAATGATTAAAAAGAAGACAGAAAAATAAAAGGAGCAAAATGTTAAACAAAAAATCAAAGTGCGCGAAAAATTAAAACGACTATGTTATCATTTCTATAACTTGATAAAAACGCTAAAAAAGTGTAAATAAAGTAAAAAGAAAGAAAAAGTTTTACAACCTAAAACAAAAAAAAGCTAAGTTAAAGAAAAAAGAAAGACACTTTAAAGCATTTTTACGGGTTATAGGAATGAAATAAAAGCTATATATATCTAAGTTAACCAAAACTAAGTATTTGCATGAAAATAAAATTGCGATTATAACGGCTAGAAATTAGACAAAAGTTATACGCTACAAAGATTTTAGGAGACATAAAGGAAAAACAAAATAAAAAACAAACATTAAAAATCACTTCGAGTAGGGCGCATAAATGGATTCCAAGCTAAGAAAAGAGAGAAAAACTAACACATTTTATTAATGAAAAAGTGATTACAAGAAAGCTAAAAACAAACACTAAGAGAGGGGAAGAAATCCCTTACATAGCATAAGAAGGCATTTCGGCAGCACCTACCCTAAGCAAAGTGGTTCAAAAAAAGGAACAGGAATTCAAGGAGACCCTCTGAATTTATAGAAAAAATTTTCATGGGTCACGCCCTTGGTCACGGGCGTGACCGGGGGCGTGACAGTACTATTTGGAAGGCGGCCGGCGATTTGACGGGAAAGTTGACTTCGGGCTGGACACGTGGCGGTCTCGCAGTGGTCACGCCCTTGGTCACGGGCGTGACAGGGGGCGTGACAGGCAGGTGGATCGGGCGCGGTGCGCCAAAAAGTCGCCGCGCGGGTCTTGTCGGGCTAGCTGGAAAGGTCACGCCCCAGGTCACGGGCGTGACTCTGGGCGTGACAGGCGGGTGTCGACACTCGACGAATGTCGAGATGAAATCGTCGAGTGGAGTGTCACGGGCTTGGGTCACGGGCGTGACTCGGGTGACACGGGCGTGACAGGCTTTGAATTTCAGAAAATTGCTGATTTCACGGCTTTTGACGTGTCACGCCCTGGTCACGGGCGTGACCCATTTGTCACGGGCGTGACATGTCAAATTTGGCAGATTTTTGATTTTTTCTGAAAAATAAAATAAACAAAGTTAGTATAATATTTACAAAAAATAGGAGCATTTTATTGAATAAAAATAAGTAAAAACGACAAAAATAAATGAAAACAACTAAATAAATGTACACAAAAATAGGTAATTTACAATTCATCAGTAGCATACATGATGTCTGGTCTACTAGCAGTCAAGTATAATAGGGAGCCAACTATCCCTCTATACAAGGTTTCATCTACAGGTTTCCCTACATCATCCTTGCAAGAGACATACTTGACCCCATAGGAGTCTTCATGGTGCTGGATGAATCCATACCATATTTCCTTATGAGTTCTAGGGTGAACTTTGACTGACAAATGGACAAACCAATCTCAGTCTGTTTAACTTGGAGACCCAAGAAAAACTTCAGCTCTCCCATACTACTCATCTCAAACTGACCTTGCATAAGTTTTGCAAACTTTTTGCAAAGGCTGCTTTCAGTAGACCCAAATATAATGTCATTTACATATATTTGGACTAGTATGACTTTGCCTCTAGATTCCCTAAGGAATAGAGTCTTATCTATTTTCCCCCTTGAGAACTTGTTCTCAATGAGGAAACTAGATAGGGTTTCATACCAAGCCCTAGGGGCTTGCTTTAACCCATATAAAGCTTTCCTAAGTCTATAGACATGATGAGGTAGAGTTGGATCAACAAAACCTGAAGGCTGTTCCACATAGAATTCTTCCTTAAGATTACCATTTAGGAATGCTGACTTGACATCCATTTGGTATACCTTGAATCCTTGATAGGTTGCATAGGCCAAGAACATTCTTATGGCTTCCAGTCTGGCTACTGGAGCAAAGGTTTGATCAAAATCAATACCTTCTTCTTGCCTATATCCTTTAGCAACCAGTCTAGCCTTATTCTTAATGATGACCCCTTGTTCATCCATCTTATTCCTGTAGATCCACTTAGTTCCTATTACATTGTGGTCTTTAGGTTTAGGAACAAGTTCCCAAACCTTGCACCTCTTGAACTGATTAAGTTCTTCTTGCATTGCTTCAATCCACTGTGGATCTAGTATTGCTTCTTCAAATTTTTTAGGTTCAACTTGAGACAGGAAACTGGAGTAGATTGCTGCATTCATGTATCTGCTCCTGGTTTGTACTCCTTGTCTTGGATCTCCAATAATCTGCTCTACTGGATGATCTCTTAGATGCCTGTTGGTGGAGGCATTCTTACTTCTGGTTGAACCAATTCAGCATCTCCATCATGCTGTACTCCTTGTATTTCTTCAGCAACTGGCACATGTAGTTCTCCCCCAGGACAACAGCTACTTTCTTCTACTTGCTGTCTTACAGCAGGCACTTCTTCTATAGTAAGCTTGTCCATTTTCTTTGTCAAACCTGTGGGGCTGCATACACTGCTAGACAACTCATTATTAATAAGTTTAGTCTCATCAAAAACTACATGCACTGATTCTTCTACAACTTGTGTAGTCAAGTTGTAGACTCTATAAGCCTTACTATTATTGCTGTACCCAACAAAAATTCCCTCTTGGGACTTGGCAGCAAACTTAGTTAAGTAAGACTTCTCATTGTTAAGTATGAAGCATTTACAACCAAAGATCCTAAAATAGGATAGGTTTGGTTTCCTGCCTTTCACAACTTCATAGGGGGTCTTGTTTAGCCTTTTAGTGATGGTAGCCCTATTTATAACATGACATGCAGTATTAACTGCTTCAGCCTAGAAATATTCTGGCAGTGATGTATCACTTAGTAGGGTCCTACTAGCCTCTATCAAGGTTCTATTCTTCCTCTCAGCAATGCCATTTTGCTGAGGGGTTCTAGGTGAAGAGAATTCTTGAAATATCTCAAAGTCTTCACACAGTTTTGTCATGCTATCAGACTGAAATTCAGTACCATGGTCACTTCTAATTTTGACCACTGTACTATTTAGTTCATTCTGAATTTGCTTGACAAAGCTATAGAAGACACTAGGTGTTTCAGATTTTCTGTCTTAAGAAGAACACCCAGGAAAACCTTGAGTAGTCATCTACAACTACAAAGGTATAGACCTTCCTACCTAAGCTGTGAACTGGCATTGGACCAAAGAGATCCATATGCAAGAGGTATAAACACCTCACAGCATCTTTGTTTTCTATGCTTCTAAAGGTGGATTTAGTCTGCTTGCCCTTTTGACAAGCTGAGCAAATACCATCTTTGACACACTTAACTTGAGGACCATTCCTCACTAACTCTTTGCTAATAGTCTTGTAGTTAATATGGGCAAGCCTCTTGTGCCATTTGACACAATGAGAGACTGTCTCATCAGCTACAAGACAAACTGGAGAACCATTGTTCTCAACCATAATGTCTAGGCAGTAGACATTCCTCTTCCTATAACCTGTCAAAATGATCTCTTGATCACTTGACCTCTTGATATGACAACCATTTTTAACAAATGAGATGTCATATCCTACATCACTTAATTGACTTATACTTATTAGGTTGTGTTTCAACCCTTTAACATAAGCCACTTGAGTAATGGTAACTAAGTTTGTAGAAATGTTACCAAATCCTTTGATGATTCCTTTTTCAGAACCACCAAAGGTTACTTTTGGACCATCTTTTATTGGAATATAGTACTTTAGTAATCCTCTTGTTCCGGTCATATGTCTGGAACATCCACTGTCCAAGTACCATGTTGGGGTATGGCAACTTGGACTCACCTGCAAAATAGATTAATGAACCTTAGAACCCAAAGAATTCTTGGGTCCTTGGTACTTGTTAGTTTGCAATCTGACAAAGCTACCCACTGACTTTCCAATAGGTAGTTTGGTACACACTTTAGCACTAGCATTGTGCCAACAGTCCACTGCAAAATGGCCAACTTTGCCACAGCACCAACATTCAAACTTATTGTACCTTTGCTTAGGTACTGCCTTGGCTGTCTTGTCTACAGCAGGCTTGTTGAATGTTGGGGCTTTGCCCTTGGACTTAAACTTGGACTGCTCAGTCCTTGCAGGTATAATAAAGCCCAGTCCAGCCTTGCCTTTATGATGAACAAATTCATCAATTAAAGGTAGCACTGACTTAGGTTTAGAAAACCTAGCAACAAGATCTCTCTCTTTCTGAAGATTTATCTCCAGACTCTTGATTTGATCATTCTTAAAGGTGATAGTGCCCATCTGAATCACTGTTATGTGTTTCAGCCTGGCTATTTCATTAAGCTTTTGATCAAATTACTTCTCAAAATCTGTTGCAGCAGCTTTAAGATCAGTAATTTCCTTTACCTGACTTTTGGCAAGGGACTTGCTTTTCTTGTAAGCCTGCAACAACACTTTATATTCATCTATAAGCTGATGAATATCATCCTCAGACTCAGATATATTCTCATCACTTGATGAAGAAGAATCTGAATCTGAACTAGAACAAGAAACTGAACTTGAACTTAAACCTTGTACCTTACTGGGTCCTGGCTGCTCCAGGATTTTGGCACTCTCTGTCAAAGCCATTAGCCCTAGGCATTGACTGTCTTCTTGTTCATAAATAGACTCCATGATCTGCATGAATTCTTCTTCTTCTTCTTCAGCAAACAGCCCTATGTAGGCCTCAGCCTCAGACTCAGTTTCTGAAGAAGAAATATCTGATAGAGTCTTCTCCTTCTTGGCTACAAAAGACTTCTCTTTTCTTGCCTTTGAAATGAGTCTTTTTCCTGTCACCAGATTCTTTCCCCTTTTCAGGACAGTCTGCAATAATATGGCCCTGTCTATTGCAGCAATAGCACACTATCTTTGAACTAGTTGCCTTGCTAGATTTTGTCCTTTTCTTGTCATTCTTTGAAGACCTCTTTTTCTGATAAGAGTCTTCCTTTCCATGTGATGTAGAAGGCCTTGACCTCCACTGTTTCTTTTTCAAAAACTTCTGAAAGTGTCTAGTGAAAGCAACAAAGTCTTCATCACTTTCACTGCTCTTAGTCTTTGTGCTGACTGACTCATCTGATTCTGAATCAACTACCTCTGGAGGTGGAGTTGATGACTTATTCCTGCACTTTCTGGGGACATCTGTCTTGAAAGCAACTGTTCTTTCCTTGTGTTCAATTCTTGTTGATTTCTCCTCCTCTTTCTCACTGTCAACTGCATCTCATATGACAATAACTTGCCAAACAGTGTAGGAGGAGGAATTTCTCCCAACTTAGCCATTTCTCTAATGGCACAGATCTTTGTGTCCCAATCTTTGGTTAGGGACCTTAGGAACTTGTCATTTAGTTCATAGTTACTGAACTCTCTTCCATAAGACATGAGTTCATTAACTATTCTGTAGAACTTCTTGTAGCACTCAGTTATGCTATCACCTTTACCTTGTCTAAAACTCTCATACTCCTGATTTAGCAAGGATTTTCTATCTTGTCTTACTTCTTCAGATCCTTCCATATACACTATAAGAGTGTCCCACATCTCCTTGGCTGTCTTACAGTGTATAAGATTCTGAAATGTTGCATCATCTATGTCACTCACTATAATGTTTTGTGCCCTCTTGTCCATTGTGTCTAGGACAATCTCATCCTTAGTCATCTCAGAGAAATCCTTTGGAGTTCTCTGATTTGCATCTAAAACTGAAATCTTCATGGGCACATAAGGCCCTTCCTTTACTGTGATGTAGATTCTAGGGTCTGAGGCCTCCATAAACAGCCTTACCCTTTCCTTCCAGATCCCAAAGATCTCTTTCCTGCATATGGGTAATTTCATGGAACCCAATTCCTTGTGATTCTCAGAGGAACCCATGTTTCTTGATTTTCTTGAATTTCTTGAATCTGTGTTTTGCCTTACACTGAATCTGCCAAACAGGATCTCCTCAGACTGTTAGTCCTTTTTGAGGAACCTAGCTCTGATACCACTTGAAAGATATGGTACCTAAACACCTAGAGGGGAGGGGGGTGAATAGGTGACCTAATCCTTTTTAAACTTTAATGGCAGCAATCAGTTATATCACAGAATACTAACTATTTTATCACAGCAAACACACATCATACACAGCAACAATCACAGCACATCACATCATACACAGTGGTTTATAGTGGTTCCCCAAGATATGGATACATCCACTTTCCCCCTTCACCTATATAGCAGTGTACTAGATTCGGCCAAACTCCTCCACTATCTCAGAACCCAAATTGGTTCCTACACCTCAGGCCCAAAGCCTTACAACTCAGCTTTATCCCAAAGCCTACACTCAGCCAATCAAGGCCTACACTCAGCCAACCAAGGCCTACACTCAGCCAACCAAGGCCTACACTCAGCCAACAAGGCCTACACTCAGAGATCTCAATCTCCTACACTCAGGCTCTCAAGCCCTACCCTCATCCTTTATAATTATAGGCTTACAATTCACTCAGATCCAAAGGATCCTACAAGATAAAAATGTATTACAAATATTAACTCAACAACTCAGAAATAAAAGAGGGGAGTTGAGAGTTTCTTGATGAGTTCTTGGAAGAACTCAGCTGGATTCAATTTGACTTAGCTTTCTTCAAATCTTCTTGAGTAGAACTGAATAAGACTGAATCCTCCTGCAGTAGTTCCTTGACCTCTGCCACTTAAGATCCAGAATGAATCTGAATCCTTCTTCTCAGCCTAGTTCCAGAGGCTGATTTCTTGGATGGAGCCCTCTCTCTCCAACTTCTTAGATCTGCACTTGAACTGCAAGATCTTCTTGTGTTGATACTCTGTGTACCACTTTAATAACTTGTTCTTCAATAATGTGATCAACCTCAACTCAGTTTCTGTAAACTGTATGAGCCTATTTATAGGCCTTCTTCATGGTAACCGGCTGGTCCGGTCCATAACTGACTTCTGATATCTCTGACAGGTGCTGTAGACCGGCTGGAACGGCAGCTGTCAAGTCATCCAGTCATTTCTTGAAAATATCTAACTGTCTGAAAGTGTCGAGACTTTCTGTCTTTAAGTGTCGACACTTATAGTCCAAGTGTCGACACATGCTGTGTAAGTGTCGACACAAGTCTACAAGGTGTCGACACAACTCCTTGTATGTCTCGACACAGATTCTTCTTCAGGTGTCGACACTGAAATTGAGTGTCGACACAAGTACTTGATCTTCTATCTTTAGCTGTATTCTTCTAAGTGTCGACACATCACCTTGTGTCGACACATCTTCTTGTGTTGAATCTGTTAAGTGTCGACACTGCTTCTTGGTGTCGACACATAGTCTTCTATGTTGATTCTTGCTAAGTGTCGACACAGCTCCTTGTGTCGACACTTGATTCTTCTGTTGAGACTTCAACTGAGTGTCGACACATTCCCTTAGTGTCGACACTTGTACTTAGAATATTTTGGAGATAATTCTGTTCTTTGCTGAGTGTCGACACAGCTCCTTGTGTCGACACTTTCTTCAAGTGTTGAGTCTTCAGCTGAGTGTCGACACATTGTTCTAGGTGTCGACACTTACTTCATGTATTGACTCTTCTGTTGAGTGTCGACACTTTGTTTTTGGTGTCGACACTTTCTTCAAGTGCTGACTCTTCTTGTTGTGTGTCGACACATTGTTCTTGGTGTCGACACTTTAACTTAGTTTCTGCAGTCTTTTACTGAGTGTCGACACAGCTCCAAGTGTCGACACTATCTGGTGTAGACTCAGCTTCACTGGGTGTCGACACAGCTCCTTGTGTCGACACTTTCTGTCTGCACTTTTCTTCACTGAGTGTCGACACAGCTCCAAGTATCGACACTTTCTGTCTGGTGTCGACTCTGCATCCCAGGTGTCGACACAATGACTCCAAGTGTCGACACTACTTGTCTGGGTGTCGACACAAGCCTTCTTAAGTGTCGACACTTTCCCTCTAGGTGTCGACACATGGACTTAGAAACTTTTTGCTTCAGTCCAGTGATTACCTAACCTGCACAAGTAAACTCAACATACATCAAATACATTATGATGTATATCATTGAGTTGGGTGAGGCTTCTTCAAATCAGGTACATTTGACCAATATACCCAACAAAAGACAATCCCCATGGTCAAGGTTCTTTGGAGAAATCAAGATGTCAAGAGTGCAACGTGAGAATTGGAGTCGGCGATGAGTAAATCTCATCCGCATCTTTTCCCTTAGTTTTGGTAAGTCTCCTTGGTTTTATGATGTTTGATTCTATCGTTTGGATTGGTTTTTGGTGTTGTATTAAGTTTCGGGCGAAACTTCCTTTTAGGGGGAGTGACTGTAACACCCCCGATTTTTCTCGATGATTTTATTTGATTTGATATCGTCATATTTATGACATCGGGGCATTACCCCTTTTTACTTCATGTTGTCGGCTGTAACATCCCATTTCCGGCTAGACCCCCAAGAGTGGTTTTGGTCATGACAAAATCCTAGGAAGCCCAAGGGACAAAGTGGACAAGGCCAATGTGAAAATCACCTTGGTCTACCTATAGCTCAGCCTTATATCAGCAAGGGGAGATCTGAACCATCAGATCCCATAGGAAGAAATAAACAGCCGCACAAATTCCCTGAAAAACAGCTCTTCCGGGTCTGTCACGTCGGTGTCGGCCCAGATACGCCCGTGTCGCCAGGCGTGTCCTCAGCCCGACGATTGTCGAGCTCATTTCGTCGAAGAAAGGGGATCACGCCCACCCGACATGCCCGTGTCGGATGATACACGCCCGTGTCGCCAGGCGTGTCCTCAGTTCGACGATCGTCGAGCTCATTTCGTCGACCAAAGGGGATCACGCCCACCCGACATGCCCGTGTCGGATGATACACGCCCGTGTCACCAGGAATGTCCTCAGTTCGACGATCGCCGAGCTCATTTCGTCGACTAGAGGGGATAACGCCCACCCGACATGCCCGTGTAGGATGATACACGCTCGTGTCGCCAGGCGTGTCCTCAGCTCGCCGATCGTCGAGCTCATTTCGTCGAACAGAAGGGAACACACCCACCCGACACGCCCGTGTCGGATGATACACGCCCTTGTCACAGCCGTGTCACCAGGCATGACACGGCGGTTCCGGGCAGAATCACCGTGCGTAGGAGAGAGAAAGCTCCGTTGTTCCCCCAATGTGGAGGAGAGGGAAAGTGGCCATTCATGGCCATTAAGGTGATACACCCCTCGATATCCATCCATTATGCTCCCATTCATCTTCCCTGATGAATTAGAGGGGATTCCAGCAGTTTCTAGAGACATTTAATGAAGGGGGGATGCATAGGGTCGGCCATGGGAGGGGAGGTGAAGAGGTCAACCATGGCCAAGAAAATTAAAGCCCCCACACCCCCAACCGACCCCTCCATCATCTTTAGAGACCTCTGAGGAGTAGATTTTCCCATTTTCCCGAACACCTAGAGCTCTCGGAGGATGAAAAGCCATGACACTGAAAGCTTTAAGGAGGAGCATTGGAGGCCGGCGACTGGAGCAAGGAAACGCTCCAAATGAGGTCTAATCCTCTTCCTCTCTGTCTGTGCTAGATCTAGATCGGTTTAGGTAGAGAAATCAGGCTTAATTGAGCCTGATTGGGAGCTTGGATTTTCGGATTTTTCATGGAAAATGGTGGTGTGAGTTCGCCGGAAAACCGCCGCCTCCGGCGGCTTGGTCGCCGCCAAACGCAAGCCACCACCTCAACGGAGGTGGTGGTGGTGGTGGCCAACCAGGGAGGTGGTCGGGGTGGCCGGAAAGTGGACTGGAAGCGGCTCTAGGTCGGGCCAATCACGGCCCTTGGCTGGAGCTTGAGGATGAGCGGATGCCATCCATTTTGATCAGATATTTTAAATGATATTAATGTTATTCAATTTTCTGGGAATTATTAGATGTAGATGGTTTTAATTATTAAAAATAAATAGACGCCACTACTATAAAAGTGTCCAACATGAAAATTATTGTTCTTGCAGTCTAGTTTATTTTTAAAATTTATTTAAGCCAATTAGAAACCTGGGGTGATAACAACATTCGTTTTGGTGCAACCTATACATAGGCATGACCAGACATTAGAATGGATGCCCACTCGAAACTAAACCTCCAAAAGACTTGAAATTTTGGGTATGAGCTACTCTTAACTATAGCTAGGACCTATCAAAAAATCAGAATTTTTGGAAAAGCTTTTTCTATAGTTTTTAGAAACATTTAATAAACAAATTATAAATTTATTAGGTGTCATAAACACCTCAAAATCCCCCCAAATTTGGGTGGGTGGTCTTAGAGAGTATGTTAGGGCTCTGGTAAAAATTTCATCTCCTTTGGAGATATTTTGATTAGGTTTTATCCAACCCTAGGTTGACCCTTATAGGGTTAATTAGGTCAAAACACCCCCTTTGGGTTTGGGTGGTCAAATCACCTCAACAGAGGCTGATATTTTGGCCACTGACTCTCTATGGTATGACACACCCTCCAATGGAATTTTTGGTGGTTAAGAGCAGGGTAGACCTAGAACCCTAGGGTAGGTCCCTTAATGGGGATTTTTAGGGTTTGAAGGTCATGGGGTCAAATGACCTTGGAATGACTTGAAAATTGGTGTAGAGGACCATAGGGTTAGTATAGTCCTCTGGTTAAATTTTATGGAATTTGGAAGCCTTAAACCCCCCTCAAAACCCTAACCCTAGTTTAGGGCACCAAACCTAATTTGGAGTATTAGGCTATCAAATCACTTTAAAATCACTTGAAAGTTGGGCAGGATAGTTCTCTGGTAGCAATATTCCTAAATTAATTTTGGTGGAATTTTTGGGCTAATAAAATCTGTACTTCCTTTCCAACCCTAGATGTGCCCTTAAAGATTACTATGTCGACTGTGAAGTTTCTGTTTATTGCAAAATTGCGAAACCTTGGAATAGGACGTTTTATATCATGATAGAGCCCTCTGTATTATTGTTTAAATTTTTAGATGACTGTTTCAAGTACTTGCTTCATAAAATTATGATTCGTGGTTTCTGATCAAAAATAGGAACAGAGCCCCAATATTGTCAAGAAAATTATAAAATTAGGTCAGAGAGTGTTTCTGACCATTATTATTGTCCTGTAATTTTTCCATGTTTTTTAGATGAATAAAACCAGTACTTACTTCACAAGTCTGTAAATTTGGAAGTTTATATTTAATTAGATTTAGAACCCTTCATTTGTGAGGAAAATTGTAAAACTTGGTTACTGTGGATTTTAGATTATTATCAGACTTCTGGAATTTTCTTATAATTATTAGATGAGTGTTTACAGTACTTACTTCTTTAACCAATGATTATGTAATTAATGGTTATAAATTAAGTTAGGGGCTACTATTCACTGTAAAAATTATGAGACCACTTCTAGGGTGTTTTTAGGCCATGATAGTCCTACTGGAGTTTTATTATAATTTTTAGAACAATATAGCTGACCTTTTTTATCATTAGATGGTATTATTGACCTTAAGTTCTAAATTACGAAAGATAGGTCTAATCACCTTTGAAAATTCTCAAACCTTGGATTTTTTGTTTAAATATCACTTAGTATTTATCATAATTTTGTTGTGATTTGTTTCTGAACCTAGAGAGCACTTCATGTTCAAGTAGGGCATTTGAAGTGTAGGGTTAATTAAATTAAATGCCCACATAGTTAGGAAAATTATGTGACTCTGGATTTAGTCTTAATAGGTCATGGAAGACTCCCAGTAATTGTTAGGGATCTATTGGGAGAGTAATTAGGGTACCCCCTAATGGGAGCACCGTGTAGCTTAGCATGGTTTGCATATAGTGGATAGGTTAGAAATAGGTTAACTCGGAGAGCTCAAACACACTTAGGGGAGCCACACTGAAACAAAAGAGAGGTTTGGTCAAGGGTAGGAATCAATAATATTAAGTTCCTTGCGAAAGGAAACTTTGGGCGTAATCCCATCGTAGTTCCTAGTGCCTTCGAGAGCCCTTCATGGGGAATACCTTGGGCAGTCCTGGGCTAACGTAAACTTTAGGGATAATATGGACAAGAGCAACCTCAATAATACCTCCACCTTGCACTCACACTTGAACACGTGGTGAGACAAATTGGTAATAAATGGATAGCATAGTCCCATGGTCGATGGGCTTATTGGTAGAGTTTAAGGGACTTGGAACTGTTTTGGTAGTCCAGGGAGCTGTATGCTTGAGGGCTAGCTTTAGAATTGATGTTCTGGTGAGCTGGAGGCTCGGGGATTTAGGAGAGGTATAATATACAAGCTTGCATGTGCATAATAGTGGTGAGTCCTTGGTATTGGACGAACGATCACACCGTCGTCGGTACGTTGACTCGTGGAGACTAGCTGGTTTGCTAGGAATAGTATGGAAACGTACGCGAGGGGCTAGGCTGGGTAGTTTGATTACTAGTCTAGGAGTGGAGAGGCCCAACCCACTATCTCCGTTGGCCACGATGAGAGGCTCTTGAGAGTTTAGCTAACTCCAAACTAGGGAACTAAAGGTCTGTGTGCATAGAGTCGTGTGTGTGTGTTGCACCTGCTTATTCATACCCTAGCATACTTGCATGTCATAGCATAGTCATTGCATTTAACCCCTGACACCTAACGCATAAATTGGTATGGGACAGTTTATATGATAGGCCCTGCAAAATGACCCCTTGGTCTATATGGGTAATTCCTATAAATTAACGGTTATATTTCTTGTTGCTCTTAATTACTCTTCTTACTGCTTTTACTTACTTACTACTCCTTACTGTTTACTTTTGTTACACAATTGTTTACTCATGTTTAATTATTGTGATACCCCTGCCATACCTTATTATCTTATTCCTTAGGGTAGATGTCACCTGCTTGATTACTCCCTGCTTTTGGTCCTCCTTTTCGCTCCTTTCTGCCCGGTGCCTAGGAGCCACGGGTAGAGGGGTGGGGGATTGTTAACTGAGTCTAGTTTGACTGACAGTCGTCTGACCACCATAATTTAGGTGCTCCGGATGGGAGACAGGGAACAGCCACAGGAGACGCAGCACCAGCAGGGTACGATGCAGATGGCGATGGGCTAGTGTAGCTCGGGTGGACAGGCTTCCAGATCTGTGAGTGGAGCCGAGTATTATTTGTTTTACTTTTATGAGTGGATTGTAGTGAGGTTATCATGTACCGGGCTTAAGCCCGTATTTACTTTCTGGCGTTGGTACTTAGACTTTCATCATGGTGTGGACTCTATATTTGTCATGTGATTTCCTCTTTCGATGTTGTGGACTTGATTGTTTTTACTTTTTCAATCATTAAACATTCTCTCTTGTTGATCAAAAAGGCCGGCAGAATCGACGTTTTGTAGTGGCGGCCTTCCCGAGAGTCGGGGCCACCGCAAAACGGCGATTCTGGGCATAAGACCCCGGTGGTTGTTGCAAAAAAGGGGTCTTACAAGTGGTATCAGAGGAAACCTCGATCCGAGAGAATGTAGTCCACAAAACATGGGACACCTCGCACGGGCTTAGTTTGAGGACAAACTAGCAGCGGAAGCAATGGTGTGCCGATGGGAGGAATCATGTGCAATGCTTCTAATAACAAAGAGTTTTAGGTTAATTTACTAAACTTAAGACCGTCTTTTTATAGGGTGCGACGAATCCTACCCTGCCACAGGGGACACCTCCGGTCCTGAATGTGATTCCACCCCCGCCGACTCCGACCCCGTTGCAGCAGATGGAGCTGGGACAAACTTTAACGGCCATCTTGGAGGCCTTTAGGGCACAGCAGGCTCCGGCTCCTCAGCCGAACCCCGGAGCGAACTGGTTGAGTGCATTCCGGGGCCTTTCCCCACCATCATACTTGGGGACAGAGATGACAGTGCGCACGAAGGAGTGGCTAGACATTATGTACGAGATGTTGGTGGGAATACAGTGCCCGGTGGACCTGACAGTATCATTGGTGGTTTCTTGTCTAGAGTCGCATGCGAAGAGGTTGTGGAAGTCGGTGATGGACACCACTTATGCTGGAGTGCAGATCGCGGACATTACTTGGGAGGAGTTTAGGGTGGCACTACTGGAGCACTTTGTGCCGCAATCCGGAAGGGACGAATTGGAGGATAGATTCTTGCAGTTGAAGTAAGGGAACATGACAATTCTGGAATATCACTGGGAGTTTACTCATTTGGCCCGGTTTGCGGATTCTTTTAAGCTGGATGACGTGGGTTACGCCAAGAGGTTCTACAAGGGCCTCCGTGATGACCTGAGGCAGGCCCTCTTGTTCGTGTCTAATGGTACCATGGCCAGGATCTTGGAGATGGCCAAGAAGCTGGAGCCGGACCAGCTTGTAGTCCGGGGAAGGAAGAGACATGGGGATGATGCATTGCTAGGAGGGAGAAGGGACCCGCAGAGAGGCCGGGTCATGTGAGAGAGAAGGAACGGGGAACAACCCCGTCAAGAGGAAAGGCAGGAGCCAAGGAAGCAGGCAGTGCTGGCTCCGCAGCTGCTATAGATGAGAGAGGTGCCCAGGATAGGGCAGAGACCACATACACCACAGTTGTGCTATCACTGCCATCAGCCAGGGCACATTCAGATTAATTGCACTACGAGAAATGGGGACACTCCTGCTGCACGAGGTGGCCCACCGGCTCACCAGATGAGAGGTCGTGGACGTGGTCGCGGATGCAGATTTCAGGGCGGTGAACACAGGCAGGATGGGGAGCAGATCTACGCTCTGGACTTAGCGCAGCCCTGGAACCCGAATAGTGTTATTGCAGGTATGAGAGTAATTTTAAGTATTGGTAGAACAACTACACAACCTAGGTTAGAAAACTTTAGACCTAAGTTGTTTTTCCTTTAACTAATTTAGGAATCGTGATGGTGTGCGGCAAACCTGCCCATACCCTGTTCGACATGGGGGCATCACACAACTTTATGTCGGAGGATTTCATCAATGATCTGGGACAGATTCAATATTATACGGGAGATGCCAGAATGGTGTGTCTCCCCAATGGGATGGAGATCCAGTCCACAGAGAAGTGCCTCCTGAAGGTTACCATAGACGGGTTGACACTCGAGGCCCCGACGACGATCCTGAGAATGCCGGACTTCGACCTTATCTTGGGCATAACATGGCTGGTCTGGAACCATGCCCAGATTGACTGCCCGACGAGGAGGGTCATGATGAGATACGACGATACTTATGCGACATTCGAAGGTACTACTCCGGTTTCCCGCCGCCTCCTTTCATCTATTCAGGACGTCAAGGCCCACCTACAGGGAGACAAGGTATATCAGGTGCTGTTCAAGATGACTGAGGAGAAGGACCTGATTGTTAGCATTCTGGTGGTCTGTGACTACGCTGATGTATTTCCAGAGAAGCTGCCAGGACTGCCTCCGCATAGGGAGAAGGACTTTCAGATTTAGTTTATTCCAGGGGCTAAGCCGGCATCCAAGGCCCCTTATCGGATGGCCCCAAGGGAGCTGGCAGAATTTCGGACACAGTTGCAGGAGCTGGTGGAAGCAGGATTCGTCAGACTGAGTTCCTCACCATGGGGAGCTCCAGTCCTATTCGTGAAGAAGAAGGATGAGACACTTCTTCTTTGCATTGACTACCGAGCACTGAACAGGCTGACCGTCCGGAATACCTACCCGCTCCCAAGGATAGATGAGTTGTTCAATCAGCTAGAGGGAGCCCATTTTTTCTCGAACCTTGACTTGAGGTCAGGCTACTACCAGCTGCTGATCCAGGAGGAAGATATCCCGAAGACGGCCTTCAGTAGCAGATATGGCATGTATGAGCTCACCGTGATGTCCTTCGGGCTCACAAATGCTCCATCAGCGTTTATGAGCCTCATGAACCGGGTCTTCGAGACTTATTTAGATGTGTTTGTCATAGTATTAATAAATGACATCCTTATCTACTCTAGGACGGAGGAGGATCATGCACGACACCTGACACTGACTTTGTAGAGATTGCGGGAGCATCGCCTCTATGCGAAGTTCAGCAAGTGTCAGTTCTGGTTGAAGGAGATGACTTTCTTGGCCCACATTATTAGCGGAGCCGGGTTAGCAGTGGACCCTGCAAAGGTACATGCAGTCAGGGATTGGCCACCACTGAAGACGGCCACAAACATGCGGAGTTTCCTAGGGCTTGCCGGTTATTACCGAAAATTTGTGGAGGGGTTTTCTCGGATCGCCATTCCACTCACTTCGTTGACGAAGAAGTACGTGCCCTTTGTATGGATGCCACAGTGTGAGGCAGCCTTCCAGGAGTTGAAGAACCGACTTATCTCAGCTCCTATCCTGGCCCTTCCATCTTGGAAGGAAGGATTCCGGGTATACACCGACGCATCATAATAGGGGATGGGTGCGGTGCTGATGCAGAATGGGCATGTCTTGGCATACGCCTCCCGCCAACTGAAGACTCATGAGAAGAACTATCCTGTACATGACCTGGAGATGGGAGCAGTTGTGTTTGTACTGAAGATATGGCGACACTACCTCTACGGAGTCCACTGTGATATATACTCAGATCATAAGAACCTTAAGTACGTGGACACGTAGATGGAACTGAATATCAGACAGAGGAGGTGGGTGGAGTTTTTATCGGACTATCAGTATGAGATGCACTACCACCCGGGGAAGGCGAACGTGGTAGCGGATGCACTGAGCAGGAGAGCCTCCATAGCTGGAGCAGAGTCTCAAATGATGTCTATGGAGCTGCTGCAGAGTCTGGAGGACATGCATATTACTCCGGTGTCATCTGACGACCCAGAGCTCTATGAGGAGTACTTGACAGCGATGGGCGTCACCAATGACATTAGAGACCGAGTCAGAAAAGGACAGAGGCAGGATGCCAAACTAGAGACCATATTTCAGGCCTTAGAGGCAGGCGCTGCAGGAGACTACACACTGAGGGATGGCCTGGTGTGTTTCAGAGGACGGGTTTATATACCGGAGGGAGGCCATATCCGGGAGGAGATTATGACGGAGGCGCACTCCAGCCGGTACTCAGTGCACCCGGGAATCACGAAGATGGCGGCGGATTTGAAGAAGATGATGTATTGGCCGGGCATGAAGAAGGACATCACCTACTTCATGACTCATTATGAGACATGTCAGCTAGTGAAGGCGGAGTGCAGGAACCCCGTAGGACTGTTGCAGCCACTCCCGGTGCCAGAGTGGAAATTCGATGACATGGCCATGGATTTCATACATGGGCTTCCCCGGTCTCGGACGGGGAATGACTCGATCTGGGTGATCGTCGATCGGCTGACAAAGGTGGCTTAATTCATACCGATCAGGAAGGACGACTCAGTCGGAGTGCTGGTGCGGAAGTTTGTGGAGCAGTTCATTCGCTACCATGGCATGCCCAGGTCAATAGTGTTAGATCGTGATGTGTGGTTTACGTCCAGGGAGTGGCGGTCAGTTCAGGCATATTTGGGCACCCACCTAACTTTCAGCAAACCTTCCACCCTCAGACGGACGGGCAAACAGAGCGCACCAACCGGACATTGGAAGATCTGCTACGACTGTGCATTCTGGACCGAGGAGAGCCATGGGAGAAGATGTTGCCACTAGTAGAGTTCTCTTATAACAACAGCCATCAGTCCAGTATAGGCATGGCTCCCTACGAGGCTTTGTATGGGCGGAGGTGCAAGACTCCGTTGTCATGGATACAGGATGAAGACCCAAAGGTCCTGGGCTCGGAATTTGTGGAGGACACCGAGGCCCAAGTAAGACTAATATAGGACCGGATGTTGGAGGCGCAGAGCAGGCAGGCCAAATATTACGATGCGCGGCATCGACAGGTGGAGTTTCAGGTAGGAGACAGAGTGTTTTTGAAGATACGGCCGATGCACGGAGTCTCTCGAGTTCGCGGACGGAGGAAGAATCTCAGCCCAAGATACATGGGGCCCTACAGGATCTTGGAGCGGATCGGCCCCTTAGCATACAGGCTGGAGCTACCGCCAGAGCTGGAAGGCTTGCACGATGTTTTCCATGTCTCCTCCCTCAGGAGGGCCCTATTACGTCCAGAGCAGCAGATAGACACCATGGATGGGCCGGTAGCAACTGATCGGTCAGTGCACATGGAGCCGGTCCGGATTGACGACGCGGATATGCAGGTCTTGCGCCGCAAGAAGGTCCCGCTGGTCAAGGTCCTTTGGAGAAATCACAGACAGGAGGAGCACACCTGGGAGCCACAGGACTTGATGCAGCAGAGGTACCCGGAGCTCTTCACCTCAGGTAAATGTTTTTTTAGTTAAATATTGGGATGTTACAATTAATACTCTGGTAGAACACTACAGGGCTAACCTTAATTTCCGGGACAAATTTTTTTTATTATGTGTTGGGATTTGTAACATCCCATTTTCGGCTAGACCCCTAAGAGTGGTTTTGGTCATGACAAAATCCTAGGAAGCCCAAGGGACCAAGTGGACAAGACCAAGGTGAAAATCACCTTGGTTTACCTATAGCTCAGCCTTATATCAGCAAGGGGAGATCTGAACAATCAAATCCCATAGGAAGAAATAAACAGCCGCACAAATTCCCTGAAAAAAAGCTCTTCTGGGTCTGACACGCCTGTGTCAGCCTAGACACGCTCGTGTCGCCAGGTGTGTCCTCAGCCCGACGATCGTCGAGCTCATTTCGTCGACCAAAGGGGATCATGCCCACCCGACACGCCCGTATCAGATGATACACGCCCGTGTTGCCAGGCGTGTCCTCAGTTCGACGATCGTCGAGCTCATTTCTTTGACCAAAGGGGATCACGCCCACCCGACATGCCCGTGTCAGATGATACACGCCCGTGTCGCCAGGCGTGTCCTCAATTAGACGATCGTCGAGCTCATTTCGTCGACCAGAGGGGATCACGCCCACCCGACACGCCCGTGTCGGATGATACAGGATCGTGTCGCCAGGCGTGTCCTCAACTCGCCGATCGTCGAGCTCATTTCGTCGAACAGAAGGGAACACGCCCACCTGACATGCCCGTGTCGGATGATACATGCCCTTGTCACAGCCGTGTCACCAGGCGTGACATGGCGGTTCCGGGCAGAATCGCCGTGAGTAGGAGAGAGAAAGCTCCGTTGTTCCCCCAATGTGGAGGAGAGATAAAGTGGCCATTCATGGCCATTAAGGTGATACACCCCTCAGTATCCCTCCATTATGCTCACATTCATCTTCCATGATGAATTAAAGGGGATTCTAGCAGTTTCCAGAGACATTTAGTGAAGGGGGGATGCATAGGGTCGGCCATGGGAGGGGAGGTGAAGAGGTCAACCATGGTCAAGAGAATTAAAGCCCCCAAACCCATAACCGACCCCTCCATCATCTTTAGAGACCTCTGAGGAGTAGATTTTCCCATTTTGCCGAACACCTAGAGCTCTCGGAGGAGGAAAAGCCATGGCACCAAAAGCTTTAAGGAGGAGTAATGGCGGCTGGCGACTAGAGCAAGGAAACACTCCAAATGAGGTCCAATCCTCTTCCTCTCTGTCTATGCTAGATCTAGATTGGATTAGGTAGAGAAATCATGCTTAATTGTTCCTGATTGGGAGCTTGGATTTTCGGATTTTTCATGGAAAATGGTGGTGTGAGTTCGTCGGAAACCGCCGCCTCCGGCGGCTTGGTCGCCGCCAAACGCTAGCCCCCACCTCAATGGAGCTGGTGGTGGTGGTGGCCGACCAGGGAGGTGGTCGGGGTGGCCGGAAAGTGGACTGGAAGAGGCTCCAGGTCGGGCCAATCACGGCCCTTGGCTGGAGGTTGAGGATGAGCGGATGCCATCCATTTTGATCAGATATTTTAAATGATATTAATGTTATTCAAATTTTTGGGAATTATTAGCTGTAGATGATTTTAATTATTAAAAATAACTAGACGCCTCCACTGTAAAAGTGGCCAACATGAAAATTATAGTTCTTGAAGTCTAATTTATTTGAGCCAATTTGGAAACTTGGGGTGATCACAACACTCGTTTTGGTGCAACCTATACATAGGCATGACCAGACATTAGAATGGATGCCCACTCCAAACCATACCTCCAAAAGACTTGAAATTTGGGGTATGGGCTACTCGTAACTATATCTAGGACCTAACCAAAAATCCGAATTTTTGGAAAACATTTTTATATAGTTTTTAGAAAAGTTAATAAACCAATTATAAATTAATTAGGTGTCATAAACACCTCAAAATCCCCCCAAATTTGGGTGGGTGGTCTTAGAGAGCATGTTAGGGTTCTGGTAAAAATTTCATCTCCTTTGGAGATGTTTTGATTAGGTTTTATCCAACCCTAGGTTGACCCTTATAGGGTTAATTAGGTCAAAACACCCCCTTTGGGTTTTGGGTGGTCAAATCACCTCAACAGAGGCTGATATGTTGGCCACTGACTCTCTATGGTATGACACACCCTCCAATGGAATTTTGGGTGGTTAAGAGCAGGGTAGCCATAGAACCATAGGGTAGCTCCCTTAATGGGGATTTTTAGGGTTTGAAGGTCATGGGGCCAAATGACCTTGGAATGACTTGAAAATTGGTGGAGAGGACCATAGGGTTAGGATAATCCTCTGGTTAAATTTTAGGGAATTTGGAAGCCATAAACCCCCCTCAAAACCCTAACCCTAGTTTAGGGCACCAAACCTAATTTGGAGTATTAGGCTATCAAATCACTTTAAAATCACTTGAAATTTGGGCAGGGTAGTTCTCTGGTAGCAATATTCCTAAATTAATTTTGGTGGAATTTTTGGGCTATTAAAATCAGTACTTCCTTTCCAACCCAAGATGTGCCCTTAAAGATTACTATGTCGATTGTGAAGTTTCTGTTTATTGCAGAATTGGGAAACATTGGAATAGGACATTTTATATCATGATGGAGCCCTCTGTATTATTGTTTAAATTTTTAAATGACTGTTTCAAGTACTTGCTTCATAAAATTATGATTCGTGGTTTCTGATAAAAAATAGGATCAAAGCCCCAATATTGTCAAGAAAATTATGAAATTAGGTCAGAGAGTGTTTCTGACCATTATTATTGCCCTGTAATTTTTCCATGATTTTTAGATTAATAAAACCAGTACTTACTTCACAAGTCTGTAAATTTGGAAGTTTACATTTAATTAGATTTAGAACCCTTCATGTGTGGGAAAAATTGTAAAACTTGGTTACTATGGATTTTAGATTATTATCAGACTTCTGGAATTTTCTTATAATTATTAGATGAGTGTTTACAATACTTGCTTCTTTAACCAATGATTATGGAATTAATGGTTATAAATTAAGTTAGGGGCTACTATTCATTGTAAAAATTATGAGACCACTTCTAGGGTGTTTTTAGGCCATGATAGTCCTACTGGAGTTTTATTATAATTTTTTAGAACAATATAGCTAGCCTTTTTATCATTAGATGGTATTATTGACATTAAGTTCTAAATTACGAAAGGTAGGTCTAATCACCTCTGAAAATTCTCAAACCTTGGATTTACTGTATAAATGTCACTTAGTATTTATCATAATTTTGTGGTGATTTGTTTATGAACCTAGAGAGCACTTCATGTTAAAGTAGGACATTTGGAGTCCATGGTTAATTAAATTAAATGCCCACATAGTTAGGAAAATTATGAGACTCTGTATTTAGTCTTAATAGGTCATGGTAGACTCCCAGTAATTGTTAGGGATCTATTGGGAGAGTAATTAGGGTACCCCCTAATGGGAGCACCATGTAGCTTAGCATGGTTTGCATATAGTGGATAGGTCAGAAATAAGTTAACTCGGAGAGCTCAAACACACTTAGGGGAGCCACACTGAAACAAAAGAGAGGTTTTGTCAAGGGTAGGAATCAATAATATTAAGTGCCTTGCGAAAGGGAACTTTGGGCGTAATCCCATCGTAGTTCCTAGTGCCTTCGAGAGCCCTTCATGGGGAATACCTTGGGCAGTCCTGGGCTAACGTAAACTTTAGGGATAATATGGACAAGAGCAACCTCAATAATACCTCCACCATGCACTCACACTTGAACACGTGGTGAGATAAATTGGTAATGAATGGATAGCATAGACCCATGGTCGATGGGCTTACTGGTAGAGTTTAAGGGACTTGGAACTATTTTGGTAGTCCGGGGAGCTGTATGCTCGAGGGCTAGTTTTAGACTTGATATTTTGGTGAGCTGGAGGCTCGGGGATTTAGGAGAGGTATAATATATAAGCTTGCCTGTGCATAATAGTGGTGAGTCCTCGGTATTGGACGAACGATCACACCGTCGTCGGTACGTTGACTCGGGGAGACTAGCTGGTTTGCTTGGAATAGTACGAAAACGTACGAGAGGGGCTAGGCTGGGTAGTGTGATTACCAGTCTAGGAGTGGAGAGTCCCAACCCACTGTCTCCATTGGCCATGACGAGAGGCTCCGGAGAGTTTAACTAACTCCAAACTTGGGAACTAAAGGTCTGTGCGCATAGAGTCGTGTGTGTGTTGCACCTGCATGTTCATACCCTAGCATACTTGCATGTCATAGCATAGTCATTGCATTTAACCCCTGAAACCCAACATATAAATTGGTATGAGACAGTTTATACGATAGGCCATGCAAAAAGACCCCTTGGTCTATAGGGGTAATTCCTATAAATCAACGGTTATATTTCTTGTTGCTCTTACTTACTCTTCTTACTGATTTTACTTACTTACTACTACTTACTGTTTACTTTTGTTACACACTTGTTTACTCATATTTAAGTATTGTGATACACATGCCTTACCTTATTATCTTATTCCTTAGGGTAGATGTCACCTGCTTGATTACGCCCTGCTTTTGGTCCTCCTTTTCTCTCCTTTCCGCCCGGTGCCTAGGAGCCACGGGTAGAGGGGTGGGGGATTGTTGACTGAGCCTAGTTTGACTTACGGTCGTTTTACCACCATATTTTAGGAGCTCCGGATATGAGACAGGGAACAGCAGCAGGAGACGCAGCACCAGCAGGGTACGGTGCAGATGGAGATGGGCCAGTGTAGCTTGGGTGGACAGGCATCCGGATCCGTGAGTGGAGCCGAGTATTATTAGTTTTACTTTTATGAGTGGATTGTAGTGAGGTTATCATGTACTGGGGTTAAGCCTGTATTTACTTTCTGGAGTTGGTACTTAGACTTTCATCATGGTGTGGACTCTATATTTGTCATGTGATTTCCTCTTTCGATGTTGTGGACTTGATTGTTTTTACTTTTTCAATCATTAAACATTCTCTCTTGTTGATCAAAAAGGCCGACAGAATCGGCGTTTTGTAGTGGCGGCCTTCCCAAGAGTCGGGGCCACCGCAAAATGGCGATTATGGGCAAAAACCTCGCTGATTGTTGCAAAAAAAGGGGTCTTACATTGGCGCTGCACCGTTAGTGCGTTTTCGCGTCCGTTTGGTCTGATTGACCAGATTTTTGGGATTTTCGTCAAAACTGAAAGTTTTCGAGTTGATAAGTTAAGTTTTGTGGTTTTGATTTTGCCATTAAATTTGTAGCATTAGTGTTCACCTTAGGTGCAAGTTTCGTTTAATTCGGCGCGCGTTTGGGCTTCCGTTCTGAGTCTTCTCGAGTAGCTATGGCTCTACTCGAATAGCCCGTTTCAGATTTTTCTCGGACACCGTTTTGAGGGTCAAACCGGTGTTGTATTAAAAACTAGTTAACATAAAATTTGTTCGTCTCGATGAGATCTACAACTTTCATATTGACCACATTTCGATTTGAAGTCGTTTTGAACCCCTAATTTCATTTTTTCTGCTGGCACTCGAGTGGTGAGCTGCTACTCGAGTATATGCTGCTACTACTCGAGTAATACATGTTTTAACTCGAGTAATGTGCCTCTACTCGAGTATATTATGGTACTACTCTAGTAGGTATACTGTTACGTGAGTATATATGCTGTTACTCGAGTAGGTATGCTGCTACTCGAGTAGATATGTTGGAACTCGAGTGGTTCATGCTGCCACTCGAGTAGGCTGTTTCTGTCTGCGTTCAGACGCTGTTTTGAGGGTCAAAACGACATCATATCAAAACATGGTTAACATGAAATTTGTTCGATCGACGCGATCTACAACTTTCATGTTGACCACATTTCTATTCGAAGTTGTTTTGTAACCTTAATTTCCTTTTGTCTGCTAGAACTCGAGTGGTGAGCTGCTACTCGAGTATATGCTGCTACTACTCGAGTAATGCATGTTTTAACTCGAGTAATGAGCCTCAACTCGAGTATATTATGCTAGTACTCGAGTAGGTATGCTGTTACTCGAGTAGGTATGCTGCTACTCGAGTAGATAAGTTGGAACTCGAGTGGTTCATGCTGCCACTCGAGTAGGCCGTTTCTGTCTATGTTCGGGCGCCATTGTGAGGGTCAAAACGGCATCGTAGAAAAAAATGGTTAACATGAAATTTGTTTGTCTCGACGATATATACAACGTTCGTATTGATCACTTTTCGATTTGAAGCCGTTTTGAACTCCTAATTGTGTTTTCCGTGCACCCGCTCGTAAATAGTACGTTTTTAGACAAAACTTTTCATAAATACCTATATATATACGTATACTTAGAATTAGAACGAGCCCCACTCTTCCTATAGGACTTCTTCTTCTTCTTCTTCACTGAACCGAACCAGAATTGAAGAAACATGAGGACGTCGATGGCGGAGCGTGAGATTTCATGAACCTTCCGATCACCGCCGACGGAGTTCTGGTGCTCGAAATCTTCATTCGAGCATATATTTGAAAAGCTCTCGGCGAGATCTACGTCACCATGGTAATTTTTTTCCATTTCTTGAGATT
Organism: Platanthera guangdongensis; assembly: GCA_039583875.1. Classification (NCBI taxonomy): domain Eukaryota; kingdom Viridiplantae; phylum Streptophyta; class Magnoliopsida; order Asparagales; family Orchidaceae; genus Platanthera; species Platanthera guangdongensis. The sequence continues at coordinate 55,994,548 of CM077164.1, read as the reverse complement.
TCACGTTAGGGTTTTTTGGCCCTAACTTCTATTTCATCCACTCTTGTCCAGATTTTTGCTTCTCTCGTCTCCCTTAGTCCCGATCTGCGACGAGGTGTGATTTGGAGGCTTTCTTTGATAAATCCAAGGCAAGTGTCTCTTTTCCTCTCCTTTTCCTTAACTTATTATGGTAAGACTTTCACCTTATATTAATGTTCCTGGTTTCTTTACAGTATAAGATGTTTTAAATTTTTTTAGGGCTTACGCTTAGGGAAAAGTTTTCGACGCCATTGAGCGTAGGATGCGTTGCGCTTAGTATACGTCGATTGTAAGTCATGGTATTTGATTTAGTGTTGTAATACTTAGGTGTTGTGCCAATTTTGAGATGATGATGTTGGGGGTAGGAGTGTTGGTTGTGGTTAGCATACCACCCAACCGGGAGGCCCCTTCTTTTTGTGGATCATCACAGTGGGGGTATGCTTAGTTTCTCCTTTCTTGGACTGTTTGGTTCTGGTTGGCCCGGTTTGGCCATGTTTGTGGACCACAATACCGACTGTGAGATGGTTGAGGATTCGGAGTTGGGCTTAGGGTGCTTGAGGTCGTCGCCCTCTCTGGCCTGCAACGCAGTCATACCACGTATTGATGATCCACCCTCTTCCGAGATGTATTGTGATCAGTTGTTTTTTTGTGGTTTATGCCACAGTTTTGCAAAAATTTGCTGGTTGTGCCCAGACTTGTTCACCTTCGCACTTGGTGCATTCTTTTTAAATTTAGAGGTTATTATAATGGCTAACCTTCCTCTATATATTCTATTTGGCTAATTGTTGCTGTTTTCTTTTGCATTCTTCCTCCTTTTGTTGGGTTTGGTACACCCTCCCTTGTTTGGCTTAACTCACTTGCTTACCTATTCTTTTGACACTTGTAACACCCCCTATCCGTCACATAGCATATAGCAGTAGGTCCGGCCGGGGCCCGACGCCGTATGCCACAAACAGACCGGGTGGTTACTTATGGAAACCATCCAACCAATCTCAACGTCCTACACAGAGCATTCTAGCGGAAGCAGTTTATAAAAGTTGCAAGAAAGAACCCAGCATTAGAGCATGAATGTCCACTAATACAAATTAGGAATGTTATACAAAATACCCAAAATAAGCATTAAGGCCTTACAAAATGTTTCACTTCATATTACATGTTTTACAAACCACGGCACGTAGGCCGGTCACACATGAATAAAGCAGTAAACACTTCCAAATAGGCCTTCAAGGGCCGGCTTCGCATTTGAGCTTTAGCCTGCTATTGACCGCATGGTCCAGCAGCACCTGCAAGCAACATAACCACCGCACAGTGGCAAACAAAAAGGCAACGGTCAGCAATGCTGACCAAATTATAACGATCCCGCTCCCAACTCGGGGCGGCAATGCTCCTTCCCTGCAGTTTTATTAGCACAAGCGAGCAATATAATAGTATTCATTACATCACAGGCGTAGGCTCACACGGCCACACACCCCGTGCACTCAGGGCACATTCTTGGTGAACCGGTCGATGTCACGTCAGTTAAAGCCATGGCCATTCCAGACCCACCATCGCCACTCTGACGGCCAAATATATGAGCAATTTGTCTTCCCGGCATGGGTCACATCAATTTAAGCCATTGACCGCCGAAGACTCTCATCTATGCCAATGGCAAGTGCCACGTAACCTTAGGTCTCTTTAACCCGAACGACATAGATATGCGTACGGTTCCATCTAACCCGTGCTCACGTCGCAACGACAATTTAAGCCATTTGCGCAGGTCAAACTTCTCCCGAGTCCCATTTTCGTCACACAATTTCACATAACTCGGTTATGTTCAAGTTGGCACTCAGGCCTCCATGTTGGCAAGATCTCGTATCCGCCCAGTTTTTCGGGTGCACCTTTGGGTTAGTCCCCAAGGCTCACTGCTGCAATCTACCGTGTAGAAAATCCGAAAAACAAACCATAGCACGGAGTCTTCTCCGGCATTTATGCAATGCAACATCACCGATCCAGACCAACATGTCCGGGTACGCTTCACACATCATGCCTATGTCCGTTCTCGCTTACGGACTCTAAACAATGGGGACTTCACATATCTACCCGAAGGAACGCCTCCAACTCTCCGCAAACTCGCGAGAGCGGGCTTCCTATGCAAAGAAAGAGAGCTACTCATGCTCAAGATGAGGATCGTTACCCTAGCGTTCCTCTTTGGCGCCATTGAAAAGTAATTGGATGAAAAGCACCGCACTAGCTTTGCCTCCGTGGATCCGGAGTCGGCTTGCGATTCGGAGCTTCGAAGCTCCTCCAATGGCGAGATCTAGCTCCTTCTTCCTCCCTTGGCTCTCCTCTCTCTCTAAGGCTTTAGAAAGATAACACTTAAGAAAAAGTGAGGGTTTCTAAGTCCAATCCCGGGTATATCCCTTCAGGAACAACCCCTAGCCGTTGGATCTCAAAATAAGGAAACGAACGGCTTTGATTCGGGACTGAAATGTCCAATCTGGACCGAACACGGCCTGGCACACGCACGTGTCTAGGGCCGTGTGCCTCATTCGCCGTCAAAATCAAATCACTTGGAACCTCACACGGGTATCGAACACGCCCGTGTTCGAGCTGACACGCCCGTGTTCCACCTGACACGACCGTGTGGCCGGCCGTGTACCCCATCATTTTTCCACAAAATCAACCCGAGCACTGCACGGGTTCTAGGACACGCCCGTGTCCTTACCCGTGTCACCTCAACACGCCTGGACCCTAGGCCGTGTACACGGTCTCGACACTCGACACTTCGTCGAGCGAAGATCATCGACCTGATGACACGGCCTTGGACACGCCCGTGTCCTAGGCCGTGTGCCTTGTCTCGACACATTGTCGACACCAAAGTGTCGACTTCCCGGGACGAGTGTCGACACGGGTCGACACGCCCTGCGACACGCCCGTGTCGCAGGCCGTGTGCCATGTCTCGACACTTCGTCGAATGCAGAGTGTCGACTTCACGGCTAAGTGTCGATACGGGTCGACACGCCCTGCGACACGCCCGTGTCGCAGGCCGTGTGCCCAGTCTCGACACAATGTCGAGACCAAAGTGTCGACTTCCTGACTGAGTGTCGACACAGGCTTGACACGCCCTGGGACACGCCCGTGTCCCAGGCCGTGTGCCTGCAGCCAGAACCTAAACTGGCCCAAAACATCCCCCTTTTGCTCCTTTGAGTTTCGGGGCGTTACAACTCTCCCCCTCTAAAAGAATTTCGTCCACGAAATTATATAAAGGAAAGACATGTACAAAAACAAAATTTGTACCTAAGCAGAACAACTCCGGATACGCGTCAAGCATCGTCTGCTCTCACTCCCAAGAGAGCCCCTCATGACCGCAATTGTCCCACCGGACCCTGACCAACCTGATCTCGTTATTGCGTAGCCGCTTGACCTCCGAGTCCTCAATCCATACTGGCTTTACTTTTGTCGTCAACCCACTACCAGCCGGTGCTTGATCGACCGCGATCACTTGCGTAGGCTCTGGCACCGCCTTCTGTAGCACCGAAATATGGGATACATCATGTAGACCACTAAGCTCCACTGAAAACCTGAATTGATAGGCCGCTTCCCCAACCCGCTCCAGAACCTCAAACGACCCAAGGTACCTCGGGCTTAGCTTTTTCAATCACCGCACCCGCGAGGCACCCTTGGACGGCTTGATCTTTAAGTATACATAATCGCCCACAGCGAACTCCACGTCCCTGTGCTTGGCATTATAGTACTTTGCTTGCCGGTCCTGAGCGATAAGCAACCTCTCCCAAATGCTTCGCACCGACAGAGTAACATTCTCCACTTCGAATCGCTTACTCGCACCGACAGAGTAACATTCTCCACCTCGAATCGCTTACTCGCACCGACAGAGTAACATTCTCCACTTCGAATCGCTTACACAATTTGACTCACCCGTTTCCAGCCAAGACAACGGCGTGCGACATCTCCTACCATATAAAGATGGTATTCCCATTGCCTTCCGAAATCCAAGACACACATGCGGAGCATGTCTTCCATAGTTCTATTGACCATCTCGGTATGCCCATCCGTTTGCGGATGAAAGGCTGTGCTGAATTTTGGCTTTGTTCCCAACATTTGCTGCACAAGCCTCCAATCATTGGACGCGAACAGCCCATCTCGGTCACTCACGATGCTGCGGGGCACACCATGAAGCCGTAATATGTTATCCACCTAAAGCTTTGCCAACTTCTCCACCGGATCATGCTTCCTATGCGGAATAAAATGCGACACCTTCGACAACTGATCTACGACCGCCCAAATGGCATCGTTCTCCTTTTGCGACCTTGGCAAACCGTGCACAAAGTTCATAGAGCTGTCGTCGAATTTCCAATCCGGAATAGGCAAGGACTTAAGAGATCCTCCCGGCTTTTGGCATTTTGCCTTCACCAAGGTGCAAGTTCGGCACTTCGCTACGCATAGCGCCACACCTTTCTTCAAACCCGACCACCAAAACAGTTTCTTAACATCACAGTACATCTTTGTGCTCCCCGGGTGAATCGAGTACTTGGTATAGTATGCCTCGTACAACATCTCCACCCGTAAATTGCCCACACTTGGGATGCACAGACGACCGTCTTTCCAAAGCAATCCGTCCTCCACGACGAATTGAGAATTTGACCCATCTAGAGCCTCTACCACGAACTGCTTCATATGAGCATCCATATCCTAAGCCTGCCGAATACGATCAGCCAGGTCTTATTGGACTTCAGTCCAATTTAGAACTGCTTCAGCACTTGATTGCTTGTCCACACAAACAATCTCCAACGCCTCCAACTCTCGCACCAACCGCTCATCATGCACCGATAGCCAATTGGCTTGAGCTGGGGCTCGGCGACTCACCGCGTCAGCAACCGCATTCCCTTTATTAGGCGCGTAGTGGATCTTGAATGTATAGTCTCACAAGAACTCCATCCACCTATGCTGCTGCAAAGTTAGATCCTTCTGACCAATCAGACACTTCACGCTCTTGTGATAGGCATAGATATCCATCGTCATACCGTACAAATAATGCCTCCATAGCTTCAAGTCTAAAACTCACGGCAACTAACAACAAGTCATGGACCGGATAGTTCCTCTCGTGCACTTTTGGCTGTCTCGCGCCATTCGCTATTAAATCTCATAGCCTTCGGTCCCACTCGGCGAAGTCAGCACTGGTGTCGTGGTCAACCGACATTACAACTCCTCAAAAGTTCGCGCGCACTCCAGCGTGCAAAAGAACTTCTGCTCCTTCCTCGTCAAAGTAGTGAGGGGTAACGCTATCCGCGAGAAGTTCTCTACGAAGCGCCTGTATTAGCCGGCAAGCCCCAGAAAACTCCGGACTTCCGCTACCGTATAAAGCTCAGGCCACTCCCGCATCGCAACAATCTTCATCGGATCCACTGCAATACCTTCCCCACTCACTATAAGACCGAGGACGCCACTGAGGATGATGAAAACTCGCACGTCGAGAACTTGGCATACAACTGATTCCTCCTTAGCGTCTCCAAAACCAAAAGAAGATGCTTGAAGTGATCTTCCTTACTCTGCGAGTACACCAGAATATCGTCGACGAAGACGATCACAAAATGGTCCAAGTACTCCCGGAAGGTCCTGTTCATCGAATCCATGAACACTGACGGCGCATTAGTCAGCCCAAACGGCATGACCCTAAACTCGTAGCGTCCGTATCCTGTACTGAACGTTATCTTAGGGATATCACTCTCCCTTAACTACTTTAGAGTACGCCATTGGCCCGACCAACTGATCACAAAGATCATCGATCCTTGGGATTGGGTACTTGTTCTTTGCCGTCAACTTGTCGAGCTCTCGATAATTAATACATAGCCTCAAGCTTCCGTCCTTCTTCTTACTAAAGAGGGTCGGCGCGCTCCAAGGCGAAGGACTTGGACGCACATACCCTTGCTCCAACAACTTTTAGATGTTGCACCTTCAGCTCCGCCATTTCCTTAGGCGCTAGCCGATAAGGAGATCGTGACACAGGCTTTGCACCTGGTACTAGCTCAAACATGAAATCTATCTCCTGTCGTGGCGGGGCTCCAGGAAGATCTCTAGGGAACACATCAGGGTATTCCGATACCACTGAAATACAATCCAATGTGGGCTTCGGCTTTGCAACCTCCACTAGTGTAAAGAACAGTTCTGCTCCGGCACGAACCGCCTTCACCACCTGAAGAGCAGACGCCAACGTCTTGCTCGACCTCTTCGAGCCCGTAAAGGTCATCTCACGACTTGCTCCCAGCTTGACTTCCTTGCTACCGCATCTATATTGGCTTGCTGCTCCGACAGCTAGTCCATACCAAATATAACGTCGAACTCCACCAACGGAAGTAACGACGCTTGCAAATCGAACTCCTGATTCCCAATCCAAAACTAAGCGCAACAACTTCTACCCGCGCACAATGAGCACCATTGGACTATAACGCATCCAATTTGTCTTTTACCATCGAAGGAGGTACTCCGATGCACAATATAATTCCTAATAAAGGAATGCGAAGCTCCCTAAACGAACGGTGCTCTCGCAGATAAAGTAAAGTCGCAACAAAGCTAAGCACAAATAGTTCTAAGCTAACATGCACAAGGGCGACAAGTGTTTAAGGCAAAACTATCTTTAAACCATACCCGTCGTCACGACGGCGTGCTTCCTCCAGGGCTTTAGGCACTCACGAGCATAATGCCCCTGCTCCCCACAGTTGAAACATGTGCCCGGGGTCTGACCCGTAGTCGCCCTAGAAGCACCAGAAGGAGCTGGACCTGAAGTCCTATGCTTCTTATATCATTTTCGATATACAGACTTTGAGGTGCTCGACATTTTGAATGCCGTTTCCTTTGCACTAACTTCCTTTACTGCTCCTGACGTAGCTTTCTTACCCTTCCGAACACCATTCCAACAGTCTCGGACAAAGTGTCCTTTCTTTCCACAAGTATGACAAGTGTAAGTAGCTTTACTAGTCGATTTCATAGCCCCTTTCTCCAGCATTCTGCCAGATGCAGCTCTTATGGGGTTTGAATAGTTCGATACCATGGTCGCTGGCATCAGGAGGGTCTTCCTCAAATCTGCCTCCAAAGATCTAGCTGATTCCACCAAGGCTCGGAATCCCAATAACTTTGGTCCTAGCAGTCGAACTCGTAACTCGGCATGCAGGCCATTATAAAATCTATTGATTGTAGCTTGTTCGTTATCCAACTCGAAGCATGGGTAGCGACTTATCAGAAGAAATGCTTGCAAATATTCCTCAACTGTGTGCGCTCCCTGTACTAAATGCATATTCAGCTGCTGCCCCAATGGTCTACCAAAGGTCATCTGCTACATCACGCCCACCGGCGTTGAAGCCACAACAGGGGCGCAGGGTTGTACATTTCCTCCAAGCTATACACCCGTCACAGCGAACACCGCTTCTACGATCCTTCTAACGGTTTCATACGAAAGAGGAGGCTCAAACACCTCACCGGGTGCACTATGCTCCTCAGAAACCGGACATTCTGGCTGTCCAGCACCACTTCCGGTCACCTATAGTGGTACAAAACACCGTTAAGCGAACAAATAAAATTGCAAACAGCAATTATAGGAACACGCAGGTTCCTCAAACACGAGTATTTTCATTCCTATGTGGACATTCATGGGTTCTTTTTACTGTTATTACGATGACGCACACAAGGTGCTCACCACCCCTTAAAAAGAATTCGCCCACGAATTCACCTTAAGCCCGACCAAAACCAGTAGTCTGATACAAATTTGTAACACCCCCTATCCGTCACAAAGCATATAGTAGTAGGTCCGGTCGGGGCCCGACGCCGTATGCCACAGACAGACCGGGTGGTTACTTATGGAAACCATCCAACCAATCTCAACGTTCTACACAGAGCATTCTAGCGGAAGCAGTTTATAAAAGTTGCAAGAAAGAACCCAGCATTAGAGCATGAATGTCCACTAATACAAATTAGGAATGTTATACAAAATACTCAAAATAAGACTTAAGGCCTTACAAAATGTTTCACTTCATATTACATGCTTTACAAACCACGGCACGCAGGCCGGTCACACATGAATAAAGCAGTAAACACTTCCAAATAGGCCTTCAAGGGCCGGCTTCGCATTTGGGCTTTAGCCCGCTATTGACCGCATGGTCCAGCAGCACCTGCAAGCAACATAACCACCGCACGGTGGCAAACAAAAAGGCAACGGTCAGCAATGCTGACCAAATTATAACGATCCCGCCCCCAACTCGGGGCGACAATGCTCCTTCCCTGCAGTTTTATTAGCACAAGCGAGCAATATAATAGTATTCATTACATCACATGCATAGGCTCACACGGCCACACACCCCGTGCACTCAGGGCACATTCTTGGTGAACCGGTCGATGTCACGTCAGTTAAAGCCATGGACATTTCGGACCCACCACCGCCACTTTGACGGCCAAACATATGATCAATTTGTCTTCCCGGCATGGGTCACGTCAATTTAAGCCATTGACCGCCGAAGACTCTCATCTATGCCAATGGCAAGTGCCACGTAACCTTAGGTCTCTTTAACCCGAACGACATAGATATGGGTACGGTTCCATCTAACCCGTGCTCACGTCGCAATGACAATTTAAGCCATTTGCGCAGGTCAAACTTCTCCCGAGTCCCATTTTCGTCACACAATTTCACATAACTCGGTTATGTTCAAGTTGGCACTCAGGACTCCATGTTGGCAAGATCTCGTATCTGCCCAGTTTTCCGGGTGCACCTTTGGGTTAGTCCCCAAGGCTCCCTGCTGCAATCTACCGCGTAGAAAACCCGAAAAACAAACCATAGCACGGAGTCTTCTCCGGCATTTATGCAATGCAACATCACCGATCCAGACCAACATGTCCGGGTAGGCTTCACACATCATGCCTATGTCCGTTCTAGCTTACGGACTCTAAACAACAGGGACTTCACATATCTACCCGAAGGAACGCCTCCAACTCTCCGCAAACTCGCGAGAGCGGGCTTCCTATGCAAAGAAAGAGAGATACTCATGCTCAAGATGCAGATCATTACCCTAGCGTTCCTCTTTGGAGCCATTGAAAAGTAATCGGATGAAAAGCACCGCACTAGCTTTACCTCCGTGGATCCAGAGTCGGCTTGCGATTCGGAGCTTCGAAGCTCCTCCAATGGCGAGATTTAGCTCCTTCTTCCTCCCTTGGCTCTCCTCTCTCTCTAAGGCTTTAGAAAGATAACACTTAAGAAAAAGTGAGGGTTTCTAAGTCCAATCCCGGGTATATCCCTTCAGGAACAACCCCCAGCCATTGGATCTCAAAATAAGGAAACGAATGGCTTTGATTCGGGACTGAAATGCCCAATCTGGACCGAACACGGCCTGGCACACGCCCGTGTCCCGGGCCGTGTGCCTCATTCGCCATCAAAATCGAATCACCTGGAACCTCACACGGGTATCGAACACGCCCGTGTTCGAGCTGACACGCCCGTGTTCCACCTAACACGGCCGTGTGGCCGGCCGTATACCCCATCATTTTTCCCCAAAATCAACCCGAGCACTGCACGGGTTCTAGGACACGCCCGTGTCCTTACCCGTGTCACCTCAACACGCCTGGACCCCAGGCCGTGTACACGGTCTCGACACTCGACACTTCGTCGAGCGAAGATCGTCGACCTGATGATACGACCTTGGACACGCCCGTGTCCTAGGCCGTGTGCCTTGTCTCGACACATTGTCGACACCAAAGTGTCGACTTCCCGGGACGAGTGTCGACACGGGTCGACACGCCCTGCGACACGCCCATGTCGCAGGTCGTGTGCCATGTCTCGACACTTCGTCGAATACAGAGTGTCGACTTCACGGCTAAGTGTCGACACGGGTTGACACGCCCTGCGACACGCCCATGTCGCAGGCCGTGTGCCCAGTCTCGACACAATGTCGAGACCAAAGTGTCGACTTCCCGACTAAGTGTCGACACAGGCTTGACACTCCCTGGGACACGCCCGTATCCCAGGCCGTGTGCCTGCAGCCAGAACCCAAACTGACCCAAAACGTCCCCCTTTTGCTCCTTTGAGTTTCGGGGCGTTACAACACTTGTTTTTTTTGTTCTGCTTGCTGAGGTGTTCTTCTCTTGAATGCTTCAGGTTTAGGGCTGTAGCCGGTGGTGCGGATGAGTAGTTTTGTTGCTGGGTTTGCTAAGGGTGCCTCGAGGTTGTGAGGTAGCTTTTGTTCTTTTGTAGTATGCTTCAGACTTGTGAAATTTTAGTGGGTTCATGTCAGGTGTTTGACGCCCACTGATTGTTTATTGTCTTTCTTAGATATTTGGCTAGTTGCTAGTGTCTACTTTTGTGTTTGTAGTTCTTGCTCTCTGAGAAAGATTTATGCTAGGATGCCTATAGGTATTTTCAACAATAAAACCAACTAATATTACTATATCAAGCACATCATGTTTTAAAACTCTAAATCACTAGATTTAAATACCGTACAAACTACTTCGATATTATTACTATAAATTTAGGGTAATGCATGCCATAAGTTTTTTTTGATGCTAGACTCATATAAGATGTCTAACCTGTTTACTATAGTATTTTCCGCTGCGTTTAATTACTTTCCTTCTGGTGGACTCGTGAGCCACTAAGTCGAGGGATACGGATAATTGCCTAACTTAAAATGAACTCCTTCAATAAAACATCTAAATCACATTTTTTGTATTGAGTCGGAGTGTTGCCTGAGCGTATGCAGTTATCCCCTGCTGACGTGGAATCATGATGCGCATTTCCCTTACTCTGATATTTCGCCATTGTGGTGAAAATGCGGGTTGTGACACTGCCTTCTGAGGTATCCTGTGGGTCTATTTATATATTTTCAATATCTGGTCTGCAAAAATTACACTTCTGCTTGATGCAGGCTTGCAAGTTAACACCAAATATATCTACGGACGCACACGTTTTGCCACTTTAATGATCCAATCCTACACTCGCACAATCATTCTACGCGGCACCACGTTAATTAAATCTATCAATTATTTGCTAACGTACGGGTAGCCAAAACCGCTTAGGATCGAACAATGGGTATAAGACAATATTCTTTCGGCTAAAAGGACCCACCCGGTCCGAACGAGCGGTGTTGTACCAAAAGAGATCTCTCCCAACAAAAGAAAACGAAGGTTCACCAAGCCTTTTTCGAAAATAAAATCAATCAAGATAAACACAAACCAATCGAAAAAAAACCATGATTATTCAACGCTTCAAGATGCAACGCCAAGAATTTCCACCATAAGAATATCTAGGAAAGGAAACACACGAGAGTAGAAATTTTTTGTTACCCAACCGGAATGGATGATTCCGATTTATTTACTTGGATCACCCTTCAACGGCTCCGCCAGAGTCACGCCGGTTGGAGAAAAAACTTGTCTGCCTTCTTCACTTCATGCCGGAGTTTGATGCACAAGATGAGACCTTCTTGAATGATAATATAAATATTTGGAAAGAGAGAAAAAAGATGGTAGGCGGTGTTGTTTGAGAAGAAAACAATAGGTGGGCTGTTTTTGTTGAAGTTATGGAGAGGGTGGTCGGTGGTTTTGTGGAGGGAGATGGTGGCTCAGTTTAGGGGGGGGGGAAGAAGGTGGTCGGGTGTGGGTTACGTTGAGGGTGGCCGATTGTTGAAGAAGTGGGGGTGGTGGTTGGCGGCTAAGAGGAGGGGGAAAAAGGGGGCGACTAGGAGGGAGGAAGCCAAGCACTTGAGAGGGGCAAAGGAGGAGGGGTAGGGATAAGCAAAGGGAGGAAGAGGTGGTGTTGGCGAGGAGGGAGGAGAAGATTGGCCGGCGGACAACGCAGGGAGAGGAAGGAGAGGGATGACCAAGAAGAGAGGGAGAGAGGAATCTTTCAAAAGATTTAGGGTTCAGTATATTTTCTTCTTCAATAATCAAAATGAGAACATTACATGCCTATATACAGTCTTACATCATACTTTGGCTACATGCAGTCCAACATTAAAAAAACAAATACATCACACATATTGAATTAAAAACAACATGACATCAACATTGCAAAATAAAACAAAACATAAAAATGATTTAATAACTATTAATAATTATTAATAATTATAAATAAATTATTAATAATTATTAATAAATTGGTTTGCGCCCAGGGAGGATATTATGGCGACGCTCCACATGGTCGTCACGGCACCGCAAAGCTTTTTTTGGAGGCGGAGAAAGTTCTTCCGTAAGCACGCCGTCACCATCTTCAATATATTGAGGGTCGTCGTCTCCATCAATCCTCTCCCGCTCAAAACTACTCATCACCGATGAGTTGGTCTGAAAGTACCGGTGCAGGAGAGCACAACCAAAAAGAACCATGTAGAAGCAAACAACACCACTTGGCGAGGAGAGCACATCATCTTCGGGTATCCTGTCATGCAAAAAGGTGGTCCTGGAGAACCTTGGAAAAGCATTAGGCAATAAAGGAAAACAAGTTTCTACATCAACAACCAACGTACCTCCAGTGAAAACAAAGTGGACCCAAAAGAACATGCAGATAATTCAAGTGGTGAAGAAACATATGACGTTAAATTAGAAACATTAAAAATAGGGATAATACCCCAATTAGTGGAAAACTTCAAATGATATGCGTATTCTCCTAATTTCTTTAATATCCGAAAAAGGTCTAGCTCTCCAACTCGCCAACTTTCTATAGTGCCCGAAGGCAACCGTTCAGGGATGAGACACACCTGAACTAAATTGCCAACAATATAGTGAGACACCCTTTTATGTAAGCTAGCATGAAGTTGATAAAATGTAATTGGTATGGTTAGCGCTTCACTAATGTGCTTATATAATTTTTGAGCATGAGAGGCATAAAGTAGTGCTAGTTGACTTGTCTTATGAGACAGTGATAACAAAATCAAGTCAAAATATACTTGTGCTTTAAATCCGTGCACGATCTCATTCGGCGAGCAATAAGCATATAAATAATAAGAAGTCGCGACTTGATTGAGTAATTTCTTAAAAGTGCGCCTAAATATCTTACTACCGTGAGGTGTGAACCCATGCGCTACTGTCTCAACCCGAATACGGAGGCTATAGGGGTTAAGTCAGGGGGCATGGGAGCCTTAACATCAAAGATGACTTTCAATGGCTCCAAAGTCGCAGTTCTAATTTGATATTCATTATTTTTACGCTTGGCATGAAGATATGCCAAGGTGAACTGCTCATCATAAATAACAGAGTTGGACGCTCGCGGGTGTGAAATGATGTGCGAGCAATACAACTTATGGGGCCTAATCGTGGTCACTAACGTATGGAAATGAGGGTCATCATAAGGCGGTGTATAAATGCGTGCGACCGGGTGTGGTATATAAGTATGTGAAAGAGGAACCACATCTAGAGGCATAATAGCCAAAGAATCATACACAGACGAGGATAGATTCGCAGCCGGACACGCAGGGAAATGAATAATCAAATGTGATGTGTTGTCAGATCTACGTGGTGAGGTGAGGAGATCAAATACTAGTGCGCTTAACTTTCTAATATCTAAGCGCTGGGACAACGCCAATATAGGAACAAATAGAGTGAGCGTGTCACAACAACTCAGTCTAGGGCTACTGATTCCACGAACTAAAATGTCAACTAATGTGGGCACACACATAGGAGGAAGGGTCGTTAGAATCAAATCCGAGAAAATATCCAAATCAGAATAAACTTCACTGATTAGTGATAACATCAATAAACTCTCATCCAGGGTAAAACCAAAGAATCGTCCAAAAGTACCACTTCCTCGCTTGCAATTTCTTCCAACACACTAGGCAAGTCGTTTAATTCAGAATTAGTAATGGTCTCAGAAATGGATAAAATCAAACCCGACAAAAATTTTAATATAGTTTGAACTTCAGATAATGGAGATAATAATAAAGAGTTATCGTTCGGGTTCGCAGCGCTAAAATCATCCAAACATAACCTTCTCACATAAGGTGAGTCTTCTCAATCAGTCGGGACATCTTTTAAGTCCAGGTCATCAATAATAAAAGGGAAATCCACACTCACCGGCTCCTCAGATAACTTAGATATATTCTCAATAGGTGTAATCGTAAGCTCTAACACGACGGGGATTGTAGTTTGGAGAGGGCTCTCAATACTAGGGTGATCAGTTACAACAATAGTAGGGCTAATAATAGGAAATGTACTACTCTCACCGATCAGACTATCATCATCCCATTCATCGTCATCTAAGTCCCTTGGTATTCCCTCAATTTCAGACTCATCAGAATCATAGGGCTATATCTCACAAGATGGAATACTCTCACCTACGGGGTCTTCCTTAGGATCAAGGAATATCACACCTACATCAGCATCCTCATGAGTATCATTTTCTATCTCAAGGGGCTTAGATGTCGAGGGTAACGGTGGCATAACCCTAGTTGTAACATCTATCGAGTCCACAACAAATGACCTATTAGGAGAGGTTTCCTTAACGGGGGGTGGTGGTCCTAATACGACCTTTCCGATCTGACACGAGTGAGCTTTATTCCTATGAAGGTGGTTCTTCTCAATTTCTAATGCCGTATTAAAAGTGGTGTTTAGATCAGTGTGACAATAACACAGTAATTTACCCTGGATGTAGGGATGTAACCCCTTACGAAACCTAGAGAGGGTGATCTCTGGCAACTCCTTCACACCACTTCTAACCATCATATCCTTAAAATAACACATATAATCCAAGACCGACTTGTTCTCTTGTTTAAGGTTAGTCAAATCATCGATTATCTGTCGCTTGGTATGGTCATTTGGTTTATAATCATTCCTAAAGGTAGGTATGGATCTAGTGCCAAAACTATACTCACTCATAGGCTTGGAGTTAGCAGGGTGAAGGTAGGCAGAATCAAATTGATCCGAGGGCAGGCTATGCATTTGCGTCCAAGAAAGTGTTTTGCTACCAACACGAAGCTCTTCGTTGTACCAGAACATGTGGTCTTGACCTATTAATCATACACAGATGATATTCACCTGTTGGTGGTCATCCCATTCGTGACAATCAAAGTAAATATCTACCCACTTAAGCCAGTCCCTAAATTTTTGCGAATTCCCATACCCATCATACGTTGGTATCCCACTCTCAGTGTGACAATATGTGTGGGGACGGTTGGAAGGCAAAGAGGGGGTGTGCTTAGCCATATCCTTAGCATACGAATAGTCTGACCGGGCAACATTTCTAATTTCTGTTCCAGCCAGCTTTATTCTTATTTTCATCAGGTTTTTCAAATTCTGTTCTTCCAATAGAGTCAGAATGTTCAGAAAAATTGGATCAAAGTGTTGAAATGAGTCGAAGTCAACATGAAATCATGTGTCAAACTTCATAGCGGCTAGGGCTCCTGCTTGAATCACCATGAAATCACCTGCAAAAGAGAAAAATAGCGATCAAGTGCAAAGGGAACAGAAAGAGCTGGACGGAGGTCGAAGAAAACCTAGTTATAAGATTTTCTGGAATATGAATTGACAAACTCCGTTCCACGAAAAATAAGAAATTCATCGACCTGAGATCGACGAAATAATTGATAGTGAAATAATTCGTCGAGCTCAGCTGGAAGAGTTGAAGACATTTCGTCGAGCTCTGCTCGACGAAAGTTTTCTGAAGTGGTTCGTCGATCTCCGTTCGACGAAAATAACTTCACTCACAGAGTGTTCACCGACATTCGTTCGACGAATATCTCCCGAACTTTCCCTAGTTCGTCGAGCTCCATTCGACGAACTCTGGATAATTCGTCGAGTGCAGATAGAAACTAAACTAAGTCTTCTTCATTGATCATTCCATGCTGATTTATAAAGAATAAGTGATTTCCCTCATCCAGAGGTTTGGTGAATATATCAGCTCTTTGTAAATCAGTGTAGATATAGACAAGATTAATTTTGTTTTTGTCTACACACTCTCTAATGAAGTGATGCCTAATGTCTTTATGCTTAGTCCTACTATGATGAACTGTATTTTGTGCTATTGCTATAGCACTTGTATTATCACAAAAGAGAGTTGAATTATTTAAGTTGAGACCATAGTCTAGGAGTTGGTTTTGGATCCACAACATCTGTGAACAACAACTGCCTGCTGTAATATATTCTGCTTCAGCAGTTGAAGTGGATACATAAGACTGTTTCTTGCAAAACCAAGATACCAACCTCATACCAAGGAACTGACAAGTCCCTGAGGTGCTTTTTCTATCAACCCTGCATTTAGCAAAGTCAGCATCTGAAAATCCAGTTAAATCAAATTCTGACTCAGCAGGATACCATAGGCCTAGACTAGGACAACCCTTTATATACCTCAAAATTCTTTTTAAGAAAATTATATGAGATTCTTTAGGGTTCACTTGGAACCTAGCACAAAGGAATGTGGCAAACATGATATCAGGTCTGCTTACTGTAAGATATAGTAGGGACCCAACAATGCCCCTATATAATTTCTGATCCACAGATTTCCCATGTGCATCAGAGTCAATCACAACATTAGTAGCCATAGGTGTTTTCTTTGCTGAAGCATCAACCATCGCAAACTTCTTTATAAGCTCTTTAGCATAATTAGCTTGAGAGATGAAGATGCCATCAGGCAACTGCTTCACTTGGAGACCAAGGAAGTAGGAAAGCTCACTCATGCTACTCATTTCAAATTTTGAATGCATGAGGTCAGAGAACCTCTTGCATAATATGGAATTAGTAGACCCAAATATGATGTCATCAATATATATTTGCACTAACAATATTTGATCCTTATGATGTCTAGTGAAAAGTGTTCTATCTACTATACCTCTAATGAATTTATGCTCTATCAAAAAGCTATCTAGGGTCTCATACCAAGCTCTTGGAGCTTGTTTGAGACCATAAAGAGATTTATGCAATTTGAAAAAATGATAAGGGTGAGTTGGAGAGACAAAACCTGGAGGTTATTCAACATAAACCTCTTCTTTAAGTACTCCATTCAGGAATGCACTCTTCCCATCCATCTGATACACCTTGAATCTCTTGTAGGCTGCATAGGCCAGGAATATTCTGATTGGCTCTAACCTTGCCACATGTGCAAAGATTTGGTCATAATATATTCCTTCCACTTGCCTGTATTCTTGAGCAATAAGCCTAGCCTTGTTCCTCATTATTCTACCTTGGGCATCCAATTTGTTTCTGTATACCCATTTGGTTCTAATGACTGGATAGTCTTGGGGTCTTGGAACCAAATCCCAAACTCTACATCTCTCAAATAGATTTAATTCCTCCTACATTGCAATGATCCAGTGGGGATCTTGCTCAGCATCATGGATGGATAGAGGTTCAACCTGAGAGAGAAAACAGGCATGCATCAAATCTTGGTTGAGTTGATGTCTGGTTTGTACGCCTGCTGATATGTCTCCAATCACTTGAGATCTTGGGTGATCCCTTAGTATGACAAGATCAGTGGGTGGAGTTGGTTCTACAACAGCATTAGGAACTAATTCCTCTTGTGGAATTATGTTTGCTGTTGGGGGAATATCAATCCCTTCAGTGCCTCCATATTCACTATCTTCATTGACTTATGGAGAAGGGTGTGTTGGAACCTCTTGGGTAAGGTTTAGTCCATACAAATTCTCACACAAGTGAGTACCTGCAAGTTGCTTTTGGTAGAAATCTCTTTCTCCTTGCAAGACATGTTAGCTTCATCAAAGGAAACATGGATAGATTCTTCAATTTTAAGTGATGATTTATTATAAACCCTACTGGCCTTGCTTATTGGGGAATATCCTAGAAAAATTCCCTCTTCATACGTAGCCTCAAACTTTCTAATGTATCTTTTGTTGTTGTTGTGAATATAACAAATACATCCAAATACATTAAAATAGTTGATTTTAGGTTTCTTCCCTTTAAGTAATTCATAGGGAGTCCTATTCTTTAGTTTATGAATTAAACACCTGTTCGGGACATAATTTGCTGTGCTCACAGCCTCTGCAAAAAAGGTTAGGGGCATGTAAGCATCTGCAAGCAATGTACCTACAACGTCAATGAGTGTCCTATTTTTCCTTTTAGATACCCCATTTTTTGAGCAGTTATAGGAGCTGAGAAGCAATGTCTGATACCTTCCTTCTCACAGAACTCATGCATAAGAAGAGACTCAAACTCTGTGTCATGATCACTTCTAATCAATACAACATGAGTAGAGAACTCAATTTATATGGTCCTGAGAAACTTTGTAAGAATCTTGAAGGTATCTGACTTAGATCTCAGAAAGGATACCCTAGTGAACCTTGGGAAGTCATCCACAATAACTAAGGTATAGGATTTCCCTCCTAGGCTTTGTACAGCAATGGGTCTAAAGAGATCCATATATAGCAAATACAAAATCCTACGTGAATCACTTTTATTAATAGATTTAAAACTAGATTTAGTTTGCTTGCTTAGTTGGCAAGACCTGCAGAGACCTTCCTTCTTGTAGGGACCAGAAGGTAGACCCCTAACAAGGTTGTCTTTTGATAGCATAGCAATGTTTTTCAAGTTTACATGGCCTAGCTTTAATGTCATAAATCATTTTAATTACTAGTAATATTAAGTAAGCAGATATCAGAATTGGTAGATAGAAAATCAACTAAATATATGTTGCCTTGTTTATTTCCAATTAAAATAGTTTGGTTTTCTTTATTAGCAATAGTACAAGAAGATGAATTGAAATGTACCTGATAACCTTCATCACATAACTGACTTATGGAGATGAGGTTATGCTTGAGTCCTCTAACATATGTTACATTCTTAAATGTGACAGCTCCAATCTTCACTTCTCCAAAACCTTCTGACTGGCCACATTTGGGATCACCAAAGATAACCTTTGGCCCTAACTTGGACTTATAGTTGGATAGATTGTCCTTGCTGTCTATCATATGTTTGGAGCAGCCACTGTCCAGGTACCATGTTTGATTATTTGCTGGATAGCTTTTCACATGCAATGAAATACAATTAATTGTTCTTGACCCAGGTTACCTTGGATCCTTTGTTTTGTAGGTATGAAAAGCTAGAAATGACAGAAAATTCTGGTTAGGATTTGTATCATAAGGGGTGATATGTCCTAGGTGGTATAACCTAATCAGCTATAGGATTAAATGGTTTCCTGGAATTATTAGAGTTGTTGTTAAGATTACAGTTTTGGTTAAGTCTTTCTGGGTTCGACGAATTTCTGTGAGTTTGTCAACCAGAGTTCGACGAATTGGGTTGAGATTGTCGATCTCTGCCCAGAGAATGAACATATTCATTTTCTATACCCCACGTTCGTCGAACTCTGCTCGACGAACAATACAGAGTTCATCGATCGAAGTTAGACGAATAATTATAACTATAGTTCTCGTTCAGAGTTCGTCGATCTGGGTTCGATGAACTGGCTACTTTTCGTCGATCTAAGTTTGACGAAATCTACTGAACCTTATTTTATTTAAGGTTTTCTGATTTTTGGTTTTCAGACCTATTGATTTGGGAACATTTTTTATTGTTTGTTTATGATTTATTTTCTCTTTCCCCTTAGCAGAAACAAATTTGATTGCGGTTGTCAGTATGTTTTTCTTGAGGATGGGGGCAAACTTGATGAATCACCCAAGCATAGCTTGCCATTGAGTCTGGCATTTATAGTGCTTGTGATGTCCATCAGCTTGAGACTTCTTCCATTAAGAGTTTTCTTAAGTTGTTTAGCCTCACAAAGCTCAGTCTTTAATATTATTATTTGTTCATTATCTAAGGTTAATTCATCTTTTAACCTATTATTTTCAGAGTTGACATTCTTTAGGTTTCCTAATTTTTCCCTAAGAGTTTTAATCTCCTTTTCTGAGTTTATTAAGTCTATACACATTATTTTAAATTCAAATTTAAAAGAATCAGAACAGTAATAAAAAGAAGACAATACCTTGTTAGCTTCGGAATTTAAAACTGCTTCATTGTCTGAGTCCTCTTCTTCTGAATTGCTCCTGGAAGCATCAATTGCCATGAGGAAAACCTCTTTGTCCCTTGCCTCTTTCTCATCTTCACTGGAGCTAGAAGATGTTGATTCTTCTTCAGTCTCACTCCAGGTTGACTTCCTCCTGAAGATTTCCTGCAACCAAAGCATACCACTTCTTTAGTTGGTGTTTTATCATACCTTGGTTTGTCATCATGTCTGGAGGACTTCCTCGTGAAATCTTTTCTTGCCAACTTGTAGAATCTTTTGGCAAAAAAGCTCATAAGTTCTTCATTTGTTGAGGGAGTCTCTGACTCTTCAGCTGCCTTGAAAGCAATGATATGCTCTTTTCTTGCTGGAGGGGGTGTTCTCTGCTCATCTGCCTCCCTGAATTTAATCAGCTGTTCATATGACTTAAGTTTGCCTAATAGAGATTCAGTGGATATCTCATTTAGGCTTCTGGCTTCTTGATATGCCATATCCTTGAATCCCATGAGCATGGGAAGCACAATAGGATCTTGTCATTCACCTCAGTGAGGGTGATGTCCTTATCCAAAGTTTTTAGCTCATTGATGATTGAGCTTATCCTATTATACATTTCAGCTACTGACTCAGCTTCCTCTTTCTTGAAATTCTCATATAAGGATATGAGGTTAGATCTCGTATCCTTTCTTTCATCTGCTGATCCAGCCACCATTTGGTTTAGGGAATCTCAGATGGCTTTGGCTGAAGTGCATTCTGCAACCTTTTGGAAGATATCATCTGACATAGTCTGTGCCAGTATGTTCATTGCCTTGGCATCAGCAACCTTGGCCTTCTTCTGAGCCTCAGTCGACTCAGGTGGTGGAACTGCATTTGTGCTTGAGGCTGCTATAAATGTAGAAGCAGTGGCTTGAGGAGGACCTGTCAAGATGGAATTGTAGATATCTTCATCAATAGAATTCATATACAATTTGATTCTTGCCTTCCAGATGGCAAACCTATTTAGGTTGCAAACTGGAGGTCTGGTGCTTGCATAGTCTTTGTTCTGTGTCATTACTGTGTATATAATCTAAATAAAAATAAAGATAAAAGTTGAAATCTGATCTAACAAAGGATCTTTGGTTCAAGGGTTAGCTTGTGAACACCAAGGAATCCAAGCTCTGATACCAATTGAAAGTGAACTGTTAGATCAGGAATACTGTAGAGGGGGGGAAGGTGAATAGAGTATTCAGGGTTTATAAAATTTTCTTCTAATTTAATCTAGTGCAGGAAAAAAATTAAAACATCAATCCTAACAAATAGCCACAGCACAAAAATAAAAGAAAAGAGCAATCCAGACGACACAAGAAATTATAGTAGTTCCCCTAAACATGGGTTCATCCACTCTTCTACCACCCTGGTAGGAATCCACTCAGATTTTTGATCCGGTGCCTGACACCAATGAGCTTTTGATCAGGTGCTCAAAAACCAATCCTCAAGACTTTTGATTAGGTGACTTGTAACCAGGAATAACTTTTGAAGGGAGTTATAACCCTTTATACAGTGGGGGGGGGGGGTGAGAGATGATTGTGTCTTCTCTTTCTCAATATACAACTGAGAAGACTGGTGGATATTTGATTTTAGCACAGCCTCCCCCTGAAATATAGAATGGTTCAGGTAGAAGAAGCCTTGCTTCTGGGTGATAGTCCTTCAGTTGTACAGCCTTGATAAGCAGCTGTTCAGGAACTTCTTTGACAGATAGTGATGTAGTTGTCCTTTGAAGTATCCTGGAGTGTTGAAGACAGAAGACTCTTGATTTTGATTACGTGTTCTTCTTATTTAGATAGCTGATGATCTTCAGGAATATGGCTTCTTGTTTTATCAGAATTCTTTGTTGACAGTTAGTAATGAATCTCTTATTTCAGACTGACTATTTTCTGTGTCTGTCTTCTCTCTGTATTGTGTATCTTGTTCTATCTATCTGTCTATCTCCTTATAGGAAGAAGAGAGAAAATCTCTTTTATATTTCCTGTCAAAATGGTCTTTTGAAATTTTGAAATCCTCTGTAATCAATGCTGACGGTCTTGAGAATAAACAACATTGAATTATTTCCCCAACTGTCCCATGGAAAAACGGCAAGCAATAATCCTGGAGAAGACCATGATCAATGCCATGTCTAACGATTATATTCCAGAGAATATTTGAGCATTAATTACTCAGGAATTATTGCAGTAAGAAGGGGACAGAAGGATGGAAAATAACTAAGTTTGGATTCGTCGAACTGATAACAGAAATCGTCGAGCTGAGTTCACAGTTCGTCGAGCTGATTTGCAAGATCGTCGAGCAAAGAGCAGAACTATATTCTCTAGAAACTTTACCTTTTCTGTGTATGGAGTTTGTCGAGCTGATATCTGGTTTTGTCGACTGAAGTTCAGCAAAATGTTTCTGGACTTAGAATAATTTCAGATACTTCTGGATGAAGGTGTTGAAGTGAAGTATCCAGAATTCATCGACCTAAGAATTGGTTTCGTCGAGCTGAGGACCACTTAACTGCTGCTGGATAACTCTAGCTATTGTGTTCATAGTTCGTCGAGCTGAGAATCAAGTTTGTCGACCAAAGTATGACTCTGGACTTAGAATAAAGAGATGTTTTCTGATCTTGAAGTGTTGTAGTATAGTGTCCAAAGTTCGTCGAACTGAGTACCAAGTTCGTCGAGCTCAGCTCAGAGAATTTACTCTGAGATCATCGAGCTGAGCACGACTATCGTCGACCTGAGTTCGACAAACGTCGAACTCATTTTACTTAGTCTTTAGAAAAACTCTAAGTCTTGAGTCTCTGACAGTCTTGTTGATAGCTGGTCCATGTGATGTTGATTCTAAGGACTTGGCTTAGACTCTAGGACACAACCATGACCCTGGCTATACATTGTGGGTCATATGATCCTAACTTAGTGAACCTAGCCCAAATCTTACTAGGGATCCAACAGAAGCTCCTCTCAGAAATTTGGATTTCTCTCTCCCTCAGATAATGGAAGAAGGAGATGGCCTCATATATATACTACAAGAGCTCAGAGCTCTGTGACCTATCAAGAAATAGCTCCATGGGTAGCTCCTCCCATTCCTTCTGCTCCTCCTGCTACTACTGCTCCTGCCTCCTCAGATTTGATGACACAGATTGTACTTCTCCTTCAAGAACAGAAATCATACTTTGATATTTGTATAAAGACTGTCACTGATAAGGTAACTGCTCTAGAAACTGAGATGACCAGAGGATTTGCTGAGATCTAGCATAATACTGATCAGCTCAAATACCTTTTCCAAATTGGTGGCAAAGCCTTAGACCACACTATAACCAGTGTTGGCCAAGTTATGGAATAGGGTGTTACCCTAGCTGGTAATCAAATAGAGTGGGACAAAAGAGCTGAAGCAACCAAGATGAAGATTTGTGAAGAAGTTGGAATCTTCAAAGAAGATGTTATTACAAAGCTATCTGTTGAAGTCAGAAAGGGGGAGGGATTGGTAAAAGAATACCTAGAAAAATCTGATGCCCTCAAGAAAGAAATATTTGAAACTATGATGACAGAGATTCACAATGATGTCCTGAAAAAAATACAGTGTCAAATTTCACACATATGACACTGCTGTATGGATGCACAATCAAATCCTTCCTGAATTTGCTGCTGATCCAAACATTATCCCTCATCATTTGAATCCACTAGCTACTGATGCTCCTGCTCAAGATCCTCAACCCACTTTTTCTCCTAGGCCTGATGATTCGGTGGCCCCTCCTGATACCTATACTCAGGGTTGGGATGAAGATCCTGCAGATATTTTCTTCAAACTCCTCCCAAAATTCAGACTTACAAAAAGAAAAGAAAGAATGGTGATGGTGCCTCTGCAAGCAAGTCCATTCCTACTCCAGCTCCTGAACATGCTGAGGTTTGGTCTTCCACTTCTACGTCCCTCATCCTGGAAACACTCAAATTAGTTATGGATTACCATGAGAACCTAAATATTCACTGCAGTTCCCAGGAGTGGGAGTTGTATGAGAAATCCATGACCAAAAGGAGGATATATGACAGAGAATAAGGAAGAAATAATCCTGCTGCTACTCCAAGACCCCCCCAAGTATTATCCAAAGCCTTTCAGCTACCAAAGGAGACAGCAAGAGAAACAGGACAGGCAACATCATCAGAACTAGCTAAAAGGACTTATGAGTTGTGGAAATGATTTTTGTGGTTAATGACATTTCTGGATAATCACACTTATATAATTCTAAGTTTTTGATCTCATTATCTTTTTCATAGTCTTTTGCTTGCTTACACTGCTTTATATACTTAGCATTCTTTTTATGTCCATAATTCGGCTTAGTGTAAAGGGTTCTGACTTCTACAAATAGGGGGAGATTATTGGGTATTGTATCCACACTAACCCAGATTTGATGAAGTCATCCTTGAACTAAGATGAATTAAGTTGTATTTGATGCTTGGTTTGAGTTATGTGTTTGCAGGAATCTTATGGGAAGTGTAAACTAATGTCAGTCTACAATGGGTCACCAAACACAAGACCATATAATGTAATCCCTCATTGTGTGCTCCAAGGTGTTGACTCATGTGTAACCTCTCTATTGGGATACACTTCATATTTAAGCTCTAGGACTAAGTGAAAAGACTTGATGCTGGTCCTCCCTTAGAAGAAGAAAAATTCTGTCAAGAAAATTTCGTAAGTAAAGTACTTGAGTAGTTCTATACTTACTCGAGTAAGTTACTAGTTCATACTCAAGTAATAATACTCTTACTCGAGTAGCTAAGATAAATCCCAAGTAGTAAATTATGGCTCTCGAGTAGTTAAGACAACTACTCGAGTAGTTTCTTTTCTCCTCTCGGATTTACAGAAATTTTCTTCTCAAAATTTTCTAAGTTAAATACTCGAGTAGCTCGGTATAGTACTCAAGTAGTTTTATCTTCTGTCTCGAGTAGTTCTATTTGTCTCCAGTAGTTCATCTACTACTCGAGTAGTCCAGTATTTATACTCGAGTAATCTAGAATTCCATTCCAGAAAATTTCTCTAAGTGAATTACTCGAGTAGTCATCTTATATACTCGAGTAGTTCTATTTGTCTCGAGTAGTTCATCTTCTATACTCGAGTAGTACAGTTTTCCTGTTCCAGAAATTTTCTAAGTCTTTATCTCGAGTAGTTTCTTAATTACTCGAGTAGTTCATTCTTATATACTCGAGTAGTTCTATTTGTCTCGAGCAGTTCATTCTTATATATACTCGAGTAGTTCTATTTGTCTCGAGTAGTTCATTCTTATATACTCGAGTAGTATTTCTTATACTCGAGTAATTTACTCCACCTCTCGTGTAAGTACTCAAGTAATCGAGTATGTTATTCTTGTTACTCGAGTAGCTGATTCCTTTTCCTTTTATTTACTCGAGTAGTTGACTCCATGTACTCGAGTAATCATCTCATTCTCTATCGAGTAGTTTTTCTTATATACTCGAGTAGTCATCTTCTACCAACTCGAGAAGTGTTGCATGTACCCGAGTAGTCTTTTATATCTCGAGTATTTTACTTTGACTTTTCCGAAAATTCGTTAAGTCCAGACTAACAGTCTTATTCATAAACTTTGACGTGATTGGTCAACGTGTCTCTCATAATGACTTAATCATATTTAATCTTTTCTGATCCTATAAATGGTCTTGTCTAAACCGACAAACCCTAAGAACAATAGCGATTATTCTAAGAAGATTATTCTAAAAGAATTTTCAAGCCGCTTCTGTTTCCTCTTTCTCTCTCCAAGAAACGAAAACCACCGCCATCGCCGTCGCTGATTCTCGACCGGCTAGGGTTTCGTCTTTTGAGGATTCAGATCAAGAAGGATCTCTAGATCGAGATACGCTCAACTCCTCATCCTCTGATTAGATCGATTGTGAGAAGCCAAGAAGTTTCAGATCCATTCTTCACGAGATTTCTCTTCATAATTCTGATAAAGACGCAAAGCCTAAAAGAAGAAATTTCTGGTCGACTGTTGCAGATCTGAACAAGGGATCACTGTTTGTATTTCTATTCAAAATTTATTTCACTTTTGTAGGAGAAATTTCTCCGAGTGTAGGAGCTTTTGTCTCCGAGATTGTAGGAAGTTTTACCTTCCGAGTGTAGATCCCTTTTGAGGATCGAGATTGTAGGAACATTGTTCCGAGGGTAGGATTGATTTTCAATCCGAGATAGTGGAGTAGCCGAGTCTAGTGTATTGCTAGATCGGTGAGGGAAAGTGGATGTACCCAAGGTTGGGGAACCACTATAAATCTTGCCTCGTCTGTGTTTGATTGGTAGATAGATCTGTGCATTGGTTTGAAATTTTTTATTCCGCAAAAAGACGCACATTTCACCTATTCACCCCCTCTAGGTGATTTAGGTAGGCAACTATTAACTTTTAGTCCTGGTGTACACGACCTAGGAAACCGGCGTGCCCCGGGGCCGTGTCCCGCTCGGGTGAGATGGAGATTTTGATGTGTGAAGTACACGGCTGCTGGTCACGGGCGTGTCAGGCGTGACACGGGCGTGTAGGGTGTGACATGGGCGTGTCACATGGCCGTGTATTGGTTGGATTTGAGTCGGTTGACTGCCGCTTAAGTGACACGGCCTGTGTCACAGGTCGTGTCAGGCCGTGTTCAACCTTTTCTTGGGCAAATCTGAGCCATTCGTTTCCCTTATCCTGGATCCAATGGCCAGGCTCCTTCCATGTGGTTATAAGGCCGAGAATGAGGTATCTTTCCCTCATTTTCAACTTCCTCTTCTTCTTCTCATTTCATTTCCAAGAGAGAGAGAGAGAGAGAAAGGCCAAGGGAAGGAAAGGAGGAAGAAAACCAACTGCTGGAGGAGATGCAGAGTGCAGATTGAAGATCCGAGAGCGGATTCTTGAAGGCAAAGCCGAGGCGTTGACTTCCATCCGGCTACTTCATGGCGCCGAAGCTATCTTCAAGGGTAACGATCTCCTTCTTGGACATCGAATTCCTTTCTTTATGCATGTGCATGGAATCCTCCACCAAGAGGTGGATATCGTAAGCGATTACTTGGTTGAGTCTCCATCTAGAGCCGGAAGTGTGAAGTACGGCATAGGTATGATGTGTGAAGCCCATCTGGACCGTTAGTCTGGATTGATGATGGATATGGGTAAACCGGAGAAGACTCCGTGGATTTGATGATATGAAAGGTTTATGGTTTGTCATATGGATGTATGATTGTATGGATGTTGATTATGGATGGATGGAGGCTTTGGTTAAGCTCCTGGTTGTGATGAGAGATCAATTGGTAGAAACGCCTGGGGAGCGCGAGATAAACCCGTCCTGCTACACCACTAGGGTGGGTTGATCTGGATTAGTGAGGGATCGATTGGTTATAACGCCCACGATTTTTTCGATAATTTTATTTGAATGGGCAACGTCATATTTATGACGTCGTGTCGTTACTTTTAACGTCAAGTTGACGGCGCAATGCCGTTAAGGCATTTTCGCGTCTGTGCGGTCGAGTCGGCCGAATTCTTGGTGTAATGGGAAAATTTTGCATTTGGAATTTAGGTTAAGTGATATTGGACTTGCTCATCAAGTTTCGTCGCAATCCGAGCATTTTTGGAGTTTCGGCGCGCGATTGAAGTTTTGGATTGTTTATGTTCGTCGTATAATTTGAAGATTAATATCTCCGGAATGGCTCGTCAGATTCTGGTTTTGACTTCGTCGTTGTGTTCGTAGCGTCAGTATTCGCCTACGGCTTGTGTTTCGTTCAATTCGGCGCGTGTTTGTGTCTCCGTTTTGATCTCGTAATTTTCTTATTCAAAAATATATAAATATGAATATTTTATTATTAAAGTACTATTCAAAAATGTCTTTAACTATTCATTCATATTGATCAAAAGGATATATTTGTAAAAAAATTGTTCCTTATGCAAATTCTTTTTTGATCTACAGTAATCTCACTCGAGTAACTACTATGTCTCTCGAGTAATTCTATTGGAGTACTAGTGTGCTCATTCCTTCTTTATCGAGTGCTTCATTTTAAATTTTTATTTTTACTCGAGTACCTCATATGCCTCTCGAGTGCCTGTTTATTTACTCGAGTGATTTTTTTATAATTACTCGAGTGATTTTTCTTATACCTACACGAGTGATTATTTCCCTACTCGAGTAATTTTTTCTGGACCTACTCGAGTGATTTATCTGCTACTCGAGTGATCTTTCTGGACCTACACGAGTGATTATTCTCCTACTCGAGTGATTTTTCTTACCTCACGAGTACCTTTTTTTGTTATACTCGAGTACTTTTGTTATACTCGAGTACTTTTTATATTTACTGGAGTGACTATTTCTGCCTACTCGAGTAGCCGTTTTCTACCTCTCGAGTACCCGTAAGCTTGTTCTCGTGTAGTCCATTGCAATTTGTGTTCGGGAGCCTTTTTGAGTGTCAAAACGATGTCGTGTGGAAAAATAGTTAACATGAAATTTGTGCGTCTCGACGAGATCTACAACTTTCATGTTGGCTACCTTTCGATTTGAGGTCATCCTAAACCTTTATTTTCGTCTTCCGCGCACCCATGTGTAAATACTCCGTTTTTGGACAGAACATTATATATATATATATATATATATATATATATATATATTTATATATATATATACATATTTATACCAGAGAAAATTTCTTCATCTTCTCCGATCATTTCCTCCCGAACCAGAGCGGCGTGGGAGAGAGAGAAAATATTTCGTGAACCTTTCGGAGGCCGCCGACGGTGCTCCGGTGCTCGAAATCTTTATCCGAACTTAGATCCGGAAAGCTCTCGCCGAGAGCTACGCCATCGTGGTAATATCTTCCCCGTTTCTTGAGATTTCTCATTAGGGTTTTTCGGCCCTAACCTCTTTTTCGGCCGTTCTTATTCAGATTTTGATTCCTCCCGTATCATTTTGCCCCGATCTACAACGTGGAGTGATTCAGAGGATTTTTCCGGTTAAACAAAGGCAAGTGGTGGTTTCCCCCCATTTCTCCTTGTCCGATTTGATGGTAACGAATGATTTTTGTTCCTTTATCTTCTTTCCAAGTTATATCTATGTCTAATCCTTCGATCACTTGAAAATTTATAAATCTTGTTCTTCCAAATTATTGTTACGATTAACCTTCTCAATGATCACATGATGTTGTAATGTTTTGTCATGGGGAACTTAATTTTTTGTCCGGATATATTTGATCATTCTTGATGTGTCTTATTGACTGTTTAAACGTCTTATTTATTGTTATTGAACGTATTAGAGTTTAATTAGGTTTGTAAATAGTTTCTAAGGGTTGATCAACCATGTCTTGTATCTAGTAATGTCAAGTAGAATCTGATGAGCCAAATCTCGAGATATGTGGTGTTTTCTTAGTGGTTTTCTTGATTGCGGGAGTTAGTGGACGATTCCACCTCCGCAGTGTTTGTTTCCTTCATTAGTGCCCTGTGGAAGTCTACCTGGTTTTTGGGTGTCTGCGGTGTATGGTGGAGAGTATGAGACACCCTTGCTATTAGACAGATTTTATATTCGTGTAGGTGTGCCCAAGAGTGACCACCTCGCCCGTGTTTTTGGGTGGTGTGTCCACGAGTGACCACCTCGCCCGTGTTTTTGGGTAGAGTCGACCACAGGTGCCTAATAAAGGTTTTGTATTTCTTCCTTACAAATTATTCATGTTGTCACCTTATAGCCTCGTGCGTCTGGTGTACTATTATTGTATGTGACGAATCACGTAAGAGTTTTTTTTTCCCGATGATGACTTGTTCCTCTTTTTGTGCTTTATTTTAGTACTGTTGGTCTTGGGTTGGTACCCCTTTGACCTTTGTTTATTTTGGCTTATTAATTTCTACCACCATATGTGCTTTCTTACTGAGGTGTTCTGTATTTGGAATGCCTCAAGTTCAGAGCAGTAGCGGATATCAGAGCTAGTTTTGGAGTTTCTCGGCGACAGTGTTGGCCTTGGTTGTTACCTCGTCTTAGCGAGGTAGATTGTTGTTTATTTAGTTACTGGTTCAGACTTACTTTTTTGTAAGTGGGTTCGTGTCTGTTGTTGGCGCCCACAGAATTGTTACTTGTTTGATACTTGCTAGCTGCTTATTTCTCTATATGTGGATGTGGATTACTTGCTCTCTGAGAGGATTTATGCTATAATGCATATTAGGTATTTTTAAGAATAAAATCTATTACTATTACTTCATGCACTGCATAATTTAAAAACTTTAACTTATTATATTTAGCGACCGTAAAAGCTATCCTTACTACTATTATAAATTTATAGTCTTGCATAGCATGAGTTGTCCTTTGGGGATGTTTATACTCATGTAGGATGTCGGAGTCAATCTAAATAAGTATTTTTCCGTAGCGTATACTTATATTTTGATTTGTGGACTAAATGAGCGATTAAGACAAGGGATACGGCTAACTATTGCACTTAACTAATTTTTTCCTTAAAATAACTTAAACAATCTTTCTTCATATTTAAGTAGGTGTCTGCCTGAGCGTCCGCAGTTATCCCCTACTGACGTGACATCATGATG
This sequence comes from Platanthera guangdongensis, assembly GCA_039583875.1. Taxonomy (NCBI): domain Eukaryota; kingdom Viridiplantae; phylum Streptophyta; class Magnoliopsida; order Asparagales; family Orchidaceae; genus Platanthera; species Platanthera guangdongensis. The sequence goes on along the minus strand of CM077164.1, from coordinate 55,964,084 downwards.
CGCATTTTCCCTTAATCTGATAAGTTATTATATGCGGTGAAAATGCGGGTTGTGACATTGGTGACAATGCTTGGGGAGTCGAGTTAAACCGTCTTACTGTACCACAAGGGTGGGTCGATCAGGAATAGGTGAGGGGTCAATGGGTGGTAATGCCTGGGGAGTATCGATAACACAGCTTGCTACCCCACATGTTGTGGGTCGATCTGCTCTGGTTGTTTATGGATGCTGCGAGGTTAGTACCTCTGAGTGGTATGGACGGGATGTCGTCAGCGTGGGGCTGGTGGACTAAGATCGAACCGCTTAGCCAATAATTTAAAAACCTCTGATCAGCGGTGGATGACTGGTATATCCGGTCCACCATGAAGGTGCCCTGAGCACACGGAGCGTCGGGTGGATACCGGCATTTGTGATATGGTTGTGATTGGTAGATTGATAGAGATTACGATATGGCAATGCATACAGGGAAGGAACCACTGCCCCGGGTAAGGGGTAGTGTCGTTATAATTGGTCAGTTTGTGTTGACTGTTACTTTGATTGCCGCTCTTAGGTGGATAATGACTTGCAGGTGCTGATGATGGCGTTGAACTGAGCAGAATGCTGGATTGCTGCTAAAGGCCCTCAAAGACCGTGTGAAGCGTGTTTGGAGGTGTCGATGTACGAAACTGTATTTGTGAAAAGAGAAACCTGTAAGGCCATAAGGCCATGGGTGTGTGTGTTGTATACATTCCAGTTTTGATATATAAATGTGGAGTTTGTATATTCGTGGACATTTACTGAGCTGAGTTCATAGAACATAAAATGCTACGGTAGAATGATTTGAGTTAGGGTACGAGTAGATTTTGATTTCCACAAGTAATTTCGCCGCTTGTCTATGAAATATGGTGTGGGGCCCCAGCCGGACCCACCGTTATATTCCATGTGACGAGTGGGGCGTTACATTCAGTCAATATCTCCTTTGAATTTTTTGAATTCTAGCATTAATTGTTGATAGCCTGGAGAGAATGAAATACGGTTGGAATGTCTGTCATAAATGAATTTCCCCAACTGTCCCTAATAAAACAAGCAAGTAATTATCTTGATGAAGACCATAATCAATGCTGCAACTAACGGCTATATTCAGAGAATATATGCACTAATTACTCAGGACAATACTACTAAATAATATGGAATAAGGACAGAAATTGAGGAAAATACCAAGTTTGAAAATGCACAAAAATCGTTGACCAGAGGACAGATTTCGTCGACCTGAGAATATGGTTCGTTGACCTGAGAATTCCAGTTCATCGACCTGAGCTCTGCGAACTGCGTACTTAGAATGACTTGCCAAATCTGTAGTCTGAGTTCGTTGAGCTGAGATTCTAACTTCGTCGACATGAGTTCAGAGAAAGTATTCTGAACATATTGTGTTGAAGTTGAGCTTCCAGAATTTCGTCAACTTGAGTTCGAATATCGTCGAGCTCAGCTCAGAGAATAATCTCTGAGTTTGCCGAGCTGAGTTCGAGGAACGTAGAACTAACTTTCTGAACTGATTTTCTTCTAAGTCTTGAGTCTTCTTAGGTCTTCTACTGGCTGGTCCATCAAGGTTGAATCTAAGGACTTAGCCTAAACTCTAAGACACAAAGTCATGACCCTGGCTATACAAGGTAGGTCAAACATCCTAATTAGTGAACCTAGCTCAAATCCAACTAGGGATCCAACAATCTCCTCCTATTTGGGTGAGGTCACTAATAACAATAGAAACATTCACAAAGTAGAAAAGATATATCTGGCAGAAAAATTAAAACATTCAACAGATATTTATAAAGTAGCTTTGTGAAATAACAATAAGAGTTCAAAAAATATAAAAAATTAAGCAGAATGTTCAATTCTTTTTCTTCAGCTTTTACTTTTCCTTGTTTCCTTTATCAGGACTTCCAGAAGGCTGTCTCAATATGATTTCTCTGTTTGGGTTGACAGCTTCTCTCTTTGACATTGTCATATCAGTAGAACAAATTATATTAAGAGAAGTGGCTCTAGGTACTACAGCCTCTGGATGTAATTGCATATTATCATCTACATTAAAGAACTTATTTGTTTTTGCATACCTGTTCAATTCTTCTTTTCTGTATTTAGCATAGTAGAGTACTGAGATGGATCCTTTCTTTCAGCTTTAGCCTTATTTATCAGTGATAATCCAACCAATTCCTGGAACCTTGCCATTCTAGCAGTAGTAGCTGTTTCAGGATCCTCAAATGGAATGAGAGGATGCTCTGGCTTCTTAGGACTGTCAGCTTTAAATGGTTCAGGAACTTGTTGTTGTTAAGGATATTGTTGTTGTTGTTGATGTTGATGCCTGCTGGAAGGATACCTCTATTGGCTGCTTCCTTGAGAGGATGAGGATCTACCATGTTATCTTTGGTATGTTTGAGAATATCTGGTAGACCTCTGAGAAGAACTACTTGAAGCACCTACAGCAAGTGGAGGAGAAGGTGGATTTTTCCTGTATCTTTGAGGAGGTGGAGGAGGAGAGTATCTCTTGCTTTTCTTCTTAGCTTTCTGCTCATTCTTTGATAGCCACATCCAAGCTGGCATACCCTTGTAAGGAGTGATATTTTGCATAATATAATATGGGGTATCATGAGTGGGATTATGTTTTGGTGAAGCTTGAGGAACAACCTTTCTTTTCTTAGAACCTTTCTTCTTAGTCTTTGGCTCGTCATCATAATCATCTTCCTCATCTTCATCATCAGAAGATCCCTGAGGATTATCATATAAGGCATTAATTTCCTTTATAGCTTCTGCAGATATCAGCAACTTTTCAGCCTGAGGAGAAGTTGGAGGTAGAACAACTAATTCAGTAGCTTTTCAGCAACTAATAGATTCACTTGTTCTATATCTGCCATCATGATCTCATCCAGATCTGGCATGGGACTGTCATCCATCTTGAATGTTGGAGGAGAGAGGCTTTGGGAGGGGATGATACAATGAAAGAATCTGCTCTTGGTGGAGATGCAACAACTCGAGCCTCTGTACTTGAAAAATTGGCCATGAGTTGCATGACAACTTTGAGGCTTATTGGAGAAGTGTAAGGAACTATAGCCATAGAAGGCTTTATGTTGTTTTCTGGAAGAAAGTTCAAATGAACTGTATCAAAAGTATTTAACAAACTCAAAATATTTACTATGGGATTGATAATATAATCACCAACAGTGTTTATTCCAGCTATAGCTGTCTCATCTATATCTATATCAGAATCAATGAAATCAATTAAATCAGCAGGGATAACTATGTCTGTTGCTACTTCTGCTGCTACTTCTGCTTCAGTTTCTACTGCTGCTTCTGTTGCTGCTTCTACTACTGCTTCTGTTATAGTTTCTGTTGCTGCTTCTACTAGAGCTGGAGCTACTTCTTCATGGAGTATCTCCCCCTGCCTGGATTCAATAGGCACTGGGGCCAGGCTCCTGACTGAAGGAGGGACAGAGAAGGCAGAGAGGTGGGCAGCAAGGGATGAGATGGAAGTAGCAATAGGGGAAATAACCTATGCTATCAGGTGTTTGATGAGTGGTGTCAGAATTGCTAGAAGAGGTTGAATGGAATTGGGGTCCAATTGCGGGAACTTAGAAGGTGTCTGAGTGGATACAGAAGGATGGATGGGAGATGATGGTGGAGGAGAAGGTAAAGAATCTGGCATTGGCTCATGTTCAGGTGATGGAGTATAAAGGGGGATGACAGTAGGTCAAAAGAAGGTAGTGATAGAATGTTGGAAAGGGGGATGTTATCTAGATGTTGTGGTAGAGGAGATGAGGGTGGTGTACCATGTTGTGATGGAGTTGGTGTACCATGTTATGATGGAGTTGGTGTACCATGTTGTGATGGAGTATGTATTGGAGATGATGGAGGTGTTGGAGTATGGACTGTGGTATGAACTGGTGAAGAGAGATGAATTGGGGAAGTTAGAGGTGGTGGAGGTGGAGGTGGAACATCTTCAGCAGGGTGGGGAGTGGCTGTAGTAGCCCTTATACTCTCAGAAGATCTGGAGGAAGAGGAGGGAGCCTTGGATGGCTTGGTGATATTCCTCTCCCACCAGCCAAAGAGGGCACAAGTAATCCTCTTGGAGGCATTAATGAATATGGTCGGTGTGACCAGGGATTCAGCAGCCTTGGCTTGAAGGAAGATTCCCAGAATCTTTCCAAAGCACACCTCTTTCTTGGTGTTCTTCTTTCTAATCATCTCAAATATTATTCTAGCCCAGTTCACAGGTTTCTTGTTTACAACAGCACACATCACAAGGAATTGATGCCTAGTGATGTAGTCATGGGTTGTGTGCTTGCCCAGCAGTACCTTCCCGATAACATCTGCTAGAAACTTGTAGTCAGCAGATAGATGTTTCTTCAACAGTTTGTTGGGTGGGTCTCTAGAATAACCCATTTTAATCAACATTTCATCAAATTCAGCACTATCAATCTCTGATTCTTCTTCACCATTAACTAATCCGAAAATGTCTGTTAAGACGGCGGGTGTAAGAGATATCACGTTACCTGATATGGTGACCGTCATGGTATCATCATCTGGGTAGGAGGAGGTGTAAACCTATTCTCTTATTTCTGTCTCAGCTATCTTCATCCTTATGGTCATCAGATTCTTTAGCTGTTGATCTTCAAATAATTCCAGAATTTTCAGGAAGATTGGGTCAAAATGTTGGAATGACTCGAAGTCGATATTGTTGGATCCCTAGTTGGATTTAGGCTAGGTTCACTAAATTAGGATGTTTGACTCAACATGTATAGCCAGGGTCATGTATGAGTCCTAGAGTATAGGCCATGTCCTTAGAGTTAACACTGCATGGACTAGCCATCAACAAACTGCAGAAGACTCAAGAATTAGGGAAATTTCAAAGACTCATAAAATGAGTTCGACGATAGTCGTGATCAGCTCGACGAACTCAGAGAAAATTCTCTGAGCTGAGCTCGACGAACTTGGTTCTCACGTCGATGATCTCTGGACATTATACTTCAACATTCCAAGTCCAGAATTCTTCTCATTGAACTCCAGTCGATGAAGTTAGAATATCAGCTCGACAAACTTGGATCTTAGGTTGACGATTTCTGGATCATCTACTTAAATATTTTAAGACCAGAAACGCTTAAATATTTTAAGTCCAGAATCATACTTCAGTCGACGAATTCATCCTCTCAGCTCGACGAACTTAGACCACATTCTCTACAAACTTTATCAACTAGCAGTTAGATGTTCTCAACTCGACAAAACTAGTTCTCAGGTCGACGAACCTAGTTCTCAGGTCAACGATTCCTGGAAACTTTACTTCAACATTCTTAAGGACAAGAAACATCTCACTAAACTACAGTCAACGAAGTTAGAATCTCAGCACGACGATCTTGATGCCCAGAATTGGCAAGGTTGTAGAAAAAGCAGTTATTTGTTCTTAGGTCGACGATCTTGAAGCACAGAATTAGCAAAGTTCCAGAGAAAGCAGTTAACTCTTAGTTCGACGATCTTGGATCTCAGCTCGACGAACAACTATTATCTGGTCGACGAACTTGACTTCTCAGCTCGACGAACTCTGGACCCAGGTCGACGAATTCTGTTCTCTGCTCAACGATTTCTGTGAAGTTCCAGACTTGGATATTTCCCTCCCTCTGTCCTTATTTATTGCAATAATTCCTGAGTAATCAATGCTTTATATTCTCTGAATATTACTGTTAGAAGCAAGCATTGATTATAGACTTCATCAGGATTATTTCTTGATGTTTTTCCATGGGACAGTTGGGGATATCAATCAATGCAAATATTCTCCAGGCCATCAACATTTAATGAAGGAAGAAATTCAAAATTCAGAAGGAAGATTTCATGGAAAATATAAAAAGGATTTTTCGTCTTTCTTCTACAGACAGACAGAATAAGGATCTTCTTCTTCCTTCTCGACTGAACACAGAGAACAACATACACAGGGCAATAACACAATAAAGATACAAGAAGCCCTAGCCCTTGACTAGAGAAATTACAGCAAGCTAAAGAAGAAGAAGAACATACATTCAAATCAAGAGTCTTCTTCCTTCTTCATCTCAGGATTCTTCAAAGGACAACAAACACTCTATCTGTCAAGAAGCTCCGAGATACCTGCTGGTCAAGGCTGAAATATTGAAGACCTACTCACCCTGCAACAAGGCTTAAATCTTCCTGAGTTCAATATCTCAGGGGGAGCTTTTGCTAACATCATATATCCACTAAGTCTTCTCAATTGTATTTTGAGAAAGATAACACATCATCACTCTCTCATCCCCCACTGTAAAAAGGGTTCTTTAACTCCCTTCAAAAGTTATTCCTGGTTGCAAGTCTCCTGATCAAAAGACTTGGGTCGGTTTTTGAGCACCTGATCAAAAGCTCATTGGTGGCAGTTACCTGATCAAAAACCTGAGTGGATTTCTGCCAGTGTGTTAGAAGAGTGGATGTACCCAAGTTGGTGAACCACTATAAAATTCTTGTGTTGTCTGGATACACATTTTTTTTTGTTCTTGCTGTGGCTATGTTACTTAGGTTTGCCGTGTTAATTCTAGTTAGTTTGACATTTGCAGTACCTGTGGTAGGTTAGGTTACCTTAGGATTGCTCTTTAAATTACTGCATAGTTTCCGTATCAAATAGCTTCCCAATTCTGACCCTTTAATTTACATCAAAAAGCTGTTATAGTTTTAAAGTTACTTTATTCCCCCCCCCCCACCCCCCCCCCCCCGCTAGAGTATATCAGGTTTAACCCCTAACTTTCAATTGGTATCAGAACAAAGTTCCTTTGATTGTACAAGTTAACCCTTGAATCAAAAGATCCTGTGTTAGATCTGACTTTTATTTATACTAGGTTTTTATTCACAGCATGGCACAGAACAAAGACTATGCAAACACCAGACCTCCAGTATACAACTTAAATAAGTTTGTCATCTGGAAGGCAAAAATCAAATTATATATGAATTCTATTGATGAGGACATCTACAATTCCATTTTGACAGGTCCTCCTCAACAATCTACATCTATAACAACCTCAAGCACTCATGCAGTTCCACCACCTGAGTGGACTGAAGCCTAGAAGAAAGCAAAGGTTGTTGATGCCAAAGCCATGAATACTCTAGCCCAAACAATGTCTGATGACATTTTCCAAAAAGTGGTCGAATGCACATCAGCTAAGGCCATTTGGGACTCTCTCAACCAAATGGTAGTTGGATCAGCTGATGAGAGGAAAGATATAAGATCCAATCCCATATCCCAATATGATAACTTCAAGAAGGAGGAAGCAGAATCTGTTGTAGATATGTATAATAGGATGAGGTCAATCATCAATGAGCTGACGACCTTGGATAAGGACATCACCCACACTGAGGTGAATGAAAAAATCCTTATGTGCTTCCCAAGCTCATGGGATTCAAGTATCTGGCCAATCAAGGAGGTCAGAAGCTTAAATGAGATTTCAACTGAATCTCTTTTGGGAAAGCTCAAGTCCTATGAGTTGCTCATTAAATCTAGAGAAGCAGCAGAGCAAAGGACACCTCCACCAGCAAGGAAGGAACATAACCTGGCATTCAAGGCTGTTGAAGAATCTGAAGCCTCAACAGTCAATGAAGAGTTGATGAGTCTTTTTGCCAAGATTTTTTATAAAATGGCAAGGAAAGATTTCAGAAGAAAGTCATCCAGGCATTATGACAAGCTAAGGTATGACAAAACTCAAACTAAAGAGGTAGTTTCCTTTAGCTGCAGGAAACCTGGACACTTCATCTCAGAGTGTCCAGAGAATCAAAAGAAAGAAAGAAGAAGAGAGAAGGATTGAAGAAGACAGCAAAGCAGCAGGAGTTCCTCCAGCAAATATAAAAAGAAGGAGAAAGGTTTTGTTGCTGAATCCTGGTGTGAAACTAAGGATAAATACACATCCTCAAGTTCCAGTGAAGAAGAAGAAGAGGCATGGGCCAAGGAAGTCTGTCTCGTGGCCATTGATGCCTCCAAAAGTCAATCAGAAGAAGAAGAATCTGACAATGAAGAATCTTCAGAAACAGAAGCTGATCAGGTACTTTTATCTTTTGACTATAATTCTGACAATTTAAAAATTGAATTTAAGACTATGTGTATTGACTTAATAAATTCTGAAAAGGAAATCAAAACACTTCGGGAAAAATTAGCTAATCAAGAAACTCTGATTGCTGAAAACACCAAGTTAAAAGAAGAACTTACACTATTTAATGAACAAATTATTGCTTTAAAAACTGAACTATGTGAGGCCAAACAACTTGAGAAATCTCTCAATGGGAGAAGTCTTAAGCTGATGGACATCACAAGCACAATCAATGCCAGATTGAATGGCAAACTGGGCTTGGGTGCATCATCAAGTTTACCCCCCATACTGAAGAAAAACATATTATCCACACCAATAAAATTTGTATCTGCTAAGGGTAAAGAAAAAGTAGATAGTAATAATTCCAATCAACCTGAAATTAAACACAAAAATAAGGAATGAAGAAAGGATAAGAAAATTAATATGCAGAACAATGTTCAGCAGATTTCGTCGAACTCAGATCGATGAAATATGGCCAGTTTGTCGAACTCAAGTCGATGAACTCTGAACGTAGATCTATATAATAATTATTCGTATTACTGCAATCGACGAACGTGTATGGTTCGTCGAGAAGAGGTCGACAAACTTGGGGCACAGAAAATGACTATGTTCATTCTCTGAGCAGAGATCGACGATCACATCTCATTTCATCGAACTCTGATCGACGAACTCACAACTATTCGTCGAACCCAGTCAGACTTAGTAAAAATCAGAAATATGACAACAACTCTAATCAAACTAGGAAACCATTTAACCCACTTCCTGATTGGATAATTCCACCTAGAAGATATCACCCATTAGGATATAAATCATAACCTGATTTTTCTGTGATTTCAAGTTTTTCCTATCAGCAAAACAAAGGACCCAAGGTAACCTGGGTCAAGAACAATTAATTATTTTCTCTGTGGGTAAAGAGCTGTCCAATTGTTAATCAACTATGGTATCTGGATAGTGGATGCTCCAACCACATGACTGGCAGCAAGGATAACTTATACAATTACAAATCCAAGATGGGACTAATGGTAATCTTTGGTGATTCAAAGTGTGGCCAGTCTGAAGGCTATGGAGAAGTAAGAATTGGAGCAGTCACATTCAAGAAGGTGACCTATGTAAGAGGACTCAAGCATAACCTCATCTCCATAAGCCAATTATGCGATGAAGGTTATCAGGTACACTTTAACTCAACATCTTGTACAATTTCAAATAAAGAAAAACAAATTGTTTTAATTGGAAATAGACAAGGTAACATATACATAGTAAATTTTCTTTTTTCCAATTCAGATATTTGTCTGCTTAATATTGTTTGCAATCAAAGTGAATTATGGAATAAAAGGTTAGGACATGTTAACATGAAAAATATTGCTAGGCTATCTAAAGACAACCATGTGAGAGGTTTGCCTTCTGGTCCTTACAAGAAGGAAGGCCTCTACAGGTCTTGTCAACTAGGTAAGCAAACTAAATCTAGTTTTAAGTCAGTTAATAAAAGTGATTCACCTAGGATCTTGTACTTGGTATACATGGACCTCTTTGGACACATTGCTGTACAGAGCCTCGGAGGGAAATCCTATACTCTAGTCATTGTAGATGACTTCTCAAGATTCACTTAGGTGTTTTTTCTGAGATCTAAGTCAGATACCTTTAAAGTTCTTACAGATTTTCTCAGGACCATACAGATTGAGTACTCTACTTATGTTGTATTGATCAGAAGTGATCATGGTACAGAGTTTGAGTCTCTTCTTATGCATGAGTTCTGTGAGAAGGAATGTATCAGGCACTGCTTCTCAGCTCCTAGAACTGCCCAATAAAATGGGGTTGCTGAAAAGAAGAATAGAGCCTTGATTAAAGCAACAGGCACATTTCTTGCAGATGCTTATATGCCACTATCCTTTTGGGCAGAGGCTGTAAGCACAATAAATTTTGTACTGAACAGAAGTTTGATACATAAGCTTAAGAATAGGACTCCCTATGAATTACTTAAAGGGAAGAAACCTAAAATGACCTATTTTAAAGTATTTGGTTGCATATGTTATATACATAATAACAACAAGAAATATATTAGAAAATTTGAAGCTAAGGCTGAAGAGGGAATTTTTCTAGGATATTCCCAAGTAAGCAAAGCATATAGGGTGTTTAATAAATAATCTTTAAAAATTGAGGAATCTATACATGTAACTTTTGATGAAGCTAACATGTCTTACAAGGAGAAAGAGATTTCTACCAAAAGCACCTTGCAGGTACCTCACTTGTGTGAGAACGTGGATGGACTAAGCCTCACCCAAGAGGCTCCAACACATCCTTCTCCACAAGTTGATGAAGACAGTGAAGAAGAACCTTTGGAAGAAGTTGAACCTCATATAACAACAAACATAATTCCACAAGAGGAATTAATTCCAATTGTTGTTGCTGAACCAACTCCACCCACTGACTTTGTCACACTAAGGGATCACCCCAGATCTTAAGTGATTGGAGACATGTCAGTAGGTGTACAGACAAGGCATGAACTCAACCAAGATGTGATGCATGCCTGTTTTCTCTCTCAAGTTGAACCTCAATCCATAAAATATACTGAGCAAGATCCCCACTGGATCATTGCTATGCAAGAGGAACTCAACCAATTTGAGAGATGTAGAGTTTGGGATTTAGTTCCATGACCCAAGGACTACTCAATCATTGGAGCTAAATGGGTATATAAAAACAAATTAGAAGCCCAAGGTATAATTGTGATAAACAAGGCTAGGCTTGTTACTCAAGGTTATAGGCAAGAAGAAGGGATAGACTATGACCAAACATTTGCACTAGTTGCAAGGTTAGAGGCAATCTGAATTTTTCTTGCCTATGTTGCATACAAGAAGTTTAAAGTTTATCAAATGGATGTCAAGAGTGCCTTCCTGAATGGAGTACTGAAAGAAGAGGTTTATGTTGAACAACCTCCAGGTTTTATCACTCCAACCAATCCCTCATATGTTTTTAGATTGCATAAAGCTCTCTATGGTTTAAAGCAAGCTCCAAGAGCTTGGTATGAAACCTTAGCTAGCTTTTTGATAGAGCATAAATTCACTAGAGGCATAGTAGATAAAACATTATTCACTAGGCACCATAAGGATCAAACCTTGTTAGTACAAATATATGTGGATGATATTATATTTAGGTCTACTGATTCCAAACTATGCATGAGGTTCTCTGACCTCATGCATTCAAAGTTTGAAATGAGTAGCATGGGTGAGCTCTCCTATTTCCTTGGTCTCCAAGTGAAGCAGCTACCTGATGGCATGTTCATCTCCCAGGCTAAATATGCTAAATAGCTTATTAAGAAGTTTGAGATGGTTGATGCCTCAGCAAAGAAAACACCTATGGCCACTAATGTTATAATAGATTTTGATCCACATGTGAAACCTATTGATCAGAAGTTATATAGGGGCATTGTTGAGACCCTACTATACATTACAACAAACAGACCAGACATAATGTTTGCCACATGTATTTATGCTAGGTTCCAAGTGAACCCTAAAGAATCTCGCCTAATTTTTCTAAAAAGAATTTTGAGATATATAAAGAGTTGTCCTAGTGTAGGCCTTTGGTATCCTACTGAGTCAGAATTTGAGTTAACTGGATACTCAGATGCTGACTTTGCTGGATGCAGTGAAGATAGAAAAAGTACATCAGGAACTTGCCAGTTCCTTGGTATGAGATTAGTGTCTTGGTTCTGCAAGAAACAATCATCTTTGTCTACATCAACAGCTAAAGCAGAATATATAGCAGCTTGCAGTTGCTGTTCACAGATGTTGTGGATTCAGAATCAACTCTTGGACTATGGTTTCAACTTAAATAATTCAACTCTCTTATGTGATAACACAAGTGCTATATCTATAGCACAAAATCCAGTTCATCACAGTAGGACTAAGCATATAGACATTAGGTATCACTTCATTAGAGAGGGTGTAGACAAAAACAAAATTAAACTTGTCTATATCTACACTGATTTACAAAGAGCTGATATTTTCACCAAACCCTTGGATGAAAGAAATCACTTGTTCTTCATAAATCATCTTGGAATGATCAAATGAGAAGCTTTAATTTAATTTCTGTCTACACTCGATGAATTTTTCAATGTTTGTCAAATGGAGTTCGATGAACTGGGAAAAGTTCTTGAGATATTCGTCGAATGGAGATCGACGAACTCTCTGTGAGTGAAGTTATTTTTGTCGAACGGAGATCGATGAATCTGCTTCTAAAAACTTTCATCGAACGGAGCTCGGCGAAATGTTTTCAAATCTTCAGACCGAGCTCGACGAATTATTTAACTACAAATTATTTCGTCGACCTCAGATTGAAGAATTATTTCATTTTCATGGAACGGAGTTTGTCGATTCATATTCTGGAAAGCCTTATATCTAGGTTTTCTTCGACCTCCGTCCCACGCTTTCAGTTCCTTTGCACTTGATCTTCGTTTTTCTCTTGCAGGTGTACTAATGGCCGTTCCAGCAGGAAGTCTTGCGGCAATGAAATTCGATACAGGATTTGATATAGACTTTGAATCATTTCAACACTCAGACCCAATATTCTAGGACATTCTGAAACTACTTGAAGATCAGCAGTTGAAGAATCTGATGTCCATTAGGATCAAAATAGCTGGCACTGAGATCAGAGAGTGGGTCTACACTTCTTCCACCACCGATGAGAACACCATGACAGGGACAATATCGGGTAATGCAGTTTCTCTCACCCCCGTCATTCTGACTGAAATCTTTGGATTAAATAATGGTATAGAAGAATTAGAGATTGAAAATGAAGAGTTTGATGAGATGCTGTGTATGATGGATTATTCTGGAGAAACCCCGAATAAGCTGCTAAAGAAACACCTCGATGCCGAGTATAAATTTCTCGCAGATATTGTGGGCAAGGTCTTGCTGGGCAAGCACACTGCCCATGATTACATAACCAGACATCAGTTCCTGTTAATGTGTGCAGTGGTGAACAAGAAGCTGGTTAACTAGGTCCAGATTTTGTTTGAGCTGATTAAGAAAAAGAATAATAAAAAGGAGGTTTGCTTTGGCAGAATCTTAGGAATCTTCCTAAAGGAAAAGGCTGCAGAATCCCTGGTATCCCCGACCATATTCATCAATGCCTCCAAGAGGCTCACCTGTGCCCTCTTTGGCAGGTGGGAGAGTACCATCACCAAGCCATCCAAAGCTTCTTCCTCTTCCACCAGGCCTTCTGAGAGTACCAGGGCTGGTTTGGCCACTCCCCACCCTACTGAAGATCTCCCTCCTCCACCTCCATCACCTCCTGCCATCCAACCTCATCCTTAGATGGCACACAAACTCCCCTCCACAGTACATACCACAATCCACACTCCCACACCTCCATCATCCCCTATCCATACATCTCCATCTCATGTTCCCCTGTATACCTCTCCTTCCTTCCAACATGATATAGAAATTCCATCCCACACTCATACTCCCTCTCCCCATGGCACACACATTACATCACCAACTTCATCTCCCTTACCCCACCATCTGGACAACATCCCATCCTTCAATCTTCTCTCTTCCCCCCTCCATACTTCTTATCCTCAAGATGAACCCATGAAAGATTCTATACCTCCTACACCATCCTCTTCCATCCCTCCCTCTGTTTCTATTGAAACACCTTCTAAAATACCCTCTGAATCTCTACCATTGGACCCCTCCATTATTCCATCTCTCACTGCACTTCTTACTCCCCTCCTCAAAAGCATTATAGCAGAGGCTATTACACCTCTTACTTCTTCCATATCCTCTCTTGCTGATCAAATATCTGCTCTCTCTACTTCTCGCTCTTTAGTTAGGGGCCTGGCTCTAGTTTCCATTGAAACCAGGCAGGGGGAGATACTCAGTGAAGAAGTAGCAGCAGTAGCAGCAGTAACAGTAGAGCAGATAGAAACAACAGAAAAAGTAGCAGCAGCAGTAGAAGCAACAACAAATGCAAATGCCGATAAAGAATTATTTGATTTAATTAATTTTATTGAGTCTGATATAGATTTGGATGAGCCTGTGTTGGCTGAGATAATAACAGTTGGTGATTATATTATAAATCCCACAATTGATCTATTGACTTTGTTGAAAGTTTTGATACACCTTATTTGAGTGAACTTCGAGAAAACAACATAAAGCCATCTCTGGCTATAGTCCCCTACACCACACCAATAAGCCCTAAGGTTGCCAAGCAACTAAATGCTGCTTTTATTGTTCCAGAGGCTCCAGTCCTGCCATCTCCTCCCAGAGCTATTTCCCCTATTATCCCATCCCCTCCTATTCCAATTTTTGTTATGGATGATACCCTAATGCCTGATCTTGATGCATTGATCATGGCTGACATAGAAGAAGAGAATAGAACATTTAATGAAAGCACTGTTGTATATAGCCCTCCTGTTCCAGCTCTAGCTCCTCCTCCATTTCTTTCTCCAGCTCCTACTCAGGCTGAAAAGCCCTTTGATAAAACTGAACTAAAAGCAATTTTTATTTTATATGATAATCCTCAAGATTCTTCTGGTGATGATGATGATGAAGAAGAGGACTCTAATGATGAGCCTAAGAAAAATAAAGTTTCTAAGAAGAGGAAAGCTCCTCCACCTCCAGCTCCAAAACTCAATCCAACCAATGTACTCCATATTATATACTTCAGAAGATCACACCATACAAGGGCATGCCAGCATGGATGCGGCTGTCCAAGAACCAACAAAATGAAAGAAAGAAAAGAAGGAGATACTCACCTCCTCCTCCAAGATATAGAAAGGACCCTCCTCCTCCTCCTCCACCTGCTGTTGGTGCTTCAAGTTCTTCAACTCAGAGGACTACCCAGTTCCAAACCTATCAGAGACATCAGGGTAGGTCCTCCTCTTCTTCAGGAAGCAGCGAGCAGAGGCATTATTCATCAGGCAGACAACAATAACAACAGCAACATCAACAACAACAGCAACAAATTACTGAACATAAAGCTGAAAGCCCAAAGAGACCTGTCTCCCCTCCTGTACCTTTTGAAGATCCAGATACAGCTACAACAGCAACGATGGTCAGGTTCCAAGAGTTGGTTGGCTTATCCATGATCAACAAGGCAAAAGCTGAAGGAAAGGATCCTTCTCAATATTCAACCTTGTCCAAATACAAGAAGGAAGAACTTAACAGGTTTGATAAGGCTAACACATTTTTTTAATGTTGATGACTATATGAAACTGCATCCAGAAGCTGTAGTGCGAAGGGCTACCTCCCTGAATATCATTGGTGCTGCTGACATGATAATGACAAGAACTCAAGCAGCAAACCCAAATAAGGAAATCATATTTACACAGCCTGGAGAAAAAGCTAAGGAGTCAAAGCCAAAGGAGCAAAAGAAGAAAAAATAAATTTTGAACTATCTTCAGTCTTTCTGTTATCCTTAAAACTCTGTTTATGTTTCTGATACAAAGCTTACTATGTACATATATATCTGCTGCATTTGTTAAAAATTTCCTGTCAGATATATATGTTTTCTTGCTTTGTGATTATTGTGAGTCTGTAATTAGTGACCTCAACCAAATAGGGGGAGATTGTTGGATCCCTAGTTGGATTTGGGCTAGGTTCACTAAATTAAGATGTTTGACCCAACATATATAGCCAGGGTCATGTATGAGTCCTAGAGTATAGGCCATGTCCTTAGAATCAACACTGCATGGACCAGCCATCAACAGACTGCAGAAGACTCAAGACTTAGAGAAAATTCAAAGACTCAGAAAATGAGTTCGACGTTCGTCGAACTCAGGTCGACGATAGTCGTGCTCAGCTCGACGAACTCAGAGAAAATTCTCTGAGCTGAGCTCGATGAACTTGGTTCTCAGATCGACGATCTCTGGACATTATATTTCAACATTCCAAGTCTAGAATTCTTCTCACTGAACTCCAGTCGACGAAGTTAGAATATCAGCTCGATGAACTTGGATCTTATGTTGACGATTTCTAGATCATCTACTTCAACATTTTAAGACCAGAAACACTTAAATATTCTAAGTCCAGAATCATACTTCAGTCTACGAATTCATCCTCTCAACTCGACGAACTTAGAACACATTCTCCGCAAGCTTTATCAAGTAGCAGTTAGAAGTTCTCAGCTCGACGAAACTAGTTCTCAGGTCGACGAACCTAGTTCTCAGGTCGACGATTCTTAGATACTTTACTTCAACATTCTTAAGTCCAAGAAACATCTCACTGAACTCCAGTCGACGAAGTTAGAATCTCAGCTCAACGATCTTGATGCCCAAAATTGGCAAGGTTCTAGAAAAAGCAGTTATCTGTTCTTAGGTCGACGATCTTGAAGCACAAAATTAGCAAAGTTCCAGAGAAAGCAGTTAACTCTTAGTTCGATGATCTTGGATCTCAACTCGACGAACAACTATTATCTGGTCGACGAACTTGACTTCTCAGCTCGATGAACTCTGGACCCAGGTCGACGAATTCTGTTCTCTTGCTCAACGATTTCTGTCAAGTTCTAGACTTGGATATTTCCCTCCCTCTGTCCTTATTTATTGCAATAATTCCTGAGTAATCAATGCTTTATATTCTCTGAATATTACCGTTAGAAGCAAGCATTGATTATGGACTTCATCAGGATTATTGTTTGCCATTTTTCAATGGAATAGTTGGGAATCAATCAATGCAAATATTCTCTAGACCGTCATCATTGAATGAAGGAAGAAATTCAAAATTTAGAAGAAAGATTTCATGGAAAATATAAAAAGGATTTTTCTTCTTTCTTCTACAGACATACATAATAAGGATCTTCTTCTTCCTTCTCGACTGAACACAGAGAACAACATACACAGGGCAATAACACAGTAAAGATACAAGAAGCCCTAGCCCTTGACCAGAGAAATTACAGCAAGCTAAAGAAGAAGAAGAACATACATTCAAATCAAGAGTCTTCTTCCTTCTTCATCTCAGGATTCTTCAAAGGACAACAAACACTCTATCTATCAAGAAGCTTATGGATACCTACTAGTCAAGGCTGAAATATTAAAGACCTACTCATCTTGCAGCAAGGCTCAAATCTTCCTGAGTTCAATATCTCAGGGGGAGCTTTTGCTAACATAATATATCCACTAAGTCTTCTTAGTTGTATTTTGAGAAAGAAAAGACATCATCACTCTCTCATCCCCCACTATAAAAAAGGGTTCTTTAACTTCCTTCAAAAGTTATTCCTGGTTGTAAGTCTCCTGATCAAAAGACTTGGGTCGGTTTTTGAGCACCTGATCAAAAGATCATTGGTGGCAGTCACCTGATCAAAAACCTGAGTGGATTCCTACCAGGGTGGTAGAAGAGTGGATGTACGAAGTTGGGGAACCACTATAAAATTCTTGTGTTGTCTGGATGCACTTTTTCTTTTGTTCTTGCTGTGGCTGTGTTACTTAGGTTTGCTGTGTTAATTCTAGTTAGTTTGACATTTGCAGTACCTGTGGTAGTTTAGGTTACCTTAGGATTGCTCTTTAAATTACTGCATAGTTTTGGTATCAAATAGCTTCCCAATTCCCACCCTTTAATTTACAGCAAAAAACTGGTATAGTTTTAAAGTTTTAAAGATACTCTATTCACCCCCCCCCCCTCTAGAGTATATCAGGTCTAACCCCTAACTTTCAGATATCAAAACCCGTATCAAATTTCATTGCTCCAAGAATGCCTGTCATAATCGCCATGAGTTTGCCTACAACAAAAATAAAGAGATCTAGTGCAAGAGAATTTAAAGCGCGGGGCAGAGGTCGAAGAAAACCTAGATATAAGGTTTTTCATAATATGAATCGACAAACTCTGTTCTACAAAAAATAAAAAATTCTTCGATCTGAGGTCGACGAAATATCTTATAGTCAAAAGAATTCGTCGATCTCAGTTAGAATATGTGAAAACATTTCATCGAGCTCCGTTCAATGAAAATTTCCCGAAGCAAATTCATCGATCTTCGGTCGATGAAAATAACTTCACTCACAAAGAATTCGTCGATCTCCGTTCAACGAAGTTCTCTAGAACTTTTCTCTATTCATCGATCTACGTTCGACGAACTTTGAAAAATTCATCGATCATAGATATAAATCAAATTAGAGCTTCTTCATTTATCATACCAAGCTGATTTATGAAGAACAGATGATTCCTATCATCCAAAGGCTTGGTGAAGATATCTGCTCTTTATAAATCAGTGTAGATATAGACAAAATTAATTTTATTTTCTACACACTCTCTAATGAAATGGTGCCTAACGTATATATGCTTAGTCCTATTGTGATGGACTGGATTTTGTGTTATGGATATAGCACTTGTGTTGTCACAAAGTAGAGTTGAATTATTTAAGTTGAACCCATGGTCTAGAAGTTGGTACTGAATCCACAGTATCTGGGAATAAAAACTTCCAGCTGCTATATATTCTGCTTCAGCAGTTGATGTAGACACAAATGACTGCTTCTTGCTAAACCAAGAGACTAATCTCATACCAAGGAACTGGCATGTTCCTGAGGTACTTTTTCTGTCTACTCTGCATCCAGCAAAGTCAGCATCTGAGTATCCAGTTAACTCAAACTTTGACTCATTGGGATACCAAAGTCCTAGACTAGGATAACTTTTTATATATCTCAAAATCCTTTTTAAGAAAATTAGGTGAGATTCTTTAGGATTCACTTGGAACCTAGCACAAAGACATGTAGCAAACATTATGTCAGCTCTGCTTGCTGTAAGGTATAGTAGGGACCTAACAATGCCCCTATATAATTTTTGATCAACATGTTTTTCATGCTCATCAGAATCTATTACAGCATTAGTGGCCATGGGTGTTTTCTTTGCTGAGGCGTCAGCCATCCCAAACTTTTTGAGAAGCTCCATAGCATACTTAGCCCGGGATATGAAGATGCCATCTGGTAGCTGCTTCACTTGGAGACCAAGAAAGTAGGAGAGCTCACCCATGCTACTCATTTCAAACTTTGAATGCATGAGGTCAGAGAACCTCCTGCATAGTTTGGAATCTGTAGACCCAAATAAAATATCATCTACATAAATTTATACTAACAAAATTTGATTATTATGGTGCCTAGTGAATAATGTCCTATCTACAATGCCTCTAGTAAGCTTATGCTCTATGAGAAAGATAGCTAAGGTTTCATACCAAGATCTTGGAGCTTGCTTTAGACCATAGAGAGCTTTATGCAATCTAAAGACATATGAGGGATGAGTTGGAGAGATAAAACCCGGAGGCTGTTCAACATAAACCTCTTCTTTAAGTTCTCCATTCAGAAAGGCACTCTTGACATCCATTTGATGGACTTTGAATTTCTTGTAGGATCCATATGCAAGGAAAATCCTGATTGCTTCCAGCCTTGCAACTGGTGCAAAAGTTTGGTCGTAGTCATTTCCTTCTGCTTGCCTATAACCTTGAGCAACCAGCCTTGCTTTATTCCTGATTATAATACCTTGGGCATATAGCTTGTTTCTATATACCCATTTAGTTCCAATGACTGGGTAGTCTTTGGGTCTTGGAACTAAATTCCACACTCTGCATCTCTCAAATAGGTTGAGCTCCTCTTGCATTGCAATAATCCAGTGTGAATCTTGCTCAGCATCTTTGATGGATTGGGGCTCAATTTGAGATATGAAGCAGGCATGCATCAAGTCTTGGTTGAGTTGATGCCTTGTCTGTACACCAACTGAAATGTCTCCAATCACTTGAGATATTGGGTGATATCAAGGTGTGACAAATTCAGTGGGAGGAGTTGGTTATTCAACAGCTTGGGGAATTAATTCCTCTTGTGGAATTATATTGGATGTTGTTGGATCGCCACTGATCTGATTGTCTTCATTTTCACTTTCTTCAGCATTGTTTGGAGAATGATGGCTAACTGCCTCATTGGTGAGGGTCAATTCATTTAGCTTCTCACACAGATTTGTTTCCTGCAAAGATTGATTGGTAGAAGAAGTCTTCTCCTTCTAAACCATGTTAATCTCATTAAATGAAACATCGACTGATTCTTCAATTTTCATAGTGGATTTATTATAGACCCTATAAGCCTTGCTTACTTGGGAATATCCAAGAAAAATTCTCATTTCAGCCTTGGCTTCAAATTTTTTAATGTGTTTCTTATTATTGTTGTGAATGTAACATAAACAACCAAATATTTTAAAGTAGTCTACTTTAGGTTTCTTCCCTTTAAGTAGCTCATAAGGAGACTTATTTTTAAGCTTGTGTATAGGACTTCTATTTAGTACATAATTTGCTGTGCTTACAGCCTCTGCCCAAAATAATAGGGGCATATATGCATCTGCAAGTAATGTGCATGTAAATTCAATCAGAGTTCTATTCTTCCTTTCAGCAACCCCATTTTGTTGAGGTGTTCTAGGAGCTGAGAAGCAGTGTCTGATAGCTTCTTTCCTACAGAACTCTTGCATAAGAAGAGACTCAAACTCAGTATCATGATCACTTCTGATCAATGCAACTGGAGTGGATTACTCAATCTGTATGTTCTTGAGAAAATCTATAAGAACTCTGAAGTTATCAGACTTGATCTCAGAAAGAAAACCCAAGTGAATCTAGAGAAATCATCTACAATCACTAAAGTATAAGATTTCCTTCCTAGACTTTGTACTGCAATAGGGCCAAAGAGGTCCATATGTAGTAAGTACAATATCCTAGGTGAGTCACTTTTGTTTAATGATTTAAACCTACTTTTAGTTTGCTTGCCTAATTGACAAGCCCTGCAAAGGCTTTCCTTCTTGTAGGTGCAAGAAGGAAATCCTCTAACAAGGTTTCCCTATATAGTTTGGCAATGTTTTTCAAATTAACATGACCTAATCTCCTATGCCAAAGGTAATTATTATTATTAATTTGATTAAATAGGCAGATTTGTATTTTGGCAGACTCAAAGTTAACTATGTAAATGTTTCCTTGTCTATTTCCAATTAAAACAGTTTTGTTCTCTTTAGTAGAAAAAAATGCAAGAACTTGAGTTAAAAGTTACCTGATAACGTTCATCACGTAATTGACTTATGGAGATGAGGTTATGCTTTAGTCCACTTACATATGCAACCTTTTTGAAGGTTACTGCCCCAATCATGACGTCTCCAAAGCCTTTAGTCTGGCCATAATTGGAGTCACCAAAGATCACCATTGGTCCCATCTTGGACATGTAATGGATTAAGTTGTCCTTACTACCAGTCATATGCTTGGAGCAACCACTATCCAGATACCATTGTTGGTTAGAAGCTGGACAGCTCTTCACCTGCATAAACAGAAGTTAGTTGTTCTTGACCCAGGTTACCTTGGGTCCATCTTTCTTCACATAATTAAAACTGGATATGTATGAGTATTCAGGTTGACATTTATATCCTAAGGGGTGGTATTTCCTAGGTGGAATGATCCATTGATTAAATTGATTACTAAATGTTCTTGGTTGGTTATGCGTTTTAGCAAAATCAAAATTTTTGTTGGACTGAACTGGGTTCGACGAATTCTGGTACATTCGTTGATCTGAGGTCGACGAACGGGGATGAGTTCGTCAAACTCCACTCAGAGAATGAAGATATTCATTTTCTGGGCCCCAATTTCATCAATCTCTGGTCGACGAACCATACTGGTTTCGTCGATCGCAGTTCAGAGAATGGTTATAGTAGAAGTTTGCGTTCGGAGTTTGTCGACTTGAGCATGACGAACTGTACATGTTTCGTCGATCGGAGTTCGATGAAAACTGCGGAACATTGTTTGGTTATTATTTTTCTTATTCTTTCTTCTTTTCTTATTCTTGTGTGTAAGTTCAGTTTGATTAAGATTGTTATCTTCTACTTTCTCCGAACCCTTTTCAGAAACAAATTTTATTGGGGTGGTTAATATGTTTTTCTGAATGAGTGGGGGTTGGCTTGATGAAGCACCTAAGCCCAGCGTACCATTAAGTCTGGCATTCACTGTGCTAGTGATGTCCATCAACTTGATGCTTCTCCCATTCAGGGATTCTTCAAGTTTTGTTGCCTCAGCCAGTTCAGATTTTAAAGATATAATTTGTTCATTTGTTAGGGTTAATTCATCTTTTAACTATTTTTTCAAGTTAATTAAGTCAAGACATACAGATTTAAACTCAATTTTCGATTCTTCTGAATCAAAATCAAAAGAGGACAATACCTGATCCTCTTCAGATAGAGGTTCTTCAGTGTCTAATTGGTCAGCTTCAGAATGGGTGCTTGATTCATCAATGGTCATCAAGCACATTTCCTTGGCCATTGCTTCCTCTTCATCTTCACTGGAGCTTGAAGATGATGATTCTTCTTCAGTTTCACTCCAGGTCTCAGCCACAAAGCCCTTCTCCTTCTTTTTCTGTTTGCTGGAGGAAGGCCTGCTGTATTGTTGTCTTCTAGAGTGCTTCTCTCTTCTCATTTCTTTCTTCTGATTCTCTAGACACTCTGAGATAAAGTGTCCAGGTTTCCTGCACCCAAAACAAACTATTTCTTTAGTGGGTATCTTATCATACATGGGTTTGTCATCATGCCTAGATGACTTTCTCCTGAAATCCTTCCTAGACATTTTGTAGAATCTCTTGGCTAAGAGACTTAGGAGTTCTTCACTTGATGCTGGATCTGTAGATTCTTCAGTGGCTTTGAATGTTATGCTTTGCTCCTTTCTTGCTGGTAGAGGAGTCCTTTGTTCTACAGCTTCTCTAGACTTTATCAACTGCTCATAAGATTTGAGCTTTCCCAATAGAGATTCTGTGGAAATCTCATTTAAACTCCTGGCCTCATTGATTGGCCAGATCCTGGAATCCCATGAGCTTGGGAAGCACATGAGGATCTTATCATTCACTTCTGTAAGAGTGACGTCCTTGTCTAAAGACTTCAGCTCATTGATTATTGAGATCAATCTGTTGTATATGTCAGCAGCAAACTCTGACTCATCCTTCTTGAAGTTCTCATACTGGGTGATGAGAGTTGATCTTCTATCTTTCCTCTCACCAGCAGAACCAGCTACCATCTGGTTAAGAGAGTCCCAAATAGCCTTGGCTGATGTGCATTCAACTACCTTCTGGTCGATGTCACTAGACATAGTCTGAGCCAGAATATTCATGGCCTTTACATCAGCAATCTTGGCCTTCTTCTGAGCATCTGTCCACTCAGGTGGTGGAGCAGTATGTGTGATTGATGGTGATGTAGATATAGATGATGTTGGTTGAGGAGGACCTATCAAAATAGAATTGTAGATGTCCTCATCAATGGAATTCATATAAAGTTTGATTATTGCCTTCCAGATGTCAAACTTATTCAAGTTGCACACTGGAGGTCTGGTGTTTGCATAATCCTTGTTCTGTGCCATGATGTGAAATGAATAAACCTTAGAGAATTAAAGATCAGATCTAATAAAGGATCTTTTGGTCCAAGGGTTAGCTTGTACAACCAAAGGAACACCCCTCTCATACCAATTGAAAGGAGGGGTTAGACCTGATTTACTCTAGAGGGGGGGGGGGTGAATAGAGTAATTAAAAAATTTTGGCTGTTTTAAGTTTTTATATCAGAGTGAAAATAAGTGATACCAATAATATATAAAGAGAAGAATAGCAGCCTAAGATATTTTATCTATCACAGCCATAGTAAGAACAAAATATAAAATGAGCAACCAGACGACACAAGAATTTTATAGTGGTTCCGCAACCTCTGTACATCCACTCTTCTACCACCCTGGTAGGAATCCACAACAGGATTTGATCAGGTGACTGCCACCTTTGAGCTTTTCATCAGGTACTCAAAAACCAACTCAAGTATTTTGATCATGAGACTTGCAACCAAGGAATAACTTTTGAAGGGAGTTAAAGAACCCTTTATACAGAGAGGGGGTGGGAGATTTATGTTGTCTTCTCTTTCTAAAAACAACTGAGAAGACTATTGGATCTTGATGTTGTCAAAGCTCCCCCTGAGATATTGAATTGTTCTCGAAGATTGGACCTTTGCTTCAGGGTGTAGGTCTTCAGCCTGTTCTTTCAATGTTCAGGAATCTAGTAGAATGATGTAGAATGGTTGTCTCTGAGGATTCAAGACTTCTGAAGAAGTTTCTTGATTTGTGATGAATGTTCTTCTTCAGATACCAGGACAGAAAATGTTTCATCATACAGAATATGCTTCAAAATAATCAGGATCTGTGTTTTGTGCTCTGAATGTTCTTCTCTGTTATTCTCTGTGTTTTGTGTTCTATCTTCTGTCTCCTTTTTCAACTAAAGAAAGAAATCTCTTTTATCTTTTTCAGTCAATCTCTCCTTTGAATTTTCTGAATTCTAGCATTAATTGCTGATTGCCTAGAGAGAATGAAATGCAGCTGGAATGTCTGTCATAAATGAATTTCCCCAACTGTCCCTAATAAGCAAGCAAGTAATTATCCTAATGAAGACCATAATCAATGCTGCCACTAACGACTATATATAGAGAATATATGCATTAATTACTCAGGACAATACTGCTAAATAATATGGAATAAGGACAGAAATTGAGGAAAATACTAAGTCTGGAAATGCACAGAAATCATCGACCAGTGGACAGATTTCATCGACATGAGAATATGGTTTGTCGACCTGAGAATTCCAGTTCGTCGACCTGAGCTCTGCAAACTGCGTACTGAGAATGACTTGCCAAATCTGTAGTTTGAGTTCGTGGAGCTGAGATTCAATCTTCGTCGACCTGAGTTCAGAGAAAATATTCTGAACATATTGTGTTGAAGTTGAGCATCCAGAATTTCGTGGACCTGAGTTCGAATATCGTCGAGCTCAGCTCAGAGAATAATCTCGAAGTTCGTCGAGCTGAGATTGACGAACGTCGAACTAACTTTCTGAACTAATTTTCTTCTAAGTCTTGAGTCTTCTTAGGTCTTCTACTGGCTGGTCCATCAAGGTTGAATCTAAGGACTTAGCCTAAACTCTAAGACACAAAGTCATGACCCTAGCTATACAAGGTGGGTCAAACATCCTAATTAATGAGCCTAGCCCAAATCCAACTAGGGATCCAGCACACCAGAACGTGGAATTTGTGGTAGGCGATTGGGTATATTTGAAGATCAAACCCTTCAAAGCCATGTCCAGGATTCGACGTCTAAAAAAGTTAAGTCTGAGATATCTTGGTCCATTTGAAGTGGTGGAGCGAATTGTGGAAGCTGCCTATCAGCTAGCTCTTTCGGCAGAATTGAGTGGATTACATGATGTGTTTCACATCTCTGTGCTTCAGAAAGCCGTCAAAGATCCAGCTCAAGTGATCGAGAACGATCGTGTGCCGGTTTAGTATGGGCTAACGACGAAGGTTAGGCCCATTCGGATCGAGGATCGAGCCGATAAATAGTTGCGGAACAAGACAATCGGGATTGTCAAAGTTCGGTGGGAGAATTATTGTCGTGAGGAGATAAAATGGGAGCGAGAGTAGACCATGCGAGCTGATTTTCCCGAGCTATTTGTGTAAACTGTTGTCCAGCACACCCCTTTGTTGTAACACACATTTTGTGAAGATTTCACATTTTTCTTTTGTTTCCTTACTGTGTGCAAATTTTGGGACGAAATTTCTTGTAAGGAGGGGAGGGTTGTAACACCCCAAATCCCAAATTAGGGTTCAGGTTGGTCGACACGGCCTGGGATACGGTCATGTCCCAGGGCGTGTCCTGCTCGGTTGAGCAGCCTGTCGAGTGCTTGATGAAATACACTCGACGAAGTTCTCGAGAGGGAACACGCCCTATGACACGGGCGTGTCAGTGGGCATGTCCTGCCCAATTACTCGAGTGATTGTCTCGAGTAAGCCACGAGTGGGTCTCGAGAGCTTGCCACGGGCATGTCAGCCATATGGCATGGGCGTGTCCTGTCCAACTACGCGAGTGGTTGTCTCGAGTGGGTCTCGAGTGGGCCTCGAGAGCTAGACACGGGCATGTCAGCCATGTAACACGAGCATGTCAGCCATGTAACATAGGTGTGTCACCTAGCTGTGTCCTGTTCTAGATAAGTCGGTTCGTGTGTCGCTTAAGGTACATGCCCTGTGACACGGGCGTGTCACTGGGCATGTTAGATCTGAAATAATCGTGTTCGGGAAATTTTATAGTCGTTCGTTTCCTTCCTCTGGAATCTGATGGCCATGTTTCTCCTTGCTGCTTTAAGGCTGAAATTGAGAAGATGAGTCTTATTTTACCTTTGGAACTTATCTTTCTAAAAGAGCTAGTGAGAAGGGAGAGCAAGGAGGAGGAGGGGGAAGAGAAGGGATCCGGCTACCGGTGGAGCGTTAGAGCTCCAAACTAAGATCCGAGGCCAGATTTGTGGAGACAAAGCTGTTGCGGTGCTTTCCAACCCGCTAGAATTCCATGGATCCAAAGAGGTCGTTAAGGGTAACGATCTTCCTTCTTGGACATGTGAAGTCCTCCTATTTGGCATGTGCATGGGATTCCCCCACCAGAGGGTGGATTGTGAAGGGATTTCCCTTGGGTTGATTCTTGGAATCCCCAATAGTCTTTCATATAGATCTAGAAGTGTATAGTACGGAATAGGCATGCTGTGTGAAGCCCATCTGGACAGGTTGGTTTGGATTGGTGATGTTCCATTTACACACCGAAGAAGACTATGTGGTTAAACGCGTAGGTTGTGGAGTCGATGGGTTGGACCTGTGAAGGGCAGTAGCAGGAAGTACTGGAGTGGTAGTCTAGAAAAATACCCCTGTGATGCTTGTGTTGTGTGTTATGGCAAGACTAGTTTTCTGGCACTGCAGGATGCTGCAGGGTTTGGGCGGAGTTGGGTGCAGATAGTAAGTTCTGCGGAACCCGCTTAGCGATCATGAAGGACGCTAGCATGAACTCCCCTTATTGATTATGAAGCCAGTCCCTTGGTGGACATTGTGGATATTATGATGCCAGTCCCTTGGTGGACATTGTGGCAAGTGTGAAGTCAGTCCTTGGTGGACAGTATGGCTATTGTGAGCTTGATGAGCTCTTGAAAGGCCTCATGCCGAACATGAAAGGTGAAACCGACTCGCGCCTTATATATTTGGCCTCGAGTACGTTGGTATTCGGTGATGGCAAGGTGATTTGAGCAATGGGGGGTTGTTGATCCGTACCTGCGTTGTGTCCGTCCGACTTGAAGACCTAAAAGTGCTGTTAGTTGGAGCGTATAATGAGAGACTTAGGCCTGCGCGCTGGAAAGACTAAATGCATAATTTTACCATTGGGTTTCAGACCTGGAATGGTGGTGGGACCCTGGTTCACCGGTACACCAAGAATGTGCCTTGAGTGCACGGATCGTCGGGCCGCGTGGCTGATGGTTGTGATGGATTGTTTGTGCGTGAGTGCACAATGTGTGATATATATATATCTGCCTATGAATTGCTATGCCTGCAAGGAAGGAATACCACTGCCCCGGGAAAGGGGTAGGGTCGTTATAAATTGGTCAACTGAATGCTGACCGTTGCTTTGTTTGCCACCATTTGGTGGGCTGTCCCTATACATGTGTTGGAGAGCCAAGTGAGACTCATAAGGGCTGAAGTCCTTACTGCTGATGCTGCTAGCCCTTGAAGGCTAAGCAAAGAATATTGTGTTTTGTTAATGTGTGACCGCCCTGCGCACCGATGTTTGAAATCCACATATGTAAAGAGTAACTGTAAGGCCATAAGGTCAAATGATGTTGTATTTGTGTACATTCCTTCAAGAGTTGATATATAAATGTGGTTGTTTATATATATAGTGGAAATTCATGGATGGAGTTCTATATTATTGTTAATATCTTCCGCTAGCATGCTCTGAGTTAGGATGCGATTGTGTTATGGTATTAACTTGTAACTTCCCCGCGTGTTTTGTGGCATATGGTGTGGGGCCCCAGCCGGACCTTCTATTATATGATATATGAACGGATGGAGATGTTACATTGCACTTGGGGCAAGCCGGGTTACCGCAGTGCTCAGCGGGAAGAGCTTACGCCAGTGGGACCCTTACCTGAAATAACCTAAATACCCTTGGTCTGCATTTAGCTTCTCAGAATAGCGGAGTTTGGCTATTGGCAGACCAGTCTAGGGGTATTTTAGTAATTTTAGGGCAGCAGAAGTGCGATTTTTGCAGACCAGATATTGAAAATCTATAAATAGACCCATAGGATACCTTAGAAGGCAGACTCTCTCATACTCTCATTTTACCTTCTAGAGCTTTCTGAGGTACTCATAGCCCAGCAATTGTCTTTGGAGGGGAAGTGCTCATAGAACTTCCGGGTTAGTGGAGGGACCTCCCAGCTGAGGCTTATGGTCATTTTCCAGTTCTTTGTGGCCAGTCTTGGGTCAAGGTTTGGGAGAAGTAGGTGTTGGCCACACCCCAAGGTCCGAACTCTCGTTGAGGCCTGTTTTGGCTTCAACATTTCTAGTGTGGGGAGCGTGGGCCGTGGCTGATATAAGAGAATCTCAGGTCAAGTCTCATGGATGGAGGTGAAGTAGAAGGAGCTGCTCGGGAGGTTCTCCCTCTTGGGTAAGTGGGGTGACATTGAGGATCTTGGAGGACTTCAAGCGAGAAGTTTTGCATACCATCCACTTGGCCTTTTCGGCAAGAGGCGAGTGGGAGACTCCTCAGGTGCCGGTGGCGGCTGCTCCATCATTAGGCGAGAACCCTCCCGGGCAGCGCCTCGAGAAGGAGGTTCCGGCAAAGGCGGTGGAAAGGGATGTCCCCAGGAGGGAGCTAATCCTGGGACAGACTAGTGCGGACAGGGAGAGTGAGTCGAGGTTAAGCGAAGAGCCCTCTCGGCAGGCAGGTGGCGGGAGCCCCTTCACTGAGCTCATCATCTCAGCTCCGATTCCGGAGGGGTTCTAGAGCCAGACATGACCTACTATACAGGGAGGGATGACCCCACACATCATGTGCAGTGGTTTGAAGACGTCGTCTCCATCAGGCAAATGTAGGATGCCTTCAAGTGTAGACTCTTCGCAATCACTCTAAAGGAGAAGGCCAGGGAATGGTTCCACCAGTTGCCCGCAAGATCGATTTATTGCTTTGAAAATCTGTGATGAGGTTTCTTGTTGAGGTTCTCAACATCCAAGAAGAGGAAGAAGGGAGCAGAGTGCTTGTTCTCCATCAATTAAAGGTCGTAGGAGACGTTAGGACGCTATGTCGACAAGTTTTAGGAGGAGATCTTGCAGGTGCAGGAGATGTCGGGGTACACGGCGATGCTTGCCTTCACCCTGGGGTTGAGGCCCAGCTTATTTAGTGTGGAGCTAATGAGAGTTCCCCCCTCTCATTCGAGGAGTTGATGGAGAGGGCAGCAAAGGAGATCGAGATCGAGGCGGCCAACCCGGCGTTCGCTAGTAGGTTGGCCAAGCTGGCAGAGGAAGATGGTAAAGAGCCAGGAGTAGGGAGGCAGAGAGAGCAGAGGGAGCAGAGAGAAGGGAGAAGGAGAGAGGAACCCCGAGGACATAGACAGCAGCAAGGTTGGGGTCATGAGAGCCGAACAACAGGTTGGGCTGGAGGCCCCAGGATGATCACCCTTAGGGGCAGGGTGGTGGTCTACATGGTAGGGACAACCACCGAGAGCAAAGGATGTACAACCTGCCGGCCTGGAGGAAGGGACAGAGGGTCCCTCTCCCGCTGTAGCAGGAAGTGATGGAGATAGTGAGGAGAAGAGGAGGAAGGAGAGGAGCTCAGGGAGGATCAAGGAGGAGAGAAGGCAGGGTGGCGTTGCCCTTCTATGACTTTCACTAGGAGGAGGGTAATGCAACGGCCACCTGCCCGGAGTTTTTGGAGATGAGGGGGGCGAGGGGGTAGGCCCAGCAGCAACCCCCGTGAGGATTGAGGAAGTTTTACCAGGAGGAGGAGTGAACATATATGAGGACCGGGTGGACGTGGTGGACCGGGGAGGGATCAGGGTGTTCCATGGGGGTGTGGGGATTGAAGCCACCCGTAAGGGGAGCTTTCATACCATGTTTCGAAGTAGCATCGCCTCGACCTCCTAGACCCCCCCACCCACACACACACAGGAGGAAAAGATCACGTTCTCGGTGAAGGACATGCCAGACTATGAAAACCCATTCTGTGATGCCTTGGTGATCTAGACGGAGGTGGAGAATTTCACGGTCTCCTGAATTCCGGTGGACAACATGAGCTTGATGAACGTAATCATCAAGAAGGCCTTTGATGAGATGAAGTTAGAAGCTCAGAGGGTCTTAGCCTCGGATGGACCGTTGTTTGGGTTTTCGGGAGGGGGAAGGAAGTTGAGGGAGGGGTAGGGCTGCATGTCACGTTGGGGGAGGGGGGGTATTGAGGAATTGTCGGTTTATCATTGTTGATGCTTCGAGCAGCTACATCACAATATTCGGGCTTCCTCTCATCAGCGCCTTTCATTGCGTCCTCTACTCATTCCATCAGTGCCTAAAGTTCAGCAGCGGGGGAGTGCAGGTTAGGATCAAGTAGGATCCGAAGGTGGCAAGGCAGTGCTACGTAACTGCCGTTAATACCATATCTTAGATGGCGGAGGAGGAGAAGCTAGGAAAGGAGATGGAGAGAAAAGATGAAGCTGCAAGGGAAGGAGAGATGTGCCTAGGTGAGGCCAGGGAGAATGTTGGAAAGGAAGATACGAGGAAGGGAGTAGGGAGCCTGGATGAGGCTGGGGATGAATTTGAGGAGGAGGTTATGGAGAAAGAAGGGGTGAGCCTAAGTGAGGCGGTAGCGAAGGTAGCGGAGGAGAAAGGGGTAGAGGGAGAAGTGGAGAGGGAGTCCTAGAGGGGAGAAGGAGTGGAGTTGTTTGGAGGAGGCCTGTTGGAGGCAATGGAGGTTGAGGTGGTAGAAGGTGAGGAGGAGCTCGAGGAAAGGAGGAAAGGGCTGACAGGGAGTAGTCTCGGCTGGATCCGGCGGAGGAAGTCGTGGAGATGGAGGTCACCGGTAAGGCTGGGAAGGTAGAGAAGGTGAGGATCAGCGGGGGCTTGCTTCCCAAAGGCCAGGCAAGGATGCGGGAGTGCATCCAAAAGAATGTTGACATCTTTTCCTTGGAGCGTCGCGGACATGCCGGGCATTGACGCTGACGTGGCCAGCCACCACCTCAACTTGGACCTTAAGATGCGCCCCATTCGCCAGAAGATAAGGACCATCACCACCAAGTTGGAGGATCCCATCCGTGAGGAGGTGAAGAAGCTCCTCGACACAGGTTTCATTTCGGAGATCCAGTACCCAGGATGAGTCTCCAATGTGGTAATGGTAAAGAAGGGTCGCATGTGTGTAGATTTTGCTTTATTGAATATATCATGCCGTAAGGATTGCTACTGTTGGATCCCTAGTTTGATTTGGGCTAGGTTAACTAACTAGTATAATTATCCCACCATGTGTAACACCCCAAATTTCAAAATGAGAAAATTTTGGGTGACACGGCGTGGGACACGGGCGTGTCCCAGGGCGTGTCCAGCTCGGGTGCGTAGCAGTCGCGAGTTCGATGAAAATGCGTTCGACAAAGTGTTCGGGAGGTACACGCCCTGTGACACAGGCGTGTCCGGGGGCGTAACCTAGGGTGTGTCCTCCTCTGCTCGATGATTTTCACTAGAGTACTTTGGTCGACGAAAGTGTGTCGATAGAGCGAACACGCCATGCGATACGGGTGTGTACCATCCGACACGGGCGTGTAGGAGGGCATGTCCCCCTCTAGTCGACGAACTGTGCTTGATGATCGTCGAGTGAAGACATGCCCTGTGACACAAGCGTGACTGGGCCAACAAGGGTGTGTACCCTGGCTGTGACCTGTGTCGAGATAAGGTGGCTTGTGGATCACTTAAAGTACACGACCTGTGACACGGGCGTGTCACAGGGCGTGTCGAACCCAAAAAGTTATTTTAGAGCTTTTTCGTGGCCATCCATTTTCTTCAGCTGGGATCTAACGGCTGAAAGTCCTCCCTGCTTCCTTAAGGCCAAAAACTGCGAAAGAATTCTCATTTTGTTTAAGTCCATCCTCTTTCTATTTTCCTAGAGAGAGAGAGAGAGAGAGAAGGAGGAGGAAGTGGGGCTGATCACCGGTGGAGCTTGAGAGTTTCAAGCTGAGATCCGAGACCATCGTTGCGGAGGAAAAGCTGTTGCAGTTATTTCCAGCCAGCTAGAAGCTCATGGCACCAAAGCGGTCTTCAAGGGTAACGACCTTTCTTCCTTGCCATGTGAAGGCCTCCTTTTTGGCATATGCATATGATTCCCCCACCAGAGGGTGGCTGGTATGGGAGTCCCTTGGATTGATTCATGGAATCCCCAATCATTTTGGCATATATATCCGGAAATGGAGTACGAAATAGGCATGTTGTGTGAAGCCCATCTGGACAGGTTGGTCTGGATTGGTGATGTTGCATATACGCACCGGAGAAGACTCCGTGATAAACGTGTAGTTTATGAGTCGATGGGTTGTACCTGTGAAGGATAGTAGCAGGAAGTACTAGAGTGGTAGTCCAGGAAAATACCCTTGTGATGCTTGTGTTATTGGGTTATACCTGTGAAGGGAAGTAGCAGGAAGTACTGGATTGGAAGTCCAGGAAATACCCTTTGTAATGCTTGATGTTCATGGGTGGGACCTGTGAAGGGGAGTAGCAGGAAGTACTGGCATGGTAAGATAGAAAATGCCCTTGACATTTGTGATAATTGCAGGGTTGTACCTATGAAGGGGAGTAGCATGAATTATTGGTATGGCCAGGAAAAACCCTTTGATGTTGTCATATGAATGGGTGTGATGGTAAGTACTGGTGCGCCCAGGAAAACACCCAGTCTTTAATACCAAACAGGAACAGGTGAAACCGACCTGCTCCTTTATATAACCACGAGTACGCTGTGCTCGGTGATGGAAAGGCGATTTGAGCAACGGGGGGTGGATGATCCGACCTGCGCTATGTCCGTCCGACGTGAGACCTGAAAGTGCGGTCTATTGGAGCGCATAGCAAGAGTCTTAGGCCTGCACGCCATGACACAATGGTGGGCTACGGGCCAATCCCAGTGCATTAAGGCTGAAGTCTCCGGCTGCACGCCATGGAGCAAAATGCTCAAAAGTTACTGTTGGGTTGTAGCCCTGATACGGTGGTGGGACCCTGGTTTGCCGGTACACCAAGAATGTTTCCTGAGTGCACGGATCGCCAGGCCGTGTGGATGACGGTTGTGATGTAATGTATGTACGTGAGAGCACATTGTATGATATACATATCTGCCTGTGAAATGCTATGCCTGCAGGGAAGGAATATCGTTGCCCCGGGAAAGGGGTAGGGTCGGTATAATTTGGTCAGCTGAATGCGGACCGTTGTCTGTTTGCCACCGTTGGGTGGACTATCCCTGTACAGGTGCTGGAGAGCCAAGCGGGACGCATAAAAGCTGAAATTTCTGCTGCTGCTGCTGTTAGCCCTCGAAGGCTAAGTGAAATGATGTGCTTTATTTATACGTGGTCGGCCTGCGCGCCAATGTTTGAGGCCACTGTTATGAAAAGCCCTGTAAGGCCATAAGGCCAGTTGACTATGTATTTGCTACTATTCCTATGTTATATATATATATATATATATATATATATATAATATATATATATGGAGAGATTTTATATGTTGGACAATCAGCTGTGGAGTTCAAGTGTAGTGTTATAGGCTTACGCTAGAATGTAATGTGTTAGGGTGCGCTGCGCTACTCTGGTATCACTCTCTAACTTCACCGCCTGTTTTATGGTATATGCTGTGGGGCCCCGGCCGGACCTTCTAGTATATACTATATGAACAGATAGGGTTGTTACACCATATATCCTGGGTCATGTCATTGTGTCCTAGAGTTTAGGCTAAGTCCTTAGTATCAACCACACATGGACCAGCCAACAGAATACTGCAGAAGACTCAAAGACTTAAAAGAAAATCAAGTTCAGGGAAGTATGTTCGACGTTCGTCGAACTCAGCTCGACGAAAGTCGTGCTCAGCTCGACGAACTCAGAGTAAATTCTCTGAGTTGAGCTTTACGATATTTGAGCTCAGGTCGACGAATTCTGGGAGATCAACTTCAACACATTAAGTCCAGAATACTTTCTCTGAACTCAGGTCGACAAAGTTATGTTATCAGCTCGACGAATTTGGAGCACAGAATTGGGAAGTTTTCTCAGAAAACAGTTAGCTGAACTCAGGTCTACGAACTTAGTTCTCAGGTCGACGAACTTAGTTCTCAGGTCGACGAACTCAGTTCTCAGGTCGACGAACAAACTTTCTTCGGTCAACGAACATGATTTCGCAGCTCGACGAACTTGGATCTTAGGTTGACGAAATCTGTTCTCTGGTTGACGAAATCTGTTCTCTAGTTGACGATTGTTGTGTAGTTCCAGACTTGGAATTATCCCTTATTTTGTCCTTATTCTTTTTAAGTAATTCCTGAATAATCAATGCTTATATTCTCTTATTATAGCCGTTAGTAGCAGCATTGATTATGGTCTTCATTAGGAATATTACTCACTGTTTTTAATAGGACAGTTGGGGAAATTCATTAATGCAGATATTCTCTCCAAACGATTTTCATTCTCCAGGCTGTTAGCAATTAATGCAAAGGAATTCAAAATTCAAAGAAGAAACTCGACTGATGATATAAAAGAGATTTTTTCTTCTTCCTTCTATAATACATAGAGAGTCCAGAGCACATAACCAATATAGGAATACAGATACACAGAGAAGAGATCAACAACAACAATACTCTGAACCTTCTCTGTACATAAAACAAATTATTTTCTCCTTGACATTGCTGAAGAAGAAGAAGAACAATCATTACAAATCAAAAGGCTTCTTCAACCTTCATTCCAGGAGCTTTCAAGGACAACCAACTTTTATCTGTCAGAAGTTCCTCGATATCCTTTTCAAGTCAAGGCTAAAGACTAAAGAACTACACCCTGTGCAAGACTCCAAGTGCTATTGAGAGGAGTTCTTGATAACAACAAAAATCCACTTGTCTTCTCTGTTGAAAAGAGAAAGAGAATACACCATCAATCTCTCCCCCTCTGTATAAAGGGTTTATTAACTCCCTTCAAAAGTTTATTTTGGTTTTTGAGCACCTAATCAAAAGCTCATTGGTGGCAGTCACCTGATCAAAACCTGCAAGTGGATTCCTACCAGGGTGGTAGAAGAGTGGATGTACCCAGGTTGGGGAACCACTATAAAAGTTCTTCTGTTATATGGTCGCCCTTTTCTTTTTGTTTTTACTATGGCTGTGATAGATTAGGTTATCTGTGTTGTGATTAGATTAAATTAACTTAGGTTTCTATTGCTTTCTGGATTCCTTGGAATCGCTTTTTCATTAGTCTGATATTATAATATATACTGCAAAAGATTTCAAATTACTCTATTCACCCCCCCCCCTCTAGAGAAAATCAGATCTAACCCTCTCTTTCAATTGGTATCAGAGGAGTTTCCTTTGGCTGTACAAGCTAACCCTTGAACCAAAAGATCCTTTGTTAGATCTGATCTTTAATTCTATTAGGTTTATTCATTACACAGTATAGCACAAAACAAGAATTACGCAAGCACTAGACCTCCAATCTGTAATTTAAATAAATTTGCAATCTCGAAGGCAAGAATCAGATTGTATATGAATTCCATTGATGAGGACATCTACAATTCCATTTTGACAAGTCCTTCTAAACCTATAGCATCTACTCCTATAACAACTTCAAGCACTCATGCAGTTCCACCACCTGAGTGAACTGATGCTTAGAAGAAAGCAAAAATTGCAGATGCCAAAGCCACGAATATATTGGCTCAAACCATGTCAGATGATATCTTCCAGAAGGTGGCCGAGTGCACCTCTGCAAAAGCAATCTGGAATTCTCTCATCCAGATGGTTGCTGGTTCAGCAGATGAGAGAAAAGGTAGAAGATCAACTCTCATCTTACAGTATGAGAACTTCAAGAAAGATGAAGTTGAATCTGTTGGTGATATGTACAACAGATTAAGCTCCATTATCAGTGAGTTGCATACCTTAGAGAAAGACATCTCTCTCACAGAGGTGAATGACAAGATCCTAATGTGCTTCCCAAGCTCATGGCATTCCAGGATCTGGCCAATCAAGGAGGCCAAAAGCTTGAATGAAATTTCCACAGAATCTCTCCTCGGAAAGCTCAAATCTTATGAGCAGCTGATCAAATACGGGGAAGCTGCAGAACAAAGGAATCCTCCATCAGCAGGAAAGGAGCAGAATATAACATTCAAAGCCGTAGAAGAGACTGAAGCTTCAGCAGTCAATGAAGAACTGATGAGTCTCTTTGCAAAGAGATTCTACAAAATGGCTAGGAAAGACTTCAGGATAAAGTCATCCAGGAATGATAACAAGCCCATGTATGATAAAACTCCTACTAAAGAAATAGTGTGTTTTGGATGCAGGAAACAAGGACACTTCATCTCAGAATGCCCTGAGAATCAGAAGAAGGAGAGGAGAAGAGAAAAGGACTTCAAAAGCAAGCAATACAGCAGGCCTACCTCCAGCAAGCACAAAACAAAAGAGAAGGTCTTTGTTGCTGAAACATGGAGTGACACAAAAGATGAATCCACGTCTTCCAGCTCCAGTGAAGAGGAAGAAGAGGCCAAGGTAAGGGAAGTCTGCCTCATGGCTATCAATGCCTCTTGCAGCCCATCAGATGCTGAAGAAGAATCTGATAATGAAGAAGCTTCAGAATCAGAAGTTGATCAGGTATTATAATCATTTGATTATAGTTCTGATAGTTTTAAAATTGAATTCAAAACCATGTGTATAGATTTAATTAACTCTGAAAAAGAAATTAAAAAGCTTAGGGAAAGATGTCTAATCAAGAAAATTTGATTTCTGAAACTATTAAACTTAAAGATGAACTAACCTTAGCTCAAGAGCAAATAATTTCACTAAAATCTGAATTAGCTGAGGCTAGGAAACTTGAAGAATCCCTAAATGGGAGAAGTATTAAGTTGATGGACATGACAAGCACAGTCAATGCAGACTTAATGACAAGCTGGGCTTAGGTGCATCATCAAGCAAACCCCCACTTATTCAGAAAAATATATTAACTACACCCATAAAATTTGTATCAGAAAAGGGAAAGGAAAAATTGGATAATAATAATGTTAAACAAATTGAATCAAAACCAAAGAATAAGAAAAGAAAAAAAATAAGAAAAATCCAAATAAAAATAATGTTCAGCAGATTTTGTCGAACTCCGATCGACGAAATATGTACAGTTCGTCGAACTCCATTCGACGAACTCCGAATGCAGATTTATATACTAATTATTCATTGAACTACGATCGACGAAACCGGTATGGTTCGTCGACTAGAGATCGATGATTTTGGGGCTCAGAAAATGACTTCTATCATTCTCTGAGTGGCGTTCGACAAACTCATCCCAATTCGTCAAACTCAAGTCGACGAACTCACTAGAATTCATCGAACGCAGATTAGTTTAACAGAAATGTTAATTTCCTTAGAACTTATAATCAACAAAAATATTTAATAATCAATTTAATCAATGGATAATTCCACCTAGGAAATATGACCCCTTAGGATATAAAAGTCAACCTGAATGTTCATTTATTTCTAGTTTCAGTTATGTAAAGAAAGAAGGACCCAAGGTAACCTGGGTTAGGAATGGATAATCTGTTTCATTACAGGTAAAAGACTGTTCTACTACAGAGCAACAAAGTTATCTGGACAGTGGCTGTTCTAAGCACATGATTAGAAATAAGGCCAAATTAATAAATTACAAGGCAAAGCTAGGACCAAAAGAAATATTTGGTGACTCCAATTTTGGCCAACTGAAGGCTACTGACAAGTCAAAGTTGGAGATGTCACCATCAGGAATGTTGCATATGTAAGTGGACTGAAGTATAACCTTATCTCCATAAGTCAATTATGTGATGAAAGGTATCATGTATCATTTACTAAATCCTCTTGTATTATTACTTCTTTAGAAAATCATGTAGTATTGACTGACACTAGAGTAGGAAACATTTATATTATTAACTTCCGGTCAGCTAAATCTAAAATTTGCCTGTTTAATTCAACTAGTAACAATAATGACCTTTGGCATAGGAGACTAGGTCATGTTAACCTGAAAACATTGCCAAACTATCTAAGGATAACCTTATTAGAGGATTGCCTTCTTGCCCCTATAAGAAGGAAAGCCTTTGCAGGGCTTGTCAATTAGGCAAGCAAACTAAAAGTAGTTTTAAATCATTAAACGAAAGTGACTCACCTAAGATATTGTACTTACTACATATGGACCTTTTTGTGCTTATAGCAGTACAAAGCCTAGGAGGGAAATCTTATACTTTAGTGATTGTAGATGACTTCTCTAGATTCACTTGGGTTTTCTTTCTGAGATCTAAGTTTGATAACTTTAAGGTTCTTACAGATTTTCTCAAGAACATACAGATTGAGTACTCTACTCCAGTTGCATTGATCAGAAGTGATCATGTTACTGAGTTTGAGTTTATTCTTATGCAAGAGTTTTATAGGAAGGAAAACATCAAACATTGCTTCTCAGCTCCTAAAACACCTCAACAAAATGGGTTTGCTGAAAGGAAGAATAGAACATTAATTGAATCAGCAGTCACATTACTTGCAGATGCTTATTTTCCCCTATCCTTTTGGGCAGATGCTGTAATCACAGCAAATTATGTACTGAATAGAAGTCTTATACACAAGCTTAAGAATAAGACTCCTTATGAGCTACTAAAAAGGAAGAAACCTCAAGTAGACTACTTTAAAAGTTTTGGATGTTTATGTTATATACACAACAACAATAAAAAACACAATTAGAAAGTTTGAAGCCAAGGCTTATATGAGAAGTTTTCTTTGATATTCCCATGTAAGCAAGGCTTATAGGGTGTATAACAAATCTACCTTAAAAAAATGAAGAATCTATCCATGTTTCTTTTGATGAGACTAACATGCTTTTCAAGGAGACGACTTCTTCTACCAATGAATCTTTGCAGGAACATAATTTGTGTGAGAAGCTTAACGAACTGACCCTCACCAATGAGGCAGTTAGCCATCCTTCTCCACAAGGTGTTGAAGAAAGTGAAGAATAAGACAATGAAATCAGAGATGAACCAACAACAGGCAACCTAATTCCACAAGATGAATTTATACCCCAAGCTGTTGAACAACCAACTCCACCCACTGAATTTGTTATACTTAGATATCACCGCATATCTCAATGATTGGAGACATGATAGTTGGTGTACAGATAAGGCATCAACTCAATCAAGGCTTGATGTATGTCTGCTTCATGTCTAAAATTGAGCCACAATCCATTAAAGATACAGAGCAAGATCCACACTGGATTATTGCAATGCAAGAGGAGCTCAATTAATTTGAGAGATGCAGAGTTTGGGACTTAGTTCCAAGGCCTAAAGACTATCCAGTCATTGGAACTAGGTGGGCATATAGAAACAAGCTGGATGCCCAAGGTGTCGTCATAAGGAATAAAGCAAGGTGCGCTGGTTGCTCAATGTTATAGGCAAGAGGAAGGGATTGACTATGACCAGATTTTTGCTCCTGTTGCAAGGCTGGAAGCAATCAGGATCTTCCTTGCATATGCTGCCAACAAGAAATTCAAAGTTTTTCAAATGGATGCCAAGAGTTCCTCTCTGAATGGAAAACTTAAACAAGAGGTTTATGTTGAACAACCTCCAGGTTTCATCTCTCCAACTCATCCCTCATATGTCTTTAGATTGCATAAAGCTCTCTATGGTTTAAAGCAAGCTCCAAGAGCTTGTATGAGACCTTAGCTAGCTTCTTGATAGAACATAAATCTTCTAAAGGCATTGTAGATAGGACATTATTCACTAGGCACCATAAGGATCAAATATTATTAGTACAGATTCATGTAGATGATATTATATTTGTGTCTACTGATTCCAAACTATGCAAGAGGTTTTCTGACCTCATGCATTCCAAGTTTGAAATGAGTAGTATGGGTGAGCTCTCCTACTTCCTTGGTCTCCAAGTGAAGCAGCTACCTGATGGCATCTTCATATCCAGGCTAAGTATGCAAAGGAGGTTATCAAAAAGTTTGGGATGGCTGATGCCTCAGCAAAGAAAATACCCATGGCTACAAATGTTGTAATAGATTCTGATCAGCATGGGAAACCTGTTGATCAGAAATTATATAGGGCCATTGTTGGGTCCCTACTATACCTTACAGCAAGCAGACCTGACATAATATTTTCTACAAGTCTTTGTGCTAGGTTCCAGGTGAACCCTAAAGAATCTCACCTAATTTTCTTTAAAAAGGATTTTGACATATATAAAGAGTTGTCCTAGTCTATGACTTTGGTATCCCACTGAGTCAGAGTTTGAGTTAACTGGATACTCAAATGCTGACTTTGCTGGATGCAGAGTAGATAGAAAAAGTACCTCAGTAACATGTCAGTTCCTTGGTATGAGATTAGTCTCTTGGTTTAGCAAAAAGCAGTCATTAGTGTCCACTTCAACTGCTGAAGTAGAATATATAGCAGCTGGTAGTTGCTATTCCCAGATGCTGTGGATTCATAACAAACTACTAGACTCTAGGCTCATCTTAAATAATTCAACTCTACTATGTGACAACACAAGTGCAATATCCATAGCACAAAATCCAATCCATCATAGTAGGACTAAGCATATAGAGATTTGGCACCATTTCATTAGAGAGTGTGTAGATAAAAATAAAATTAATCTTGTTTATATCTACACTGACTTACAAAGAGCATATATCTTCACCAAATCTTTGGATGAAAGGAACCATCTGTTCTTCATAAATCAGCTTGGTATAATAAATGGAGAAGCTTTAATTTCATTTCTATCTATGGTCGATGAATTTTTCAAAGTTCGTCTAACGGAGATCGAATAACAGAGAAGAGTTCTAGAGAAATTCATCGAACGGAGATCGACGAATTCTCTGTGAGTGAAGTTATTTTCATCGACCGGAGATCAACGAATTTGCTTTAGAAAAATTTCGTCAAACGGAGCTCGACGAAATGTTTTCACATCTTCTAACTGAGATCGACGAATTTTTTTGACTATACAATATTTTGTCGACCTCAGATCGAAGAATTTCTATTTTTCATCGAACGGAGACTGGATGTTCATATTCAGAAAATCCTATATCTAGGTTTTCTTCGACCTCCGTCACGCGCTTTCAGTTCCTTTAAACTTGATATATGTTTCACTCTTGCAGGTGCATTCATGGCAATTCTAGTAAGCGCTCTCTCCACCATGAAATTCGATATGGTCTCTGACATGGATTTTGACTCCTTTCAGTTTTCTGATGCAATGTTTGTGCAAATCCTGAAGCTGTTTGAAGATCAACAACTGAAGTTCATGACATTTAGAATAAAGATAGCAATGACTGAAATTAAAGAATGGGTTTTTACTTCCTCCACAACAGAAGATAACATGACATGCACAATCTCTGGTAATCAAGTCTGCCTCTCTCCTGATATACT
The DNA here is from genome assembly GCA_039583875.1 of Platanthera guangdongensis. Classification (NCBI taxonomy): domain Eukaryota; kingdom Viridiplantae; phylum Streptophyta; class Magnoliopsida; order Asparagales; family Orchidaceae; genus Platanthera; species Platanthera guangdongensis. Next base: position 55,922,581 of record CM077164.1, on the reverse strand, counting down.
AACCGAAATCTTCGGTCTATCGAATGGTACTGATGAAATAGACATGGACTCTGAGGAGTATGATAATATGTTGACCAAGATGGGTCATTCTGGCAAAAACCCTAATAAACTACTAAAGAAGAACTTATCTGTCGAGTTCAAGTTCTTGGCTGATGTAGTCGGGAAGTTGCTGCTAGGCAAACACACAGCACACGACTACATAACCAGGCACCAGTTCATGGTGATGAGTGCTCTGGTAGAGAGGAAAGCAGCAAACTGGGGCAAGCTGCTGTTCGATTTGATTAAAAAGGAAAATAATAAGAAGGAAATGTGTTTTGGACGGATTCTGGGAATCATCCTTCATGAAAAGGATCCAGAACATCTGGTCTCCACACCAGTGTTTATCAATGCCTCCAAGAGGCTCACCTCTGCCCTCTATTGCTGATGGGAGAGGAAGATAACCAATCCAACCCAGGCTTCCTCTTTTACAAGACCTTCTGAGAGCACAAGGGCTATCATAGCCGCTCCTCCATCCCCAGAAGAAGCTCCCTCCACCTCCACCATGCCTTCTTCTCCTCAACCTCAACCACAACAACAACTACAATAATAAATTCATACTCCAACACCAGTTCCATCTCCTGAACATTCTACACCACCTACTTCTCCATCTCCATCCTCTCATCCAAGAAATGTCTCAGAAATTCTATCCTCCCCCATCCAGGAACCCTCGTTCAACCTCCAATCTTCACCACATCAATCTCCTTTACAATCTCCACATCAATCTCCACTTCCACCTCATTTAACTGCCACAAACCCTGACACATTTATCTCCTCCCACACTTTCAATTTATTATTTCCTCCACCATGTACCCATCAGGAACCCATTTCCTCACCCACACCAATAGTTCCCCTTTCTACAACTACAACTCCCTCTGTCCCTTTTCCTATACTCATCCAAACTTACCTTCCATCTACTGTACATGACTACACACATATAGATATGTCTAGTGCATTTTCTGTCTGTTCAAATTGTGGTCATCACAATCCCTACTCCTCCACTGCTCTAGAATCCCTCTATCTTAACTTCTCTGATATTGCTAAGGATCTGCTAGCCTTCATCTCTCCCACTCTACAAAAACTCCTAGATGATGCTCTAGATCCCCTCATTGCCTCCATCCATACTCTCTCTGCCAAAGTTGTTGATCTATCCCCTGTCCCTTCTTCTGGGGAACTAGCTCCAGAACCCTCTACAACCAGTCAGGGGGAGATGCTCCATGATAAAGAAGCTCCAGTGGCAGCAATAGCAGAAGCAGAAATAGATTCTTTAATGTCAGAATCTTCAGCAGAAGCAACCACTGTAACACCCCAAATCCCAATTTGGGTTCAGGTTGGGTGACAAGGCCTGGGACACGGGTGTGTCCCAGGGCTTGTCATGCTCGGGTTGAGCAGCCTGGCGAGTGGTCGTCGAAATACGCTCGACAAATTTTTGAGGGAACATGCCTGGCGACACGGGTGTGTCAGAGGGTGTATCCTCCTTGGGGTCGTCGAACTCCACTCGACGAATACACGGCAAGGCATGTCTGCAGCTGTGTAAGGGCACACGGCCTATGACACGGGCATGTCACTGGACGTGTCCTTCTCGGGAGCAACTAAGGATGTGTGTGCTGGTGGACACGAGTGTGTCTTGGGGTACACAGCCTGGGACATGGGTGTGTCCTAAGGCCGTGTCCCGCTCGGGTTGAGCTGGTGGTGTGCTGGCTGAGGAACATGCCAGGCCACATGGGCGTGCACTGTGTGACACGGGCATGTCAGCCATGTGACACGGGCATGTCACATGGCCGTGTTTTATTCTGGATAAGTGGGTTGTGTGCCGCTTACGGTACACGGCCTGTGATACGGGCATGTCACAGGGCGTGTCAGGCCGTGTTCAGCTTATTTTTGGGCAAATCGTGGCCCTTCTTTTCCTTCTTCCTGGATCCAATGGTACAGGCCCTTCCCTACTGATATAAGATCAAGATTGGAAGGAGCATCTTCCATTCATTTCTCCTTCTAAAGAGAGAGAGAGAAAGGAAAGGGAGAAGGGAGACGGCTGCCGGAGAAGCTTCAGCGGGCTGATTCGTGAGCCGGGTGCGGATTCGTGGAGGCAAAGTCGTGGCGGTGATTTCCATCCAGCTAGTTCATGGCTCCAAAGCGATCATCAAGGGTAACGATATCCTTCTTAGACAATCGAAGTCCTTTCTTTATACATATGTATGGAATCCTCCACCAAGAGGTGGAAAGCGTAAGTGATTCCTAGTTGAATCTGCATCTAGAGCTGGAAGTGTGTAATACAGCATAGACATGTTGTGTGAAGACCATCCAAATGGTTAATCTGGATTGGTGATTGTTATGTGTGAACCCGAGAAGACTCCGTGCATTGTATGGATATGTGTGAATTGTGAATGTATTGTGGGCTCTGCGTGAGCTGGTTGCTAATCTTCGATGCTTTGGGTAAGCTCCTTGTGGTGTGAGCGCGGTGAGCGCTATTTGCTCTACGAGAGCGAAAAGCTGTAGCTAATCAGGAGGGAAAGCCGACCCACGTCTAGTGGTGTGCTACTAACGGTTTGAGCACGGGAAAGGCTGACCTGCCCCTGGTTGTTTTGGGAGATCGATTGGTGGCACGACTTGGGGGACACGACACAGACCCGACTTGCTACACCACAGTGGTGTGTCGATCTGAATTGGAAATACTCAAGAGTTTACCATGAGGTTAGCACCTCTGAGTGGGATGGGTGAGGATGTCCCCAACATGTGTTTTGGCAAACTAGGGCCCATAGCCAACAAGTTAAAAACCTCTGCTCAGTGGTGTGCAACTAGTATATCTGGTACACTGTAATGTGCCCTGAGTACACGGAGCGTCTGGTGGCGGCTGGCGTTTGTGATGATGCGGTGCATGAGAGCACCTGTTATATATGTTGTGTGATGGCCCGGCCAACGCTTACGAAAAGCAAGCAGCCGAAATATCAATCCAACTAGGCAAGTATACCTATCGAACTGCAGTAAGGGGACACAAGTGTCGTATTTAAATCCGGGAACTGTTTGACTAAGCTTACTCACACGAACGCTATTATTTTATCGATGGAAGACTTAGGGTTTTACAATAAAACTACTTGGAAATAAAGAGAGCTACTTGTAATAAGAAAGAGAATAAAAGAAACGATTACACTGAAAGGGTTGGAACGATGAGATGAAAATGCACTCGATCAAGAATCACCTCGGGAAGAGTCAATTAAAAACACGATAAATAAACCTAAGCTTAATAGGGTAAAAGTCCTTGACCGTGGACGTTACATAAACATGAACACGCTTCTCTTGAAGGCCGTGCCCAACTGAGTTTAGGAAGGTCCGACCGACTCTCAGTCTAAGTCGAAGGCCTAAAACTCGCTTTACGCGGTGAACCCCACTATTGAATTTTACTCCAATCCGGGAGATTTGGACGTCTGCCTCTCTTGAGGGGTGCATACAACTCCCTTTACTCTTGAGTGCTTACTTCAAACGATGGGCCTCTCGGCTAGCCAGGAATGAAAGCAAAGGTGGAGAGTATATATCGATGATATACCTCCAACCCGGGATAAATCAAGATTAATTCAAGGCTAAACCCTAAAAAGAAAAGGTAAGATTCAAAGCATCATAACTTAATCACTCGAACCTCGGATCATCAAGATCGAGTACAAGGAGGATTAGTTAATCATGGTGAGGTGGAAGGGGGGATGAGTAGTAAAGCATAAAGAACACAAAGTGCTAAAGGAAGATAAAATAACACTTTTACATTAATATTAAAGAGTGCTTACAACAAGGAAATAAAAAAGATTACAAGTGCATGAAATTGAAAATCCTATTCTGGCCCTACATTAGCAACTAAGCTTTGCAAAAGCTAATACAAAAACTTAACTAAACTTGCATTAAACTAAACTTAGAATGAGAAAGAGAGAGAGAGAAAAGCATAAAAAAGAACAAGAAATAAAGGGGCAGCACCTCCCCCTCTCAGGCCAAACTTTTTGAAATGGTGAGGGGGTCAGAATTTATAGGAAAAATTTCGGGTCGGTCATGCCCGTGACTGGGGGGTGACAGGCACGACAAAGGCTTCGGGAGCAGAGAACTGACAGAATTGCTGAATTGATGCGCACATCGGTGGTCACCCCCATGGTCACGGCCGTGATTGGGGGCATGACAAACACTTTAATCATCAATCGTTGGACGGAAGGCCGTCAAACGTCGAAAATCGCAGGTCACACCCATGGTCACGGCTGTGTCGTTGGGCGTGACAGTACCGAAGACGTGAGGCGACGGGAAGTCCATTTAATGCGGCGACCGGTTTTGGGCAGTGGGCGACACGCCCTGTATCACGCCCGGCGACACGCCCGTGGAGGTCGTGTCCGGGGGGTGTGACAGGCACTTTTTGCTGGATTTTCGTCTCTGGCAGCAAGCTTCCACTAGATCAGCAGACACACCCTCTAACACGCCCAGGTAGGGCGTGACAGGGGGGCGTGACAGGTCATTTTTGGCCAATTTTCTGGAAACCTGCAAAAACATAAGAAAAGGTTAGTGGCAATAATATTTACATAATAAAGATCAAAAATAAGCAGATAAGGCAAGATTTTTACATTATTAACTAGAAAATACGATAAAAGATTAGGCTACAAAATGTATCATCAACTTCCCCCAAGCTTAGGCTTTTCTTGTCCCCAAGCAAAAATATAAAAACTAGATAAACATAAAATAAGACTAATCAAAAATTTCTAATTATGCCTACACCAGTACTATGCGAAATTCTAAGTAGGGAAAAGGTGAAACGTGAATCTAAAATAATTATTTAAGTATGCTTTAACTTTTATAAACTTTACTTAATGAAAAAAAACCATCCAAAATTTTAACGAAAGTTTTTTTAAATATGTTTAAGTAAAGCCACGAAAATGAAAAACACGCATTGAGTTATTACTAGATCCAAGCAACGTATTATAATTATATCAATTAAATAACAAAAATTTAAGTTTAAATCCAAAACTAATACTGATTTACTTTTCTTCTTTTCATTAGTTATTAAATAAACTTTAAAAAAGCGTGAATCAAAAGAACTTAATAGGACCGAAACGTTTGGTTTAGGATTATGAATAGGAGTGGAGTTCAAAGATAAACATGGAGGCTTAAATCACACTAAATCAAAACAAAGAGTTTCAAAATAAATTTTATTTTAAACAAAATATATTTTTTTTTCTTTTTCTTCTTTTCTTTTCCATTTTTTTTCTTATTTTTTTTCAAAACAAAGACCATAAATATTTTTATTTTTCATTTTGAATTGGCCAAATAAAAATAAACATTTCTTTTGAGCATACGTTTTTTTTCAAAAACTTCTCCAGAAATAACACAAAATATCCTATCATAATCAAGAAAATATATTTATGAAACTCAAAAAGGTTAGCGTGATTAGATAGGTTGGAAATTTGGCTTTGGTGAAGATGATATGATATGTGGAGCTATCAAATGAAATTAGAAAAAAGGCTCAAAAGCGGTTAACTAGTGGTGAAAATTTCTAGGTTGGCAGGAAGCTCAAACGAAAACAAAAATGGCCTAAATCATTTTCACGCTTTTTAAATTTATTTAAAATGCAGATTTGAAAAATTTCAAAAAGCAAGTCTTAGATAATAAAAGAAGATTGATGAAATTATATTGAAAATAGAAATAATTGGTGACTTAGGTTGTTCACATCTACTACATTATTCAAAAGTTGACTTTACAAAAATTATCTAAAAACGAAAAAGAAAATAGAGGATGATGAATTTTTGTGAAAGTAAAGAAAATAAATAACGAAAAACCATAATGAAAATGCGAGTTTTAGAAAAAATATTTCACCTTAACATGCTACCGTGAATTAGAAACACAGCATGGACAACATTTTACTTGTGAAACATAATTAAAAAAACGATTAGAAAAATTATGATTAACAAAGTTGTTTATAATCATGGTGAGGTGGAAGAGGGGGGATGAGTAATAAAGCATAAAGAACACAAAGTGCTAAAGAAAGAGAAAACAACACTTTTATATTAATATTAAAGAGAGCTTACAACATGGAAATAAAAAAAATTACAAGTGCATGAAATTGAAAATCCTATTCTGGCCCTACATTAGCAACTAAGCATTGCAAAAGCTAATACAAACACTTAACTAAACTTGCATTAAACTAAACTAGAATGAGAAAGAGAGAGAGAGAGAGAGAGAGAGAGAGAGAGAGAGAGAGAGAGAGAAAAGCATAAAAAGAACAAGAAATAAAGGGGTAGCACCTCCCCCTCTCAGCCCAAACTTTTTGAAATGGAGAGGGGGGGTCTGAATTTATAGGAAACATTTCGGGTTGGTCACGCCCCATGTCACGCCCGTGACTAGGGGCGTGACAGGCACGACAAAGGCTTCGGGAGCAGAGAACTGACGGAATTGATGAATTGATGTGCACATCGGTGGTCACGCCCATGGTCACGCCCGTGACTGGGGAGTGACAAGCACTTTACTCATCAATCGCTGGACGGAAGGCCGTAAAATGCCGGAAATCGCAGGTCATGCCCATGGTCACAACCATGTCATTGGGCGTGACAGTATCGAAGACGTGCGGTGACGGGAAGTCCATTTAATACGGCGGCCGGTTTTGGGCAATGGGCGACACGCCCCGTGTCACGCCCGGCGACACGCCCAGGGAGGGCGTGTCCGGGGGGCGTGACAGGCACTTTTTGCTGGATTTTCGTCTCTGGCAGCAAGCTTCCACAGGATCAGCAGACACGCCCAGGGAGGGCGTGACAGGGGGGTGTGACAGGTCATTTTTGGCCAATTTTCTGGAAACCTGCAAAAACATAAGAAAAGGTTAGTGGCAATAATATTTACATAATAAAGATCAAAAATAAGCAAATAAGGCAAGATTTGTACATTATTAACTAGAAAATATGATAATAGATTAGGCTACAAAATGTATCATCATTGTGGTTGTGATACATACAGGAAAGGAACCACTGCCCCGAGTAAGGGGTAGGGTCGTTATAATTGGTCAGCTAATGCTGACCGTTGCTTTGTTTACCGCTCTTGGGGTGGATGTCTAATTGCAGGTGCTAATGGGTTGAATTGAATTGAGCGGAATGAAGCTTTGCTTCTTAAAGGCCCTTGAAGGTCGTGCGAAGAACTCTTGGATTTCATGTGTGGCCGGCCTGCGAGCCGATGTATGAAGCTGTATATATGTAAAGAGTAACTTGTAAAGCATTAAGGCCATGAGCGTGTGTGTGTTATATACGTTCCTGGTTTATATATAAATGTATGGTTTATATATTTAGTGGGCATTCGCTGTGATGAGTTCTTACAACTTAAAATGCTGCGCTAGAATGCTCTGAGTTAAGATGCGAGTTGAATGGGCTTTTGATATCCACACGTAATTCCGACATTTGTCTGTGAAATACGGCGTGGTCCCCGACCGGACCCACCATTATATTCCATGGGACGAGCGGCATTACAAAGTGGTATCAGAGTATCGGGTTTTGTGGTAGGAAAAATATAATTGAACTCAAGAATGTCCACCGGGAATGTAATACATGCACATGAGGAGCGTAAGAGTGTAGTCAATTTATGTTAGTCATTATGGAATGGACGTAACTGGTGTTTTATACGTTGATAGGTGACAAGGAGTGGTGCTGGGCAGTCTAAGACCCACCGTTTCGATGAGAGTGATGCACGAGCTGAGGCGCCTACACCTCCCTCGGCGGAGACCATACATGTGGTGACTGAGATGGTGCTCGCAGTGTTACATGCACAACCTACTGGGCAGGCAAGGCTTGCAGGGGTGCCAGTGCAGCTTGGGGCAAGGCAAGAGAGTGTGGAGGATGTGGTAGATGAGCAAGCAGCTGACGAGCAATTGAAGAGGTTTATGGAGTTTCATCCACCTACGTTTGGCGGGACGGGTTCCCCAACGCAGGCGGAAGATTGGCTTGCAAGAGTGAAGAGGATCCTAACCGTAATCAGGACTACGGAGGCGCAGACAGTGACTTTAGCCACTTTTCTATTGGAAGGCGATACACGGCTTTGGTGGGATGAAGTGGAATTGCACTACTTGGCAGGTCGAGGATTAGTGGAGATCTCGATTGAAGAATTTTCAAGATTATTTCTGGCCAAGTATTTGTCATTATCGCAGCGGATTGCTATGGAAAATGAGTTCTAACATCCGGTGCAGTGTGAGAGGGATGTCGATACCTACCTGCATGAGTTTACCCGACTGGGGCTCTATGCGGGCTCTAATTTCACTGAGGAGGCGCGGAAGACGAAACGATTTTATGAGAGACTTCGTGATGAGCTGAGATTGGCACTCCCGAGTTCGGTGAACCAAGGCTTCCAAGCGTTGGTAGATACAGCCCGTGCACTGGAGAAGGATTTGAAATGGGTGCAAGAGAAGAAGAGCCTGGCGGTGGAGAAGCTGGAATTCAAAGTTCCACAGTCAGAATAATTGGAGTTTAGGAGACAACACAAGAAGAGGTTCAGGCCTGCTGAACCAACTCCACCGACTGTTTCTTCGGGGACAACTTATGGACAAGAATGTGTTGAGATGCGTACATGTTTTAACTGTGGGAAGGAAGGACATATATCCCGTCATTGCTGGAGTGGTCCTGCAAAATGTGACAGGAAGATAGGGGCGTCTTATGAAGAAAAGGGTAAAGAAGTGGCCGAGTCATCTGCATCCCGGATGCAACCTCGACTGCATAATCTTGAATTACAGGAGCCGCAAAGCTTAATCAGTGAAGTACAGCCGTGAGTGTTTAGTTTGGAAATCCAAGAGGCTATCAAACGTCTTATGAAAGATGAGGCGGGTAAGCGGAAGTAAGAATGGAAGATTGACTTGTATTACGTTGGTGATGTAACTAAATGTTATACATAAGGAATGAATAACGAGATGTTTGTGTACACCTTATTTTATCTTGGTGATCAGTCAATCAAGGTGGAATAAAGGAATGGTTTTGTTGATATATGTATATCTAGGCTAAAAGGTCTGAGTATGGTATGTATATGTGTATGTATTACATGTTATGATTGTTTTGTGCGATGACGTGGGGCGAGACAAGCTGCGGCCTCTGAGCTCTTACCCGGATCATTTTTTTAAGGAATGACCTGGTTATGTTGATAGTTATAACTGAGCTAAATTTCAGGATGAAATTTTGTTGAAGGAAAGGAGGGTTGTAACACCCCAAATCCTAATTTGAGTTCAGGTTGGGTGACACGGCCTGGGACACGGGCGTGTCCCAGGGCGTGTCATGCTCAGGTTGAGCAGCCTGGCGAGTGGTCGTCGAAATATGCTCGATGAATTTTTGATGGAACACACCCGGCGACACAGACATTATAGAGGGTATGACCTCCTCGGGGTAGTCAAACTCCACTCGACGAATACACGGCAGGGCGTGTCTGCAGCCGTGTAAGGGCACACGGCCTGTGATACGGGCGTGTCACTGGCCATGTCCTACTCAAGAGCAACCATGGATGTGTGTACTGGTGGATACGGGTGTGTCTTGGGGTACACGTCCCGGGACACGGGTGTATCCCAAGGCCGTGTCCCGCTCGGGTTGAGCTTGTGGTGTGCTGGCTGAGGAATACGCCAGGCTACACTGGCATGTACTGTGTGACACGGGCGTGTCAGCCATGTGACACGGGCATGTCACATGGCCATGTTCTGTTCTGGTGTGTCGCCTAAGGTACACGGCTTGTAACACGGGCGTGTCACATGGCATGTCAGGCCGTGTTCAGCTTATTTCTGGGCAAATCATGGTCGTTCTTTTCCTTCTTTCAGGATCCAATGGTCCAGGCCCTTCCCTGCTGATATAAGATCAAGATTGGAAGGAGCATCTTCAATTTATTTCTCTTTCTAAAGAGAGAGAGAAAGGAAAGGGAGAAGGGGGACGGCTGCCGGAGAAGCTTCAGCGGGCTGATTCGGGGCTGAGTGCGGATTCATGGAGGTAAAGCCATGACAGTGATTTACATCCGGCTAGTTCATGGCTCCAAAGCGATCGTCAAGGTTAACGATCACCTTCTTGGACAATCGAAGTCCTTTCTTTATGCATATGCATAGAATCTTCCACCAAGAGGTGGAAAGCATAAGTGATTCCCAGTTGAGTCTACATCTAGAGTCGGAAGTGTGTAGTACTACATAGGCATGCTATGTGAAGCCCATCCGGATGGTTAATCTGGATTGGTTATGGTTTTGTGTGAACCGGAGAAGACTCCGTGTATTGTATGGATGTGTGTGAATTGTGAATGTGTTGTGGGCTGTGAATGAGCCGGTTGCTAATCTTGGATGCTTTGTGTATGCTCCTTGTGGTGTGAGCACGGTGAGCGCTATTTGCTCTGCGAGAGCGAAAAGCTGTGGCTAATCAGGAGGGAAAGCCGACCCGTGTCTAGTGGTACGCTACTGACGGTTTGAGCACGAGAAAGGATGACCTGCCCCTGATTGTTTTGGGAGATCGATTGGTGGCACGACTTGGGGGATAAGAGACAGACCCGTCATACTGCACCATAGTGGTGGGTCGATCTGAATTGGAAATGCTCAAGAGTTTGCCGTGAGGTTAGCACCTCTGAGTGGGATGGGCAAGGATGTTCCCAGCATGCGTGTTAGCAGACTAGGGCCCATAGCCAACAAGTTAAAAACCTCTGCTCGGTGGTGGGCAACTGGTATATCAGGTACACCGTAATGTGCCCTGAGTGCACAGAGCGTCTAGCGGAGGCCGGTGTTTGTTATGATGCAGTGCGTGAGAGCACATGTTATATATGTTGTGGTTGCGATGCATACAAGGAAGGAAACACTGCCCTGGGTAAGGGGTAGGGTCGTTATAATTGGTCAGCTAATGCTGACTGTTGCTTTGTTTACCACTCTTTGGGTGGATGTCTAATTTTAGGTGCTAATGGGTTGAATTGAATTGAGCGGAATGAAGCCTTGCTGCTTAAAGGCCCTTGAAGGCCATGTGAAGAACTCTTGGATTTCATATATGGCCGGCCTGCGTGTCGATGTCTGAAGCTATATATGTGTAAAGAGCAACTTGTAAGGCCTTAAGGCCGTGAGCGTGTGTGTGTTGTATACGCTCCTGGTTTATATATAAATATATGGTTTATATATTTAGTGGACATTCGCTGTGATGAGTTCTTACAACTTAAAATGCTGCGCTAGAATGCTCTGAGTTAGGATGCGAGTTGAATGGGCTTTTGATATTCACACGTAATTCCTCCATTTGTCTGTGAAATATGGCGTGGGGCCCCGGCCGGACCCACCGTTATATTCCATAGGACGAGTGGACGCGTTACAGCCACTCCCTCTGAAATAGTAAATTTAATTGATTCAGATACAGAAATGGATGAGCCAGCTATGGATGAAATTGATACTGCTGGTGATTTTATTCTAAATCCCACAGTCAATTTAAATTTTTTATTAGAGTTATTAAATTTTTTGCACAGAGATATTCTTCCTAGCTCCTCTTATCACCATTCCTTGGCCATTGTACCATACACTGCACCTTTAAGCCCCACAGTTGCCAAGCAACTTAAGGTTATTTTTGCAGAAACAAAGCTACCAACTGTACAATCCCCCTCCAAGGAAAATTCTTCTCCAGAATCCATCTCAGCTCCAACATATAATATGGATGATATCCCACTTCCAGATCTAGATGAAATAATTATGGCAGACATTGAAGAGGAAAATAAAACAGTTGCTGAAAGCACTGCTGACACAGTTACTCCAGTTCCAGCTACAGCTCCAGCTCCAGTTCCAGAATCTCAGGCTGTCAAGCCTATTGATAAAGATCTTTTGAAAGCTTTGGATGATTTATATGATAATACTCAGGCATCCTCGTCTGAAAATTATGATGAAGATGACAGTGATGATTCTGATGATAGCCCTTCTTCAAGGAAGAAAGTTTTAAAGAAAAGGAAGGCCCCTCGAGTTGCTGCTCTAAGCCCAATCCAACTCATGATACTCCTTACTATATCCTTCAGAAAATTACACCTTATCCTGGGATGCCAGCCTGGATGTGGCTGTCTAAGAATCAGCAAAAAGAAAGAAAGAAAAGCAGAAGATATTCTCCACCACCTCAAAGGTATAGGAAAAGACCTCCTCCTCCTCCTCCTCCACCTCCTGCTGGTGCTTCAAGTAGCTCATCTCAGAGGTCTACCTCACTTACTCAAACATACCATAGACAATATGGCAGATCCTCATCTTCACAAGGAAGCAGCCAGCAGAGGTACCATTCCAGCAAGCAGCAACATCAACAACATCAACAACATCAACAACCTGAACATCCTCAGCAACAGCAACAGCAAGTTCCTGAAACACAAAAGGTTGATAGTCCCAAAAGGCCAGGGTTTCCTCCCATTCCCTTTGTGGATCCAAAGACAGAGACTGTTGGGTACATTGATCAAATGTACCTGATTTGAAGAAGCCTCACCCAACTCAATGATATACATCATAATGTATTTGATGTATGTTGAGTTTACTTGTGCAGGTTAAGAAATCACTGGACTGAAGCAAAAAGTTTCTAAGTCCATGTGTCGACACCCAGAGGGAAAGTGTCGACACTTAAGAAGACTTGTGTCGACACCCAGACAAGCAGTGTCGACACTTGGAGTCATTGTGTCGACACCTGGGATGCAGAGTCGACACCAGACAGAAAGTGTCGACACTTGGAGCTGTGTCGACACTCAGTGAAGAAAAGTGCAGACAGGAAGTGTCGACACAAGGAGCTGTGTCGACACCCAGTGAAGCTGTGTCTACACCAGAAAATGTCGACACTTGGAGCTGTGTCGACACTCAGCAAAAGTCTGCAGAGACTAAGTTAAAGTATCGACACTCAGAACAATGTGTCGACACTCAATAGAAGAGCCAGCATTTGAAGTATGTGTTGACACCCAGCACAATGTGTCGACACACAACCAGAAGAGTCAACACACGAAGTAAGTGTCGACACCCAGCACAATGTGTCGACACTTAGCTAAAGACTCTACACTTGAAGAAAGTGTCGACACAAGGAGCTGTGTCGACACTTAGCAAAGATCAGAAAGATCAACAAAAATATTCTAAGTACAAGTGTCGACACTAAGGGAATGTGTTGATACTCAGCTGAAGTCTCAACAAGAAGAAGTTGTGTCGACACAAGGAGCTGTGTCGACACTCAGCAAGTATCGACATTGAAGACTATGTGTCGACACCAAGAAGCAGTGTCAACACTTGACAGATTCAACACAAGAAGTTGTGTCGACACAAAGGAGATGTGTCGACACTTAGAAGAATTCAGCAAAAGCTAGAAGAACAAGTACTTATGTCGACACACAATTTCAGTCTCGACACATGCAGAAGAATCTGTGTCGAGACATACAAGGAGTTGTGTCGACACCTTGTAGACTTGTGTCGACACTTACACAACATGTGTCGACACTTGGACTATAAGTGTCGACACTTAAAGACAGAAAGTCTCGACACTTACAGACAGTTAGAGATTTTCAAGAAGTGACTGGATGACTTGACAGCTGCCGTTCCAGCCGGTCTACAGCACCTGTCAGAGATATCAGAAGTCAGTTATGGATCGGACCAGCCGGTTACCATGAAGAAGGCCTATAAATAGGCACCTACAGTTTGCAGAAACTATTGTTCAGATTGTTGTTCAAAGAATTGGAGTGCATCACATTATTGAAGAACAAGTGGTACACAGAGTATCAACACAAGAAGATCTTACAGTCCAAGTGCAGATCTAAGAAGTTGGAGAGAGAGGGCTCCATCCAAGAAATCAGCCTCTGGAACTATGCTGAGAAGAAGGATTTAGATTCATTCTGGATCTTAAGTGGCAGAGTTCAAGGAACAACTGCAGGAGGATTCAGTCTTATTCAGTTCTACTCAAGAAGCTTTGAAGAAAGCTAAGTCAGATTGGATCCAGCTGATTTCTTCCAAGAACTCATCAAGAAACTCTCAACTCCCCTCTTTTATTTCTGAGTTGTAGAGTTAATATCTGTAATATATTTTTTAACTTGTAGGATCCTTTGGATCTGAGTGAATTGTAAGCCTATAACTATAAAGGCTGAGGGTAGGGCTTGTGAGCCTGAGTGTAGGAAATTGAGATCTCTGAGTGTAGGCCTTGTTGGCTGAGTGTAGGCCTTGGTTGGCTGAGTATAGGCCTTGATTGGCTGAGTGTAGGCTTTGAGATAAAGCTGAGTTGTAAGGCTTTGGGCCTGAGGTGTAGGAACCAATTTGTGTTCTGAGACAGTGGAGGAGTTTGGCCGAATCTAGTACACTGCTAGATAGGCGAAGGGGGAAAGTGGATGTACCCAAAGATTGGGGAACCACTATAAAACCTTGTGTATGTTGTGCTGTGATTGTGCTGTGACTGTGTATGATGTGTTATTGCTGTGCAAAAGTAAAGTAGATTTTGTGATAGAACTGTTTGCTTCCATTAAAGTGTAAAAAGGATTAGGTCACCTATTCACCCCCCCCCCCTCTAGGTGTTTAGGTACCATATCTTCCAAGTGGTATCAAAGCGAGGTTCCTCAAAAAGGACTAACAGTCTGAGGAGATCCTGTTTGGCAGATTCAGTGTAAGGCAAAACACAGATTCAAGAAATTCAAGAAAATCAAGAAACATGGGTTCCTCTGAGAATCACAAGGAATTGGGTTCCATGAAATTACCCATATGCAGGAAAGAGATCTTTGGGATCTGGAAGGAAAGGGTAAGGCTGTTTATGGAGGCCTCAGATCCTAGAATCTACATCACAGTAAAGGAAGGGCCTTATGTGCCCATGAAGATTTCAGTTTTAGATGCAAATCAGAGAACTCCAAAGGATTTCTCTGAGATGACTAAGGATGAGATTGTCCTAGCTACAATGGACAAGAGGGCACAAAACATAATAGTGAGTGCCATTGATGATGCAACATTTCAGAATCTTATACACTGTAAGACAGCCAAAGAGATGTGAGACACTCTTATAGTGTATATGGAAGGATCTGAAGAAGTTAGGCAAGATATAAAATCCTTGCTAAATTAGGAGTATGAGAGTTTTAGACAAGGTAAAGGTGATAGCATAACTGAGTGCTACAAGAAGTTCTACAGAATAGTTAATGAACTCATGTCTTATGGAAGAGAGTTCAGTAACTATGAACTAAATGATAAGTTCTTAAGGTCCCTAACCAAAGATTGGGACACAAAGATCTGTGCCATAAGAGAAATGGCTAAGTTGGGGGAAATTCCTCCTCCTACACTGTTTGGCAAGTTGTTGTCATATGAGATGCAGTTGACAGTAAGAAAAGAGGAGGAGAAATCAACAAAGACTGAGCACATGGAAAGATCAGTTTCTTTCAAGACAGATGTCCCAAGGAAGTGCAGGAATAAATCACCAACTCCACCTCCAAAGATTGCTGAATCAGAGTCAGATGAAACAGTCAGCACCAAGTCAGAAAGCAGTGAAAGTGATGAAGACTTTGCTGCTTTCACTAGACACTTTCAGAAGTTTTTGAAAAAGAAACAGTGGAGGTCAAGGCCTTCTACATCACATGGAAAGGAAGACTCTTATCAGAAAAAGTGGTCTTCAAAGAATGACAAGAAAAGGACAAAATCTAGCAAGGCAACTAGTTCAAAGATAGTGTGCTATTGCTGCAATAGACAGGGCCATGTTATTGCAGACTGTCCTGAGAAGAAGAAAGAATCTGGTGATAGGAAAAAGACTCATTTCAAAGGCAAGAAAGAGAAGTCTTTTGTAGCCAAGAAAGAGAAGACTCTATCAGATATTTCTTCTTCAGAATCTGAGTCTGATGCTGAAGCCTACATAGGGATGTTTGCTGAAGAAGAAGAGGAAGAATTCATACAGATCATGGAGTCTATTTATGAACAAGAAGACAGTCAATGCCAAGGGCTAATGGCTTTGACAGAGAGTGCCAAAATCCTGGAGCAGCCAGGACCCAGTCAGGTACAAGGTTCAAGTTCAAGTTCAGTTTCTTGTTCTAGTTCAGATTCAGATTCTTCTTCATCAAGTGATGAGAATGTATCTGAGTCTGAGGATGATATTCATCAGCTTATAGATGAATATAAGGTGTTGTTGCAAGCTTACAAGAAAAGCAAGTCCCTAGCCAAAAGTCAGGCAAAGGAAATTGCTGATCTTAAAGCTGCTGCCACAGATTTTGAGAAGCAGTTTTATCAAAAGCTTAATGAGATAGCTAGGCTGAAACACATAACAGTGATTCAGATGGGTACTATATCATTTAAGAATGATCAAATTAAGAGTTTGGAGATCAATCTTCAGAAGGAGAAGGACTTAGTTGCTAGGTTTTCTAAACCTAAGTCAGTGTTACCTTTAATTGATGATTTTATTCATCATAAAGGCAAGGCTGGACTAGGCTTTACTAGACCTGCAAGGACTGAGCAGTCCAAGTCCAAGTTCAAGGGCAAAGCCCCAACATTCAATAAGTCTGCTGAAGATAAGACAGCAAAGGCTGTACCTAAGCAAAGGTACAATAAGTTTGAATGCTGGTGCTGTGGCAAGGTTGGCCACTTTGCAGTAGACTGTTGGCACAATGTTAGTGCCAAAGTGAGTAGCAAGCTACCTGGTGGAAAGCCAGTAGGTAGTTTTGTCAAGTTGCAGACTAACAAGTACCAAGGACCCAAGAATTCTTTGGGTTCTAAGGTTCATTAATCTGTTTTGTAGGTGAGTCCAAGTGGCCATACCCCTACATGGTACTTAGACAGTGGATGCTCCAGACATATGACTAGAACAAGAAGATTACTAAAGGACTATATTCCAATAAAAGATGGTCCAAAAGTAACCTTTGGTGGTTCTGAAAAAGGAATCATCAAAGGATTTGGTAACATTTCTACAAACTTAGTTACCATTACTCAAGTGGCTTATGTTAAAGGGTTGAAACACAACCTAATAAGTATAAGTCAATTAAGTGATGTAGGGTATGACATCTCATTTGTTAAAAATGGTTGTCATATCAAGAGGTCAAGTGATCAAGAGATCATTTTGACAGGTTATACGAAGAGGAATGTCTACTGCCTAGACATTATGGTTGAGAACAATGGTTCTCCAGTTTATCTTGTAGCTGATGAGACAATCTCTCATTGTGTCAAATGGCACAAGAGGCTTGCCCATCTTAACTACAAGACTATTAGCAAACTCTTTAGCAAAGCGTTAGTGAGGAATGGTCCTCACGTTAAGTGTGTTAAAGATGGTATTTGCTCAGCTTGTCAAAAGGGCAAGCAGACTAAATCCACCTTTAGAAGCATAGAGAACAAAGATGTTGTGAGGTGTTTATACCTCTTGAATATGGATCTCTTTGGTCCAATGTCAGTTCACAGCTTAGGTAGGAAGGTCTATACCTTTGTAGTTGTAGATGACTACTCAAGGTTTTCCTGGGTGTTCTTCTTAAGACAGAAATCTAAAACACCTAGTGTCTTCTATAGCTTTGTCAAGCAAATTCAGAATGAACTAAATAGTACAGTGGTCAAAATTAGAAGTGACCATGGTACTGAATTTCAGTCTGATAGCATGACAAAACTGTGTGAAGACTTTGGGATATTTCAAGAATTCTCTTCACCTAGAACACCTCAGCAAAATGGCATTGCTGAGAGGAAGAATAGAACCTTGATAGAGGCTGGTAGGACCCTACTAAGTGATACATCACTGCCAGAATATTTCTGGGCTGAAGCAGTTAATACTGCATGGCATGTTATAAATAGGGCTACCATCACTAAAAGGCTTAACAAGACCCCCTATGAAGTTGTGAAAGGCAGGAAACCAAACCTATCCTATTTTAGGATCTTTGGTTGCAAATGCTTCATACTTAACAATGGGAAGTCTTACTTAACTAAGTTTGCTGCCAAGTCACAAGAGGGAATTTTTGTTGGGTACAACAATAACAGTAAGGCTTATAGAGTCTACAACTTGACTACACAAGTTGTAGAAGAATCTGTGCATGTAGTTTTTGATGAGACTAAACTTATTAATAATGAGTTTTCTAGCAGTGTATGCAGCCCCACAGGTTTAACAAAGAAAATGGACAAGCTAACTATAGAAGAAGTGCCTGCTGCAAGACAGCAAGTAGAAGAAAGTAGCTGTTGTCCAGGGGGAGAACTACATGTGCCAATTGCTGAAGAAATACAAGGAATACAGCATGATGCAGATGCTGAAGTGGTTCAACCAGAAGTTAGGATGCCTCCAGCCCACAGGCATCTTAGAGATCATCCAGTAGAGCTGATTATTGGAGATCCAAGACAAGGAGTACAAACCAGGAGTAGAAACATGAATGCAACAATCTATTCCAGCTTTCTGTCACAAGTTGAACCTAAGAAGTTTGAAGAAGCAATACAAGATCCACAATGGACTGAAGCAATGCAAGAAGAGCTTAATCAGTTCAAGAGGTGCAAGGTCTGGGAATTGTTTCCTAAACCTAAAGACCACAATGTAATAGGAACTAAGTGGATCTACAGGAATAAGATGGATGAACAAGGGGTCATCATTAAGAATAAGGCTAGACTGGTTGCTAAAGGATATAGGCAAGAAGAAGGTATTGATTTTGATCAAACCTTTGCTCCAGTAGCCAGACTGGAAGCCATAAGGACGTTCTCGGCCTATGCAACCTATCAAGGATTCAAGGTGTACCAAATGGATGTCAAGTCAGCATTCCTAAATGGTAATCTTAAAGAAGAAGTCCATGTGGAGTAGCCTTCAGGTTTTGTTGATCCAACTCTACCTCATCATGTCTATAGACTTAGGAAAGCTTTATATGGGTTAAAGCAAGCCCCTAGGGCTTGGTATGAAACCCTATCTAGTTTCCTCATTGAGAACAAGTTCTCAAGGGGGAAAATAGATAAGACTCTATTCCTTAGGGAATCTAGAGGCAAAGTTATACTAGTCCAAATATATGTAGATGACATTATATTTGGGTCTACTGAAAGCAGCCTTTGCAAAAAGTTTGCAAAACTTATGCAAGGTCAGTTTGAGATGAGTAGTATGGGAGAGCTGAAGTTTTTCTTGGGTCTCCAAGTTAAACAGACTGAAAGTGGTTTATCCATATGTCAGTCCAAGTTCACCCTAGAACTCATAAGGAAGTACGGTATGGATTCATCCAGCACCATGAAGACTCCTATGGGGTCAAGTATGTCTCTTAGCAAGGATGATGCAGGGAAACCTGTAGATGAAACCTTGTATAGAGGGATAGTTGGCTCCCTATTATACTTGACTGCTAGTAGACCTGACATCATGTATGCTACATGTGTTTGTGCCAGGTATCAAGCCTGCCCTAAAGAGTCTCATTTGACTGCAGTCAAAAGAATATTGAGATATCTAAAGGGCACTCCCTATCTAGGCCTCTGGTACCCTAGGAATGGAGATTTTGATCTAACAGGTTATTCAGATGCAGACTTTGCAGGATGCAAAGAGGATAGAAAAAGCACTACTGGAACCTGTCAATTCCTAGGTGGGAGACTAATTTCATGGAGTAGCAAGAAGCAAACAAGTGTGGCTATCTCCACAGCAGAGTCAGAGTATGTAGCTGCAGGAAGTTGCTGTGCTCAACTTCTGTGGATACAATATCAGCTAGAGGACTATGGATTTCAGGTAAGTAGAACTCCACTTTTCTGTGATTCTACAAGTGCTATTTCAATAGCTAATAAGCCTGTATCACATAGTAGAACTAAACATATTGAAATTAAATATCATTTTCTTAGGGAGCATGTAGAAAGAGAAGATATTTTACTTGAATATGTTAAAACTGATAATCAAATAGCTGATATGTTTACTAAGCCCCTAGAAGAAGCTAAGTTCAATAGATTCAAAATTGAACTAGGAATGTTAAACTTAGAGTAAGTTTACAGAATTAAAATTGGCTAAGTAAAAAGGTGTCGACACATAGACAAGTCTATGTCGACACAGAATAGTGGTGTCGACACTTCAGGAAAAAGGTGTCGACACATCCAGGATGTTGGTGTCGACACTTCAGAATGTTAGTGTCGACACATGACAAGTAGGTGTCGACACATCCAAAGTGGTGTCGACACTTATGTTTTACTCAGAATTTTCTAAGTAAAGTCTCGACAATGTGTCGAGTTATGTTGTGTCGACACATAACCAAGTGTCGACACAAAAAATCTGTTGACTAAACTTGTGTCGACACATGTGTGTCGACACAAGTTTAAGTCAGTGTCGACACTTATTGCCAGTGTCGACACATCTTAAGTTAGCTGTCCCGCCTGTTCATCTTCAAAATTAGACAGGTATAAATAGGGTTCTGTCTTTGTTTGTCGACACGCTTTCAAAGTTTCGAGACCAAAACTCCTGTGTCGACACCTCTCTTTTCTACAGACAAATTCTACAGACCCTAATGGCACCTAAGCTTGAGGAGAACGTTAACGAGGGTTATGAGCTTGTGCGCGGCGCGTTTGACGATGCTGATCCAGAACTCAAGGCAGTAGTAACCCTAGTCGCTGATTCAGGGTTAGAATACTTAGTTTCTGAACCAACTAAGATATGGAAGAAGGAGGTGCTTGAATTCCTTCATGGAGCTGCAGTAGATGAATCTGGATACAAAATCAAATCCAGAGTTCATGGAGATAAGGTTAAGGTAACCCCAAAAAGTCTGAGGAAGATTCTTCAATTGCCAAGAACTCAAGATGAAGAAGAGGTTACTACTTCAAAGACCAGGGAAGCTTTAACCTGGTGTGGACTTGATCCAAAGATGAAGCTGGGTTCTGTCTTTAACAGGAAAGGCATGAATAATCAAGGAAAGTTCATGTCTGAGATTGTGGGAAAAGTATTACTCAGCAAACCTGGAGGGCATGACAGAGTGTCTGCCTATATGTTTAGAATCATGACTAGAATTATCTTTACTCTAAGAACTGACTGGTCTATAGTGGTTTATGAGAAGATTAAGGAGAGCTTGAAGAAGCCCAATCTGGGAAGAATTATTAGTCTATACCTAGCTGGTGTGATACCAGAGGTAATGAATACTGCTGCAGGCAGCAAGATAAACCACATGAGGAAGATGGATCAAAGGATCTTTTCAAGATGGGACAGGGTATTGTCCAAGGACATGCCAACCCCAGAGAAGACAGTTACTAAGAAAGATACTCCTCCAAAGAAAAAGAGAAAAACTGCTCCAGTTGAACAAGAGTCCTCCAGCAGTTCAGGGAGTGAAGAACAAGTTGTTTTCACTCCTGATAATCATGAGGAAGAGCCTGCAGAGAAGACTCCTGCTCCTCCAGCTGATGCAGATATCCAGGGGGAGCTACCACAAGCTAGCCCCATCCAGGGGGATCCAAGCCAGGGGGAGCCACCAGTTGTAGAAGAAACATCTACACTGGCCAGTGAGCAAGCCACCACCATCATCCAAGAGGTACTCACTGACCTAAATACTTTAGAATATCTTAAAGAAGATGTTGATTTGTCTGATGTTTCTCAGCAAACTCAGCTGCATAGTCTAGTTCCAGATGTTGTTAGAGAAGACACATCTGCTGTACAAGAAGTGATTCCTAATCAAGTGGTTGAAGACCCAAGAACTTCCCCTGCACAGTATCCACAAGAGTTTACAATGGAAGACTTATTCCTTAATCTAGACCAGCAAGATTTTGACATGGACAAGGATACTGTTGCAAGAGATAATGCTGCTGCTGAGGGAGAGAAGGTACAAGATCTGGAAGAGCCTATTAGGCTGGAAATTGAGAAGGCACCTGTGGTGCAGAAAGAGAAGCCTCAAAGCCCTAAGGATAGGGTTGACATAGCCAGCACTTCTGCCTCTGAAGATGAGGAGAGTGCTAGGGCTAAGAAGAAGAAACTGTATGTTTTTAAAAGGAGAAGTCAGAGTTATAAGAAAGCTCTGCAATCTATAGCCCCACAGCCTATAGTTCAACAAGCTCCAACTGTTGATTATAGTGCTTTACTGATTGTACTACAGATTAAAATGGATGAACAAAGAAAAGCCATTGAGGCTTATGTTGATGCAGGGCACAGATCATTACAGTTTGATCTTGCCCAAGATATAAAGTCTATAAGGTTTGAAATGAACCTTAACAAAAAGGAAATGACTGATTGCTTCCACAAAGGTGGAAATGCAGTGGTGTATTTGGCAACACACCAAGAGAAGATCAAGGTACATGTGGATGATATAGCATTGAAACAAGGATATGTTCTTGAGAATCAATTAAGAATGAATGACAATTTGACTGCCTCCCGTAATGCTATAGTCACTGAGTTGAAGAACAAGGCTGCTGAACCTTCTACATCCACTGCTGCTGCTAAAGCTGATTTTGATAAAGTATTCCAGGAAGAAATTTCTGCTGTAAAGACTGCTATCCAAGCCTCCCAGAAGGTCATATCTGAACAACTTCAAAAGCTAAAAGCTTACTTTAAAGATGGAATCAGATACTTGGATAGTCAGATCAGATTTCAAAAGGATGATGTCAGAGATCACATGGCTAGAGAAGTCATAAAGGGGGAGAGAGTGTTAGTCAAGGCAAGTTCTGATCATGCAAAATGGATATCAAATTCAATCAGGGCTACACTTGGATACCCTCCTCTGTGTGATGACCAAGATGTTGCTGAATCAGGCATTAACCCTGCCTATTTTGGAGGTGAGCCACCAGAAGTAGCTCAAGTCATTTATCCACCTCCAGACTTTGAAATGATTCAAGCAGATGTGAGCACCATGTTTAGTCCACCTGAGGGCAAGGACAATATCCATATTGAAAAGGTTGTTCAACCTATTACTGAAGCCATGCAAGAGGCATTACAGAAGGAAGAAGAGACAAGGTTGTCCAAAAAGAGGTTTAGGGAACAAGCAGAACAAAGGCCAGATTTTGAACAGTGGAGCCCTACCTCTAGGAATATAATTTTAACTACCTGGAAAGCTGCCAAGGACAATACTCATGACAGAAACAAATGGTTTTCTGAAGCTGAATGGAGAAAGCATGAGATCAGGCAGGAAGCAATAGTTCAGTATAGAAGGAAGGCTAAGATGGGAAAGCTACCTCCTACTGCAGTGGAGCCTAGAAAGTACTTCCCTAAGCCATATCACTACTTTGAGAGGCAGAAGATCAAGGCAGAAGAACTCAAAAAGAAAGATCTAAAAGGCAAGAAGCCTGCTGTTGCTGAAACTGCTGAAGCCCCTATCAAATCTCAAGTCCAACCTGGCAAAGGCATAGTTATCAAGGAACCAGACCAGAAATAGATTAAGATTTTACTTGAAGATTATTTTGTAATCTTTTAAATGTAACACATTTTTGTAAACTACTGAAAATGTATAAGAAAAATGTTAGAACAACATATGATAAATATATTTCAAGATTGTTCTGTGAATGTATCTATTTCTTGTTTGTTCTGAAATGATGAATGTGTATACATGTGTGAATTATTACATGTTTATGTTTACCCTGCTGAATATAATCTGCTTTACATCATTGTGTAATTTTTAATTATGAATGGTGTATATCATTGACTAAGGGTTATGACTTCTCCAAATAGGGGGAGATTATTGGGTACATTGATCAAATGTACCTGATTTGTAGAAGCCTCACCCAACTCAATGATATACATCATAATGTATTTGATGTATGTTGAGTTTACTTGTGCAGGTTAAGAAATCACTGGACTGAAGCAAAAAGTTTCTAAGTCCATGTGTCGACACCCAGAGGGAAAGTGTCGACACTTAAGAAGACTTGTGTCGACACCCAGACAAGCAGTGTCGACACTTGGAGTCATTGTGTCGACACCTGGGATGCAGAGTCGACACCAGATAGAAAGTGTCGACACTTGGAGCTGTGTCGACACTCAGTGAAGAAAAGTGCAGACAGGAAGTGTCGACACAAGGAGCTGTGTCGACACCCAGTGAAGCTGTGTCTACACCAGAAAGTGTCGACACTTGGAGCTGTGTCGACACTCAGCAAAAGTCTGCAGAGACTAAGTTAAAGTGTCGACACTCAGAACAATGTGTCGACACTCAATAGAAGAGCCAGCATTTGAAGTATGTGTCGACACCCAGCACAATGTGTCGACACACAACCAGAAGAGTCAACACACGAAGTAAGTGTCGACACCCAGCACAATGTGTCGACACTTAGCTAAAGACTCTACACTTGAAGAAAGTGTCGACACAAGGAGCTGTGTCGACACTTAGCAAAGATCAGAAAGATCAACAAAAATATTCTAAGTACAAGTGTCGACACTAAGGGAATGTGTTGACACTCAGCTGAAGTCTCAACAAGAAGAAGTTGTGTCGACACAAGGAGCTGTGTCGACACTCAGCAAGTATCGGCATTGAAGACTATGTGTCGACACCAAGAAGCAGTGTCGACACTTGACAGATTCAACACAAGACGTTGTGTCGACACAAAGGAGATGTGTCGACACTTAGAAGAATTCAGCAAAAGCTTGAAGAACAAGTACTTGTGTCGACACACAATTTTAGTCTCGACACATGCAGAAGAATTTGTGTCGAGACATACAAGGAGTTGTGTCGACACCTTGTAGACTTGTGTCGACACTTACACAGCATGTGTCGACACTTGGACTATAAGTGTCGATACTTAAAGACAGAAAGTCTCGACACTTACAGACAGTTAGAGATTTTCAAGAAGTGACTGGATGACTTGACAGCTGCCGTTCCAGCCGGTCTACAGCACCTGTCAGAGATATCAGAAGTCAGTTATGGACCGGACCAGCCGGTTACCATGAAGAAGGCCTATAAATAGGCACCTACAGTTTACAGAAACTATTGTTCAGATTGTTGTTCAAAGAATTGGAGTGCATCACATTATTGAAGAACAGTGGTACACAGAGTATCAACACAAGAAGATCTTGCAGTCCAAGTGTAGATCTAAGAAGTTGGAGAGAGAGGGCTCCATCCAAGAAATCAGCCTCTGGAACTAGGCTGAGAAGAAGGATTCAGATTCATTCTGGATCTTAAGTGGCAGAGTTCAAGGAACAACTGCAGGAGGATTCAGTCTTATTCAGTTCTACTCAAGAAGCTTTGAAGAAAGCTAAGTCAGATTGGATCCAGCTGAGTTCTTCCAAGAACTCATCAAGAAATTCTCAACTCCCCTCTTTTATTTCTGAGTTGTAGAGTTAATATCTGTAATACATTTTTTAACTTGTAGGATCCTTTGGATCTGAGTGAATTGTAAGCCTATAACTATAAAGGCTGAGGGTAGGGCTTGTGAGCCTGAGTGTAGGAGATTGAGATCTCTGAGTGTAGGCCTTGTTGGCTGAGTGTAGGCCTTGGTTGGCTGAGTGTAGGCCTTGATTGGCTGAGTGTAGGCTTTGAGATAAAGCTGAGTTGTAAGGCTTTGGGCCTGAGGTGTAGGAACCAATTTGGGTTCTGAGACAGTGGAGGAGTTTGGCTGAATCTAGTACACTGCTATATAGGCGAAGGGGGAAAGTGGATGTACCCAAAGATTGGGGAACCACTATAAAACCTTGTGTATGTTGTGCTTTGATTGTGCTGTGACTGTGTATGCTGTGTTATTGCTGTGCAAAAGTAAAGTAGATTTTGTGATAAAACTGTTTGCTGCCATTAAAGTGTAAAAAGGATTAGGTCACCTATTCACCCCCCCCCCCCTTCTAGGTGTTTAGGTATCATATCTTTCAGAGATTACTGCAAGAATGACCAGGTTCTAGGAACTGGTTTGACTTTCAATGATAAATAAAGCTAAAGCTGAAGGAAAAGATGCCTCCCAGTATTCAACAATGTCCAAATACATAAAAGAAGAATTGTAAAAGTATGACAAAGCAAATAAATTCTTTAATGTTGATGCCTATATGAATCTACACCGAGAGGTTGTTGTGCCTAGAGCCACATCTCTCAATATCATTCTAGCTGCTGATATAATCATGTCCAAGAAGCAAGCAGCAAATCCCAATAGAGAGATCAAGTTCACTCAGCCTGCTGACACGAAAAAGGAGGATAAGCAAAATGAGATAGTTAAGAAAAAGAAATGAGTTTATTCTGTTTAAGTCTGTCTTTCTGAATTCTTTATTTTTGTACTTTCACAAAGCTACATTGTAAATATCTGTTGTCATTTTAATTTCTCTGCCAAATATATTTTCTTACTTTGTGATTGCTTTTATTTCAAGTCTATTAGTGACCTCACCCAAATATGGGGAGATTGTTGGATCCCTAGTTTTGTTTGCGCTAGGCTCACTAACTAGGATAATTGACACACCAAGTATAGTCAGGGTCATGTCATTGTGTCCTATAGTTTTGGCTAAGTCCTTAGTATCAACCACACATGGACCATCCAATAGAAGACTGCCGAAGACTCAAAGACTTAGAAGAAAATCAAGTTCAGGCAAGTATGTTCAATGTTCGTCGAACTCAGCTCGACGAAAGTCATGCTCAGCTCGACGAACTCAGAGTAAATTCTCTGAGTTGAGCTCGACGATATTCGAGCTCAGGTCGATGAATTCCAGGAGATCAACTTTAACACATTGGTAGGGCTTGTGAGCCTGAGTGTAGGAGATTGAGATCTCTGAGTGTAGGCCTTGTTGGCTGAGTGTAGGCCTTGGTTGGCTGAGTGTAGGCCTTGATTGGCTGAGTGTAGGCTTTGAGATAAAGCTGAGTTGTAAGGCTTTGGGCCTGAGGTCTAGGAACCAATTTGGGTTCTGAGACAGTGGAGGAGTTTGGCCGAATCTAGTACACTGCTATATAGGTGAAGGGGGAAAGTGGATGTACCCAAAGATTGGGGAACCACTATAAAACCTTGTGTATGCTGTGTTGTGATTGTGCTGTGACTGTGTATGCTGTGTTATTGCTGTGCAAAAGTAAAGTAGATTTTGTGATAGAACTGTTTGCTTCCATTAAAGTGTAAAAAGGATTAGGTCACCTATTCACCACCCCCCCCCCTCTAGGTGCTTAGGTACCATATCTTTCAGACTAGGTTCTAGGAACTGGTTTGACTTTCAATGATAAATAAAGCTAAAGCTGAAGGAAAAGATGCCTCCCAGTATTCAACAATGTCCAAATACATAAAAGAAGAATTGTAAAGGTATGACAAAGCAAATAAATTCTTTAATGTTGATGCCTATATGAATCTACACCGAGAGGCTGTTGTGCCTAGAGCCACATCTCTCAATATCATTGGAGCTGCTGATATAATCATGTCCAAGAAGCAAGCAGCAAATCCCAATAGAGAGATCAAGTTCACTCAGCCTGCTGACACGAAAAAGGAGGATAAGCAAAATGAGATAGTGAAGAAAAAGAAATGAGTTTATTCTGTTTAAGTCTGTCTTTCTGAATTCTTTATTTTTGTACTTTCACAAAGCTACATTGTAAATATCTGTTGCCGTTTTAATTTCTCTGCCAAATATATTTTCTTGCTTTGTGATTGCTTTTATTTCAAGTCTATTAGTGACCTCACCCAAATATGGGGAGATTGTTGGATCCCTAGTTTTGTTTGCGCTAGGCTCACTAACTAGGATAATTGACACACCAAGTATAGTCAGGGTCATGTCATTGTGTCCTATAGTTTTGGCTAAGTCCTTAGTATCAACCACACATGGACCATCCAATAGAAGACTGCAGAAGACTCAAAGACTTAGAAGAAAATCAAGTTCAGGCAAGTATGTTCAACGTTCGTCGAACTCAGCTCAACGAAAGTCATGCTCAGCTCGACGAACTCAAAGTAAATTCTCTGAGTTGAGCTCGACGATATTCGAGCTCAGGTCGATGAATTCCAAGAGATCAACTTTAACACATTAAGTCCAGAATACTTTATCTGAACTCAGGTTGACGAAGTTATGTTATCAGCTCGATGAATTTGGAGCATAGAATTGGGAAGTTTTCTCAGAAAATAGTTAGTCGAACACAGGTCGACGAACTTAGTTCTCAGGTCGACGAACTTAGTTCTCATGTCGACGAACTCAGTTCTCAAGTCAACGAACAAATTTTCTCAGGTCGACAAACATGATTTCTCAGCTCGACGAACTTGGATCTCAGGTCGACGAAATCTGTTCTCTGGTCGACGATTGATGTGCAGTTCCAGACTTGGAATTTTCCCTTATTTTGTCCTTATTCTCTTGCAGTAATTCCTGAATAATCAATTCTTATATTCTCTGATTATAGTCGTTATTAGCAGCATTGATTATGGTCTTCATTAGGAAAATTACTTATCGTTTTTAATAGGACAGTTGGGGAAATTTATTAATGCAGATATTCTCTCCAGACAATTTTCATTCTCCGGGTCGTCAGCAATTAATGCAAAGGAATTCAAAATTCAAAGGAGAAACTCGACTGATGTATAAAAGAGATTTTTTTTCTTCTTCCTTCTGTAATACAGAGAGAGTCCAGAGCACAGAACCAATATAGGAATACAGATACATAGAGAAGATATCAACAGCAACAATACTCTGAACCTTCTCTGTACAAAAAACAAATTGTTTCTCCTTGACATTGTTGAAGAAGAAGAAGAACAATCATTACAAATCAAGAGTCTTCTTCAACCTTCATTCCAGGAGCTTTCAAGGACAACCAACTTCTATCTGTCAGAATTTCCTGGATATCCTTTTCAAGTCAAGGCTAAAGACTGAATACCTACACCCTATGCAAGACTCTAAGTGTTATTGAGAGGAGTTCTTGACAACAACAATAATCCACTTGTCTTCTCTATTGAAAAGAGAAAGAGAAGACACCATCAATCTCTCTTCCTCCCTCTGTATAAAGGGTTTATTAACTCCCTTCAAAAGTTTATTTTTGTTTTTGAGCACCTGATCAAAAGCTCATTGGTGGCAGTCACCTGATCAAAACCTGCAAGTGGATTCCTACCAGGGTGGTAGAAGAGTGGATATACCCAGGTTGGGGAACCACTATAAAACTTCTTGTGTTGTTTGGTTGCCCTTTTCTTTTTGTTCTTACTGTTGCAGTGATAGATTAGGTTATCTGTGTTGTGATTAGATTAAATTAACTTAGCTTACTATTGCTTTTTGTTTTCCTTAGTATCTCTTTTTCATTACTCTGATATTATAATATATACTGCAAAAGATTTTAAATTACTCTATTCACCCCCCCCCACCCCCTCTAGAGTAAATCCGGTCTAACCCTCTCTTTCAGCAACCCCTACCTCGGATCGACACGCTGGTTGATTCAGCCATCAGTTTTTCTGTTATGAGTTTTTTGGATGCTTTTTCAGGTTATCACCAGATCTGAATGCATCCCCCCAACATCAAGGATGTTTCCATCATCATAAGGGAGCGATGCTTCAGCTATAAAATGATGCCCTTCGGGCTAAAGAATGCGGGGCTACATAACAGCGAATGATGGATCGGGTGTTTAGAAACCAAAGGGGAAGGAACCTGGAGGCCTACATCGATAACCTCATGATAAAGAGCAGGGATGTGGAGTCACACTTGTTTGACTTGGAGGAGACGTTCGTGACACTGTGGAGGTTCAAGATGAGGCTAAACCCCCAAAAGTGTGTCTTCGAGGCAAGCCGGGGCAAGTTCCTCGGACACCTTCTAACCCCAGCAGGGGTCGAGCATAACCAGGATAAGGTGAAGGCCATCGTGGGGTTGGAATCACCTCGCAATGCTAAGTAGGTTCAACATTTGATGGGAAAGCTAGCCAGGTTGAGTCGGTTTCTCTCTCGTGCCTAGGAGAAGTGCTCGCCTTTCTTTAAAATGCTTCGGGGGAACAAACAGTTTGAGTGGACGGAGGAATGTGAGGAGGTATTCCAGGCGTTGAAGGCTCAGCTATCCCAAGAGCCTCTCCTGTAGAGCCCAAAGGAGGGGGAGTACTTAGCCTTATACCTTGGGGTATGGGCTAACGCTGTGAGCTTTGTGTTGGTACGATAAGATGGGAATAGGCAGTTACCCGTCTATTATGTCAGTAGGATCTTGAATAAGGCTGAGCTACGCTACCCCATCCTGGAAAAGTTGGCTTTCTCCAGAATCGTCTCGTCCAGGAAGCTCGGGCCATACTTACAGTCCCACTCGATCAAGGTGGTGACCGACCACCCACTGCATAAGATATTTGAAGGAGTGGAGCACTCGGGGAGGTTGGTCAAGTGGTCCATCGAGCTCAGCGAGTTCGACATCTTTTTCATGTCGAGGCTCTCCATCAAGGCACAGGCTGTGGCGGACATCTTGGCCGACTACGTCATGGAGCTGGAAGGGGAGGAAGCGCTGCCAAGGGAAGTGTGGAGTATGTAAGTTGACGAAGCTTCGGGGAAACATTCCCTTGGGGGAGGGGTAGTGTTGGTAAGCCCCCAGGGGTTCACCATATAGCAAGCAGTGGCACTGTACTTCCCGATCACCAACAACCAGGCGGAGTATGAGTCTATCATAGCCAGGTTGCGGTTGGCTAAGTAGCTCGGGATTCATGATGTGGAAGCGTTCACAGATTCACAGGTGGTGGTGTCCTAGATTAGGGGGGAATATGAAGCTCGGGAGCCGACCCTCCAGAGATACTTGGCCAAGGCGATGGTGATCATTGGTGGGTTCCGAGCCTTCTCAATTCAGTATGTCCCTAGGAAGAGAATGAAGCAGCGGACCGATTGGCCAATCTTGGACCCCGGGGGGGACCTTGATCGAGCTATTTCATCCGGCTATTGAGGAGCGGGAGCTGATGGAAGTGGATCGGCGACCCTCATGGGTGGATACCTTCATGACCTTCACCACGGGCAACCTCCCCGAAGGGGTCAAGGAGACAAAGGGCTTTCGTCATAAGGCGGCTCACTATCTTATGCATGAAGGGACCTTACATCGAAAGATGTTATCGGGCCTTCTAGCATGATGTGTGGTGGAGGAAGAGATGCCCAGGATTTTGGAGGAGGTGCACTCCGGGGAGTGTGGAAGCCACTCAGGAGGTAGAATGCTGGAAGCAAGGGTGGTCAGACAGGGATACTTCTGGCCCACCCTGAGGAAGGACGCGATCGAGTTTGCGAGGAGTGCCAAAAGTGTCAGCTCTACGCCCCCTCCAGCTCCTGCCCGCTCAACGGCTTCGGAGAATCACGACCTCATGGCCCTTCACCATTTTGGGGATGGACCTAGTTGTGTCGTTTCCTCCGGCGAGTGGGCAGAGAACATTCCTCTTGGTCATGATCGACTATTTTTCAAAATGGTTGGAGGTCAAGACGCTGGCCAAGGTAACCTCCCAAGTCATCAGGAACTTCATCTGGGGAGAGATCATCTGCAGGCACGGGTTGCCTCAGGCCATTATCATGGACAATGGTCTGCAGTTTGCAAGGGAGGAGTTCATAAGATTCTGCACTCCGCTGGTTGCCGACCTCAGGTTTGCCTCTGTTCACCACCCCAGGAGCAACAACCAGGTGGAGGCGGCAAACAAAATTATAGTGAACCTGCTCAAGAAGAAGATGGAAAACTTAAGGGGGAACTGGGTGGAGCAGCTCCCCTCGGTGTTATGGTCTCTGCGAACAACCCCAAACACGGCCACTGGTGAAACCTCCTTCAAACTCTCGTATAGTTGTGAGGTGGTCCTACCTGTGGAATTTGAGGTTCAATCCCCACGGGTCACGACCGCAGGCAGAGGAGGCGAAGCATGGAGGGAAGGGAATGATGCAGAGCTACGACTCTCATTAGACATGGTGGATGAACTTCGCAGCGTGGCCGCAGTCAGGCGGGAGGAGATAAAATGAAGGATGGCCAAGTACTTCGACAAGAATGTCAGGATAAGGTAGTTCAAGGAAGGGGACTTGGTCTTGAAGAAGGCCGACACTGCGTGAAGGTCGACGGCTATTGGTAAGCTCAACCCCAACTGGGAGGGATGCTACATTGTAGAAAGGGCCATAGGGTCAGGGGGATACCTCCTCCAGAATGTGGAAGGGGAATCTATGAGTCACATTTGGAGAGGCGACGACCTGAAGCGCTTCTACCCTTAGTGGGGGGCAAGGTTGTAAATTTTATTTTGTAATAATAAATTCATCAAGTTTTCTCATGATTGGTTTCTTTTTGAGCATTGGAAAAAGAGTTGGGAAACTAAGCAAGACCACGAGAGGATCTCGCTGCTCAGGCTCCCACTAGCTGGCAGGTCTGGAAAGCGCACTCGGCCTCGGGTAGACCTGCCACCAGGCTCTCACTAGTAGGCAAGGTCGTACGCTCGCCTGGGGGTGGGGGGTTAAGGGAATACCTCGAGTGGTGATTTCGCTGCGCAGACTATCCTAGTTGGCAGGGCTGGAGGGCATGCTCAGCCCTGGGTAGACTCGCTGTCCAGGCTCTCATTAGCTGGGAAGGGTTGTAGGCACACCTGGGGGGAAAGGAAAGGAGTTCGGGGAAAGAGTTAGGAAACTAAGCAAGACCCCGAGAGGATCCCGCTGCTCAGTATCCCACTAGCTGGAAGGTCTGGAAGGCGCACTCGACCTTGGGTAGACCCGTTGCCAGGCTCTCACTAGCTGGCAGGGCCGTAGGCTCCCCTGGGGTAAGGGAATACCCCGAGTGGTTATTCCGCTGACTCTCCTAGCGGGTAGGGCTGGAAGTTACGCTAGGCCCCAGGAAGACTCGTTGTCCAGGCTCTCATTAGCTGGGTAGGGCTGTAGGAACACCTGGGGGGAAGGAAAGGAGTTCGGGGAAAGAGTTGGGAAACTAAGCAAGACCCCGAGAGGATCCCGCTACTCAGGCTCTCACTAGCTGGCATGTCTGGAAGGCATACTTGGCCCCGGGTAGACCCACTGCCAGGCTCTCACTACCTGGAAGGGCCGTAGTTACGCCTGGGGGGTAAGGGAACACCTCGAGTGGTGATTCTGCTACGCAGAATCTCCTAGCTGGCATGGCTGGAAAGAAAGCTCGGCCCCGGGTAGGCTTGTTTTCCAGGCTCTCATTTGCTGGGCAGGGCTGTAGGCACAACTGGGGGGGGGGGGGCAAGGAAAGGAGTTCGGAGAAAGAGTTGGGAAACTAATCAAGACCCCGACGGGATCCTGCTGCTCAAGCTCCCACTAGATGGCAGGTCTGGAAGGCACACTCCGACACGGGTAGACCCACTACCAGGCTCTCACTAGCTGGCAGGGTCGTAGACTCTCCTAGATGGTATGGTTGGAAGGCACTCTCTATAACACCATCTATTCGTCGTATAGCATATAACAGTAGGTCCGGCCGAGGCCCGACGCCATATACCATAGACAGACCGGGCGGTTACTCAATGGAAACCATCCAACTAAAACCAACGTCCTACCCAGAGCATTCTAGCGGAAGCAATTTTTAATAATTACATATATAAAGAACCCAACACTAGCATTAATGTCCACTAACAAGCCACAGAATGAACGTAGAAATACACAAGTACAATGGCCTTAAGGCCTTACAATTGTTTACTCAAATATAAGTGTCTTCCAAACCTCGACACGCAGGCCGGCCATACATGAATAAAAAGAAAACACTAAGCATTAGGCCTTCGGGGGCCGGCACAGCAACTTGGTCATTAGCCCGCTATTTACCGCTCGGCTCCGCATCACCTGCAAGCACAATTCACCGCAACGGTGGCAAACAAAAGCAACGATCAGCAATGCTGGCCAAATTATAACGATCCCGCCCCCAAACTCGGGGCAGCCATGCTCCTTCCTTCCACTTTATTAGTATATCCAAGTGGTAGAGTTATAATACTACAACACAGGCGTAGTCACGCACTGCCACACACCCCATGCACTCAGGGCACATTCTTGGGGAACACGGTCCAAGTCCGCTGACTCACCACCGCCCCAAGGACGGCAAAATCTCGTGAGCACTTGCTCTTTCTGGCCACTGCCTAAGACCCTATATCTATGCTAACGGCGAGTGCCACGTCCTTTAGGTCTCTCTAACCAAACGACATAGATCGGGTACGGTTCCGCCTAACTCGTTCCTCACACTGCAACGTCCATTTAAGTCATCTACGCGGGTCAAGCTTCTCCGAGTCCAGTATCATCACACATCACATAACCCAGTTATGTTCAAGTTGGCTCCCTGGCCACCAAGTTGGCAGAATCACTCCTCTGCCCAGTTTTTCGGGTGCACCTTGGGGCTAATCCCCAAGGCTCCCTGTTGAAATCTACCGCGTAGAAAACCCGAAAAACACACATCTGCACGGAGTATTCTCCGGCCATTTAGGCAATGCAACATCATCGATCCAGACCAACTTGTCCGGGTAGGCTTCACACATCATGCCTATGTCTGTTCTCGAATACGGACTCTACATGTATACAATGGGGACTATTCATGTCTACCCGAAGGAACGCCTCAAACTCACCACAAACTCGCGAGAGCGGGTTTCCCTATGCAAAAGAAGTAGAGCTTCACGTGCTCAAGCAGAGAATCATTACCCTAGCGTTCTTCCTTGGCGCCATGGAAATGTACGCAGATGAAAAGCACCGCAATCACCTTGCCTTCCTAGATCCGAAGTCAGCTCACGATTTGGAGCCCCGAAGCTCCGCCGGTGACCGGATCTAAGCTATTTATTCCTCCTTTGCTCTCCCCTCTCTCTAAACTTTAGAAAGAGAATACCCAAGTGAAATAAGGGTTTCAAAGGCCCATCCCGGGTATATACAGGTAATAACAGCCCCCAGCCGTCAGATCCCAAATTAAAGAAACAAATAGCCACGATCAGGGCCTGAAATGCAAAACCTAGGCCGAACACGGCCTATGACATGCCCGTGTCCCGGGCCGTGTCCCCATTCGCCATCGAAATCGACGCGGCCCAAAAAGAAGACAGGCACCCGACACGCTCGTGTTGAACCTGACATGCCCGTGTCATTCAGTACACGGTCGTGTTCCCGGCCGTGTCCGCCATCGACACAGGTCCAAACTTGTCCCGTAAAGGACACGGGTCCTCGACACGGCCGTGTCGGATTTGACACGGCCGTGTCGGATTTGACATGCCCGTGTCTACCTCGACACGACCCGTGTCCCGACCTGTGTGACAAACACGCCACAACTCGCCCTGAACCCGTGATGGACACGACCTGTAACACGCCCGTGTCCGAAGCCGTGTTCACTGCTCCACGATTGTCGACCCAAAATTCATCGACCACACGCCCAGATCGTCGACCCAAGCACGAAACGCCCTGGGACACACCCGTGTCCCAGGCCGTGTTCGATGCTCGACGATCGTCGACACCAAAATTGTCGACTACATGGCCAGATCATCGAACGAAACACGACAAGCCCTGGGACAGGCCCGTGTCCCAGGCCGTGTGCCCCTGCCAAATTCCAAATTTGGCACAAAACGCCTCCCGTCATTTTTTTGAGTTTCGGGGCATTACAACTCTCTCCCTTTTAAAAGAATTTTGTCCACGAAATTTCATAAAGGAAAGATAAACACAAACTTAAACGGTACCGGAGTGGAATAACTCCGGGTACTCCTCAAGCATGATCTGCTCTTACTCCCAAGAGAGCTCCTCCCGACCGCAATTGTCCCAATTGACCTTGACTATCCTGATCTCTTTTATGCGTAGCCGCTTGACTTCCAAGTCCTCAATTCAAACGGGCTTGACCTTTGTCGTCAACCCATTGCCCACCGACACTTGATCCACCGCAATCACATGCGAGGGCTCTTGCACCGCCTTCCGTAGCACTGATATATGGAACACATCATGTAGACCACTAAGCTCCACGGATAGCTTCAACTGATACGCTGCTTCTACAAAGTCCAGGACAGACATGCGAAGCATGTCTTCCATTGTCCTATTGACCCTCTCGGTCTATCCATCCGTCTGCGGATGAAAGGCTGTGCTAAAACTCAGCTTTCTTCCCAATATTCGCTGCACCAACCTCCAATCGTTGGACGTGAACCGCCCATCAAGGTCACTCACGATGCTGCGGGGCAAACCATGAAGCCGTATAATGTTATTCATGTACAACTTTGCCAATTTCTCCACGGGATCATCCTTCCTATGCGGAATGAAGTGCGACACCTTCGTTAAACGATCTACGACCACCCAAATGGCGTCGTTCCCCTTCTGCAACCTTGGCAAACCGTGCACAAAGTCCATAGCGATGTCGTTGAACTTCCACTCCGGAATAGGCAAGTACTTCAAGAATCCTCCCGGCTTTTGGCATTCCGCCTTCACCAAGGCGCACGTTTGACACTTTGCCATGTAGAGTGCCACATCCTTCTTCAGTCTTGGCCACCAGAACAATTTCTTCACATCGCGGTACATCTTCGTGCTCCCCGGGTGAATCGAGTACATGGTATGATGCGACTCGTACAACAATTCCACCCATAAAGTGCCCACATTAGGGACGCACAAGCGACTGTCTTTCCAAAGCAATCCATCCATAACCTCATATTGGGAATTTGACCCATCCAAAGCCTCTAACATGAGCTGCTTCATGCTGTTATCCTCTTCCAAAGCCTGCCGAATCCGATCAGCCAGGTCATACTGGACTTCAATCCAATTCAAGAGCGCTTCAGCACGTGACTGCTTATCCACGCAAGAGATTTCCAACGCCTCCAACTCCCGAACCAACCGCTCGTCATGGATTGACAGCCAATTGGCTTGAGCTGGGGCCCGACGACTCAACCCGTTCGCCACCACATTGCCTTTACTAGGCACGTAGTGGATCTTAAATGTATAGTCCCCCAGGAACTCCATCCATCTACGCTACCACATGTTCAGATCTTTCTGATCCAGCAAATATTTCAGGCTCTTATGGTTGGTATAGATGTCGACCTTCACCCCATGCAAGTAGTGTCTCCAAAGCTTCAAGGCAAAAATCACGGCCGCTAACTCCAAGTCGTGGACCGGATAATTCCTCTCGTGCACTTTCAGCTGTCTCGATCCATACGGTATCACACTTCCATGCTGCAGTAGCACACAACCCAAGCCACTGCCCGAAGCATCGCTATAAATCTCAAAACCTTCCGTCCCACTCGGCGAACTAAGAATCGGCGTCGTGGTCAACCGACACTTCAACTCCTCAAAATCTCGGGTGCACTCCGGCATCCAAACGAACTTCTGCTCTTTCCTCGTCAACATCGTGATGGGTAATGTTATTCGCGAGAAGTTCTCCACGAAGCGCCTATAGTAGCCGGTCATCCCCAGAAAACTCTGGACTTCCGCTATCGTAGAAAGCACAGGCCACTCTCGTATCGCAACAATCTTCGCCGGATCCACCGCAATGCCCTCCCCACTCAATATATGACTAAGGAACGCCATCGAAGACAACCAAAACTCACATTTGGAAAACTTGGCGTACAACTGATTCCTCCTCAGCGTCTCCAAAACCAAACGTAGATACCTGAAGTGATCCTCCTCACTTTGCAAGTATACCAATATATCGTCGATGAAGACGATCACAAAATGGTCCAAGTACTCCCGGAAAGTCCTGTTCATTAAATCCAGGAACACCGACGGCGCATTAGTCAGCCCAAACGACATGACCGTAAACTTGTAATGCCCGTATCTCATACTGAACGCTGTCTTAGGGATATCACTCTCCCTTATTCTCAGCTGATAGTAGCCGGACTTAAGATCCAACTTTGAGTACACCGTCGACCCGACTAACTGATCGAAGAGATCATCAATCCTTGGGATCAGGTACTTGTTCTTTTCCGTTAACTTGTTGAACTCCTGATAATCAATACATAGCCTCAAGCTTCCATCCTTCTTCTTAACAAAGAGGACCAGTACGCTCCAAGGTGAAGAACTTTGATGCACATAGCCTTGCTCCAACAACTCTTGCAGTTGTACCTTCAGCTCCGCCATTTCCTTAAGCGCTAGCCGATACAGAGAGCGTGACATGGGCTTCGCACCTGGCACTAGCTCAATCGTGAAATCAGTTTCTCGTTGAGGCGGGGCTCCAGGAAGATCACTAGGGAACACATCAGGGTATTCTGATACCACTAAAATACTATCCAACGTAGGCTTTGCAACCTCCACTAGCGTAAATAACAGCTCTGCACCAGCACGAACCGTCTTCACCACCTGAAGAGTAGACATCAAAGTCTTGCTCGACCCTTTCAAGCCAGTAAAAGTCGTCTCATGACTTGTTCCCAACTTGACTTCCTTGCGACCGCAATCGATATACGCTTGCTACTCCGAGAGCCAGTCCATGCCAAATATCACATCGAACTCCACCAGTGGCAGTAACGATGCTAGCAAATGGAATTCCTGACTCCCAATACAAAACGTCATGCCGCAGACTCTATCCGCGCGCATTGAACGTGATACCAATTGAAAGTGATGAGTTAGATCTAATATACTCTAGAGGGGGGTGAATAGAGTATTTGTAGGTCCTAATAAAACTATTATAACTTCTGTTGTAATTAAAAGGTGCAGAATTAAAATAAAATAAAGAAGCACACATAAGTCCTAAAAACACAAGCATAGCAAGAACAAAAAGAAAAGGGGCAACCAGACGACATAAGAAATTTTATAGTGGTTCCCCAACCTGGGTGTAAGACCCCCCCTCCCCCTTACCAAGGAGGGCTACCGGGTCTCATGCCCAGAACTGCCGTCTTACGGTGGCACTAACTCACGGGTTAGTCGACACCGCAACACGTTGATCCTGTCGGCTAGTACGATCATTTAACCTGTAGGCCAATATGAGAAGAAAAGTAAAACAGTATGTAAATCCACTAGTCCACAAGTCACATAGTACAATCATATATATGAAATGAAAGGTACATGATATAGTCCACAGAAGAGTACAAAAAGAAAGAGTAAAAGGGCTTATGCCCAGTACATCAAAATCGCTCTCTCTCAAAATAAATAAAAGCGGAAGCTATACTAGTACATCAGAACGCGTCCCACCTGAGGACGCACAGTAGTGGTAGTAGCCTGCTGAAGCGGTATCTGCTCCTCAAGTCCTGCCTCCTCGACGGGCTGGTGCTCCATCTCCACGGGCTCCTAAAATAGTTTGGTCACCGACCATTAGTCAAAAAGACTAAGTCGTTTCCTCCGCACCTCGCCCCGCAGCTCCTAGGCACCGAGCGAGAGGACGAAGCGGAGGACAACAAGGGGTAGTAAAAGTGGAAGCAGGTGACAGAATCTAACTAGCAGTTGTATTAAGTAACGTTGATCTACTCTAGCAGTTCTATGTATAATACAAGTAAGTAAGAGCGGTACAGTAAAGAAAGTAAAGACAGCAGTAAAAGCAAGTAAATAAGCTATTCAACCACTATACTATCATCACAAAAGTACCCTAACTTATATAAATGCCCATACAAATATATAAGTTAGGATTTCCAGGAATTTAACTTATCATATAAAAGAGCCCATACTAATTTATATGATAAGGATCTATGAAGCGTATGACCTAATATGAATGAATGTTATGATGCAATTTTATGCACAGGCAAGTGCAACTCACACACAACGACTCAGTGATCACAGACCTTTAGTTCCCACTTTTTGAGAGCTAGCATCACTCTCGGGTACCACCACTGTGTCTACGGCAGCAGCGGAGCGGGCGTCTCCGCTTCTAGACCGGTATACACACTACCAAGCCTTAGACCCCTCTCATACGCCTCTGTACACGTCCAAGGTGCACTCTAGAGTCTCGCGTACGTACTTTGCTGACAACCCGTCAGTCTTGTTTGGTCGGATGTGCGTTATCGGGGATCGTCCTCTAGACCGCAGTGTAAAACAACCCACTGGCCCCTCTAACCCTCACAACCGCCTGGTGTACCGTACTGTCATCGGTGTGACGAACGGCCAGTACCGCATGCCCCGCCACTATATTTATGCACATGCAAGTATTTCATTCCGAGCCTCCCGCTCGCAGGACCAAACCCGTCCTGAAACCCTCAAACCCAAACCCGGGTGAGAACGCACATTAGTGTCTTTATACCAACTCCCTCAAACCCCAAAAACGGGTGAGAATGCACATTAGTGCCTTTATACCAACTCCCTCAAACCCTAAACGGGTGAGCATATATCATGAATGTCTCCAACCCTACACGGGCGAGAAGGTACAACAATGTCCTAACCTATTAGACTACTCTTGTCTACGGGTTACTATACTTAGAGATTTAAGGTTAATCCCAGGACTGCCTCTGGTATTCCCTGTGAAGGGCTCTCAAGGGGCACTAGAAACTGTGTTGGGATTACGCCCAGTGTTCCCTTTCGCAAGGATATTTATTTTAGTTGATGGCTACCCATGTTTCATCCCGGCTCTCTTTATTGCTCTGGTACAACCCTAGTGACTTAAGGTGTTACCGGGAAACCGACGGTCTTCCGTCGACCCCCACTCCAGTTGCTACCTAAAGACTTGCACTTTTGATCCCTCACTAAGACAATACTACCCACCAGGGTTATACATGTTGCACTCTCTTATTTCTTCCGATAATCAATCCTCTGGTAACCCCTAAGGCAAGACCTATTTATGTTATATGCAGATCATGTCCTATCATTACCCTAAAAATGGGATCTTCCAAACCTTAAGGCATCTTGCCCCTAAATATTTATCCTAGGGTGGTATGGGCTAAGGGAACTACCCTATGAATTCTCATAATTTTCCTTGGCAAAATAATCCTTTAATTAAATCTTTTAAATTAATTACTAGGTCACTTTACACATAAAGTAGTATGATTTAACATCCACTGACGTAGGTAATTTTTTCGGAGTTGTATAATGATAAAATATTACTGTCCACAGAGTTTCATAATTTTTCTTTAAATATTTATTCCAATTTCGTATTTAATACCAAATTCTCATAAATTCCATTTTTCAAATGAATTATAGGCAATATGTAATCCAAAATTTCAGGAACATTACAGAACATATAAAACATGAATATATGACTATTGGCAGAGTTTCATCAACTTTTATTGTGCAATTGCCTATCAATTTCCATTCTTACATATTTACCAAAAATGCCATTATATTAATACAAAAACTACCAACACATTCATTAATTCTGAAAAATTTATGCAAGACTAATAATACAATTTTATAGCACTAGAATTAATTCCAAATTTTTCTGCGGTGCATATCCATCATTTCAAGTATTAAATGAAATAAGGGTAAAATGGGAATTTTAAGATATTTTATTCCAAAAGCTCTTCAAACAGAAGGATCAAATTTTTCCTAAGTCCAATGTAACCCTATCTATTTCTTGGCAAAGTTTGAGGATATGCGCTTGAGGAAAACCAATTTTCCAAATTTATTTCAAAAAGAGCTATATTTAAAATAAATCCCAATAAATGGGATTTTTGATTCCAAAAATCCCATAATTAATTTGAGGGGTGAAATTTACCCTAATGAACCACTGTAAACAATTCCAAGATTTTTGCATGCCTCCATTGGGCTGAATACACAATATTTGAACTTTTGCTATTAGCACACCAAGGCAAATATGAACTAACACATGCAAGTGGATTCTCCAACATGCAGTGATCCAAAGGTGCTGAAATTTTTATCATGACCGTAAACTTGTAAACTTGTAATACCCGTATCTCGTACTGAATGTTGTCTTAGGGATATCACTCTCCCTTATTCTCAGCTGATAGTAGCCGGACTTGAGATCCAACTTTGAGTACACCGTCGACCCGACTAACTGATCGAAGAGATCATCAATCCTTGGGATCGGGTACTTGTTCTTTTCCGTTAACTTGTTGAGCTCCCGATAATCAATACATAGCCTCATGCTTCCGTCCTTCTTCTTAACAAAGAGGACTGGTGCGCTCCAAGGTGAAGAACTTGGACGCACATAGCCTTGCTAAAACAACTCTTGCAGTTGTACCTTCAGCTCCGCCATTTCCTTAAGCGCTAGCCGATACGGAGAGCGTGACATGGGCTTCGCACCTGGCACTAGCTCAATCGTGAAATCAATTTCTCGTAGAAGCGGGGCTGCAGGAAGATCAGTAGGGAACACATCAGGGTATTCCGATACCACTGAAATACTATCCAACGTAGGCTTTGGCTTTGCAACCTCCACTAGCGTAAATAACAGCTCTGTACCAGCACGAACCGTCTTCACCACCTGAAGAGTAGACATCAAAGTCTTGCTCGACCCTTTCAAGCCAATAAAAGTCATCTCACGACCTGTTCCCAACTTGACTTCCTTGCGATCGCAATCGATATACGCTTGCTACTCCGAGAGCCAGTCCATGCCAAATATCACGTCGAACTCCACCAGTGGCAGTAACAATGCTAGCAAATGGAATTCCTGACTCCCAATACAAAACGTCACGCCGCAGACTCTATCCGTGCGCATTGAACGTGATACCAATTGAAAGTGATGAGTTAGATCTAATATACTCTAGAGGGGGGTGAATAGAGTATTTGTAGGTCCTAATAAAACTATTATAACTTCTGTTGTAATTAAAAGGTGCAGAATTAAAATAAAATAAATAAGCACACCGAAGTCCTAAAAACACAAGCACAGCAAGAACAAAAAGAAAAGGGGCAACCAGACGACATAAGAAATTTTATAGTGGTTCCCCAACCTAGGTGTAAGACCCCCCTCCCCCTTACCAAGGAGGGCTACCGGGTCTCATGCCCAGAACCGCCGTCTTACGGTGGCACTAACTTACGGGTTAGTCGACACCGCAACACGCCGATCCTGCCGGCTAGTACGATCATTTAACCTGTAGGCCAATATGAGAAGAAAAGTAAAACAGTATGTAAATCCACTAGTCCACAAGTCACATAGTACAATCATATATATGAAATGAAAGGTACATGATATAGTCCACAGAAGAGTACAAAAAGAAAGAGTAAAAAGGGCTTATGCCCAGTACATCAAAATCACTCTCAAAATAAATAAAAGCGGAAGCTATACTAGTACATCAGAACTCGTCCCACCTGAGGACGCACAGTAGTGGTAGTAGCCTGCTGAAGTGGTATCTGCTCCTCAAGTCCTGCCTCCTCGACGTGCTGGTGCTCCATCTCCACGGGCTATTAAAATAGTTTGGTCACCGACCATTAGTCAAAAAGACTAAGTCGTTTCCTCTACACCTCGCCCCGCAGCTCCTAGGCACCGAGCGAGAGGACGAAGCAGAGGACAACAAGGGGTAGCAAAAGTGGAAGCACATGACAGAATCTAACTAGCAGTTATATTAAGTAATGTTGATCTACTCTAGCAGTTCTATGTATAGTACATGTTAGTAAGAGCGGTACAGTAAAGAAAGTAAAGACAGCAGTAAAAGCAAGTAAATAAGCTATTCAACCACTATACTATCATCACAAAAGTACCCTAACTTATATAAATGCCCATACAAATATATAAGTTAGGATTTCCAGGAATTTAACTTATCATATAAAAGAGCACATAGTAATTTATATGATAAGGATCTATGAAGCGTATGACCTAATATGAATGATTGTTATGATGCAATTTTATGCACAGGAAAGTGCAACTCACACACAATGACTCTGTGATCACAGACATTTAGTTCCCACTTTTTGAGAGCTAGCATCACTCTCGGGTACCACCGCTGTGTCTACGGTAGCAGCGGAGCGGGCGTCTCCGCTTCTAGACCGGTATGCATACTACCAAGCCTTAGACCCCTCTCATACGCCTCTGTACACGTCCAAGGTGCACTCTAGAGTCTCGCGTACGTACTTTGCTGACAACCCGTCAGTCTTGTTGGGTCGGATGTGCGTTATTGGGGATCGTCCTCCAGACCGCAGTGTAAAACAACCCACTGGCCCCTCTAACCCTCGCAACCTCCTGGTGCACCGTACTGCCATCGGTGTGACGAACGTCCAGTACCGCATGCCCCGCCACTATATTTATGCACATGCAAGTATTTCATTCCGAACCTCCCGCTCGCAGGACCAAACCAGTCCTGAAACCCTCAAACCCAAACCCGAGTGAGAACGCACATTAGTGCATTTATACCAACTCCCTCAAACCCCAAAACAGGTGAGAACGCACATTAGTGCCTTTATACCAACTCCCTCAAACCCTAAACGGGTGAGCATATATCATGAATCTCTCCAACCCTACAGGGGCGAGAAGGTACAACAATGTCCTAACCTATTAGACTACTCTTGTCTACGGGTTATTATACTTAGAGATTTAAGGTTAATCTCAGGACTGCCCCCGGTATTCCCTGTGAAGCGCTCTCAAGGGGCACTAGGAACTGTGTTGGGATTACGCCCAGCGTTCCCTTTCGCAAGGATATTTATTTTAGTATATGGCTACCCATGTTT
This sequence comes from Platanthera guangdongensis, assembly GCA_039583875.1. Lineage (NCBI taxonomy): Eukaryota > Viridiplantae > Streptophyta > Magnoliopsida > Asparagales > Orchidaceae > Platanthera > Platanthera guangdongensis. The sequence continues at coordinate 55,878,525 of CM077164.1, read as the reverse complement.
CATCCCGGCTCTCTTTATTGCTCTGGTACAACCCTAGTGACTTAAGGTGTTACCGGGAAACCGACGGTCTTCCGTCGACCCCCACTCCAGTTGCTACTTAAAGACTTGCACTTTTGATCCCTCACTAAGACAATACTACCCACCAGGGTTATACATGTTGCACTCTCTTATTTCTTTCGATAATCAATCCCCTGGTAACCCCTAAGGCAAGACTTATTTATGTTATATGCAGACCATGTCCTATCATTACCCTAAAAATGGGATCTTCCAAACCTTAAGGCATCTTGCCCCTAAATATTTATCCTAGGGTGGTATGGGCTAAGGGAACTACCCTATAAATTCTCATAATTTTCCTTGGCAAAATAATCTTTTTATTAAATCTTTTAAATTAATTACTAGGTCACTTTACACATGAAGTAGTATGATTTAACATCCACTGACCTAGGTAATTTTTCCTGAGTTTTATAATGATAAAATATTGATGTCCACAGCGTTTCATAGTTTTACTGAATGATGCTGAAAAGGAATTATATCCCGGTTGCAAAGAATTTTCTAAATTTCAATTTCTAGTTACTTTATTGACACTTAAAACTGATTATGGATGGATAGATCGATCTTTTACAGAATTGCTTAAAGTATTAAAAAGTGCAATCCCTTTTAGTGAAACGCTCCCAAGTAGTTTCTATGAAGCTAAAAACTACATGCAAGAGCTTGGAATGGGGTGTAAGAAAATAGATGCTTGCTTGAATGATTGTATTCTCTACTATGGTAAATTTGCAGATTATGTAAGTTGTCCCACTTGTGGCACATCTAGGTGGCAATCAAGCAAGGACGTCGATAATATAAAAAGTAATACTCTTTCAAAAAAGAGAAAAAATATACCAAACAAAATATTGAGACACTTTCCTTTGATACCTAGACTTCAAAGGTTGTATATGTGCTCTAGGACGTCCAAGGAGATGAGGTGGCATAAAGAACACGATGTGATGATGGTAAGTTGAGACATCCAGCTGACGTATTTGCTTGGAAATCATTTGATAGAAAACACCAAGAATTTTCATCAGAGACACAAAATGTAAGGCTTGGTTTAACAGGCGATGGGTTTAATCCTTTTGGCCTTATGAGCACAAATTATAGTTATGGCGAGTTGTTTTAGTCCCATATAATTTGCCACCATGGATGTGCATGAAAACACCTAATTTTATAATATCTTTGATTATTCCTGGTCCAGGACAACCTGGGAATGATATGGATATGTATTTACAGCCTTTGATAGATGAGTTGAAACATTTATGTGAAATTGGGGTTTGTACATATGATGATTATGGAAAGTCCAATTTTAATATGCGTGCTGCCTTATTGTGGACAATAAATGATTTTTCTGCTTATGCAAACCTATCAGGATGGAGCACTAAAGGTAAGCTAGCATGTCCTTGTTGCAATAAAGATACTTGGTATTGTCGATTGAAGAATGGGTTTAAGATGAGTTACATGGGTAACAGATGCTTCTTGGATCCATGTCATAGATGGCGTAAAGATAAGAAGTCTTTTGATGGAACAATAGAAACTCGTTCTGCACCAAAGGAGCTATCATGGGATGAGATTTTAAATCAACTAAAAGAATGCGATAATGTGATATTTGGAAAGCATCAAAAAAAAGAAAGCAGAATGAAGTATCTCTACCTTATAACTGGAAGAAGTTGAGTATTTTCTTTTAGTTATCATATTGGAGAACACTTGAGATAAGACATTGTTTAGATTATATGCATATTTTAAAAAATATTACTGAAAATATATTGGGAACCATGTTGAGTATTGATGGGAAAACAAAAGAAGAGTTGTCAGCTAGACTAGACCTTAAAGAAATGGGTTTGAAAGAAGAATTACATCCAATAAAGAAAGTTGGTTATTATATAATGTTGCAAGCCTATTATACTTTAACGCTAGCTGAGCGAAGGACAGTATGTCATTTCTTAGAGCATATAAAAGTTCTGGATGGTTATTCATCTAACATAAGAAGATGTGTAAATTCTAAGGAAGGTAAGATTTCAAGAATGAAGGCTCAAGATTGTCATGTTTTTATGCAAGATCAACTTGCTCACGCTTTTCGTGGCATTGTTCGAAAAGAGGTTTATGATCCGCTAGTTGAATTGAGTCTATTTTTCAAGGAGTTGAGCTCTAAGACATTAACTATTGAAGTGTTGGATAGACTTGAGAGTAATATTCCTATCACACTTTACAAACTGGAGAAGATATTTGCCCCTTCTTTTTTCACAATCATGATGCATTTGCCAATTCATCTCGCACGAGAAGCTAAAATTATTGGTCTGATTCATTATCGAAGGATGTATCCAATTGAGAGGTACGCATTATTTTTTCTTTTATATTTATTTTGTTGCTTTAACACATTCTTATATAATCTTTGAATTTTGTAATATAGATATTTACGAACGCTTAAATCATTCGTAAGAAATAAAGCACGCCCAGAAGGATCAATGGCAAATGGTTACCTAGTACACGAATGCTTGACATTTTGTTCAAGATACATGGGTAAAATTGAGACAAAGTTGAATCGTCCTACTAGAAATGATGAAAGAAATGATGTACACGATTCACGATTATCCATTTTTCAAAAGTCAGGGAGATCACTTGGCAAAGGATTTGAAAATAATCTCACATATGAAGATTGGCATCGTGCTCAATTATAAATATTAAAAAATTGCCCGGAAGTGGAACCATTTATAAAGTAAGTCTCATGCCTTTGTTCTTTAAATATGTTTTAAGAAATTATAATATAATTATATCGTCAAACATTTTTCATTTATAGGGAGCATCAAAGGGAACTTGGGCAAGTATCTTCTACAGATGTTGAAAGAAGGCACGAGTCTACCTTTGTTAAATGGTTTGAATTACGGGTAAATTATTAGTATACTATAATTTATTTTATGTATTATGAAATAATTATCATTATATTTTAATTTAACATGTTTATTATTCAACAGGCATCAAAGTTTTACTATGAAGGGGATCTAAGAATTAACGCATAATTTTTACAGTTAGCAAATGGTCCAAGGAAAGGGGTGACACATTTTAATGGCTACATTGTTAATGGCTTTAGGTTTCATACATATGGTCGTGAAATTAGGCGTAAGACTCAGAACAGTGGAATCATGATAAGGGGTGATGAACAGTCAGGTGGCAGAGAATATTATGGAGTCCTAAGAGACATTATTCAAATAGATTATGGTGTTGAACATCAAATTGTTCTATTTAAATGCGAGTGGCGGGATACATACCATGAAGGCAAAGGTTACAAGAAGGAATTAAATGGAATTATTTCCGTTAATGTAAAACATAATTTGAGAAGCAATGAACCTTATGTCTTAGCTTCTCAAGTTGAACAAGTATATTATGTAGCCGATAACAAAAATAAAGATTGGAGATTGGTAATAAAGACAACGCCTCATCACTTTTATGATATTCCTCTTAAAGACAATGAAGACTCAATGAAGAAGAAATTCATTTGTATGATATAGATGTTGGGTTAAGCCATTACCTGATATTGTCATAGATGATGATGACATAGAAATTTTATTGCAAAGAACTGATGTTGAAGCCATGACAGTTAAGAAAAGAGATCGTTCATGTCAAAGTAGATGTCTGAATCATGAAGAAGACATCGATGATGCTACTATAGCTGACTCTGAGGACGATGTGGAAAACGAGGATGTTTAATGCAACTTTTTATCCATTATTTGTTATTTTCATATTTGTGTATAAATCACACTTTCGATTCATATCCTAAGCAAGATGCTGATTTATTTCCCAGAAATATCTAAGTAAGCTAATTAGATTATGTTGAGTATTTTCATAAGTTTACCTCTTCAGAACTGGGCAATCTTCTGGTCTATGAATATGTTATAATAATAAACATGTGCAGCATTAACATGTAGTTTTCTTCATTCCATAATCATGTTTTTTAGTTTAATTTTTTGGAATATCATATCTTTTTTCAGGTAGTTAAGAAGAATCTGTGGCAGAAAAGTTAAAGATTGGTGCTAAAGTTAAAGATTCTAACGTAGAAAGACACAATCCACTTGATTGGCAAACTAACTCATCCAAATTTCACCCACGAACAACTGCAGCACGTCTTTGTTCTTTAGCGAGTTCATTTAATCCAAATGATAAAACACATAAACATATAAAATAAAAAGCACATCAATCTACCAAATTAGACGGAACACAATCTGTAAAATAAAGAGCAACACAACTTACAAGCATTACATCCTACCATCAGCCACCAATACACCCACAATCATTACTTCAGTTAGATGAAAATTTGATCAATGAAGAGGAAAATGCAAATGAGACTTAGCATGAACCTGATCGTATCGAGCTTGATGTTGATCGTGTACATTTAGATCCAACATATCTCAGGCCTGGTAATATCGATGGTACATCTTACTTTTTTTATAAATTTAAATTCACTGATTTTTAAGTGTTTTAACATTGCAATGTCAATCAACATGTACATGTCAAATTAAGAAAATAACGCATGGTCCGACCACTGGGATTGGATGGTCTAAGAGAAAATATCATTGTATGGAAAAGGTAGAAGTTTAAATTCCCGCGGACCTTCACAGAATAGTTGGTCAAAGATCTCAAGAGCTTATCACAAGGAGTGGGTGCATTGTAAGGCTATTTGCTCCTTTGAATGTGGAGAAATGGGCTCATATTCCAGTTGATATAATTGATAAAATAGTTGATATTATCTATGTAAGTAATGAAATTTTTGTAATTAATTATATGAATTGAATATGATGTTTTCTTGTATGATTTTGTATTTTAATTTTATTATATTGTTTTTAGTCCGAATTCAGTCTACCCAATGAGAATCATGTCATTGATCACATTATATATTCACTTTGCCGAATCTATATTGTTTGGCGTGCTCGTTTGCATAGCGATCATTATTTAAAATGGAATACCGATGCACAAAGACGTGATCATTGCCCTGCAGAAATCAATCCTGGTCAGTGGAGTTGGCTAATTAGTTATTGGGGCAACGCTAAGTTCAGTGTATAAAAAACATAAACACTAAATTTTCTTATTGGTCAATTACAAATTAGTTTGTTAAATTAAATATTCCTAACATATTTATTTTCTTGTTGATTCATTGCAGAGGATTAGTGATGTGAACAAACAAAATAGGAACCAACAAAAAATAAAATCTCATGTTGGCACGAAGTCTATAGCACGAACAGTACATGAACTAGTAAGATTTTAAGGATTTTTATAATTATGATAATGTTTATAAATTGTCATTATACTTCAATTTTATGTCCTTTTGATTTCTAAATGTAGAGCCAAGTTGCACATGAAGAACAACAATTGCCTATATACGTGCGATTGTGGGAGAAAACTAAAAAGGGAAAACAAAATCAGTGGATGGATAAAGCTGCAGAGGAGGTATACAATAAACTTTTGGAACTTCATGAGGAACAAAAAAGAGACAAAGGAGAAGACAAATTGACTATGGAAGAGGTTTACACAATAGTACTTGGTAAACGATCTGGTTATATTCCTAGAATGGGTCCAAGGCCAAAACCATTGGACTGTGAAAGTACTAATGGACAACGTCTCCGAGCACGAATATGAGCTGAAGTAGTAGCAGAGATGGGTGCACGTATTCAAGAAATGGAGGAAAGAATAGCACGCATGGAGCAAACAGAGGCAAGAATGATGGCCTTCATATAACGGTGAGAACTACAGGATCGGATGGACATCACTAGTTAGAGAATCATTAGCTAGTTAATTATGAAGATAACTAACTTCCTGCTTGGATTAGTTTTTAATCAGCTTTGCGGTAATTTTGCATTTTATTGCCTTTCATGACACTTATGTGCTGTGTTTTTTTCCACTGGTGCCACTCCGGCTAACTCCATGCATGATGATTGATAAATTCTTGAGCTAATCTTATTAACTGCCTCATTTATGTAAGCAGATTCTTGATATAGGATACCTTTATGTTGAGCTAATCTTATTAATACGTTGAAGTTTCCTGTGATTTGTTGTAGGATGAAACATGTTCATGTTTTGTGGGTAAAAGGAGAATTTTAGTCTATTAGTCGCCAAGATAAGTTTAAGCGATCTCCAGGAATCTGGAAATGCGCTTCTGGAAGCTGGACTATCTCAAGGAGAATTTTACCAGTAGTTTGTTTTCAGCTTAATCCATTTGAATTCAATTTCTTTTGTTTCTGTGCAGCTTGTGAGGGGAAAATCTATGTTCAAAAGAGAAGATGTTGAGATTTCTGGTAGCATTGTGCTCGATGAGCAGAAGTTTGAGAATGAAAATAAGGGGGTGAGGACAAATTTTCTCATTCAAAATTAGTGGCAGTACTGTTTTTGTTCACATTTTTTCTGTTTAACTATTAAGTCTATAAGATTTCCTTATTTTCAAAAGCTTGAAAGGGAGAAGAACTCTATGATCAGACGAGAAGATTTTGAGTTTTGTAGCAGCATCAAGCAAGAGTTAGGTGACAATATTTACATGGATTGTCAGGCGTATCATCTCCAAAATTGTATCTAGAACTCTCATGAACCACGATTCTCTCTACCAAAGAAGATGTTGTACTGGGACTTGGATGAGTTGATGTTTGTTTATCCTACAATGCTCTAAAACTTTTAGAAGAGTCTTGATAGGAATTATGGGAACACACTGAGTTTCTGGGATGACTATGAACTGCAGCTTGATTTTAGGTAGGTTTTAACTTGGGCCCGATGTCCCACTCCCAACTCATGCATATTTTTTATGTATTTATTTCTAGTGGTGTTTTGGTAATTTGATGTGGTGAACTGTGCTTTCCTTATATAAGGGAGTGTGGTGGATAATATTAAATTATCTTTTAGCGTTTTTGATATCTCTCATTTGCAAAGAACCAATCCTCATGAATGGTGGCCGTGCAAAACATCCATTTAGCCAACCCTAATGCTAGTTCAGCAGAATCAATCTCACATGTTCAACAATCATGCTCCATAAATTTCTTTAACAGCTAATTCTTAATAACTTGTTCTTTGGTTTCACAGCTAATTTCATTCACAGCTAATTTCTTTCATTTGCCAACCCAAATTTTAGTTCAGCAGAACCAATCCTCATGAATGGTGGCTCTCAAGAATTGTTTCTTAATATGAAACTTATATTGCAATCATATATATTATTCTTAAGGGTAAGGTTGGCAGCCCTGGTTCTTCTAGTGAAAGCATGTTCTATTTATGACACTGCAATTTCATTTTCTCCATGTTTTTTTGTCCAGATCAACACTGAAGGGGTGACAAGGAACTTGTACTCAGGCTACTTGCTCCGTTATGGCAATGATCGTGTGAATTTTTGATACGTGCCTCCAAGCACTTAAAATTTGAACCTCTAAGAAAGATCGAGACGAATCCCGTATAAATGGTGCCTATAAGGAGCTTGAAGAAGGGGAAGCTTCGAGAGGATGAAGAAATCACAATATATTTATTTATTTTGTGTTACATGTAATGAAAGAATTATGTAATGTTTGTTTACTATAGAATTGTTTTAATGTATTGAGTTTTGTAGAGTAAAAAACTCCATTGGTCTGTACTAAGCGGCTATCTCCCACCTTTTTATTAATAAATTTATAAAAAAACGTTCTCTTTTCTTTCATTAGATTTTTTTAGCAAATGAATATTTGTTTACTGTTGCATTTAATAATAAAATAAATAATTTCATTAACAAATGGTCATTATTGCATTGCACAAGCAATGACGTAATAAGTTTGGTCACTAATTATATTTAGTGACTAAAAAAATATTCACCGATAGTATACATTTAGTGATGAAAATAGTTGTTACAAATAGTATTAATTTAATGATGGAACTAGTTGTCACTAAAAATGTACATTCTGTGACGGAAAACAATGGTCACTGAAATTATATATTTAGTGACGAAAATTAATTGTCACTATAAATATACATGTAGTGACGAATTTATTTTGGTTGCTAAATACATTTTGTGACGCACATTTTGCAACCACGTTGTGACTAGTCAAAATTGCTTGCAAAATGTCTTTGGTGACCAAACCGCATTATTTTGTGACCAAAATTTTCATCACTAAATGTTAATTTTCTTGTAGTGGCTGGACAGCACTTTACCTGCAAAGGAAAGGATTAGTGGTTCTTGACCCAGGTTACCTTGGGTCCTTCTTTCTTTATATAACTAAAGCTGGAAATGAATGAACATTCAGGTTGGCTTTTATATCGTAAAGGGTGATATTTCTTAGGTGGAATGATCCATTGATTAAATTGATTACCAGATTTTCTTGGTTGATTATAAGTTTTAGAAGAATTAAAATTTCTATTATACTGAACTGCGTTCGATGAATTCTGGTGAGTTCGTCGACCGGAGTTCGATGAATTGGGATGATTTCGTCGAACTCCATTCAAAGAATGAAGGTAGTCATTTTCTGAGCCCCAAAATCGTCGATCTCTGGTCGACGAACCATACTGGTTCATCGATCGTAGTTCAACGAATAATTATAATATAAATATGAGTTCGGAGTTCGTCGACAGGAGTTCGACAAACTGTACACATTTCGTCAATCTGCGTTCGACAAAATCTGTTGAACATTGTTAAAGTTAGGATTTTTCTTTTTATTTTTCCTTTTCTTATTCTTAGGTTTCAATTCAGTTTGATTAGCATTATTTTCTATCTTCTCTTTTCCCTTTTCAAAAATAAATTTTATAGGAGTAGTTAGTGTATTTTTCTGAATTAGTGGGGGTTGGCTTTATGATGCACCTAAGCCCAGTTTGCCATTTAATCTGGCTTTTACTGTGTTTGTGATGTCCATCAACTTGATACTTCTCCCATTTAGGGATTCTTCAAGTTTCCTAGCCTCAACCAATTCAGACTTTAGTTAAATTATTTGCTCTTGAGCTAATGTTAATTCATCTTTAAATTTAAGATTTTCTGAAACAAGGTCTTCCTGATCAATTAACTTCTCCCTAAGTGATTTTATTTCCTTTTCAGAATTTATCAAATCTATACACATGGATTTAAATTCAATTTTAAAATTTTCAGGACTATAATCACATGAAGATAGTACATGATCAGCTTTAGATTCAGATTCTTCATTATCAGATTGTTCTTCAGCATCTGATGGGCTGCAAGAGCCATTGATTGTCATGAGGCAGACTTCTCTTGCCTTTGCCTCTTCTTTCTCTTCACTGGAGCTGGATGATGTGGATTCATCTTTTGTGTCACTCCAGGTTTTAGCAACAAAGCCCTTCTTCTTTTTGTGCTTGTTGGAGGAAGGCCTGCTGTATTGCTGTCTTTTGGAGTCCTTCTCTATTCTTCTTTCTTTCTTCTGATTCTCTGGACACTCAGAGATAAAGTGTCCTGGTTTCCTGCACCCAAAACACGCTATTTCTTTAGTGGGTATTTTATCATACCTGGGCTTATCATCCTGCCTGGATGACTTTCTCCTGAAGTCCTTCCTGGCCATCTTGTAAAATCTCTTGGCCAAGAGACTTAGGAGTTCCTCATTTGATGTTGAAGCTTCTGGTCCTTTTGTAGCTTTAAAAGATATATTTTGTTCCTTCCTTGCTGGTGGAGGAGTTCTTTGTTCTGCAGCTTCCCTGGATTTGACCAACTGCTCATAAGATTTGAGCTTTCCCAGGAAAGATTCAGTGGAAATCTCATTCATACTTCTAGCCTCCTTGATTGGCCAGATCCTAGAATCCCATGAGCTTGGGAAGCACATTAGGATCTTATCGTTCACCTCTGTGAGAGAGATTTCTTTGTCCAGGGTCTTCAATTCACTGATAATGGAGCCTAATCTGTTGTACATGTCACTAACAGATTCAGCTTCATCCTTCTTGAAGTTCTCATATTGGGAGATGAGAGTTGATCTTCTATCTTTTCTCTCATCTGCCGAACCAGCAACCATCTGGTTGAGAGATTCCCGGATTGCTTTTGTAGAGGTGCACTTAGCCACTTTTTGGAATATGTCATCTGACATAGTCTGAGCCAATATTGTTGGATCCCTAGTTGATTTGGGCTAGGTTCACTGACTTAGGTTGTGACCCATCATGTATAGCCAGGGTCAATTTGTGTCCTAGAGTCTAGGTTAAGTCCTTAGGCTCAACTCCAGATGGACCAGCTTTCAACAAGACCCTCAGAGACTCCAGACTCACAAGTTTTCAAGACTAAGTAAAGTGAGTTCGACGTTCGTCGAACTAAGCTCGACGAAAGGAGTTCTGCGCTCGACGATCGTGAGGCAATTCTTAGTGCTAAGCTCGACGATCTATGTTATCTATTCGACGAAAACTCAGTTTCTACATCAAGCCAAAGTCAGGAGGACTTCAAATGTTTCTAAGTCCAGCTCCATGCTTCGGTCGACGAATTATATTCTGAGCTCGACGAACTTGGACCTCAAGTTCATAGCTTCTCAGGTCGACGAAGTCAGCTTCTCAGGTCGACGGATGCTATACTCTACTCGATGATTTCTAGACTCAGAGAATCTGTGTCGACACTTAGGGTTTGTGTCGACACCAGACGATTTATGTCGACACCAGGATTTCATTCGACACCAGCTTATGTCGACACTAGAGGATTTGTGTCGACACCAAGATCAATCTGTCGACACCAACTTTTGTCGACACAACATTTCAGCAGATGCAGAGTATTTTGTCTAAGTCCAGAACTTTTCTCAGCTCGACGAATTTGATTCTCAGCTCGACGAATGAAGACTGTCTATCAGGTGAATGAAGATTGTCTGGTCGACGAACTCTATCAAGCTCAGCTCGACGAACTCTAGCTCAGCTCGACGAACACAAGTTCAGCTCGATGAAATGTGTTCTTCGTTCGACAAATCCAGATTAGGTATTCTTCAAGGTTCCCGTTCCGTTTCTTGGCGCTGATTCCTGAACATTTAATGTCAGATCTTCTCTGAATGTTACCGTTAGAACGTGCATTGACAATGGACGATTACATGCCGTTTTTCCATGGGACGGTTAGGAAAGTCATTGATTGCTGATTCTTTCCAAGGCCGACTGTAATTACTGCTCGACATTCAAAAGTTTGAATATTCCTCAGTCAGTTAGAGACACACAGATACACAAAAAAATAGAGACACAGTAAGAGAACAGAATCAAGCAGTGATAGAGTTCAAGAATCACAGTACAGAAAAAAATCTGACAGACACTCTGAAGCTGCAGAAGAACAAAACATTCTCAAATCTAAAGTTCTTGACTGCAATCAGCCTTGACCAGAGAACTTTTGAAGAAGAAGAAGAAGAACAACCAAATTCAATCAAGAGCCTTCTTTCTATTCTCAGGACAACTTCAAAGGACAATAGAACTTTATCAGTCAAAAGAAGTTCCTGAAGTAGTTCTGGTCCAGGCATTCTAGGTCATTGAAGGTCTATCACCCTGAAGCAGTGCTCCAGTATTCCTGGATCTGCAAGATCTCCAATCCAAAGTCTTGAAACAGTCTCTGGTTTAGATCTCCTTTTGAGGTTTTGGTGGGGACCTGATCAAAACCTATTGGTGCTCAGGACACCTGATCAACTCATCCTGCAGTGGATTCCTACCTAGGGTGGTAGAAGAGTGGATGTACCCAGATTGATTGGGGAACCACTATAGCTCTTTGTGTCTTCTGGTTGCTTATTCTCTTTTGTTTTCTGGCTGTAGTTTGTGATTGCTCTGTGTTTAGTTAGTTATTGTGTTTACTTTATGTTATTTGCTTCCCTGTTCACTTAGGTATACAACAATAGTTGTAAAAGGTTTTTAGTAAGCATCATACTCTATTCACCCCCCCTTTAGAGTATATCAGATCTAACCTGCACTTTCAATTGGTATCAGAGTGAGGTTGGTTAAAATAGCACACCTTAGTGGTTGCACAGGCTAACACCTGAACATAAAGATCCCTCTAGTTAGATCTGCTTGTTTTAAGTTTGTTATTAGATTTATTTCTTCACAGAACATGGCCCAAAACAAAGATTATGCTAGCACCAGACCTCCAGTGTGCAATCTATCTAAGTTTGCACTTTGGAAGGCAAGGATTAGATTGTACATGAACTCTATTAATGAAGACATTTTTAATTCTGTTTTGACAGTGTGTCCAAGACCCCCAGAAAATACAAGTACAAGTGTTGTTCCACCTCCATCAGGAACAGATGCAGAAATCAAGAAATAGAAAGTGGCAGATGCTAAGGCAATGAATATTTTAGCCCAGACTATGTCTGATGAAATATTCCAAAAAGTAGCTTGAATGCAACTCAGCAAAGGACATCTAGGACAAGTTATCTGAGATAGTATCAGGATCTGCTGATGAGAGAAAAGATAGAAGATCTCACCTCATAACCTAATATGAGAACTTCAAGAAAGGAGAAGCTGAGTCAGTAGCAGATATGTATAATAGACTCAGTCTCATAGTCAATGAGCTGAAAACATTGGACAAAGAGATCTCATTGACTGAGCTCAATGATAAAATCCTAATGTGCTTCCCAAGCACTTGGTACTCAAGGATCTGGCCAATCAAGGATGCCAGAAGCCTAAATGAGATCACAACTGAATCTCTCTTGGGCAAGCTCAAGTCTTATGAGCTGCTCATCAAGAATAGAGAAGAAGAGCAGAAGGCTGCCTCACTAGCTATAAGAAAGGAAAATCAATAGCTTTCAAAGCCATTGAAGATCAGCCTGAAGACAAAGTCACATGCAATGAAGAGCTGCTAAGCCTACTGGCCAAAAGATTTTACAAAATGGCCAGGAAAGATTTCAGGAAAAAGTCTGCCAGAGGGCATGAGAGGTATGAAAAATCAAATAACAAAGAGATTATTTGTTTTGGATGTAGGAAAATAGGCCACATGGTGTTTGACTGTCCAAAAAATCAGTATAAGGACAAAAAGGATAGGAAAGAAAGAAGAAAAGACAAAGACTTCAGGAAGAACAACAATGACAAACCCTCCTCCAGCAAGAACAAACACACCAGGAAGGGGTTTGTAGCTGAAACTTGGAGTGAGACAGAAGAAGAATCTGAAGCTTCATCCAGCTCAATTGATGATGAAGATGATGCTGAAGAAAAAGAATTCTGCATGATGGCTATCAATGCCTCACAACAAAATTCTGATGCAGAAGAATCAGAGTCAGAATCAGAGACTCAATCTGAAGAGGACCAGGTAATAAATTCTTTTGATTTTAATTCTGAGGACTTCAAGTGTGAGTTTAAAGCACTGTGTTTAGATTTACTAAAATCTGAGAAGGAAATCATTTCTCTCAGAAATCAGCTATCTGAACACAACACTTTAAAATCAGAAAACCTCAAACTCTCTAAGGAGTTGGAATGTTGTAGGGAGCAGATAGCCTCACTAAAAAGTGAACTATCAAAGGCCAAGAAGTTTGAATAATCCCTCAATGTGAGAAGTATCAAACTAATGGACATCACAAGCACAGTGAACTCAAGATTCAATAGTACACTGGGCTTGGGTTTCATCCAGCCAACCTATAGTATTAACAACCCCAATCAAATTTATCTCTGATAAAGGTAAGGGAGTTGTAGAGGTAGCTAGGAAGAATTCTGATCTACCTAAGAAAACCATAGTTCAACAAAAATCGTCGAACGGAGCTCGACGATCGCCGAATGGAGCTCAACGATCTCAGGTTAAATCGTCGAACTAAGGTCGACGATCTCTGAACCCTGAACTCTGGCACAGTCGATCTTCGAACGGAGCTCGACGATCTGACCCAAGATCGTCGAACTCAGCTCAGAGATCGTCGAACAGAGCTCAGAGTTTTTAAAACTCTTTCAAAGGCAAATCAAAGTTCAATCCTAGAGGTTCTACATCTCAATGGTTTAACCTCTATACTGAATGGATAATACCTCCTAGGATATATCATCCTGAAGGCTATAAGAGTCAACCAGAGATGTCTTTTATTTCTGAATTCAAAGGTTATCAACCTAGGACCAAGGTAAACTGGGTCAAAAATAAGTAAATTGCTTTATGTGTAGGTGAAGACCTATCCAACATCAAACCAACAATGGTATCTGGATAGTGGATGCTCAAAGCACATGACAGGAAACAAGGACAATTTCACATCCTTCAAAGCGAAGCTTGAACCCAAAGTAATATTTGGTGATTCAAACTTTGGTCTAACAAAAGGATATGGTGCAGTCCAGATTGGCTCAGTCACTTTCAAGAAAGTAGCCTATGTGGAAGGACTGAAGCACAACTTAATCAGTATCAGTCAACTGTGTGATGAAGGCTATCAAGTGACTTTCAGCAAATCCTCATGCAAGATCAAATCAGAGGACAACACCACTGTGTTGACAGGTAAAAGGAAAGGTAACATCTATTTAGTAGACTTTCTTTCAACTAAAGTAGACATATGCTTGTTCAACTCTATTTGTAGACCTAATGAATTATGGCATAAGAGATTAGGACATGTAAACCTTAGAACCATTGCTAGGCTATCCAAGGACAACCTTGTTAGAGGACTACCTTCTGGCCCCTATAAGAAGGAAGGACTTTGCAGGGCTTGTCAATTAGGCAAGCAAACCAAAAATAGTTTCAGGTCACTTAATAAGAGTGATTCACCTAGGATTTTGTATCTGTTACACATGGATCTCTTTGGACCCATTACAGTACAAAGCTTAGGAGGGAAATCTTATACCTTAGTAGTTGTAGATGACTTCTCTAGATTCACATGGGTGTTCTTTCTGAGGAAGAAGTCTGATAACTTTCAGTGTTTGACAGAGTTTCTCAAATGCATACAGATTGAGTTCAACACTCACATTGCCCTGATCAGAAGTGATCATGGGATAGAGTTTGATTCTCTTCTTATGCAAGAGTTCTGTCAAAGTGAAGGGATCAGGCATACTTTCTCAGCTCCTAGAACTCCTCAACAAAATGGGTAGCTGAAAGGAAAAATAGAACCCTTATTGAATCTGGTACTACATTGTTGCCAGATGCTCACCTTCCTCTATCCTTTTGGGCAGAGACAGTGAACACCTCCAACTATGTGTTGAATAGAAGCTTGATACATAAGCTGAAGGGCAAGACTCCCGATGAATTACTCAAAGGGAAGAAACCTAAAGTAGATTATTTTAAAATCTTTGGTTGTATTTGTTACATTCACAATAATGACAAGAGATACATAGCAAAATTTCAAGCTAAAGCTGTTGAAGGAGTGTTTCTGGGATACTCCATGGTCAGTAAAGCTTATAGGGTGTATAATAAATCAACTCTCAAAATTGAAGAATCTGTTTATGTATCTTTTGATGAGACTAACATGTCATACAAGGAGAAAGAAATTTCTACCATAAGCTCTTTGCAGGTTCCACCACTGTGTGAGTCTATGGATGGACTGAACCTTACCCAAGAGGTATCCAAACCATCCTACTCCACAGGTTGCTGAAGATAGTGAAGAGGAAAGTTAAGAGGAAGTGGCTGAACTTCCCCCAATAGTTAGTATCATTTCCCAAGAGGAATTAAATACTGAAGCTGTTGCTCAACCAACTCCACCAACTGATCTTGTCACACTTAGAGATCACCCCAGATCTCAAGTGATTGGAGACATCTCAGTAGGTGTACAGACAAGGCATCAACTCAACCAAGACTTGGTGCCTGCATGTTTTCTCTCTCAAATTGAACCTCTCACCATACATGAGGCAGAGCAAGATCCCCACTGGATCATTGCAATGCAAGAGGAACTCAATCAGTTTGAGAGATGTAGAGTTTGGGATTTGGTTCCAAGACCCCATAACTACCCAGTTATTGGAACCAAATAGGTCTACAGGAACAAGTTGGATGCTCAAGGCAACATAGTGAGAAACAAGGCTAGGCTTGTTCCTCAAGGCTACAGACAAGAGGAAGGAATAGACTATGACCAAACCTTTGCCCTTATTGCAAGGTTAGAGGCCATTAGGATATTCCTTGCCTATGCAGCTTACATGAGATTCAAGGTCTACCAGATGGATGTCAAAAGTGCATTTCTGAATGGAATACTTCAAGAAAAGGTTTATGTAGAATAACCTCCAGGTTTTATCTCTCCAACTCAACCCTCTTTTGTTTTTAAATTGCATAAAGCTCTCTACGGTTTAAAGCAAGCTCCAAGAGCTTGGTATGAGACCCTAGCAAGCTTTCTTTTAGAGCATGAATTTACAAGAGGAACCATATATAAAACACTTTTCACTAGACATCATAAGGACCAAATATTGTTAGTACAAATATATGTGGATGACATTATTTTTGGGTCTACTGATCCCAAATTGTGCAAGAGGTTTGCTGACCTCATGCATTCAAAATTTGAGATGAGTAGCATGGGTGAGATTTCCTACTTCCTTGGTCTCCAAGTGAAGCAGCTCCCAGATGGTATCTTCCTCTCCCAAGCTAAGTATGCTAAAGAGCTTATCAAAAAGTTTGGGATGGGTGATGCTTTAGGGATGAAAACCCCTATGGCTACAAATGTTGTTGTGGATTCTGATGCAGCAGGGAAACCAGTGGATCAGAAAAATTATAGGGCAATTGTTGGATCCCTATTATACCTAACAGCTAGCAGACCTGATATAATGTTTGCCACATGCCTTTGTGCTAGGTTCCAAGTGAACCCTAAAGAATCTCACCTTATTTTCCTAAAAAGAATTTTGAGATATATAAAGAGTTGCCCTAGTCTAGGACTCTGGTATCCTGCAGAGTCAGAGTTTGAGTTAACTGGATACTCAGATGCTGACTATGCTGGATGTAGAGTGGACAGGAAAAGTACCTCTGGAACATGTCAGTTCCTTGGTATGAGACTTGTCTCCTGGTTTTGTAAAAAACAGACATCTGTGTCTACATCAACTGCAGAAGCAGAATACATGGCTGCTGGTAGTTGTTGTTCACAAATGCTATGGATACAAAACCAACTCTCAGATTATAGTATCAACTTAAATAATTCAACATTATTTTGTGATAATACTAGTGCTATTGCTATAACACAGAATCCAGTTCACCATTCTAGGACTAAACATATTGAAATAAGACATCATTTCATTAGAGATAATATGGACAAAAAGAAAATTAACTTGATCCATATTCCTACTGATCTACAGAGAGCAGACATTTTCACCAAGCCATTGGATGAGAAAATCCATCTGTTCTTTGTAAATCAACTGGGAATGATTGATGAGAAGAGTTAACCTAGTTTCTGTCTGCATTCGACGAATTTTCCAGAGTTCGTCGAACGGAGTTCGACGAATTAGGGAAAGTTTGAGAGATTCTCGTCGAACGGAGATCGACGAATTCTCTGTGTGAGGAAACAATTTTCGTCAACCAGAGATCGACGAACTTTGCTTCAGAAAGACATTTCGTCGAACGGAGTTCGACGAACTATTCTCGATTCTTCTGGATGAGATCGACGAATTATCTGTCTATAATTTATTTCATCGAGCTCAGTTCGAAGAATTTTTCTTTTTCGTGGAACAGAGTTTGTCGATTCATATTCTGAAAATCTTATATCTAGGTTTTCTTTGACCTCCGTCCCGAGCTTTCAGTTCCCTTGCTCTTGATCGTCGTTTCTCTCTGTGGTTTTCTTGCAGGACATCATTGGCGATTCCCTCAGGTGCTTTGGTTGTAATGAAGTTTGACACTGGATTCGACATGGACTTTGAGTCGTTTCAACATTCTGACCCCATCTTTCTATACATCTTAGAACTACTAGAAGAACTCAGTTTAAAGGATTTCGTGACCAGGCGCATTAAACTTCATGGAACAGAAATACGAGAATGGGTATATACATCTATAGTTTCTGAAGAAGATGTTTTGACCGGCAATATAGGGAACACTGCAGTTTCCCTCTCTCCCGCAGTTCTCTCTGAGATATTTGGATTAGTGAACGGAGAAGACAATCTGGAAATGGATTCTGAGGAATTCAGTGATATGCTGAAACTCATGGTTTTCTCTGGTAACAACCCTAATAAGTTGTTGAAAAAGCAATTATCCGCCGCCTACCAATTTCTGGCAAATATTACGGGAAAGATACTGATGGTCAAGCACTCTGCTCATGACTATATTACCCGTCACCAAATTTCTGATAATGTGTGCAGTAGTGAATAAGCGACAGGTTGATTGGAGTAAGGTGTTCTTTGAATTGACCAAGAAGAAGAACAACAAGAAGGAAGTCTGCTTTGGCAGAATATTGGGAATATTTCTCAAAGAGAAGGCTGCTGAATGTATGGTCTCCCCGACCATCTCCATAAACGCCAGCAAGCGCCTCACTTGCGCTCTGTTTGGCAGATGGGAGAGGACAATCTCCAAGCCCTCAAAGGCTTCTTCCTCCTCCTCCAAACTTCTGAGAGTACAAGGGCTGTAAAGGCCGCTCCCCACCCTGTTGAAGAGGTTCCTCCATCTCAACCATCTCTTCCAGCACCTCTTCCTCCAAAGAAGCCTCCTCATGTACCTACCCCTCCTCCATCTCCACCACTTGACCAGACAAACATTCCCTCTCCACCTCCATCTTCCCCTCTGCAAGTTCATCAACAACCCACTCCTCCAGATTCCCCTCATGAGACAATACTTCCTATGTTGAAATTTGTGAAGTGGAAGTGGGTGATGGGACAGGCCGCGCGGCCTGTGCGGACAGCTTTGGCGGACTGGGCGGACTGGGCGGACTGAGGTTGCGGCCTGGTGAAAAGTCTGGTGGAAGCCGGCTGTGTTCTGAGCGGGTTGTTGCATGGAGTCCGCGGTTTGGTGCGGCCTGGTATCTGCGGATAGAGAGGCTTGCGGACTGGTGCTTTGCTCAGTGGTCGCGGGTGCAAGCTTGTGCTGTTGGCGGGTTGTTTCGAGTTCGCGGGAAGCCTTGCGGACTGGCGTGTCCGCGGTTTGGGCTATTGCGGACTGGGCTTGAGCTTGGCTGAGGCCTTGTCGAGCTCAGGTGTTACAGCAGGTCTTGCTGTGGAGACCGGTTGGCGGACTGATGTTTGGAGTCCGGCTTGGTGCTACTGCATTGGACAAGTGCGAGGAGCTCGCGGACTGGTTGCGGTCTGTGCTAGGGTGTTTGGCGGACGGGACTTTGTGTCCGCCATGCTCGCACTGGCCCTTGATGGTTTTGGACTTGGTCACACTTGGTGTCAAGTTCATGGTGTCCGCCGTATCCGCCAAGTCCGCTGTGACGGGCGGACTGTTGCTATTGCCTTTGGTCGTGGACTTGTGGCGGATTGAGGTGTGAGTCTTGCGGACTGCCTCGGGTTGGTGCGGACTGCCATTGAAGAGGGTGCTGTCCTGAAGCAGTTGGAGCTTTGCGGGCTGGTGCCTTGTCCGCTTAGCTTGGGCGGACTGGAGAGGGTTCGTCAATGGTTGCCTTGCTCCTGGCGTTTCCCTTGGTGACTGGCTAAGTCCTCGCGGACTGAGCGGATGGTCGTTTGTGTTCGCGCGGACTGGGGCGGTGTCGCTATCTCATGGGCGGTGACCACACTCCTCACCTGGCCTATAAATAGGACCCCCCTGGCACATCTACAAAAACCTGAGTAACGTGAGTGAACAGTAAATGGGTTGGGCGAGTGCTGCGGTCTGTGTTTTTCAGTCCGCGCGGATTGTTTCAGGCTGACGGTTTGCTGTGTGCAGGTCGCGCGGATAACTTCAAGGAGCCAGGAGTTTGGCTGTGACTTCGGTCAGTGCTTGGAAGTGTGCGGTCTCTGCGGACTCAGCAGGAGGTCGCTCTGCGGCTTGTCAGTTCTGTTTCAACTTTCCCAGCTTCAATAACCTGTCCGCCGGTTTCAGGCGGGTAGGGGAGTTCCTCAGTTCGGGTTCAGCAGAAGGCGAATAACGGTCTGTCCGCGCGGCCTCGCGGTCTCGGCGGACTCCGTGGTATTCGGCGGATTGCAGCATAGCTTGGGCGAGCTCAGCGGTCTCGGCGGACTGGAGTGCTGTCCGCCCGGCTTGTTTTTGGTTCTTTCTGTTTACAGCTGTAATACTAGCGAAATCATGTCTCGCTATGTATGCCTCGGATTGTAAAGAAGTGAATGCATAATAAGACCTTCTTGTGCTTCCATTGTTTTGTTGGGTGCAACCTCTAGTCCTTGGGTTTCCGCAGGTTCAGCGTGCGAACTGGGTAGTTCCGAAGATATTAATTTGGCGTTTGGGCTATCTTGCTGACCACGTTGAGAAAATTTAACATGGTATCAGAGCGAGGTTTCTGAGGTTGCGGAGGTTCAGTTGCGTGAGCGGAGGTCAACCAGTGTTGTTACTCAGTGATTGAGTGGTGATCAACCTGTGTTGTTGCTCGGAGCTGCTGAAGGGTACCAACAGGTGGTTGCAATGGAAGGAAGCTTAGCAAGAGGTCTGGGCATTGAACTCTTAACGCCGACTAACTATAAAAAGTGGAAGTCGTGCATGAAGAGTTATCTTCTAGGCGAGGAGCTGTGGGAAGTTGTCGGTGGAGACGACAGACAGGAAGTTACTGCTGCTTTCGGTACTGCTGAGCAGGTGAGGCTCTGGAGAAGAACTAATGCTAAGGCAGAGTTCGTTCTGAAGAGAGCTGTCTCTCCGGAACTGTTTGATCACATCATTGGATGTGAGTCGGCTGCTGATATTTGGACAACCATTGATGAGTTGTTCAATAGGAAGAATGTGGCGCGGCTTCAGTTCCTGGAGAATGAGTTGGCCAGGGCAACTCAGGGAGACCTTTCCATCTCCAGGTACTTCTTAAAGATGAAGAGCTTGTGTGCTGAGCTGTCGGCACTGGATCCTGATGAGCCTATCTCTGAGGCAAAGATGAAAAGGCACATTTTCCGCGGCTTGCGGAAGGAGTATGTGGCCTTTGTTACATCTGTTCAAGGGTGGGCTACTCAGCCGTCTGCTGGAGCTGGAGAATCTGCTTGCCTCGCAGGAGAGCTTAGCAAGGCAGATGGCTGGAGTGAATCTGAATCAGGAAGGCAGCGAGGCTCTCTTCTCAGGCAAGAAGAAGGGATGGGAAGGGAAGAAGAAGAAGAAGGTGCAGGCCGCTGGTGAAAAGGAGACTTCAACTTCGTATCCGCCGAGAGGAGGCAATGCTCCTAAGGACTGGAAGAAGAATCTGAAGTGCTAAGACCGGTGTCCTCAGCGTGGGCACTTCAAGCGGGAACCTGCAAGGTCACCTGCAGCCTGGGGCATGCTGCGGTGAAAGGAGGAAGCTTGCCGCGAAGTGAAGAAGCAGAATGGGGAGGAGCTTTCATGACGGGCACTTGTGTCCGGGCCTTATCTGCTGAGGACTTCAACAGCGAGT
Source organism: Platanthera guangdongensis (assembly GCA_039583875.1). NCBI lineage: Eukaryota > Viridiplantae > Streptophyta > Magnoliopsida > Asparagales > Orchidaceae > Platanthera > Platanthera guangdongensis. The sequence goes on along the minus strand of CM077164.1, from coordinate 55,857,268 downwards.
GGATCATCGACTCCGGTGTGGTCATCACCTCACCGGAGACAGTCGAAGTTCACCTCCATGCAGGCTTACTCAGGTAATGAAGCTATTATCACTGCTGATAATACTGTTTATGCAGTAGAGAAGGAGGGGGTCGTGTCTTTGGGTAGTGATCAGGGGCCACTCACGTTAAGAGTGTGTATCACGTGCCGGGCATGAGAAGAACCTCTTCTCGGTGACCAACGCGGTGGACGCTGGGTATCACGTTCTGTTTGGGCCAACAGACGTGAGGTTCCTTCGCAACGTATCAGCGGTAAAGGCTGATGTTGCTCATGTTGGGAGGAGGGTGAAGAACTTGTTTGTTCTTTCCACCAGTGCCTATGTTGATAGGATGAGAGCCAATGATAGTGCGGCTATCTGGCATGAGAGGCTGGGGCATGTTGGCATGGACAAGCTAAAGGCAATGGCGAGTAGAAGTCTGGTGAGGGGGTTGCCGATGTTGTCCTCCTTTGGTGATGGGCATGTTTGTGCGGGCTGTCAATACGGTAAGGCACATCGCCTTCCGTTTGATAAATCTCAAACAAGGAGCAAGAAACCATTGGAGTGTATTCATGGCGACCTGATGGGACCGACTGTTACTGCCAGCCTTGGTGGAAGCAAATACATGCTTGTCTTGGTTGATGACTACTCAAGGTATACTTGGGTGTACTTCTTAAAGGAGAAGTCGGAAGCCTTCCGTTTGTTCGTGGAGTTCAAGGAGTTGGTAGAAGGCCGGCTTGGCTTGCGGATTAAGAAGCTTAGAACTGATAACGGGGGGGGGAGTTTGTCTCTTCCGAGTTTTCTAACTTCTGCAGGAAGCACGGGATCCAACGGGAGCTTACATGTGCTCACACTCCACAACAAAATGGGGTAGCGGAGCGGAAGATCCGTCATTTGACGGAAACCTGCAAATGCTGGCTGCATGCGAAAGATATCCCAAGGTCCTTTTGGGCGGAGGGAATGTCTTGTGCTGCATATGTTATCAACCGGATGCCACTCAGCCCTATCAACATGAAGACTCCCATTGAGCTGTTGCTGAAGGAGAAGCCGAGTGTTGGACACCTTCGGGTGTTCGGTTCAACTTGCTACGTGCATGTCCCGGATGCTTCACGGACAAAGCTGGATGCGAAGGCAAGGAAACTTGTCTTTGTTGGCTATGATGAGCGGAAGAAGGGATGGAAGTGCATGGACCCTGTGACGAAGAAGTTCGTGGTGTCAAGAGACGTTGTCTTTGACGAGCTGACGTCATATGGAGGTGGCTCGGTGGAGCCTACCGGAAGTAGCAAGGTTGAGGAAGCACCGGTGGAGGCTGCTGAAGGCTTGGAAGAGGAGCTTGTTGTTTCACCAGCAGCTCCTGTTGCTTCGAACTCCGAGGCTGAGCCTTCTGGCTCAGGAAGCAGGGGGAGCACTGCTCAATGCTTGCCCCAGGTAGGAGTGGAGCCTGAAGAAGCAACGGAAGCCGTGAGCAAGGAGCCGTGTCTTCGGAGATCGAAGAGGGTGGTTAAGCCACCGGCTCGGTACTGTGATGGGAATGCAGTGAGCTTTGTCTCCTGCTTCTTTGCAGGTCCTCTGGATGAGCGAGAGCCTGCAAGCTTCAACGAGGCCACTGGAGTGAAGGAGTGGGAAGGTGCCATGAAGGAAGAGATTGATGCTCTGAAGAAGAATGAAACCTGGGACCTTGTGCCCAAGGTTGATGGCATTACTCCGGTTACTTGCAAGTGGGTGTATAAGTTGAAGAAGAAGGCTGATGGGAGCATTGATCGGTTCAAGGCTCGCCTGGTCGCAAGAGGATTCTCACAACAGTATGGAGAAGACTATGAGGAGACATTCAGTCCAGTTGCGAAGATGACATCTGTAAGAGTGGTGATCGCCTTGGCTGCTAGCAAGGGATGGAGGTTGTGGCAACTCGATGTGAAGAATGCCTTTCTTTACGGAGAGATTGACAAGGACATCTTCATGGATCAGCCGCTTGGTTTTGTCTCTGAAAAGCATCCGGACTATGTCTGCAAACTCAGGAAGGCTCTCTACGGGTTGAAGCAAGCTCCTCGAGCGTGGTATGGGAAGATTGCAGAGTACTTGCAATTCTGTGGATACCTGGCTTCTAACTCGGATTCAATCTTGTTCGTCAAGAAGAAGGGAGAGCTAAGAGTCTTGGTCCTACTGTATGTGGATGACATGATCATCACAGGGAACTCGGAGGAGGAAGTAGCAAGGCTCAGGGCTGAGCTTGCTATACGCTTCGAGATGAAAGACTTGGGAGAGTTGCATCACTTTCTTGGTCTGGAAGTGGAGAGGAAGGAGTGCGGGATTCTCATTAGCCAGAAAGGGTATGCTGATCGTATTGTGAAGCGGTTTGGCATGGGCGAAGGGAAGAAGTGCTCTACTCCACTGGAACCTGGGCTAAAGCTTCGACGAGATGAGGGAAGGGTGCTTAATGATCCCTTGGTGTTCAGGGCTCTTGTTGGGAGATTGATCTATCTGACGATTACAAGGCCGGATATAGCTTATGCTGTTGGCCGAGTAAGTCGGTATATGGCTGAACCAAGGCAATCTCATCTAGTGGCGGCGAAGGGAATTCTGAAGTATGTCAAGGTGACTTCTGAGATGGGACTCCTCTATGGAAGGGATGCGGAGTTTGCGTTGCTCGGGTACACGGATGCTGACTATGGCGGTGATTCGGATGATCGAAGGTCTACTTCAGGTTATGTGTTCACTTGCGGTTCAGCTAGCATCTCGTGGTGTAGCAAGAAGCAGGACTCGGTGTCGGTTTCAACCACGGAGGCGGAGTATAAGGCTTCGGCCTTGGCTGCTCGGGAAGCCGTTTGGTTGAGGAGGCTTATAGAGGATGTTCATGAAGAAGTGCAAGGGCCTACTTTACTCCGGGGTGACAATGAGAGTGCTCTCAAACTGGTAAACAATCCAGTGTGTCACGCCAGGACCAAGCATATAGAGATTGATCACCACTTCATCAGGGAGAAGGTGTTGGAGGGGTCTCTGCTGGTGGGCATGTTCGGAGTGAAGATAATCTTGCTGACATCTTCACGAAGCCGCTGTCGAAGGGTCCCTTTGAACGCTTGCGCAGCTTGCTGGGCTTGGTCACCACTTCTCACTTCAAGGGGGAGTGTTGAAATTTGTGAAGTGGAAGTGGGTGACGGGACAGGCCGCGCGGCCTGTGCGGACAGCTTTGGCGGACTGGGCGGACTGGGCGGACTGAGGTTGCGGCCTGGTGAAAAGTCTGGTGGAAGCCGGCTGTGTTCTGAGCGGGTTGTTGCATGGAGTCCGCGGTTTGGTGCGGCCTGGTATCTGCGGATAGAGAGGCTTGCGGACTGGTGCTTTGCTCAGTGGTCACGGGTGCAAGCTTGTGCTGTTGGCGGGTTGTTTTGAGTTCGCGGGAAGCCTTGCGGACTGGCGTGTCCGCGGTTTGGGCTGTTGCGGACTGGGCCTTGAGCTTGGCTGAGGCCTTGTCGAGCTCAGGTGTTACAGCAGGTCTTGCTGTGGAGACCGGTTGGCGGACTGATGTTTGGAGTCCGGCTTGGTGCTACTGCATTGGACAAGTGCGAGGAGCTCGCGGACTGGTTGCGGTCTGTGCTAGGGTGTTTGGCGGATGGGACTTTGTGTCCGCCATGCTCACACTGGCCCTTGATGGTTTTGGACTTGGTCACACTTGGTGTCAAGTTCATGGTGTCCGCCGTATCCGCCAAGTCCGCTGTGACCGGGCGGACTGTTGCTGTTTGCCTTTGGTCGTGGACTTGTGGAGGATTGAGGTGTGAGTCTTGCGGACTGCCTCGGGTTGGTGCGGACTGCCATTGAAGAGGGTGCTGTCCTGAAGCAGTTGGAGCTTTGCGGGCTGGTGCCTTGTCCGCTTAGCTTGGGCGGACTGGAGAGGGTTCGTCAATGGTTGCCTTGCTCCTGGCGGTTTCCCTTGGTGACTGGCTAAGTCCTCGCGGACTGAGCGGACGGTCGTTTGTGTTCGCGCGGACTGGGGCGGTGTCGCTATCTCATGGGCGGTGACCACACTCCTCACCTGGCCTATAAATAGGACCCCCCTGGCACATCTACAAAAACCTGAGTAACGTGAGTGAACAGTAAATTGGGTTGGGCGAGTGCTGCGGTCTGTGTTTTTCAGTCCGCGCGGATTGTTTCAGGCTGACGGTTTGCTGTGTGCAGGTCGCGCGGATAATTCAAGGAGCCAGGAGTTTGGCTGTGACTTCGGTCAGTGCTTAGAAGTGTGCGGTCTCTGCGGACTCAGCAGGAGGTCGCTCTGCGGCTTGTCAGTTCTGTTTCAACTTTCCCAGCTTCAATAACCTGTCTGCCGGTTTCAGGCGGGTAGGGGAGTTCCTCAGTTCGGGTTCAGCAGGAGGCGAATAACGGTCTGTCCGCGCGGCCTCGCGGTCTCGGCGGACTCCGTGGTATTCGGCGGATTGCAGCATAGCTTGGGCGAGCTCGCGGTCTCGGCGGACTGGAGTGCTGTCCGCCCGGCTTGTTTTTTGGTTCTTTCTGTTTACAGCTGTAATACTAGCGAAATCATGTCTCGCTATGTATGCCTCGGATTGTAAAGAAGTGAATACATAATAAGACTGTCTTGTGCTTCCATTGTTTTGTTGGGTGCAACCTCTAGTCCTTGGGTTTCCGCAGGTTCAGCGTGCGAACTGGGTAGTTCCGAAGATATTAATTTGGCGTTTGGGCTATCTGCTGACCACGTTGAGACAATACTTCCTACACCTCCTCAGTCTCCTCTTCCCCCACACTTATCCACCATTCCATCTTATCATATACCATCAGATACAATCATGCAAGATGCCCCCACTCCATCTGTTTTTCCTCCTCCCATTCCATCCCCTTCCCTATTTGATCCATCCACCCTCATTTCTTTGCTCACCCCTCTCATAAAATTTTTGATCCAAGAGGAAATTACACCTCTTGTGACCTCCATTAATTCCTTATCTGCCCAGCTCTCTCTTCTATCTGCTGTCCCCTCTTCATCTAGGGGCCTGGCTCCAGGAATTCTTGAACCCAGGCAGGGGGAGTTGCTCAGTGATGAAGTTGCAGCAGATGCAGATGCAGCAGCAGCAGTCACAGCAGTTCCTTCTCCAGCAGATTCAGATTCAGATGAGGATACAACAATTTTGTCAGACTTTGATGCTGAGATGTTTGAGTTATTTCAATTTATCGATAATGACATTGATTTGGATGAGTCAGTTGCTCAAATAACTCCTGTTGGTGATTTCTATTTAAATCCCATAGTGACTTTATCAGTTTTGTTGAGAAGTTTTGATACTGTATATATGTAATCTCTTCCAGCTGATTTCACTGAGCCATGTTTGGCTATTGTACCTTATACCTCTCCAGCCAGTCCAGTAGTTTCTAAGCAACTCTGTGACAATTTTGCTCTCTCAGCTTCAGCCTCCATCTCAGCTTCCAGCCCAGAGGTCATTCCAGAAGATACTCCAGTGCCAGTTTCAGCACCAGATTTTGTTATGGATGACTCTCCTATGCCTACTTTAGATGAGCTTATTCAGGCTGACATTGAAGAAGAGAATAAGGCAGTAGCTGATAGCTCTATCTCTTTTGTTTCTGATTCTTATACAATTACTTCTTCTTTTGTTGATGAAACCCCTTTTCCTGAACCTTCTGCCCCTCCTCCAAACAGCTGTTGTTTCTGATAAGGCTTTAAAAGCTTTGGATGCTCTTTATGACATCCCTCAAGGCTCTGAGTCAGAAGAAGATGATGATGATGATTCTGATGAAGATGCAGCTAGTAAGAAAAAGAGATTGTTGGCAAAGAAGAGAAAGGCTGCTCCTCCTCCAGCTCCCAAGCCAAATCCCAATGCAGACACTCCCTATTATATTCTGCACAAGGTGACTCCATATAAGGGAATGCCAGCATGTATGTGGCTCTCCAAAAACCAGCAGAAAGATAGAAAGAGAAGCAGGAGATACTCCCCTCCTCCAGTGCACAGATATAGGAAGGATCCTCCTCCTCCTCCAGCAGCTGGTGCCAGTGGCTCTAGCTCCCAGAGATCTGCCCCAATGCAAACTTATCAGAGACAGTCAGGGAGAACTTCTGGAAGCAGCCAGCAGAGGCCATCCTCCTCAGGTAGTCAACAGCATAAGCAGCAGCAGCAGCAACAAAGTCCTGAAGTACAAAAAGTTGAAAGCCCAAAGAAGCCAGACTCCCCTCCAATTCCTTTTGAAGATCCAGAGACTGCTAATAATGCAAGAATGGCTAGGTACCAAGAGCTGATTGGTCTATATTTGATAAATAAAGCCAATGCAGAAGGAAAAGATATCTATGTTCTTTCAACCATGTCAAAGTATAGAAAGGAAGAGCTGAAAAGATTTGACAAAGGCAACAAACTATTTAATGTTGATGACTATATGAAATTACAACCAGAAGCAGTTGTCCCCAGGGCTACATCATTAAAAATTATTGGGGCAGCTGATATGACCATGACAGTGGCTTAAGCTCAAGATCGTAATAGGGAAATCATTTTCAAGAAGCCAGGAGAGCAGAAAGCAGAAGACAAATCTCAGCAGAAGAAGCCAAAGAAATATATTTCTTTCTTGCTTTGTTTTTCTGTTTTGAGTCTCTGTTAGTGACCTCACCCAAATAGGGGGAGATTGTTGGATCCCTAGTTGATTTGGGCTAGGTTCACTGACTTAGGATGTGACCCATCATGTATAGCCAGGGTCAATTTGTGTCCTAGAGTCTAGGTTAAGTCCTTAGGCTCAACTCCAGATGGACCAACTTTCAACAAGACCCTCAGAGACTCCAGAATCACAAGTTTTGAAGACTAAGTAAAGTGAGTTCGACGTTCGTCGAACTCAGCTCGACGAAAGGAGTTCTGCGCTCGACGATCGTGAGGCAATTCTTAGTGCTGAGCTCGACGATCTATATTCTCTGTTTGACGAAAACTCAGTCTCCACATCAAGCCAAAGTCAGGAGGACTTCAAATTTTTCTAAGTCCAGCTTCATGCTTCGGTCGACGAATTATATTCTGAGCTCGACGAACTTGGACCTCAAGTTCACAGCTTCTCAGGTCGACGAAGTCAGCTTCTCAGGTCGACGGATGCTATACTCTACTCGATGAATTCTGGACTCAGAGAATCTGTGTCGACACTTAGGGTTTGTGTCGACACCATACGATTTGTGTCGACACCAGGATTTCAGTCGACACTAGCTTATGTCGACACCAGAGGATTTGTGTCGACACCAAGATCAATCTGTCGACACCAACTTTTGTCGACAAAACATTTCAGCAGATGCAGAGTATTTTGTCTAAGTCCAGAACTTTTCTCAGCTCGATGAATTTGATTCTCAGCTCGACGAATGAAGACTGTCTATCAGGTGAATGAAGATTGTCTGGTCGACGAACTCTATCAAGCTCAGCTCGACGAACACAAGTTCAGCTCGACGAAATGTGTTCTTCGTTTGACGAATCCAGATTAGGTTTTCTTCAAGGTTCCCGTTCCGTTTCTTGGCGCTGATTCCTGAACATTTAATGTCAGATCTTCTCGAAATGTTACCGTTAGAACGTGCATTGACTATGGACGATTACATGCCGTTTTTCCATGAGACAGTTAGGAAAGTCATTGATTGTTGATTCTTTCCAAGGCCGACTGTAATTACTGCTCGACATTCAAAAGTTTGAATATTCCTCAGTCAGTTAGAGACACACAAATACACAAAAAAACAGAGACACAGTAAGAGAACAGAATCAAACAGTGATAGAGTTCAAGAATCACAGTACAGAAAACAATCTAACAGACACTCTGAAGCTGCAGAAGAACAAAACATTCTCAAATCTAAAGTTCTTGACTGCAATCAGCCTTGACCAGAGAACTTTTGAAGAAGAAGAAGAAGAACAACCAAATTCAATCAAGAGTCTTCTTCTTTCTATTCTCAGGACAACTTCAAAGGACAACAGAACTTTATCAGTCAAAAGAAGTTCCTGAAGCAGTTCTGGTCCAGGCATTTTAGGTCATTGAAGGCCTATCACCCTGAAGCAGTGCTCCAGTATTTCTGACCAATTCAAGATCTCAGGGGGAGCAAGATCTACTACCTGAATCCACAAGTCTTCTCTCTGGCTGTTGACAGAGGAGACACTATCACCCTCTCTCTAATTCCTGTACAGGGTTTTAAATCCCTTCAAAATTATTCTGGTTGCAAGTCTCCTTCCAAAAGACTTGAGGGTTTGGTTTTTTAGGACCTGATCAAAACCCATTGGTGCCCAGGACACCTGATTAACTCATCCTGCAGTGGATTCCTACCTAGGGTGGTAGAAGAGTGGATGTACCCAGATTGATTGGGGAACCACTATAGCTCCTTGTGTCTTCTGGTTGCTTATTCTCTTTTGTTTTTTGGCTGTAGTCTGTGATTGCTCTGTGTTTAGTTAGTTGTTGTGTTTACTTTATGTTATTTGCTTCCCTGTTCACTTAGGTATACAACAACAGTTGTAAAACGTTTTTAGTAAGCACCATACTATATTCACCCCCCTCTAGAGTATATCAGATCTAACCTGCACTTTCAAATATGTTCATGGATTTTGCATCTGCAATCTTTGCTTTCTTCTGTGCATCTGTCCACTCAGGTGGTGGAACAACATGAGTGCTTAATGTTGCTATAGATGTAGATGTTGTAGGTTGAGGAGGACATGTCACAATATAGTTGTAGATGTGCTCATCAATTGAATTCATATACAGCCTTATTCTTGCCTTCCAAATAACAAATTAATTTAAATTGCGGACTGTAGGTCTAGTGCTTGCATAATCCTTATTTTGTGTCATGTTGTGAACTAAATAAACCTAAGTTCAGACTAACACAAGATCTTTTGGTTCAAGGGTTAGCTTCTATAACCAAAGGAAACCCCTCTGATACCAATTGAAAGATGGGATTAGACCTGATTTACTCTAGGGTGGTGAATAGAGTAATTAAAAATATTTTTCCTGTTTAAAATAATATCAGAGTAATGCAAATAAGAGATACCAAGATTAACAAAAAGAGGTAATCTAAGCTAAACTAATCTAACACAACATACATATATATCACAGCACAAATACCTTATCACAACCACAACAAGAAAAATAAGAAAAAGGGCAACTAGATAATATAATAAGTTTTATAGTGGTTCCCCAACCTGGGTACATTCACTCTTCTACCACCCTGGTAGGAATCCACTAGCAGGTTTTGATCAGGTGACTGCCACCAATGAGCTTTGGATCAGGTGCTCAAAAACCAAAATAAACTTTTGAAGCGAGTTAATAAACCCTTTATACAAAGGAGGGAGAGAGATTGATGGTGTCTTCTCTTTCTCTATTCAATAGAGAAGACAAGAGGATTTTCTGTTATCAAGAACTCCTTTCAATATCACTTGGAGTCTTGCACAGAGTAACAGCCCAAATCCCAAATTTGACGTTAGGCTAGGTTACACGGCCTGGGACACGGGCATGTCCCAAGCCGTGTCCTGCTCGGTATGGGTGAGAAGCCTGGAGAGTGGTCGACGAAATGCGTTGGACAAATTTTTGAGAGGGAACACGCCTTGAGACATGGGTGTATCCTCATCTGGTCGACGATCTCCACTCGATGAAATGCACGGAGGAGGCGTGTCTGCGGCCGTGTAAGTGTACACGGCCTGTGACACGGGCATGTCACATGGTCGTGTCCTTCCCTGGATCGGCCAAGGATGTGTGTTGGTGGACACGGGTGTGTCTTGGGGTACACGCCCTGTGACACAGGCGTGTCACATGGTCGTGTCCTGCTCAGGTTGTATTGGTTGTGTGCAGCCTGAGGTACAACACCGCAGACACGGGCATGTCTGAAGGCGTGTCATGGCACACAGCCTGTGACACGGGCATTTCACATGGACATGTACTATTCTGGATGATTTGCTTGTGTTCCGCTTAAGGTACATGGTCTGTGACACGGGCGTGTTATAGGTCATGTCAGGCCAAAAATGGAATTTTCATGACAAATTGTGGCCATCCATTTTCTTCATCTGGGATCTGATGGTCCAGATTTCTCCCAGTCGGTTAATATCCAGGAATGAGAAAGATATTCTCATTTTGCCTTGGCTTATCATCTTTTTAAAGAAACAAGAGAGAAGAGAGAGCAAGGATGTGGAGGGAAGAAGATCCGGCCGCCGATGGAGCATTAGAGTTCCGACATGAGATCCGAGGCCAGATTTGTGAAGGCAAGGCCACTGCGGTGCTTTTCAGCTAGCTAGAATTCTATGGCTCCAAAGAGGTCGTCAAGTGTAACGATCTTCCTTCTTGGACTTGTGAAGTCCTTCATTTTGTCATGTGCATGGATTTCCCCCACTAGAGGGTGGATTAAAGAGGTATTTCCCTTGGGTTGATTCTTGGAATCCCCATTAGTCTTGCATATAGATCCGAAAATGTGTAGTATGGAATAGGCATGCTGTGTGAAGCCCATCTGGACAGGTTGGTCTGGATTGGTGATCTTTCATTTGCATACCAGAGAAGATTCTGTGGTTAAACATGTAGTATATGGAGTCGATGGGTTGGACCTGTGAAGTGCAGTAGCAGTGAGTACTGGAGTCTTAGTCCAGGAAAAGACCCTTGTGATGCTTGTGAGTTCAATGGGTTGTACCTATAAAGGATAGTAGCAGGAAGTACTGGATTGGAAGTCCAGGAAAATACCTGCAATTGCTTATGTTGTATTGTTGGATCCCTAGTGGATTTGGGCTTGGTTCACTAAGTTAGGATCATTTGACACAACATGTATCGCTAGGGTCATGGTTATGTCCTAGAGTCTAGGCCAAGTCCTTAGATTCAATACTATATGGACCAGCCATCAACAGACTACCAAAGACTCAAGATTTAGAGAAATATCAAAGACTCAAAAAATAAGTTCGACGTTCGTCGAACTCAGTTCGACGAAAGTCATGCTCAGCTCGACGAACTCAGAGAAATTTCTCTGAGTTAAGCTCGACGAACTTGGTTCTCTGTTCAATGATTCTTGGATCATCTACTTCAACCTACTAATGTTCAGAAAAAATCTCAAGTATTCCAAGTCCAGAATCTCTCTATTATCCAGTCGATGAACATAGTTCTCAGCTCGATGAACTTAGTTCTCAGGTCGACGATTGTTGAGTATTCTACTTCAACATCTCAGTCCAGAAACATCTAAGTATTCTAAGTTCAAAATCATGCTCTAGTCGACGAATTCCCCTTCTTAGTTCGACGAACTTAGAATACATTCCTGGAAAGACTTATCAAGTATCAGTTAGAAGTTCTCAGCTCGACGAAACTAGTTCTCAGGTCGACTAATCCAGTTCTCAAGTTGACGAATATAGTTCTCAAGTCGATGATTTCTGGATACTCTACTTCAACACTTCATTCCAGAAACATCTAAATGTTCTAAGCCCAGAATCATATTCCAGTCGACAAACTCATCATTATTAGCTCGACGAACTTAGACCACAGTTTGACAAGGTTCATCAAGTTGCAGTCAGCAGTTCTCTGCTCAATGATCTTGGATCTCAGGTCGACGAACAACTATCATCTGGTCGATGAACTTGACTTCTCAGCTCGATGAACTCTGGACCCAGATCGATGAATTCTATTCTCTGTTCGACGAATTCTGTACAGAACCAGACTTGGTTATTTTCCTCCCTATATTTAATTTATTGCAATAATTCCTGAGTAATCAATGCTTAAATATTCTCAGAATATTACCGTTAGACGCAGCATTGATTATGGACTTCATCAGGATTATTGCTTGCCATTTTTCCATGGGATAGTTGGGGAAATCAATCATTGCAAATATTCTCAAGGCTGTCAGCATTGAATGCAGAAACGAATTCAAATTTAAAAAGAAACTTTATATGGAAAATATAAAAGGGATTTTCCTCCCTTTTCTGATAGGGTGGTGAACAATAATTAAGGATCATCATCTTATTCCTCTCGACAGCACTCTGAGACATAGAGAATACACAACACAGTGATACATAAAAACAAACCCTAGACTAGAGAAGTTTCAGCAAGCAGAAGAAGAAGAAGAAGAAGAACATACATCCAAAATCAAATGTCTTATTCCTTCTTCATTCCAGGCTACTTCAAAGGACAACAAACAGTCTATTTGTCAAAGAAGTTTCTGGACTTTTTCTGGTCAAAGTAAAAGCCTGAAGGCCTATCACCCTGCAACAAAGCTCCAACTTCCTGAACCATTCAATATCTCAGGGGGAGCCTTTGCTAACATCAGAATCCACAAAAGTCTTCTCAATTGTACTTTGAGAAAGAGAAGACAAAATCAATCTCTCATCCCCCGCTGTATAAAGGGTTCTTAACTCCCATCAAAAGTTATTCCTAGTTGCAAGTCACCTGATCAAAAGACTTGATGTTTGGTTTTTGAGCACCTGATCAAAAGCTTATTGGTGTTAGTCACCTGATCAAAAACCTAAGTGGAGTCCTAGCTGGGTGGTAGAAGAGTGGATGTTCCAGGTTGGGGAACCACTATAAAATTCTTATGTTGTTTGGATGCTCTTTTCTTTTGTTCTTACTGTGGCTATGCTAGTTAGGTTTGCTGTTTGTGTTTGATTAGTTTATTTTCTGCAGCACTTGTGGTAGATTAACTTAACTTAGGATTTTTTAACTCAGAAGTTTTATTTACACCAAAGAGGTTTAAAAACCTAAAGATACTCTATTCACCCCCCCCCCTCTAGAGTATTCCTGATCTAACCCCTCACTTTCAATTGGTATCAAAGGGTGGTTCCTTTGGTTGTACAAGCTAACCCTTGAACCAAAAGATCCTGTGTTAGATCAGATCTCTTATTTTACTTCTATTAGGATTATACACACAACATGGCATAGAACAAAGACTATGCAAGCACCAGACCTCCAGTATGCAATCTAAACAAGTTTGCCATCTGGAAGACAAGAATCAAGTTATATATGAACTCTATTGATGAGGATATCTATAATTCCATTTTGACAGGTCCTCCTCAAGCATCTACATCTACAACATCCTCCAGCACAAATGCAGTTCCACCACCTGAGTGGACTGAGGCTCAGAAAAAGGCCAAAGTTGTTGATGCCAAAGCAATGAACATTCTGACCCAAACAATGTCAGATGACATTTTTTAGAAAGTGGCTGAATGCACATCATCCAAGGCCATCTGGGATTCCGTCAATCAAATGGTGGCTGGTTATGCAGATGAAAGGAAAGATAGAAGATCCAACCTCATATCACAATATGAGAATTTCAAGAAGGAGGAAGCAGAATCAGTAGCAGATATGTACAACAGGCTAAGCTAAATCATCAATGAGCTAAAGACCTTGGATAAGGACATCACCCTCACAGAGGTGAATGATAAAATCCTTATGTGCTTCCCAAGCTCATGGGATTCAAGAATCTGGCCCATCAAGGAGGCCAGTTGCCTAAATGAGATTTTCACTGAATCTCTATTAGGAAAGCTTAAGTCCTATGAGCAGCTGATTAAATCCAGAGAACCAGCTGAGCAGAGAATACCTCCACCAGCAAGGAAGGAGCACAACATAGCATTTAAAGTTGCTGAGGAGACAGAAACTCCAACAATAAATGAAAAGCTGATGGGTCTATTTGCTAAAATATTTTACAAGATGGCAAGGAAAGACTTTAGAAGAAAGTCATCCAAGCAGGATGACAAGCCAAGGTATAACAAAATACCCACTAAAGAAGTGGTTTGCTTTGACTACAGGAAACCTGGACAATTCATCTCAGAGTGTCCAGAAAATCAAAAGAAGGAGAAAAGAAGAGAGAAGGGTTCTAGAAGACAACAAAGCAGCATGCCTTCCTCCAGCAGATACAAGAAGAAGGAGAGAGGTTTTGTAGCTGAAAGCTGGAGTGAGACTGAAGATGAATCAACATCCTCCAGCTCCAGTGAAGAAGAAGAAGAGGCAAGGGCCAAAGAAGTCTGTCTCATGGCCATTGATGCCTCCAGGAGTCATTTAGATGAAGAAGAATAAAACAGTGAAGGAGCTTCTGAATCAGAAGCTGATCAGGTATTGTCATCTTTTGATTATGGTTCTGATTCATTTAAAACTGAATTTAAGACAATGTGTATTGATTAATAAATTCTGAAAAAAATCAAGACACTTAGGGAAAGACTAAGAAACCAAGAAAATATTATCTCTGAAAACACTAGGCTAAAGGATGAACTAAATCAAGCTAATGAACTAATCATTTCCTTGAAAACACAGTTATGTGAGGCCAAACAACTTGAGGAATCTCTCAATAGGAGAAGCCTCAAGCTGATGGACATTACAAGCACAGTCAATGCCAGATTAAATGGCAATCTAGACTTCGGTGCTTCATCAAGTTTGCCCCCCATTCTTAAGAAGAATATTCTATCAACCCACATCAAATTTGTTTCAGCTAATGGGAAAGAAATAATAAACCACAAACAAACCATAGAAGAAATTCCCAAATTTAAAGGTCAAAATAACAGAAATCACAAAACAAATAAAAACAATGTTCAGCAGATTTCGTCGAACGCAGATCGACGAAATGTGACCAGTTCGTCGAACCCAAGTCGATGAATGCTGAATGCAAATCTGTTTGAAAATCATGTGTCTTACTGTGATCGATGAACTGTGCATGGTTCGTCGAGCAGAGGTCGACGAACTTGGGGCACATAAAATGAACTTGTTCATTCTCTGAGCAAATATCGACGATCTCATCCCATTTCGTCGAACTCTGGTCGACGAACTTACAATAATTTGTCGAACCCAGTCAGACTTAACAAAAATTATAATTATAACACCCACTCCAATCAAACCAAGAAACCATTTAACCCACTTGCAGATTGGATAATACCTCCGAGAAGATATCATCCATTAGTATATAATTCACAACCAGAATTTTCTGTGATATCTAGCATTTCTGTTCAACAATTTAAAGGACCCAAGTTAACCTGGGTCAAGAACAACTAACTATTTTCATTGCAGGAAAAGGGCTGTCCAGTGATTAATCAAACATGGTACCTGGACAGTGGTTGCTCCAAACATATGACTGGCAGCAAGGACAACCTAATCAACTACAAGTCCAAGCTGGGGCCAAAGGTAATCTTTGGTCATTCAAAATGTGGCCAGTCTGAAGGCTATGGAGAAGTGAATATTGGAGCAGTCACCTTCAAGAAAGTGACTTATGTAAGAGGACTCAAACATAACCCCATCTTCATGAGCCAATTATGTGATGAAGGTTATCAGGTACACTTTAACTCAACATCTTGTATTATTTCTAATAAAGAAAAACAAAATATTTTAATTGGGAATAGGCAAGGAAATATATACTTAGTTGATTTTCATTCTGCCAATTCAGATTTCGGCTTACTTAACTTAATTAGTAATCAGAATGAATTATGGCATAAAAGGCTAGGACATGTAAACATGAAAAATATTGTTATGCTATCAAAAGACAACCTTGTGAGAGGTTTACCTTCTGGTCCCTATAAGAAGGAAGGCTTCTACAGGGCTTGTCAACTAGGCAAGCAAACTAAATCTAGCTTTAAATCAGTAAATAAAAGTGATTCACCAAGGATCTTGTACTTGCTACACATGGATCTCTTTGGACCCATTGCTATACAAAGCCTAGGAGGGAAAACCTACACTTTACTTATTGTAGATGACTTCTTAAGGTTCACTTGGGTGTTATTTCTAAGATCTAAGTCAGATACCTTTAAAGTCCTTACAGATTTTCTCAGGACCATACAAATTGAGTACTCTACTCATGTTGCATTGATCAGAAGTGATCATGGTACAGAGCTTGAGTCTCTTCTTATGCATGAGTTCTGTGAGAAGGAATGTATCAGGCACTGCTTCTCAGCTCCTAGAATTCCCCAACAAAATGTGGTAGCTGAAAGGAAAAATAGGACCCTAATTTAGGCTGCAGGCACATTACTTGTAGATGCTTATATTCCGCTATCCTTTTAGGCAGAGGCTGTAAGCAAAGCAAATTATATACTGAACAGAAGCTTAATACATAAACTAAAGAATAGGACTCCCTATGAATTACTTAAAGGGAAGAAACCTAAAATCACCTATTTTAAAGTATTTGGTTGTATATGTTATATACATAATAACAACAAGAAATACATTATAAAGTTTGAAGCTAAGGCTGAAGAGGGAATTTTTCTAGAATATTCCCAAGTAAGCAAAGCTTATAGGGTGTTCAATAAATCATCTCTAAAAATCGAAGAATCAATACATGTAACCTGTGATGAAACTAATATGCCATGCAAGGAGAAAGAGATTTCTACCAATAATACTTTGCAGGTACCTCACTTGTGTGAGAATTTGGATGGACTAAGCCTCACCCAAGAGGTTCCAACACATCTTTCTCCACAAGTTAATGAAGAACGTGAAGAAGAAAGCACTGAGGAAGTTGAACCTCATCCAACAGCAAACATAATTCAACAAGAGGAATTAATTCAAAATGCTATTGTTGATCCAACTCCACCCACTAATCTTGTCACACTAAGGGATCACCCTAGATCTCATGTGATTGGAGACATATTAGCAGGTGTACAGACAAGGCATCAACTCAACCAATATTTGATGCATGCATGTTTTCTCTCTCAAGTTGAGCCTCAATCCATTCATGATGCTGAGCAGGATCCCCACTGGATCATTGCTATGCAAGAGGAACTAAATCAATTTGAGAGATGTAGAATTTGGGATTTGGTTCCATGACCCCAAAATGACTCAGTCATTGGAACCAAATGGGTATATAGAAATAAACTAGATACCCATGGTGTAATTGTGAGAAAAAAGGCTAGGCTTGTTGCTCAAGGTTATAGGCAAGAAGAAGGGATTGACTATGACCAAACATTTGCACCAGTTAAAAGGTTAGAGGCCATCAGAATTTTCCTGGCCTATGTTGCCTACAAGAAATTCAAGGTATATCAAATGGATATAAAGAGTGCTTTTCTGAATGGAGTACTACAAGTAGAGATTTAGGTTGAACAACCTCCAGGTTTTATCTCTCCAACTCATCCCTCTTATGTATTTAAATTGCATAAAGCTCTTTATGGTCTAAAGCAAGCTCCAAGAGCTTGGTATGAGACCCTAGCTAGCTTTCTGATTGAGCATAAGTTTATTAGAGGTATTATAGATAAAACCTTATTCACTAAGCACCATAAGGATCAAACATTGTTATTACAAATTTATGTGGATGACATCATATTTGGGTCTACTGATTTAGAATTATGCAAGAGGTTCTCTGATCTCATTCATTAAAAATTTGAAATGAGTAGCATGGGTGAGCTCTCCTACTTCCTTGGTCTCTAAGTGAAGCAGCTCCCTGATGGCATCTTCATCTCCCAAGCTAAATATGCAAAAGAGCTTATAAAGAAGTTTGGGATGGTTGATGCCTCAGCAAAGAAAACACCCATGGCTACCAATGTTGTAATAGATTCTGATCCACATGGGAAACCTATTGACCACAAGTTATATAGGGGCATTATTGGGTCCCTACTATACCTTACAACAAGCAGACCTGATATTATGTTTGCCACATATCTTTATGCTAGGTCCCAGGTGAACCCTAAAGAATCTCTCCTAGTTTTTCTAAAAAGGATTTTAAGATATATAAAGAGTTGTCCTAGTCTAGGACTCTGGTATCCTACTGAGTCAGAATTTGAGTTGACTGGATACTTAGATGCTGACTTTGTTGGATGCAAGGTGGATAGAAAAAGTACTTCAGGAACTTGCCAGTTCCTTTGTATGAGATTAGTCTCCTGGTTTTGTAAAAAGTAGTCATCTATGTCTACATCAACTGCTGAAGCAGAATATATTGCAGCTGGCAGTTGCTGTTCCCAGATGTTATGGATTCAAAACCAACTCCTGGATTATGATTTCAACTTAAATAATTCAACCCTCTTATGTGATAACACAAGTTCTATAGCCATAGCACAAAATCCAGTCCATCACAGTAGGACTAAGTACATAGATATTAGATATCGTTTCATTAGAGAGTGTGTAGACAAAAACAAAATTAAACTTGTCTATATCTACACTGATTTACAAAGAGCTAATATTTGCTCCAAACCTCTGGATGAAAGAAACCACTTGTTCTTTATAAATCATCTTGGAATGATCAATGGAGAAGACTTATTTTTGTTTATATCTGCACTCGATGAATTTTTTAAAAGTTCGTCGAACGTAGTTCGACGAACTGGGGAAAGTTCCTGAGATATTCGTCGACCGGAGTTCGACGAACTCTCTGTGAGTGAAGTTATTTTCGTCGAACGGAGATCGATGACATTTCTTCAGAAAACGTTCGCCGAACGGAGCTCGACGAAATGTTTTCAAATCTTCAGACTGAGATCGACGAATTATTTTGACTATCAAACATTTCATCGACCTCAGATCGAAGAATTTTTATTTTTCATGGAATCGAGTTTGGCGGTTCATATTCTAAAAACCTTATATTTAGGTTTTCTTCGACCTCCGTCCCACGCTTTCAGTTCCTTTGCACTTGATCGTCGTTTTTCACTTGCAGGTGCTCTAATGGCGATTCTAGCAGGAGTTCTTGCAGCAATGAAATTCGACACCGGCTTTGATGTCGATTTTGATTCCTTCCAACATTCAGACCCCATCTTCCTGGGCATCCTACAACTCCTTGAAGAATAGCAGTTGAAGAGTATGCTATCCACCAGGATCAAGATCGCCAGCACAGAAATCAGGGAATGGGTGCATACTTCTTCTATAACAGATGACAACACCATGACTGGAATTATAGCGGGTAATGCTGTTTCCCTCACCCTCGCCGTTTTAACAGAAATTTTTGGACTACATAATGGTGAAGAAGAGGTAGACATGGATACTGAAGAGTATGATGAGATGCTGAGTCTAATGGGTTATTCTGGAGAAAACCCTAACAAAATGCTGAAGAAACACCTGTCTGCTCAGTTCAAGTTTCTAGCAGACATTGTAGGGAAAGTCTTGCTGAGCAAGCACACTGCACATGATTACATTACCAGGCACCAATTCTTGGTCATGTGTGCAGTGGTAAACAAGAAGAAGGTAAACTGGGCACAAATCATGTTTGATCTAATTAAGAAAAAGAATACAAAAAAAGTAAGTCTGCTTTGGAAGAATATTAGGGATCTTCCTGAAAGAAACAGCTACTGAATCACTGGTCTCCCAGACCATATTCATAAATGCCAGCAAGAGGCTCACATGTGCCATCTTTGGTAGGTGGGAGAGGACCATCACAAATCCCTCCAAGGCTTCCTCTTCCACCAGGGCTTTTGAGAGTACTAGGGCTGCTCCAGCCACTTCCCACCCTTCTGAAGAGATCCCTCCTCCACCTCCATCACTTCCAGCAATCCAAACTCTTCCCCCCTCCACAGTCCACACAATAGTCAACACTCTTACACCTCCTTCATCCCCAATCCATACATCTCCCATTCATGCTCCCCTCTATACCTCACCCATCTCCACTCATGTATCCCCCACTCATTCTCCCTCTCCCCATGGTACACTAGCTACCTCACCACCTTCATCTCCCTTACCTCCCCATCTAGACAACATCCCCACATTCAATCTACTTTCCTACCCCCTCCACACTCCTTCTCCCCAAGATACAACCATGCAAGATACTCTCCCTCCCACTCCACCAACTACTACCATCCCCACCTCTGTCCCCACTCAAACACCTTCTTCCACTCCATCTACCTCTCCCCTATTAGATCCCTCCATCATACCACCACTCATTACACTTCTCACCCCCCCTTCTCAAGACCATCATAGCAGAGGCCATTTCCCCTCTTGCTATTTCCATCACCTCCCTTGCTGCACAAATAACTGCCCTCTCTGTTGATCCCTCTTCAGTTAGGGGCCTGGATTCAGTTTCCACTGAAACCAGGCAGGGGGAGATACTTCATGAAGAAGCAGTAGCAGTACCAGCAGCAGCAGTAGCATAAACACCAGTAGCAGTACTACCAGTAGCAGCAGATGCTGATAAAAAATTATTTGATTTCATTAGTTTTATTGAGTCTGGTATGGACTTGGATGAGCCTGTGTTGGCTGAGAAAATAACTGTTGAAGATTTTATTATAAATCTCACAATAGATTTGTTAAATTTTTTGAGAACTTTTGATACAAATTATTTCAATAACCTTCCAGCAGACAGCACTAAGCCATCCTTGGCTATAATTCCATATACCTCTCCCATAAGCCCCAAAGTTACCAAGAACCTCAAGGCCATTTTTGCTGCTCTTGAGACTCCAGCCATTCCATCTCCACCAAGAGAGGTTTCCCCCATCAGTTCATCTCCTCCTTCCACTATTTTTGTTATGGATGATTCGCCCATGCCTGATCTTGATGCATTTATCATGGCTGATATTGAAGAAGAAAATAAGACAGTTGCTGAAAGCACTGTTATGAAAAGCTCTCCACCTCCTACTCCAGCTCCAGTTCCAGCTCCACCTCCAGCTCCCTCCCATGCTGAAAAACCTTTAATATCTGCTGAAGTGCAAAAGCATTAAATGCATTATATGATAATCCACAAGATTCTTCTGATGATGATGAGGATGAAGATGAGGAATCAGATGAGGAACCCAAGAAAAAGAAAGTTTCCAAGAATAGGAAAGCTCCTCCACTTCCTGCTCCAAAGCCCAATCCAGCAAATGTTACCCCTTATTATATACTCCAGAAGATCACTCCTTGTAATGGAATGCCTGCTTGGATGTGGATGTCTAAAAATCAACAGAAAGAGAGAAAGAAGAGTAGAAGATATTCACCTCCTCCCACTCAAAGATACAAAAAGGACCCTCCTCGTCCTCCTCCAGTTGCTGGTGCTTCAGGCATAACATCTCAGAGGTCTACCCAAATTCAAACTTATCAAAGACAGCAGGGTAGATCCTCATCTTCAGGAAGCAGCTAGCAAAGACAGTATTCTTCTGTTAAGAAGCACCAACAACAACAGCAGCAGCATCAACAACAACAACAATAGCAACACACTGAATTTCAAATGGCTGGAGGCCCCAAGAGACCTGCTTCCCCACTTATACCATTTGAAGATACAAAGACAACTACAACAGCTAGGATGGACAGGTTTCAGGAACTGGTTGGCCTCTCTATGATCAACAAAGCTGAAGGGAAGGATCCCTCTCAATACTCTACAATGTCCAAATACAGAAAGGAAGAGCTTAATAGGTTTGAAAAGGCTAATAAATTTTTCAATGTTGATGATTATATGAAACTGCATCCAGAAGGAGTAGTGCCTAGGGCTACATCTCTAAATATCATTGGAGCTGCTAGCATGACAATGACCAAGGTTCAAGCTGCAGATCCCAACAGGGAAATCATATTTACTCAATCTGGAGACAAAGGCAAAAAGGAGAAACATAAGGAGAAAAAACAGAAGAAATGAAATTTGAACTGATTAGTTTGTGACATTTTAAAACTGCTTTTATATTTCCAGATACAAAGCTTATTGTATATATATATCTGCTGCATATGCTAATTTTTCCTACAAGATATATGTTTTCTTGCTTTGTAAATTTTTTTATTTTATTATGAGTCTGTAATTAGTGATCTTACCTAAATAAGGGGAGATTGTTGTATCCCTAGTGGATTTGGGCTAGGTTCACTAAGTTAGGATCATCTGACCCAACATGTATAGCCAGGCTCATAATTATGTCCTAGAGTCTAGGCCAAGTCCTTAGAGTCAACACTACATGGACCAGCCATCAACAGACTGCTAAATACTCAAGACTAGGAGAAATATTAAAGACTCTGAAAATGAGTTCGACGTTCAGGTCGACGAAAGTCATGCTCAGCTCGACGAACTCCAAGAAAATTCTCTGAGCTGAGCTCGACAAACTTGGTTCTCTTTTCAACGATTCCTATATCATCTACTTCAACATACTAAGGTTCAAAAAACATCTCAAGTATTCCAAGTCCAGAATCTCTCTATTATCCAGTCGACAAACTTAGTTTTCAGTTCGATGAACTTAGTTCTCAGGTCGACGATTGCTGAACATTCTACTTCAACATCTTAGTCCAGAAACAATTAAGTATTCTAAGTTCAGAATCATGCTCCAGTCGACGAATTCCCCTTATTAGTTCGACGAACTTAGAATACATTCCTGGCAAGACTTATCAAGTATCAGTTAGAAGTTCTCAGCTCGACGAAAATAGTTCTCAGGTCGACGAATCTAGTTCTCAGGTCGACAAATATAGTTCTCAGGTCGACGATTTCTGGATACACTACTTCAACACTTCATTCAGAAACATCTAAATGTTCTAAGTCCAGAATCATATTCCAGTCGACGAACTCATCATTATCAGCTCGACGAACTTAGACCATAGTTTGACAAGGTTCATCAAGTTGCATTCAGCAGTTCTCAGCTCGACGATCTTGGATCTCAGGTCGACGAATAATTATCATCTGGTCGACGAACTTGACTTCTCAGCTCGATGAACTCTAGACCCAGGTCGACGAATTCTATTCTTTGTTCGATGAATTCTGTACAGAACCAGACTTGGTTATTTTCCTCCATGTCCTTAATTTATTGCAATAATTCCAGAGTAATCAATGGTTAAATATTCTCAGAATATTACCGTTAGACGAAGCATTGATTATGGACTTCATCAGGATTTTTCCATGGGACAGTTGGGGAAATCAATCAATGCAAATATTCTCAAGGCTGTCATCATTGAATGCAGAAACGAATTCAAATTTCAAAAGAAAATTTATATGGAAAATATAAAAGGGATTTTCCTCCCTTTTTGATAGGGTGGTGAACAGTGATTAAGGATCTTCATCTTCTTCCTCTCGACAGCACTCTGAGACATAGAGAATACACAACACAGTGATACAAAAAAACAAACCCAAGACCAGAGAAGTTTCAGCAAGCAGCAGAAGAAGAAGACAAACATATATCCAAAATCAAGTGTCTTCTTCCTTCATCATTCCAAGCTACTTCAAAGGACAACAAATAGTCTATCTGTCAAAAAAGTTTCTGGAGTTTTTCTGGTCAAAGCAAAAGCCTGAAGGCCTATCACCCTGCAGCAAAGCTCCAACTTCCTGAACCATTCAATATCTCAAGGGGAGCCTTTGCTAACATCAAAATCCACAAAAGTCTTCTCTGTTGTACTTTGAGAAAGAGAAGACAAAATCAATCTCTCATCCCCCACTGTATAAAGGGTTCTTAACTCCCTTCAAAAGTTATTCCTGGTTGCAAGTCACCTGATCAAAAGACTTGAGGTTTGATTTTTGAGCACATGATCAAAAGCTCATTTGTGGCAGTCACCTGATCAAAAACCTGAGTAGATTCCTACCATAGTGGAAGAAGAGTGGATGCACCCAGGTTGGGGAACCACTACAAAATTCGTGTGTTGTCTGGATGCACTTTTCTTTTGTTCTTTTTATGGTTGTGCTAGTTAGGTTTGTTGTTTGTGTTTGATTAGTTTATTTTCTGCAGCACCTGTGGTAGATTAACTTAACTTAGGATTGTTTAACTCAGAAGTTTTTATTTACACCAAAAAGGTTTAAAAACCTAAAAATACTCTATTCCCCCCCCCCCCCTCTAGAGTATTCCTGATCTAACCCCTCACTTTCATGTATGTTATGAATGATAAGGTTAGGGCTAGGGATGGAAAGTGAGTTCTGTTGCTAATGTCACGTGATTGTGAGTGTTGCTGGCAATATCTCCTAGTTAACCTGTGATTGTGAAGTCAGTCCGTATGGGAAAGTATGGCTATGTGTGAGCTTGAGGAGCTCTTTAAAAAAGCCTTGTGCCAAACGGACAAGGGGATGTCGAACCGCGTTAGTCTTTGCATTGAACTAACGATTTGAGCAACAGGCAAAGGCTGAACTGTATCCGCGTTATGGATGGCTGTCACGAGTGCTTGGGTTATTGGCATTCGGCAGAACCAATAGCGAGAGTCTTAGGCCTACGCGCCATAAAGACTAAAGTCTTCGGATGCACGCCACGGAGCAAAATGCTCAAGTTTGCTATTGGGCTTCGGCCCTTGAATGGCGGTGGGCGACTAGTCTATCCTGTACACCATTAATATGCCCTGAGTGCA
The DNA here is from genome assembly GCA_039583875.1 of Platanthera guangdongensis. Taxonomy (NCBI): domain Eukaryota; kingdom Viridiplantae; phylum Streptophyta; class Magnoliopsida; order Asparagales; family Orchidaceae; genus Platanthera; species Platanthera guangdongensis. The sequence goes on along the minus strand of CM077164.1, from coordinate 55,833,214 downwards.
CGGAACGTCAGGCCGCGTGGGCGACATTTGTGATATGTAAATTGTGCGTGAGTACACATTGTGTGATATATTTGCTTGTAAAATGTTATGCCTACAGGGAAGGAATGTCACTACCCTGGGGAAGGGGTAGGGTCGTTATAAATTGGTCAGCTGAACGCTGACTATTGCTTTATTTGACATCATTGCGGTGGACTGTCCCGTGCAGGTGCAGGAGAGACGAGTGGGAATGTAGGGGCCTGAAGCTCTTGTTGTTGCTGATGTTATGCTGGCCTTTGAAGGCCAAAGAAATATATGACATTATGTTGATATGTGGCCAGCCTGCATGCCGATGTATGGAATCTATATGTAATAATCATAACTGTAAGGCCATAAGGCCAGACTAGTTGTGTATTTGTAAAACATTCCTTGTGTTATTGTATATATAAATGTTGATTTATATATGATGGACATTCTAATGGGCTGAGTTCAGTTAACGTAAAAGCTTCCGCTAGAATGCTCTGAGTTAGGATGCGCAACTCTGATATTAACCCGTAACGTCATTGCCTGTTTGTGGCATATGGTGTGGGGCCCCGGCCGGACCTTCTATTATATGTCATGCAACGGATGGTGGTGTTACACACAGGGTGTAAGGTCTTCAGTATTCAGCCTTGACTAGAAAATGTTGATCTCGGAACTTCTAACTGATACGAATATGTTGTCCTTGAATAATCCTGGAGAGAAGGTTGAAGAAGACTCTTGATTTGTAGTTGATGTTCTTCTTCTTCTTCAGCAAGGTCAAAGAGAAAATAAACTATTTTAAGTACAGAGAAGGTTTGGAATGTTTTTGCTGTAGATCTTTTTTGTCTCTATATTCCTTGTGTTGTGTGTAATCAGACTGTAAAGAAAAACTCTTTTATATCTTCAGTCGATTTCTCCTTTGAATTTTGAATTCCATTGCATTGAATGTTGACTGCCTGGAGAATGAAATATGGCTGGAAAATAATTTCGTTAATGAGTATCCACAACTGTCCCATTAAAAAGAGCAAGTAATTAACCTAATGAAGACCATAATCAATGCTGCCACTAACGGTTATATTCAGAGAATATATGCATTAATTACTCAAGTAAATATTGCTAGATAATACGGAATAAGGACAGAAATTGAGGAAAATTTCTAAGTCTAGAACTGCACAGAAATAGTCGATCCAAAGAACAGATTTCGTCGACCTGAGATCAAAGATCGTCGAGCTGAGAAATCATGTTCCTCGACTTGAGAAAGTTTGTTCATCGACCTGAGATCCAAGTTCGTCGACCTAAGATCAGCTAACTGTTTTCTGTGAAAAGCTTCCCAATTCTGTGGTGCAAGTTCGTCGAGCTGATAATCTATCTTCGTCGACCTTAGTTCAGAGAAATATTCTGGACATAATGTGTTGAAGTTGAACTGCCATAATTCGTCGACCTGAGCTCGAATATCGTCGAGCTCAACTCAGAGAATTTACTCTGGGTTCATCGAGCGGAGCACGACTTTCGTCGAGCTGAGTTCGTCGAAGGTGGAACTCACTTCATGAACTTGGTTTTCTTCTAAGTCTTAAGTCTTCTGCAGTTTTCTGTTGGTTGGTCCATGTAGGGTTGAATCTAAGGACTTATCCTAAACTCTAGGACACAAACATGACCCTAGCTATACATGGTGGGTCAATCATTCTAGTTAGTGAACCTAGCCCAAATCCAACTAGGGATCCAGCAACGCATATTCGTGAAAAGCTGACGTTAGCTCGGGAGCGATACGAGAAATATGCAAATCAGTGCAGAGTTGATCTGCAGTTTGCTGTTGGGGACTTGGTGTTTCTGAAGGTCTCTCCGATGGCAGGTGTTAAGAGATTTGGAAGGAACCATAAGTTAGATCCCAGGTATGTGGGACCTTTTCATATTCTGGAGCGCATTGGAGTTTCTGCCTATAGACTAGAATTGTCTGATTCTCTCCCTGGTATTCACGACGTGTTTCACGTAAGCCAGTTGCGAAAGTATGTTCATAGTGATCGGCATGTCCTTGACTGCGTGCCCCAGTTGCAGCCTAATCTCTCGTATGTTGAAGAGCATATCCGTATTCTGGAGACACAAGATCGTGTGCTAAGAACGAAAATATTTCTGATGGTTAAGGTTCTCTGGCGAAATCAGGATGCTTGAGGTGAAAATTGGGAATTGGAATCCGCAATGAGAGAATCTCATCCTCAGTTATTCTCCTAGTCTTCCCGGGTTAGTATTCTTTTTTAATGAATTCTTCTGTCGTGTCTCTCCGTCTGCCCTCTTGTTTTGTTTCGTGTTCTAAGTTTCGGGATGAAACTTCCTTTTTGGATGGGTGACTGTAACGCCCCGGATTTTCCGGCAATTATTTAATCCTCCTGTTGACGTCATAATGATGTATGGGGTGTTACGTTAACGTGGAGTAGACGGCGCATCGCCGTTAGTGCGTTTTTGCGTCTATTCGATCGAGTCTGCCAAATTCGTGGATCCTTGCCGAAGATGGAAAATTTCACGTTGGAAAATTAAATTGATTAATTTTTGACAGGCTCGTCAAGTTTCATCGCGATCCGAGCTATATTCGAGCCTCTGCGAATTTGTAAAGTTTTGTAGAATTTATGTTCGCAGTAGACTTTGAAAATTTATATCTCAAGAACGGCTCGTCGAATTTTGGTTCCGTCTTTGCCGTTGCGTTCGTTGCATTAGTGTTCGCCTACGGTGCGAATTTCATTTGAATCAGCACGCGTTTGCACCTCCGTTTTGATCTCGTATTTGCTTGTTCAAAAATATAGAATGTGGTTAGTTATTTTAATATTAAAGTACTATTTAAAAATGAAAAGTACTATTCATTTATATAGTTTGATCAAAAGGGTATTTTTGCAAAAAAAAATTATTCATGCAAATTAATTGTATAATTACTCGAGTCCTGCCTTATATTACTCGAGTTCTGCCTTATATTACTCGAGTCCTGCTTTATAATTACTCGAGTGCTTCTCTTAACTACTCGAGTGCTGCTCTTAACTACTCGAGTGCTGCCATCTTCTACTCGAGTGCTGCCTTCTAACCTCTCGAGTTCTGTTTGTTGTTCTCGGGTGCAAAATTTTAGTACTCGAGTAACAAATTTTGGTACTCGAGTCGCCTTTTTCTACTTCTCGAGTACCTGTAATCTTGTTCCCGAGTGTTGTATATTCGTCCCGAGTAGTCCGTTACAGTTTGCGTTCGGGCCCTTTTTTGAGCCTCAAAACGGTGTCGTATAAAAATATGGTTAACATGAAATTTGTTCGACTCAACGATATCTACAACTTTCATGTTGGGCACTTTTCGATTTGAAGTAATCCTAAATCTTTATTTCGTTTTCCACGCACCCACTCGTAAATAGTCCGTTTTTTAGACAAAACTTTTTTATAAATACTTTATATATATATATATATATATATATATATATATATATATATATATATATATATATATATATATATATATATATATATATATATATATATATATATATATTTTTATACTATAAGGAAACCCCTAAACACCTCATGGTGTAACTTTTAAATACCAAAATACCCCCATTAAAACAGTTCCTTTTTATTAATGTAGAGGCCTTTTGGTCTTTTCCCGAGCTCAAACTTAATTAATACAATAATTAATACATCTTTATATATTTTTGGTTTTTTTGCGGGGCTCAAACGCCGCTCCTGCCAGTACCCAGCCGAAAGCAGCTCCTGCCAGCGCCGAAAGCAGCTCCCGCCAGCGACTGCCCGCCTCTGCGTCGTCCTTCTTTCTCCTCTCTACACGCCACCGTCGTCCCGTCGCTTCCTGCCTCTGCGTCGTCCACGGTGCTCCTATTCCACAGAGGTATAACCCTACCTCCTCTCCCCACCATTTTGTTCTCCACAACGCTTCTTCTCTGCAGTAGTCGACATACCTCAAATCTCCTCCATAGTGCTCCATCAACAGAGCTTCTCCGTCGAAAGAGCATCTCCTCCACGGTGCCATCAACGGTGCTCCTATTCCACAGAGGTATAATCCTACCTCCTCTCCCCACCATTTTGTTCTCCACCATTTTTTACAGTTTCTGCAGTCCAATTTCTTTCCATTTCTTTAGGGGCTGAGCACAGAAATTGTTCGGTCTTTTATGGGTTGGTTGTGCACACCCTAACTCCATTTTGTGCTCAACTCTCCTCACGGCATCGTTCCTGTTAGTCAAAAAATGTGTTAATCAAATATGTGAAAAAATGTGTTTATGTGTGAAAAAATTTGTAACTCCTTTGGAGGAGAAAATGTGTTTATGTGTGAAAAAATTTGTAACTCCTTTGGAGCAGAAAAATGTGTTTATGTGAGAAAAAATTTGTAACTCCTTTGGAGGAGAAAAAAAGTGTTAATCAAATTCGTAAAATATGTTTTTCATTTTTATTTTTTTCTCTGTTTTGTTCGGACTCCTTTGGAGGAGAAAATTTTTGTTGAGGACTTCCAGCTTACAGCTAAACAGGTAAGACAGTATGTTGATAATCAAACGGCCTAAATGATAATTAAAGCATAAATGTTGCCATCTGATAGCACTAAAATAGGAAAGGAAGCATTTTATTTCACTGTAAACCATCTGATGGATTTTTGCATTTTCTTAGTGGGTGCGCCAAATGTTTTGAAACCAAATACAATATTATCCCGTGCTGATAGATTTTTGCATCCATAAAAACTTCTATTACACAATTCATCATACTTATAACATTTTTGGCCAGGAATACAAAATGATTCTATTAAAAGCCCTCTCAATTTCAATGAAGGATGATGCATTGGTTACAACAGCAAGATATAATTAAACCAATAACTCCAGCCAATGTTTCAATCTTCCAGATGGTAGATCAATCAAATGGTTTACCTAAAACATGCTTTATTTGTTAGCCGAATTTCCTTATATTTATCAAACTGCTGTTAAAATGTCTTCGAGTTCTCATATTTTACAGTTTCTTTTCACAGAAACTATTTTTCACCAACGATTTCTTTACATTTCTTTGTTCACCTCTGAGCACACCATAACGATTTCTTTACATTTCATGGTTCACTAACGATTTATTTACATTTCTTCAGTCTTTTATGGGTTGGTTGTGCACACCCTAACGATTTCTTTTTCACCTCTGAGCACAGAAATTGTTCGGCAGTATCTATTCTTGCAAACCATTCTTGCAAACCATTTTTTGTGTACAGTTTCTGTGTACATTTTTTTGTACATTTCTTTGTTGCAATTGATTTTCAGTTTTGGTGCTCAAAATAATAGCCGCAATAATTGGATGCATCTTATGAAACCATTATGATGTCTAGTTAGTGTAGTCCAAGTATGTGTTTTAAGTTATTTTCCTTTCAAATTTGTGTTTCTGCTTGCATGTTTTTTTAGTAACGTGCTTGCATATTTTTTTGCATCTATATGCATTGATGATGTGCTCATCTGTCGTTGCCTGTGTAACTCTGTTCAGTCGTTCATGGTTCTCTCTAGCTTTCTAACATGTAGCGCTTTTGTCACCTCTAAAAAACAGAGCTTCTCTGTCGAAAGAGCATCTCCTCCACGGTGCCTAAATAGAGTTCCTCCTACAACATTGCTCATCTCCTCCTTACAGTGCTCTCGCCGGTAATTTTTTCATGCTCTTTAACATTTTTTTACAGTTTTTGCAGTCCAATTGCTTTCTATTTTTTAGGGGCTGAGCACAGAAATTGTTCATTCTTTTATGGGTTAGTTGTGCACACCCTAACTCCTTTATGGTTTAAGGTTGTTCACCTCTGTTCTTCCTATTTTATTTCACCAACGATTTCTTTGTAGACTTTAACATTTTTTACAGTTTTTGCGGTCCAATTTCTTTCCATTTTATTAGGGGCTGAGCATAGAAATTGTTTAGTCTTTTTATGAACAGGTTGTGCACACCCTAACTCCTTTATGGTTTAAGGTTGTTCACCTCTATTCTTCCTATTTTATTTCACCAACGATTTCTTTGTAGAAATACATATGAAATTGTTCGGCAGTATCTATTCTTGCAAACCATTCTGTTGTTGAATCATCCACCACATTGGCTGTCATATCAAAATTATGGGTTAGTTCTGCAGGGAAGAAGCTCAGTTATGTGCTCAGTTTTTGTGTACATTCCTTTGTTGCAATTGATTTTCAGTTTTGGTGCTCAAAATAATAGCCACAATAATTGGATGCATCTTATGAAACCATTCTGATGTCCAATTAGTGTAGTCCAAGTATGTGTTTTAAGTTATTTTGCTTTCAAATTTGTGTTTCTGCTTGCATGTTTTTTAGTGACGTGCTTGCATATTTTTTTGCTCATCTGCTATTGCCGTTGTTGCTCTGTTGAGTCCTTCATGGTTCTCTCTACCTTTCTAACATGTAGTGCTTTTGTCACCTCTAAAAAACCAAGTAAAAGCGCCAAAATCAATAGGACTGAATTCTGAAAGCTATAAAGCAGTTGTATGCAGGATATGATAAAGAACCAATATAAAAAGAATCCCAAGAAGATATAAAAGTCAGAGACAACAATAGCAGGGATCTGAGAGATGCGGGGAATTAATTCAAAATGAGGCTTATAAGATGTTTAACTCCTTTTTAAAATCATCCTTATCAGCAAAAACATGGCGTATAATTAATGATTTGCTTGATAATTAATTAACATGGATTATAATTAATGATTCTGATTCACTCTCTACTCAATCTCTAGATAATAAATTAACTCACAGACAAAATTCATCTACAATTTCTAAATAGCTAATTATAACAGTGGAGAACTCATTGTGCTCCTCTCTATCTTCAGAATCCTTTTTCAATCACTAGATAAATAATTTACTCAGTCAAATTTCAGGAGCTTGCGGTTCTCTTGGTTTGTTTAAATTATGTTTTGCTTCAAGTGCACGAGTGCTTTACAGGGCTTCCAAAAGATACCAGTAATTAACTCACAATAAAATCATTCTTCATAGCAAAAGTCTACTACGTGAGTTATCTATGTAATGAAAAAATGAGGGAAAATAAAAATGCACCTCTGTTCTTCAATTTTGAACGAATATCGCATTAGCACTAAAATTCATCCTGCAACCCTAATATATTGTACAAATCTGATTGATTATTCATAGTTTGATTACATAGCAACTCAAACACATACAGATGGCAGACCAACATCAAGAAGGGGAGTCATCATCATTGACAACTCAGGTTGGGCCAGTTCAGCGTAAAAGAGGGAGGCCTTCGACTTTGACGACAACGCCTGAGCAAGATCGAGAGTCAACCCGAGTGCGTGTTAGAAATTGGCGCCAGACATTGAGTACGGAACAACGAAGTGCAATGAATGCGAGGCGAAGACAATCACGTGCATTGTTGGCTTTACAATCAACCTTGGATGTCCAACCAACCGAGTCAGAAGATCCAAATCAGCCAGATGAAATTAATGATAATCAACCAGCACCCAACACGAGGATAGGTCGTCGAAATATAGCAAGAAATTGCCATTCGTCTGACAACGTCAGCATCTTTCGGCTCCCACAACCGACAACTTGCCCAGACTATGCAGCTCGATTATTTCACAAAGAATAAAAAAATTTATGCTGCAAACTTGGCAAAGTAGTTTTACCTCCCATTCCTGTACCCCCCCCCCCCAGTTGATGGCTCTTTATACTGACCAGACCACAAAAGGGCGTCATTTCAGGCAAAATATTCGTGCATACAACCACGTATTCTCTTTCACATCCATGGGTGTGACGCTTGACGAAACACTCCCGGCGTTCAACCAAGGTTTGTACACATTCAGAGTGCATGGAGCTATATATCATAAGATTGGTTCTCTTATTCCTACTCCGGGAAACAAACCACGATTTCTGCAGATGTTCATCTATGACACTGAAAATGAAAGCTCACATCATTTGGAGGAAAGTAATGGACTCGATATAGAAATATTGAATGAGATCAAATATATCCTTGATACTGACAACCCGTATGTCATGGCTTTTAGACAAATTGCTCAACATCAGCAATTACAATCGTGTCAACTACTTATTCGTGAACGACGGCCTACCGACCGACAATACATCCTTTCTACCGCATCTCAGGTGGCTGTAATATTGGTGGGTGTAGAAGATTTTTCAGAGTCTACCGATAGGGACATCAAAATTCATTCAATAGCAAGACATCTAACTACAATCAAAGAGTACGCGGGTCATTACGATCCACTTCAATACCCACTTCTACTACCGCATGGTACTTTTGGTTGGAATTTAGCTTTTTAGACAGATCAGGGGCTGCGCGTTAGTTGTTGCGACTTCTATGCATGCTTGCTACAGGTTTTAAAATTTCTACTTATTACTTCAAAACTTTATGGATTGGATTTTCAATGTACTAAGCTCGATCAATTTGTGGCTTGATATAGATACGTTCGAATAATCCATCGATACTCCTTCATGGTGGACGACAGCTTCAACAGTATGTCGTAGATAATTACATCAAGATTGAGACTCAGAAATTTAGATGGATTAGCCTGAATCAAAATAAGATTCGTGCAGAGCTATATCAGGGTTTGCAAGATTGCTTAAATGCTGGTGAAAATGATGCAGGTACACTCACTTGCTTATTGATGTTCCTCCTATACTTTAGTAGATATAGATGTTCATTACCTTCTTTCGTGAAATTCCTTCTGCTTAGGAAACATTGGGCGACGAACCGTCCTTCCGTCCTCCTTCATTGGAAGCCCCCGAGATATGTATCAGAGGTATCAAGATGCAATGTCAATCGTCCAACACTACGGCAAACCAGATATATTCTTAACCATGACATGCAATCCCAACTGGAATGAAATAAGAAATGAACTGTATCCAGGACAATTGCCACATGATCGTCCAGATCTCCTTACGAGAATTTTTCGAGCAAAGTATGAAAATTTGAAAGATGAAATCTTCAATAAAGGTATCCTTGGAAAGGTGGTTGCGCACGTTCACATCATTGAGTTTCAAAAGAGAGGTCTACCCCACGTACATATGTTAGTTATTTTTGATGCAGAAGATAAGTTAAATACTCCAGATGAGTACGATTCGTTGGTCAGCGCTGAGATACCCAATCAAGAGGAGGATCGCCCTTTATATGATGCAGTTCTAAAACATATGATACATGGCCCATGTGGTCAATACAAACCGAATGCTCAGTGCATGAAAAATTTTGGGTGCAATAAAAGATATCCTAAGCCTTTTGCAGAATATACTGTCCAAGGGAATGACTCATATCCTGTATATCGGCGTAGGCTTGACAATAGAACTATTACAGTTGGTCGTGGAGTTGTTGTGGATAATAGATGGGCCGTACCATATAACCCGTGGTTACTCTTAAAGTATGATTGTCATATTAATGTGGAAATATGTAATAGTATTAAAAGTATCAAGTATTTGTATAAGTATGTTTACAAGGGACATGACTGCGTGTCGTTTGAAGTTCAGTCTGCCCCTAATTATGATGAGGTGAGCAAATACGTCGACGGTCGTTGGGTTTGTGCACCTGAGGATTTGTGGAAGATATTTAAGTTTGAGATGACGAGCATGTATCCCGCTGTTTCGAGACTACATATTCATCTACCAAATCAACATAAGGTCCACTTCGATAGTGACCAAACAATTTCAAATGTGTTGGCAAATGAGAGGAACTCCAGATCGATGATGACTGAATTTTTTAGTTTGTACAATGACAACTAAGAGCTCGAGAAGTACCTATATAAAGATTTTCCAAAGTACTACAGATATTTAACTACGGAGCGCAAATGGATACCGAGGGTATCAACCCAAAGGGTTATTGGTAGGATATATGCAGTCAATCCAATGGAAGGTGAAAGATTTTACTTGCGGCTGCTACTCAATCATGTTAAGGGTCCAAAATCATTTGACGATTTAAAGTGTGTGACTGGTATTCAATGTACAACATTTAAACAGGCTACAGAGCGACACGGACTTCTTGAAGAGGATAATAGCATTCGAGATTGCCTGGCTGAATCAAGATGTTTTAAAATGACAATTTCGTTGAGAAGACTTTTTGCAACAATTTTGTTATACTGTGAACTGACCTGTGTACAAGACCTGTGGGATGAGAACTTTGATAGTATGACTGAAGATTACATCTCAGCAAGCACTTCATGTAACACTTTTATAAAAGATAAGTTACTTCATGATTTAGATGACATTCTGCAGCAGCATAAAAAAACAGTAACAGATTTTGGTCTGTCGTCCATAAGTGAAGGTTTTGAGGGTTTGCACAATTTATCCAGCCTAATAGAACATAAATGGTCATTCTCAATATCTGATGATGACATTAATTCAGTTCACTCATTTAATCCAGAACAATTGTCAGCATTCAACATAATCAGTACAGCTATACGAAAAAGACAAAATGCAATGTTTTTCTTAGATGGTCCAGGAGGCACGGGAAAAACATACCTCTATCGGGCACTGCTAGCAACTTTTAGAAAGGAAGGGTTCATTTTATTAGCAACAGCTTCGTCTGGGATCGCAGCAAACCTGCTCCCAGGTGGGAGGACTGCACATTCAAAATTCAAAATACCCATCAGATTTGAAATAATGTCAACATGCAAATTTAATAAGCAGTCTGATTTACGTGATTTGATACAACAAGCCGGAGAAATTATTTGGGATGAGGCCCCAATGATTCATAAGAAGGCATTTGAGACTGTAGATCGATCTTTTAGGGATATGCTTGATGTCAATCTGCCCTTTGGTGGCAAAGTTATGATCTTTGGTGGTGATTTCCGTCAGCTAACACCGGTGGTTGTAAATGGAACCAAATCTCAAATTATTAGCGCGAGCATCGTTGAATCGTATCTTTGGACAAATGTTCACATTCTTAGCTTAACTGTGAACATGCGAGCTCATGACGATCCTCATTTATAGAAATCCTGGCAATAAAGCCTGTCGCTATAAATTATAATAGTATGTGTCTTTTAGTGTTATATCGATGTTTTGTTTTTATTTTTTTAAGTATTACTTTCAAATTAGAATTCCAACACTACATAAAATATATCCCCATGCAAAAGCCACCATAGAGAATCTATATACAAAAGCCACCGTAGATATTTTCTCAAGGATTTTTGTACATGTTAACAATAATATTAGCCTCCACCAAATGTCGGTGACCAGGATCGATATCGCCGCCCCCGACCGATGTCACCGCCCATGACCGATGTCGTCGCCCCCGACCGATGTCGCCACTCACGACCCATGTCACCCCGACGATTTATGTCACGCACACGACCAATGTCATCGTCCATGACTAATGTCTCTCCCTCAGGACCAATGTCGCCCCCTACGACCACTGCCGCCGTGTAACATCCCATGTTACTTGCCACTGCCCACACAAAATGTAGCCGCCGACGACCAAAGTCGCCCCCACGACCCCAATGTCGCTTCCCCGGCCAATGTCGCTTCCCCCGACCAATGTCGTCGCCCACGACCAATGTTGCCCCCACGACAAATGTTGCCCCCCACGCCAAATGTCGCCCCCATGACAAACGTCATCCCCTCGATATTTGTTGTTTCCACGACAATTGTCGCCCCCATGATAAATCTCGTCACCACGACAAATGTCGTCCCCACGACAAATGTCGTCCCCACGACAAATGTCATCCCCACGATAAATCTCGTCCCCACGACAAATGTCGTCCCCACGACAAATGTGACCCCCACGACAAATGTCGTTGACGAAAACTGTTGCCCCCACGACAACTGTCGCCCCCACGACAACTGTCGCCCCCACGACAACTGTCGCCCCCACGACAACTGTCGCCCCCACGACAACTGTCGCCGCCACGACAAATGTCGCCCCCACGATAAATGTTGCACCCACGACAAATGTCGCCCCCACGACAAATGTTGCCCGCACGGGGTCCCCCGTGCATGACTGCTTGTATATATATATATATATATATATATATATATATATATATATATATATATATATATATATATATATATATATATACGAGTGACAGGCACGGGTCTCCGGCCCTCGTGCCTCACACGACAGTACCCGGCAACGGGCTTCCGTGCTTTGCCCGCCCGCTGTGCCCACACCACAGTGCCTGGGCTATGACGACGGGCTTTATTTGCTTTTTCTTTTAAATTTTTTTTCATAATTACGTCGTTCAACTGACCTAAAATAATTAAGTGTGCAAAGAAGTAAGAATATTTGACTAAATTGGTCATTAATCAAATGTGTAAACTAAACAATACTTGTAAGTTATCACATTGCAGATAAAACCAATTTTTGTAAAAATTAAATTTTGTAAAAACCTAATTTGTTAAAATCTAATAATAAATTTCAGCAGAAATGGGAGAATGAGAGAGCACCGGACCAGGGGATTACCCAGAGCTCTTCACAATCCTAAAAAAATCAAGGAATCTGAATTTCTTTATTAATCAAGGAATCTGAATTTCTTTAGGAAATAAGGAATCAGAAGAACTTATTCCTACATCAAAAAACTGGAAAAAAAAGAAAATCAAACCAAGAATCAAAAATTTGAATTTCCATAAAAAAGTAGTTCCAAAAATCAGGAAATCAAAGTTCTTCACAATCTTTGAACGTTCAGGAAACCAAATCTATCCAGGAAATCAGAAATCGTAAGAATTTATTCCTACAGCGAATAACTGAAAAATCAAAGCGGGAATCAGAAGAACTAATTCAAAAAAACTGAGAAGAAGAACTGAAATCAAAAATTAGGAAGAAGAATAACTGAAATTATGAAAAAGAAGATGTGAAGAACCTTAGAACAAAAATTATCAAAATACCAGTTGCCAGTCACATAATTGTCGTGCAGAGGAGGATTTGTGGACAAAGGAGGAGTCGCAGACTGCATTCGTCGAGCCTGAAGCGGAAGTCATCTCGGGTAAACGAATTGGTTGTCGTGCTGTTTTAACTATCGAGTCATCTTGATCGTTGTGACACCTTGTGCGTTCGGTCATTTTTTATTAAACTTCACTTTGCTTGACCTTAAAATGTCCTTATGCAGTCCAAGTTGTTTGTTGACCGTAAGTCTGTGATGAATAAAAAGAACTCTGCTTGTATAATTATATAACTAATGAAACACAGATGGACTGTGCTTGTTGGGGTTTCTCCCTCGGCATAGTACCTTATGCTTGAGTCTATGCGTGTTGTGTACTTTCATCCCCAGCACATTACCTTAGCTTGGTCTATGCGCGTTGGGGTTTCTCCCTCGGCATGGTGCCTGTTGGTTGGGTTTGTGCGCGTTGTGGACCTTTTTCCCCAGCACAGTACTATTTATTGTTGAGCTGATCAGTCACATTTTTATTGATGAATAACATGAATATAAATGAAAGATGAAAGTTTGAACTTCTGATGTTGGTGCTTTGTTCTGTCCTGATGATGTGATTAGGCATTCTTGCTCGGCTAGATTTACTGTTTGCTTACTTTTACTCTGTTGTTGACCCTTTTGTTGCAGTCGTTCTACAAATTTCCTTCGCTTTGAGGTTTGTTTGGTCTACCATTACTCTTTGCACCATTTGTAACTTGCTTCTGAGGTCTTCTTCTTTTGAATGCCTCAGTATTAGAGCAGTAGCAGGTTTAACTGACCGTGTTGTGCTTCTGGTGCTGCGGGATGCTGCGGCCGTTTGCTTCCACCTCAGAGCTTTGAGGTAGTTGACTCTGTATAGACTTGTCAGATTTTACTATGGGTTCGTGTCAGTTGTTGACGCCCATAGTCTTTGACCTTTTCTGTGGTGGACTACTTGTTGCTTTTACTGATGTTACTTTTTACCTGTTTATACTTGCTCTTTGAGAATGATTTATGTTAGGATGCATTTAGTTATTTTAAAGTATACAAAATTGCATTCTGGAGTATCGCATGGCATGACTTTTAACTGCCAAATCTACTACTTTTAAGCGCTATAAAAGTCCTCTATATATATTAAATGTAGAAGTCACGTCATCATTTTAAGATACTAGACCTTCACTCTCATATAGGTTAACAACTGAATCAACTCAGTATTTTCCGACGCGTAAAACTTATATATTTTCTCACCTATAGACTAATGATCCAGCCGACCGAGGGACACGATCAGTAACTCTAATGTCTTATATGCATTATTTTTAACTTAATTTCGTAAATCTTTTACATGAAGTAAATGTGAGGACGAGTAGCCTGAGCGTCTGCTGTTGTCCCATGCACAGCATGGCATCACGGCGCGTATTTTATCTACTCTGACGTATTTTTTTGAATACGGAGAAATTACGGGTCGTGACAAGGCCCCTTATGGCAGGTTTTACTTGGCCGACTCTTTATGCCGAAGGCGGTCATCACCTAGGATCATAAGATCCTGGGGTTGGCGCAAAGGTAACAAACATTCCAACAGCATAGCTAATTTTCTAACACAGTATAAAAAGAGTTAAGTATCAGTGGGGGAATCTCTCCCCTTAAAAAAGTTACAATACTAAAGTCCACAAAAAACGAATGTGCAAAAAGCAAAATAAGATTACAACGGAGGCTATTGAGCTGTTTCGCTGGAGCTCCCACTGGAGCTTCTGCTGGAGTTTCCGCTCGGGGAGTAGCAGGAGGATTAGCCGGGTGAGCTTCCGCCGATTTCCACATTCAGGATAAGCTCCACCGCATCGTTGGTCGGAGAGTCATCCTCTCCTGCAGGTTTGCGGATGGGCTCGAACAGCCCGGGCAAGATCCCTCACACCGTGAGGGTCTCTCCTCCTTCGCTCAAGAGCATCACTCCCGCAGCACCTCGATGACCATCTTGGATATGGCATGCACATTCTCCTGAACGATCACGTCAATTTCATATGCAGAGTAGTGGTGGCGCTCGACCCTCTCCTCTTACGACGGCCGGGCTATGGCCAGGGCTAGGTCCTCCTCCAATCGCTTCACCTCGGCCTGCAGCAGCTGGTTCTCACCCTCGATGTGGGACACTCTCGCGCGAGAAAGCTCGGCTGCTGCAGAATCCTGCGAGAGAGTCCGGTTAAGCGAAGAGTATATACATGAAAAATATTAAAGGAGAACAAGAAATATTGAAGGATCCCGCTTACCTCAGCAAGAAGGGTGAGCGGTGAGAACTTGTTCAGTAGCAACCAGGTCGGCCTTCAGGGTAGGAGCTTCCACCGCTGCGGCATCCATAGCCCTGAGTATCTCGGCGAGGTTGCACTCTATGGTAATGGAGCGACGCCCAACCATGTGCGAGAGCTGGATCAAGCGAAGTTGGGCTGGGGCTACATCGAACACGAGGTCCCGGGATGTCCTACGGTCGAACGTATCTGCATCCTCTCGGCTGTAGAGGTCGTAGCCTTGTGCGACGGCGTGCCCGCTGCTTGAGTCTCGTTCCTTCTAGGAAGGAATAAGGGTGAAAATAGAGATACGGTTGGTGGTATGATCCCACTAGAGCAAAGGCAGACCCTCTATATCCTTGTACTTATTGCCGAAGCCGAAATTCCGGTGCCCTCTTAGCACCGGC
Organism: Platanthera guangdongensis; assembly: GCA_039583875.1. Taxonomy (NCBI): domain Eukaryota; kingdom Viridiplantae; phylum Streptophyta; class Magnoliopsida; order Asparagales; family Orchidaceae; genus Platanthera; species Platanthera guangdongensis. The sequence continues at coordinate 55,817,716 of CM077164.1, read as the reverse complement.
ATGCAAGAGGACTCATCCGAAGTCACTGCGGCAGGCTGAGGGACACCTGTCTCGCTAGCAGCTAAAAAGGTTTCGACGGGGGTCTCCGCAGCGGGTCGGGCGGAGACCGTCTCACCCGCAATTGAAGGGGTCTCCGCGGGGACCTCAGTGGGAGCTGGCGCGGAAGAAGTTCTCGACTCCTCCCGGCATGCGGCTGCGGCGGACTTGGCGAGAGCCAAGGGATCGGCGAGTGGCCTGGTTTTGTCAAATTACTGGCATAAGGGAATGTCTCGCTCACCTTTGAGTCTCATAGCTGATTAGCTACATCTCTCAAAACGAAAGGTTACAGGTTATGTCCGGAAAGTTACCTTCGCTGGGAGGTACCTGTTGGAGGGAATCCAGGTCTCTCCGCAGGATGGGGACGTCGAAAACCTTGGTCCAGAAGAACTCGACGAGAGCACCCTTGCGTCCCCAGAGAGCGGGAGGCTTGTAGGTTGCGTCTTCATATTGAACTGGCGCAAGCATAATGTTTTCAAAATCACCAAAGACAAAGACAAACCTTTGTCCCCAGTGATGGTTGTTGTTGGCGAGACTGCTTGTTGATGAGTACAATTATGATAGGCTTTTTACTATCATAATTGTAATCCTGTCCACAATTTTCTACCTCCCTATGTAGTAATTTCGTGAGAATAGTTAAGAATTTATTTTATCATGAATAGAAGAGCACAGTTAGGAGTTTCTATGAATTCGTGTATTAAGCTATCTATTTATTCCTTCATTTTTCTAATGCAGGTATTGCTAACCAGTGGAACTAGAAGTCTTGGAGCAAACAGAGGAGTTCATGGAGTCCACATGGCTGATGACAGGACAAGAGTTGGGCGCACACGGGTAGGCACACGCCCGTGTCCCTACCCGTGTCCTATCCGGGATGGAACAGAAGAACTGAAGGAAAAAAGACAGAGCACCACACTTGGGTGGGAACACATGTATATCGGGAAGTTCTCGTTGCTTTTCAATTTGCATGATCTAGAGATATGTTGATTGGATAATTGTAATACGGATAAATGGATTCATGGTATTTTAGAGATGAGATTTCATGAATTTATGTGTTAGATATGGTATTTTATTTTAATGCAAATTTGAGAATTGTAAATTGTTCGAGAAAAAATTTACTAACTTAGGTTTAGACTTTGAATTGCTCGAGAGAGAATTTGATAAATGTTTAACCATTACAATACACGAATTTTGTAATCTTATTATTACCTGATTACGTAGAATTGAGTTAATGAACAGTTATTATCATGTGAATGCTCTTATACTTTCGACTTTTTATCACCTTTAATCCTCCAATGTTTCTTTATCAAGTAGTCATAGTTAGGTTAGTCTAGGTTAAAAATCAATTTTAATTATAGGTATGATAATAGAGTGAGGGTGAGTACGAGTACTTGAAAAGACATTGTGGAATACGACACGAGAAGTAGATTTCTCCTATACTATGATTGATAGTTGCACTTGCCTGAAAGTTAAATCAATCTAGCTTATATCCATCTACATAGTTTATACTATAGTGTAGAATGAATCCGCATCAAGTTATTACTTGTTACAAAAATTAACCATCAAGTTTCTGGCGTCGTTGCCGGGGATCATTTTCAATATTTTGAAAGCCTCAACTTTGTTAATCTACCATTTTTTGTTTATTAACATATAACTATAAATTAGTTTATGGAATAATTATATTGCTTAATCTCTGTTTTGTAGTCTATTAGTCTATGACCGGGGGGAGAAATTCTGGGCTAGCACCATTTCATCCTGACCCAGAACGAATTATTCATAACACTAACCAAAGGGACGTGGGAACTAACACCACAGATATTTCAAACGGACTATCAGAAGAGGAGACAATAAACCAAGGAGAGCATCATCCGGAAAATTTGCATAACATGGCCAAACAGAACGAGCAAACCATGTCTGACTTTGCTAGACCTAATCTCCAAGGAACTGGGTCAAGTATCGTTAAACCACCAATAGTTACCAATAATTTTGAATTGAATCCTAGTGTTATACAGATGGTTCAATAGTATGTCCAATATGATGGACTGCAAGATGAAGATCCTAACACACACTTTGCCGGATTCTTGGAGATATGTGATACATTCAAGATCAATGGCATTTCCAATGATGCCATTCGATTTAGGTTGTTTCCATTCTCACTAAGGCATAAGGCGAAGCAGTGGTTGAACTCACTACCTAGAGGGTGGATTACTACTTGGGATATGATGGTTGAGAAGTTTTTAATGAAGTATTTCCCATCGGAGAAGACTGCAAAGCCAAGGAATGACATATCTACGTATGTTCAATTGGAATCTAAATCATTGTACGACACATGGGAACGATTCAAGGACCTTTTAAGGAGATGTGAAAGTGAGCTGTTAGATCAGGAATACTCTAGAGGGGGGTTAATAGAGTATTCAGGGTTTATAAAACTTTCTTCTATATTAATCTAGTGCATGAACAAAATAAAACAGCAATCCTAACAAACATCCACAGCACAAAAACAAAAGAAAATGAGCAATACAGACAACACAAGAATTTATAGTGGTTCCCCTAAACTTGGGTACATCCACTCTTCTACCACCCTGATAAGAATCCACTCAGATTTTTGATCAGGTGTCTGACACCAATGAGCTTTTGATCAGGTGCTCAAAAACCAAACCTCAAGTCTTTTGGAAGGAGACTTATGAACCAGAATAATTTTGAAGGGAATTAAAACCATGTACAGAGGTGGGGATGAGAGAGTGATGAAAGTCTTCTTTTCTCAATCACAATGAGAAGACTATGTGGATTCAGTGATGTTGTCAAAGCTCCCCCTGAGATGTAAAAGGGTTCAGGTTGGGAAGCTTTACACAGGGTGAGCAGGCCTTCAATCTGCAGCCTTGGCCAGAGAAATCTCCAGGAACTTCTTTGACAGTGTTGTCCTTTGAAGTGTCCTGCAGAGATGAAGAAGGAAGACTCTTGATATTTGATAGATTGTTCTTCTTCTTCGAAAGTGACTGATGTTCTGGTCTAGGGCTTCTTCTGTATCAGAAATCTTGTGTAAGAAAATGAGAGCAGACTGATTGTGTTTTTCTGTGTGTCTTGTTCTGTCTATCTCACACATACAGGAAGAAGATAAAAAATCTCTTTTATATTTCCTGTCAAAATGGTCTTTTGAATTTTTGAAATCTTCTGTAATCAATGCTGACGGCCTAGAGAATAAACAACATTGAATTATCTCCCCAACTATCCCATGGAAAAATGGCAGGCAATAATCCTGGAGAATAGCATAATCAATACTCTTCTAACGGTTATATTCAGCGAATATTAGAGCACTAATTACTCAGGAATTATTGCAGTAGAATGGGGACAGAAGGATGGACAAATGACTAAGTCTAGATTCGTCAAACTGATAGTAGAAATCGTCGAGCTGAGTCCACAGTTCGTCGAGCTGAGTTGCTGAGTTCGTCGACCAGATGACTTCTGTTCGTCGAGCTGAGTTCCAAGATCGTCGAGCTAAAGCAGAAAATTGCATTATCCAGACTTGCTTATTCTGTGTCTCAAGTTCGTCGAGCTGAGATTGTAACTTCGTCGACTGGAGATGATTCTGGACTTGGAATAATTTCAGATGCTTCTGAATGAAGGTGTTGAAGTGAAGTATCCAGAATTCGTCGACCTAAGAATTGGTTTCGTCGAGCTGAGTTCCACTTAACTGCTGCTGGATAACTCTAGCTATTGTGGTCACCGTTCGTCGAGCTGAGAATCAAGTTTGTTGACCAAAGTCTGACTCTGGACATAAAATAAAGAGATGTTTTCTGATCTTGAAGTGTTGAAGTATAGTGTCCAAAGTTCGTCGACCTGAGTACCAAGTTCGTCGAGCTCAGCTTAGAGAATTTACTCTGAGACCGTCGAGCTGAGCACGACTATCGTCGACCTGAGTTCGACGAATGTCGAACTCATTTTACTTGGTCTTTAGAAAACTCTAAATCTTGAGTCTCTGGCAGTCTTGTTGATAGTTGGTCCATACAGTGTTGCTTCTAAGGACTTGGCCTAGACTCTAGGACACAACCATGACCCTGGATATACATTGTGGGTCATTTGATCCTAACTTAGTGAACCTAGCCCAAATCTTACTAGGGATCCAACAATCCCCCCTATTTGGGTGAGGTCACTAATTACAGACTCAAATCAAAATTGAAAATAAACAAAGCAAAAAAACATATATCTGGCAGAGATCAATAACACATGCAACAGATATATATACATAAGCTTTGTTCTGAATATAAAGCAGTTATAGATAATTGTAGAAAATAAAAGAGTTCAAACTTTACTTCTTCCGTTTCTTTTCCTTTGGCATTTCTTGCTTGCTCTTCTCTCCAGGCTTTGTAAACACAATCTCTCTGTTTGGATCTGAAGCTTGCACTTTTGTCATAGTCATATCAGCAGCCCCTATAATCTTCAAAGATGTGGCTCTGGGGACAACTGCTTCTGGGTGCAACTTCATGTAGTCATCTATATTGAAAAATTTGTTTGCTTTCTCAAATCTCTTAAGTTCCTCTTTCCTGTACTTTGACATTGTTGAATATTCAGAAGGATCCTTTCCTTCAGCTTTGGCTTTGTTAATCATAGAAAGGCCAACTAGTTCCTAGAACCTGGCCATTATAGCAGTAGTAGCAGTTTCTGGATCTTCAAAAGGAACAGGAGTAGAGTTTGGCCTTTTAGGACTTTCAGCTTTCTGATCTGCAGGGGATGATAGTTGTTGTTGATGCTGCTTGCCTGAAGAGTAATGCCTATGCTGGCTGCTTTTAGAAGAAGATCTCCCATGGTGTCTCTGATATGTTTGAGTAGGGGCAGATCTTTGAGAGGTTGTGCCTGAAGCACCAGCAGCTGGAGGAGCTGGAGGAGGTGGATCTTTTCTGAATCTTTGAACTGGAGGAGGAGAGTACCTTCTACTTTTCTTCCTCTTCTTCTGCTGATTTTTGGATAACCACATCCAAGATGGCATCCCTTTGTATGGAGTTATCTTTTGGAGAATATAATAGGGAGTGTCATTGTTTGGATTTGGCTTTGGAGCAGGAGGAGGAGGAGCTTTTCTTTTCTTGGAAACTGGCTTCCTCTTGGGCTCATCATCAGAATCATCATCCTCATCCTCATCATCTTCATCAGATCTCTGAGGGTTATCATATAACTCATTTAAAGCTTTTATAGCCTCAGCAGAAATGATAAGCTTTTTAAGTAGAGATGGAGCTTGAGCAGGAACTTCAACAGTAGCTGGAGGAGAAGCCACAGGAGAAGCTGGAGAACTAATTCTGACAGTGCTTTCAACAGCTGCCTTTTCCTCTTCTTCAATATCAGCCAGGATCAAGTCATCCAGATCTAGCAATGGAGAGTCATCCATGACATAACTGGGTGCAGAGGAAATTGCTGGGGAAGCTGGAATGACTATGGGCTTAGGAAAAACAAAACTGTCACTAAGTTGTTTTGCAACTTGAGGACTTACTGGGGAAGTATATGGTACAATAGCCAAGAATGTCTTAGTATACTCTAATGTAGGAAATCTCAAATATGCAGTATCAAAAATGCTCAACAGATTAACTATATCTACTGTGGGATTTAAAATGAAATCACCAGCAGTAATAATGTCCTCTGGTACTGCCTCTTCTAAGTACATGTCAGTATCAATGAATTGAATTATATCAATTAAATCTTTATCAGTATAATCTGTATCAACTACTACTGCTGTTGCTACCTCTATCACTGCTGGAGCTGGAGCTGCTGCTTGAACTGCTAATACTGCTGGAGCTGCTGCAGCTTCTTCATCAAGCATCTCCCCCTGCCTGGTTTCAGTAATAACTGGAGCCAGGCCCCTGAATGAAGAGGGGGCAGCAGTGAGGGCAGAGAGTTAAGCAGAAAGAGTAGAGATAGAAGTATCAAGAGGTGTAATGGCCTCTTCTGTGAGAGATTTGAGTAGAGGAGTGACGAGAGTAATTATAGAGGAAATGGTAGAGGGATCCAGAGGTGGAGTAGCAGATGGTTCAGTAGAATGTTGGGTGGAGACATTTGGAGGGATGGTAGATATTGGAGATGATGGAGGAGGGACATCTTGCATGTGTGAATCTGGAGGGGAGGGAGAGTTGAGGGGGGAAGTCAGAAGATCAAAAGTTGGAATGGAGGATTGGTGAGGTGGAAGAGGAGATGATGGTGGTGTTAGAGCTGGTAAATCAGTGGGGGATTGAGGTGGAGTGGGTTGATGGTATTCCTGAATAGGAGATGAGGGCATGTTGGTAAGATCTAGGGGTGGAGATGTGGCAGAAGATGGAACTGTAGTAGGAACATGAACTTGGTGGAGTTGTTGTTGGAGTTTTGGATGTGGTTGAGGAGAGTGAGTATGAACTGTGGAGGGTGAGTGTTGTTGAGTTGTTGGAAGAGATGGAGGTGTGGGGATGATCTCTTCAGTATGGTGGGGAGTGGCTCTTACAGCCCTAGTGCTTTCAGAAGCTGGGGTGGAAGAGGTTGAAGCCTTGGATGGCTTAGTTATGGTCCTCTCCCACCTGCCAAACAAGGTGCATGTGAGCCTCTTGCTGGCATTAATGAATATGGTCTGTGAGACCAGGGATTCAGCATCCTTCTCCTTCAGGAAGATCCCCAGGATCCTTCCAAAGCAAACTTCCTTCTTATTACACTTTTTCTTAATAAGATCAAAAATGATTTGTGCCCAATCCACTTTATTCTTATTAATCACTGCACACATAAACAGGAATTGATGTCTGGTGATGTAGTCATGGGCAGTGTGCTTGCCCAGCAAGACTTTTCCCACTATATCTGCCAGAAATTTGTATTCTGCCGATAAGTTTTTCTTCAACAACTTATTGGGGTTATCTCCAGCATAACCCTTAAACTCAACATCATATAATATTCTTCAGAATCAATTTCTAAATCTTCTTCTCCATTACTCAGATCAAAAATTTCAATTAAAACTGCGGGAGTCAAAGAAACAGCATTACCCGTGATTGTTCCTGCCATGGTGTTTTCCTCTGATGTAGATGAAGTATAGACCCATTCTCTAATTTCTGTTCCAGCCAGCTTTATTCTTGTTGTCATCAGGTTTTTCAAATTTTGTTCTTCCAGTAGAGTCAGAATGTTCAGAAAAATTGGATCCGAGTGATGAAATGAGTCGAAGTCGACATCAAATACTGTGTCAAACTTCATAGCGGCTAGGGCTCCTGCTTGAATCGCCATGAAATCACCTGCAAAAGAGTGAAACGACGATCAAGTGTAAAGGGAACAGAAAGTGCGGGACGGAGGTCGAAGAAAACCTAGTTATAAGATTTTCTGGAATATGAATCGACAAACTCCATTCCACAAAAATAAGAAGTTCTTCGACCTGAGATCGACGAAATAATTGATAGTGAAATAATTCGTCGAGCTCAGCTGGAAGAGTTGAAGATATTTCGTCGAGCTCCATTCGACGAAAGTTTTCTGAAGTGGATTCGTCGATCTCCATTCGATGAAAACAACTTCACTCTTGGAGAGTTCGTCGTCCTCCGTTCGATGAATATCTCCTGAACGTTCCCTAGTTCGTCGAGCTCTGTTCGACGAACTCTGGATAATTTGTCGAGTGCAGACAGAAACTAAACTAAGTCTTCTCCATTTATCATTCCAAGCTGATTTATAAAGAATAGGTGATTTCTCTCATCCAGAGGTTTGGTGAATATATCAGCTCTTTGTAAATCAGTGTAGATATAGACAAGATTAATTTTGTTTTTGTCCACACACTCTCTAATGAAATAATGTCTAATGTCTATATGCTTTGTCCTACTGTGATGGACTGGATTTTGTGCTATTGCTATAGCACCTGTGTTATCACGAAAGAGAGTTGAATTATTTAAGTTGAGACCATAGTCTAGTAATTGATTTTGAATCCACAGCATCTGGGAACAACAGCTGTCAGCTGCAATATACTCAGCCTCAGCAGTTGAGGTAGACACAGATGACTGTTTCTTACAAAACTAGGATACCAACCTCATACCAAGGAACTGATAAGTCCTGAGGTGATTTTCCTATCAACCCTGCATCCAACAAAGTCTGCATCTGAAAATCCAGTTAAATCAAACTCTGACTCAGCTGGATACCATAGGCCTAGACTAGGATAAATCTTTATATATCTCGAAATCCTTTTTAAGAAAATTAGATGAGATTCTTTTGGGTTCACTTGGAACCTAGCATAAAGGCATGTAGCAAATATAATATCAGGCCTGCTTGCTGTAAGATATAGTAGGGACCCAACAATGCCCCTATATAATTTATGATCCACAGGTTTCCCATGTGCATCAGAGTCAATCACAGCATTAGTAGCCATAGGTGTTTTCTTTGCTGAAGCATCAGCCATCCCAAACTTCTTTATAAGCTCTTTAGCATACTTAGCTTGAGATATGAAGATGCCATCAGGGAACTGCTTAACTTGGAGACCAAGGAAGTATGAAAGCCCACACATGCTACTCATTTCAAATTTTGAATGCATGAGGTCAGAGAACCTCTTGCATAATTTGGAATCAGTAGACCCAAATATGATGTCATCCATATATATTTGCACTAACAATATTTGATCCTTATGATGTCTAGTGAAAAGTGTTCTATCTACAATGCCTCTAATGAATTTATGCTCTATCAAAAAGTTAGCTAGGGTCTCATACCAAGCTCTTGGAGCTTGCTTGAGACCATAAAGAGCTTTATGCGATTTGAAAATATGATCAGGGTGAGTTGGAGAGACAAAATCTGGAGGTTGTTCAACATAAACCTCTTCTTTAAGTACTCCATTAAGAAATGCACTCTTCACATCCATCTGATATACCTTGAATTTTTTGTATGCTGCATAGGCTAGAAAAATTCTGATGGCCTCCAACCTTGCAACTGGTGCAAATGTTTGGTCATAGTCAATCCCTTCCTCTTGCCTATAACCTTGAGCAACAAGCCTAGCCTTGTTCCTCACAATCACTCATTGGGCATCCAGTTTGTTTCTGTATACTCATTTTGTTCCAATGACTGGATAGTCTTGGGGTCTTGGAACCAAATCCCAAACTCTACACCTCTCAAATTGATTTAATTCCTTCTGCATTGCAATGATCCAGTGAGGATCTTGCTCAGCATCATGGATGGATAGAAGTTCAACCTGAGAGAGAAAACAGGCATGCATCACATCTTGATTGAGTTGATGCCTTGTCTGTACACCTACTGATATGTCTCCAATCACTTGAGATCTGGGGTGATCCCTAAGTGTGACTAAATCAGTGGGTGGAGTTGGTTGTGCAACAGCATCTTGGATTAATTCCTCCTGTGGAATTGTGTTGGCTGTTGGAGGAAGGTCAAGTCCTTCAGTGCCTTCATCTTTACTTTCTTCAATGACTTGTGGAGAAGGATGTGTTGGAACCTCTTAGGTAAGGTTTAGTCCATCCAAACTCTCACACAAGTGAGGTACCTACAAAGGGCTATTGGTAGAAATCTCTTTCTCCTTGCAAGACATGTTAGTTTCATCAAAAGGAACATGAATGGACTCTTCAATTTTTAATGATGATTTATTAAAAACCCTATAGGCTTTGCTTACTTGGGAATATCCTAGAAAAATTCCATCTTCAACCTTAGCCTCAAACTTTCTAATGTATCTTTTATTGTTGTTGTGAATATAACAAATATATCCAAATACTTTAAAATAGTTGATTTTAGGTTTCTTCCCTTTAAGTAATTCATAGGGAGTCCTATTCTTCAGTTTATGTATCAGGCTTCTATTCAGGACATAATTTGCAGTGTTTACAGCCTCTGCCCAAAAGGTTAGTGGCATGTAAGCATCTGCAAGCAATGTACATGCATCTTCAATGAGTGTCCTATTTTTCCTTTTAGCTACCACATTTTGTTGAGAAGTTCTAGGAGCTGAGAAGCAATGTCTGATACCTTCCTTCTCACAGAACTCATGCATAAGAAGAGACTCAAACTCTGTGTCATGATCACTTCTGATCAATGCAACATGAGTAGAGAACTCAATCTGTATGGTCCTGAGAAAATCTATAAGAACCTTGAAGGTATCTGACTTAGATCTCAGAAAGGATACCTAAGTGAACCTGGAGAAGTCATACACAATAACCAAGGTGTAGGATTTCCCTCCTAGGCTTTGTACAGCAATGGGTCCAAAGAGATCCATATGTAGCAAATACAAAATCCTAAGTGAATCTCTTTTATTTACAGATTTAAAACTAGATTTAGTTTGCTTGCCTAGTTGACAAGCCCTACAGAGACCATCCTTCTTGTAGGGACCAGAAGGTAGACCTCTAACAAGGTTGTCTTTAGATAGCCTAGCAATGTTTTTCATATTAACATGACCTAGTCTTTTATGTCATAAGTCATTCTGGTTACTAATTAAGTTATGTAAGCAGATATCAGAATTGGCAGATAGAAAATCAACTAAATATATGTTGCCTTGTCTATTTCCAATTAAAACAGTTTGATTTTCCTTATTAGAAATAATGCAAGAGGATGAGTTAAATTGTACCTGATAACATTCATCACATAACTGACTTATGGAGATGAGGTTATGCTTGAGTCCTCTGACATATGTTACCTTCTTAAGTGTGACAGCTCCAATCTTCACTACTCCATAGCCTTCTGACAGGCCACATTTGGAATCCCCAAAGATAACCTTTGGTCCTGGCTTGGACTTATAATTAGTTAGATTGTCCTTGCTACCTAACATATGTTTGGAGCACCCACTGTCCAGGTACCAAGGTTGATTCACTCTTGGACAGCTCTTCAACTGCAGTGAAAATAACTAATTATTCTTGACCCAGGTTACCTTGGGTCCTTTGTTTTGCTGAAATGAAAAGCTATAAATTACAGAAAATTCAGGTTGGGATTTATATCCTAGAGGGTGATGTCTCCTAGGTGGTATAACCCAATCAGCTAGTGGATTGAAAGCTTTCCTGGAATTATTTATGTTTCTGTTATAATTAAAGTTTTGGTTAAGTCTTTCTGGGTTCGACGAATTTCTGTGAGTTCGTCGACCAGAGTTCGACGAATTGGGTTGAGATCGTCAATCTCTGCCCAAAGAATGAATGTATTCATTTTCTGTGCCCCACTTTCATCGACCTCTGCTCTACGAACCATATAGAGTTCGTCGATCACAGTTAGACGAATAATTATAACTATAGTTTGCGTTCAGCGTTCGTCGAGTGGGGTTCGACGAACTGGCTGCATTTCGTCGATCTAAGTTCGACGAATTCTGCTGAACCTTGTTTTTAATAGTTTTCTGATTTTTGGTTTTCTGACCTATTAATTTGGGAATATTTTCTATTGTTTGTTTATTGTTTATCTTTTCTTTCCCCTTAGCAGAGACAAATTTGATGGGGGTAGTCAGGATGTTCTTCTTGAGAATAGGGGCAAACTTGATGAAGCACCCAAGCCTAGTTTGCCATTAAGTCTGGCATTAATAGTTCTTGTGATGTCCATCAGCTTGAGGCTTCTTCCATTAAGAGTTTCCTCAAGTTGTTTAGCCTCACTAAGTTCAGTCTTCAACATTATGATTTGTTTATTGGCTAAACACAGTTCATCTTTTAATCTATTATTTTCAGAGTTTACATTTTCTAAAATTCCTAGTTTCTCTCTAAGTGTTTTAATCTCCTTTTCTGAATTAATCAAATCTATACACATTATTTTAAATTCAAATTTAAAGGAATCATAACTGTAATCAAAAGAAGACAATACCTTGTCAGCTTTAGAATCTGAAACTGCTTCATTGTCTGAGTCCTCTTCTTCTGAATGGCTCCTGGAAGCATCAATTGCCATGAGGTAAACCTCCTTGGCCCTTGCCTCTTCCTCATCTTCACTGGAGCTAGAAGATGTTGATTCTTCTTCAGTCTCACCCCAGGTTTCAACCACAAAACCCTTCTCCTTCTTCTTGTATTTGCTAGAAGAAGGTCTGTTGTTGTGCTGTTTCCTGGTATCTTTCTCTCTTCTCTGGTATTTCTTCTGATTCTCTGGACACTCAGAGATGAAGTGCCCAGGCTTCTTGCATCCAAAACACACAACTTCTTTGGTTGGTGTCTTATCATATCTAGGCTTGTCATCCTGCCTTGATGACTTCCTCCTGAAATCTTTTCTTGCCATTTTGTAGAATCTTTTGGCAAATAAACTCATCAGTTCTTCATTTGTTGAGGGAGTCTCTGTCTCATTAGTAGCCTTGAATGCTATGCTTTGTTATTTTCTAGCTGGAGGAGGTGTTCTTTGCTCAACTGCCTCCCTGGACTTGATCAGCTGTTCATAGGACTTTAACTTGCCTAAAAGAGATTCAGTGGAGATCTCATTTAGGCTTCTGGCCTCCTTGATGGGCCAGATCCTTGAATCCCATGAGCTTTGGAAGCACATAAGGATCTTGTCATTTACTTCAGTCATGGTGATTTCTTTATCTAAGGTCCTTAGCTCACTGATGATGGAGCTAATCCTGTTGTACATCACTTCAACTGTTTCTGCTTCATCCTTTTTGAAGTTTTCATATTGTGTGATGAGGTTTGATCTTCTATCTTTCCTTTCATCTGCTGATCCAGCCATCATTTGGTTTAGGGAATCCCAGATGGCTTTGGCTGAAGTCCATTCAACAACCTTTTGGAAGATCCCATCTGACATAGTCTGTTCCAGTATGTTCATTGTCTTGGCATCAGCAACCTTGGCCTTCTTCTGAGCCTCAGTACCACTCAGGTGGTGGAACTGCATTTGTGCTTGAGGATATTGTTGTAGATGTTGAAGCAGTGGCTTGAGGAGGATCTGTCAAGATGTAGTTGTAGATATCTTCATCAATAAAGTTTATATACAATTTGATTCTTGTCTTCCAGATGGCAAACCTATTTAGGTTGCAAACTGGAAGTCTGGTGCTTGCATAGTCTTTGTTCTGTGTCATTGCTGTGTATATAATCTAACTAGAAATAAAAATAAAATTTAGATCTAACAAAGGATCTTTGGTTCAAGGGTTAGCTTGTACAACCAAAGGAAGCGCCTCTGATACCAATTGAAAGTGAGCTGTTAGATCAGGAATACTCTAGAGGGGGGTGAATAGAGTATTCAGGATTTATAAAATTTTCTTCTAATTTAGTCTAGTGCAGGAACAAAATAAAATAGCAATCCTAACAAACAGCCACAGCACAAAAACAAAAGAAAAAGAGCAATACAGACAACACAAGAATTTATAGTGGTTCCCCTAAACTTGGGTACATCCACTCTTCTACCACCCTGATAAGAATCCACTCAGATTTTTGATCAGGTGTCTGACACCAATGAGCTTTTGATCAGGTGCTCAAAAACCAAACCCCAAGTCTTTTAGAAGGAGACTTGTGAACCAGAATAATTTTGAAGGGAATTAAAACCCTGTACAGAGGTGGGGATGAGAGAGTGATGAAAGTCTTCTTTTCTCAATCACAATGAGAAGACTATATGGATTCAGTGATGTTGTCAAAGCTCCCCCTGAGATGTAAAAGGGTTCAAGCTGGGAAGCTTTGCACAGGGTGAGTAGGCCTTCAATCTGCAGCCTTGACCAGAGAAATCTCCAGGAACTTCTTTGACAGTGTTGTCCTTTGAAGTGTCCTGCAAAGATGAAGAAGGAAGACTCTTGATATTTGATACATTGTTCTTCTTCTTCAAAAGTGACTGATGTTCTGGTCTAGGGCATCTTCTATATCAGAAATCTTGTGTAAGAAAATGAGAGCATACTGATTGTGTTTTTCTGTGTGTCTTGTTCTGTCTATCTCACACATACAGGAAGAAGAGAGAAAAACTCTTTTATATTTCCTGTCAAAAATGGACTTTCGAATTTTTGAAATCTTCTGTAATCAATGCTGACGGCCTAGAGAATAAACAGCATTGAATTATTTCCTCAACTGTCCCATGGAAAAATGAAAGGCAATAATCCTAGAGAATTCCATAATCAATGCTCTTCTAACGGTTATGTTCAGAGAATATTAGAGCATTAATTACTCAGGAATTATTGCAGTAGAATGGGGACAGAAGGATGGAAAAATGACTAAGTCTGGATTTGTCAAACTGATAGCAGAAATTGTCGAGCTGAGTCTACAGTTCGTCCAGCTGAGTTGCTGAGTTTGTCGACAAAATGACTTCTGTTCATCGAGCTGAGTTCCAAGATCGTCGAGCTAAAGCAGAAAACTGCATTATCTAGACTTGTATATTCTGTGTCTCAAGTTCGTTGAGCTGAGATTGTAACTTCATCAACTGGAGATGATTCTGGACTTGGAATAATTTCAGATGCTTCTGAATGAAGGTGTTGAAGTGAAGTATCCAGAATTCGTCGACCTAAGAATTGGTTTCATCGAGCTGAGTTCCACTTAACCGCTGCTGGATAACTCCAGCTATTGTGGTCACAGCTCGTCGAGCTGAGAATCAAGTTCGTCGACCAAAGTCTGACTCTCGACTTAGAATAAAGAGATGTTTTCTGATCTTCAAGTGTTGAAGTATAGTGTCCAAAGTTCATCGACCTGAGTACCAAGTTCATCGAGCTCAGCTCAGAGAATTTACTCTGAGATCGTCGAGCTGAGCACGACTATCGTCGACCTGAGCTCGACGAATGTCAAACTCATTTTACTTGGTCTTTAGAAAAACTCTAGTCTTGAGTCTCTAGCAGTCTTGTTGATAGCTGGTTCATGCAGTGTTGCTTCTAAGGACTTGGCCTAGACTTTAGGACACAACCATGATCCTGGCTATACATTGTGGGTCATTTGATCCTAACTTAGTGAACCTAGCCCAAATCTTACTAGGGATCTAACAAGATGTCACCGTCATGCTCTACCTTCATGGCTTTAGATTCAGACTTTTTACAATGGTCACAATCCGGCCACTAAACAGATGATCGATGCGGCTAGTGGAGGAACCTTGAATAATAAGACACCTAAAGCAGCTCAACAGTTGATAGAAGACATGGCTATGAACAACTATCAATGGACTACCATAAGACAAAAGCCTAATAAGCCTATAGGAATATATGAAGTAGATGATGTCACTGTCTTAGCCATTCAAGTGGAGAAGCTTCACCAAAAGATGGATAGTAACTCCCCGAAACTTAAAGGAGCGACGGGGGACGTTTTGGGCCAGTTTTGGGTTCTGGCTACAGGCACACGGCCTGGGACACGGGCGTGCCCCATGGCGTGTCAAGCTTGTGTCGACACTCAGCCGGGAAGTCGACATTTTGAGCTCAACATTGTGTCGATACTGGGCACACGTCCTGCGACACGGGCGTGTCGCAGTGCGTGTCGACCCGTGTCGACACTTAGCCCGCGAAGTTGACACTCTGCATTCGACGAAGTGTCGAGACATGGCACATGGCCTGCGACACGGGCGTGTCGCAGGGCATGTCAACCCGTATCGACACTCATCTCGGGAAGTCGACATTTTGCTCGACGATGTGTCGAGACAAGGCACACGGCCTAGGACACAGGCGTGTCCAAGGCCGTGTCATCAGGTCGACGATCTTCGCTCGACGAAGTGTCGAGTGTCGAGACCATGTACATGGCCTGGAGCCCAGGCATGTTGTGGTGATACGGGCAAGGACACGGGCGTGTCCTAGAACCCGTGCAGTGCTCGAGTTATTTTCGGGGAAAAATGATGGGGGTACACGGCCGGCCACACGGCCGTGTTAGGTGGAACACGGGCGTGTCAGTTCGAACACGGGCATGTTCAATACCCATGTGTTGTTCCAGGCGAGCCGATTTTGACGGCGAATGAGGCACACGGCCCTGGACACGGGCATGTGCCAGGCCGTGTGCGGTCTAGATTGGGCATTTCAGTCCCGAATCAAAGCCGTTCATTTCTTTAATTGATGATCCAACGGCTGGGGGTTGTTCCTGAAGGGATATACCCGGGATTGGACTTAGAAACCCTCACTTTTCATGAGTGGATATCTTTCTAAAAGCTTAGAGAGAGAGGAGAGCCAAGGAAGGAAGAAGAAGCTAGATCCGGCCATTGGAGGAGTTTCGAAGCTCCAAATCGCGAGCCGACTCCGGATCCACGGAGGCAAAGCTAGTGCGGTGCTTTTCATCCGCTTATTTTTCCATGGCGCCAAAGAAGAAAGCAAGGGTAACGATTCTCTTCTTGAGCATGAGTAGCTCTCCTTCTTTGCATAGGAAGCCCGCTCTCGCGAGTTTGCGGAGAGTTGGAGGCGTTCCTTCGGGTAGATATATGAAATCCCCGTTGTATAGAGTCTGTAAGCGAGAACGGACATAGGCATGATGTGTGAAGCCTACCCGAACATGTTGGTCTGGATCGGTTATGTTGCATTGCATAAATGCCGGAGAAGACTCCGTGCTATTGGTTATTTTTCGGGTTTTCTACACGGTAGATTGCAGCTGGGAGCCTTGGGGATTAACCCAAAGGTGCACCCGGAAAACTGGGCAGATGCGTGATCTTGCCAACTTAGTGGCCTGAGAGCCAACTTGAACATAACCGGGTTATGTGTATTGTGATGGAAATGGGACTCGGGGGAAGTTTGACCCGCGCATATGGCTTAAATTGTCGTTACGATGTGAGCACGGGTTAGATGGAACCGTACCCGTTCTATGTCATTCGGTTAAAAAGACCTAAGGGTACGTGGCACTTGCCATTGGCATAGATTAGGGTCTTCGGCGGTCTATGGCTTAAATTGTCGTGACCCAGGCCAAGAAGAGAAAATGCTCATAGGTTTGGCCGTCAAAGTGGAGGTGGTGAGTCCGGAATGTCTATGGCTTTAATTGATGTGACATCGACCGGTTCACCGAGAATGTGCCCTGAGAGCACGGGGCGTGTGGCCGTGCGAGCCAACATCTGTGATGAAATGTTTATGGTTATATATTGCTCGCTTATGCTAATGAAATGCAGGGAAGGAGCATCGCCGCCCCGAGTTGGGGGCGGGATCGTTATAATTTGGTCAGCATTGCTGACCGTTGCCTTGTTTTGCCACCGTGTGGTGGTTTGTTGCTTGCAGGTGCTGCTGGACCAAACGGTCAATACCGGGCTAAAGCCCAAGTGCGAAGCCGGCCCTCGAAGGCCTAATTGGAAGTGATTACTGTTTTATTCATGTATGACCAGCCTGCGTGCCGTGGTTTGTAAATCATGTAATATCAAGTGAAACATTTTGTAAGGCCTTAAGGCTTGTGTTGGTTTATGTATTACATTCCTATTTTGTATTAGTGGACATTCATGCTTTAGTGCTGGATTCTTATTTGCAACTTTTATAAACTGCTTCTGCTAGAATGCTCTGTGTAGGACGTTATGATTGGTTGGATGGTTTCCATGAGTAACCACCCGGTCTGTCTGTGGCATACGGCGCCGGGCCCTGGCCGGACCTACTGTTATATGCTATGCGACGGATAGGGGGCGTTACAATTTGGTATCAGAGCCCTGGTTTTGGTCGGGCTTGAAATGAATTCGTGGACGAATTCTTTTTAAGGGGTGGTGAGCACATTGTGTGCGTCATCGTTATCTTTATTCTATAAGGGAGCTCAAATTCATGGATGGTGTAACATTTTAATAAAAAAATACCCCTCACCAATCCTCTCTTCATTTCAAAAAACATGGGTTTAATGTAATTTCAAGTTTCCCTCCAATGTTACCCTCGAAAATTTCTTCTTTATTTCAAATTTCGTGATTTTTTTGGTCGTTTCTGTTTCCCCCGCATTTCTCTCGCCAAAATTATCAGCCCGCATCTCAAAAACATCGCACCCTGCATCCCGGTTTTTTCCATCAGCTTCTTTCACGCTTCCTTAGCTATTTCCTCCACACAATCTTCTCATCATCCTCCTTCTCACACTGTCCCAAGACATCGTCGTCTTCCTCATTACCCAAGAACACTCCATCTTCTATCTCTTGCTTCCTCTATGTTGCAACAACAATGCTATTTTCTCCAAAAGCAGCACTTTCAAACCTTCACATCGTAAAATTGGTATGTCGAAACTCTATCAGATCATGGAGCTATTTTCAGCTTTTCCTCTTCTCTCCAAACCTCCCCTCATTGTATTCTTACATTCTCCCACAGCTGGTCTTGGGCTGATCTATTGGTATCTCGGAGAGCAACGATTTAAGTAGGGCAAGTGTTCCAGATGTGTTCATCTTTGGAACCGCTTCTTTTGTTCCCGGTGCTTTTTGTTCGCTTCAACTCCATTTTATGCATTGCTCTACCCATTTTATACATTGCTCTGCCGATCTTTTTTATTTGTTGTTTCATTCCTCCTTTTGTATGAAATAAGTACTAGAGAAAGGTTAGTTTCATTCCTCATTTATTTATATATTTTTTTATTTCCCTGGAAGAGTTGATATTTTATTTGTTGTTGATTTTGATGATATGAGAATTTACCCTCGACATTTGACAGGAATAAGCACCAGAGAAAGGTTATCCGGTTTCATTCCTTCTTTTGGTATATATAAATTCTTACTCATCCCCCACGTTTTTTATGCAGAGAACCCGTTGCTTTGAAGATTATGATCATTATTTGGTGTTAATGCTTACCCCCTATTTTTTGACTAGGGTTATCCATCTGATATGAGGCACCAGGTATCTCGCTAGAATTTAGCATTTGTTTAAAGATGCATTCCCAGTTCAGTAAATTTTTATTCAGAGAAAGGTGCATGGCCTGCAGGCTTTGATGCTAGATTATTTAGAGGAAGGTGAGAGTCATTATAAATCCCTCAATAAATATTCTATTTTTTCCCGGTCATAAATCTTTCACCTGCATTAGAGAAAATTTTGGGAAGGAAAAACTTTTCTTCATTGAAATCGCGGCACCAAGAGATTATAAATTTATATATAGCAGGATTCCTTTGAAACTAGCAGGAAAAACTTTTCTGGAAAAAAACTAATATATTTTATATAATGGACTTAATCACCAAGCACATTTATATAAGGTCTTATTTCTCCCCAAATAGTGGATCTGGTTCTTAATGAAATTTATTTAAACATTTAGAAGATTACACATCTATGATGCACTTGAAATCAGCCAAAATAGATTATGTAACGGTGGTATCAATATTTGTAGAACTGCACTACTTGGCCGGGTGTTGTCAATTTGTCGTTTGAGCTTATTTCAATTGGCATCTGTTTTTTTAATGTCATGTTAAAGTGTCTTAATATTTTTTTATTCTACAATGAACTGCTATTTTAAAATGATATAACAATAATTTTATTCCCCATCAAATGTCGTCATCCAGGATCGAGGTCGCCGTCAAGCACTGATGTCGCCCCCACGACTGATGCCGCCTCCACAATAAATATCGCCCACATGGCCGTTGTCGCCCCCACGACAAATATCTCTCCCACGATCAATGTCTCATCCACGACAAATGTCGCCCTCAAGGCCAATATCACCCATACCAATATCGCCTCCACAACAAATGTCACCCCTACGATAAATGTTGCCCCCATGACATATGTTGACCCAACGACAAATGTCGCTCCCATGACCATTATTGGCCCCACAACAAATGTCGTGCCCCCACGACAAATGTCGCGCATCTACGAGAAATGTCACACCCCCACGACAAATGTCGTGCCCCCACGACCAATGTTGCGCCACCACGACCAATGTCGCCCCCACGTCCAATGTCTCCCCCCTACTAATCTTGCCCCCACGACAAATGTCGCCACCGCACAAATGTCGCCATCACGAAAAATGTCGCCCCCACGACAAATGTCTCCCCCACCACAAATGTCGTCGCAGGACAAACGTTGCCCGCACGGGATCCCCCGTGCACGACTGCTTGTAACAGTAAAAGAACCCATGAATGTCCACTTAGAAATGAAAATACACGTGTTTGAGGAACCTGCGTGTTCCTATAATTGATGTTTGCAATTTATTTGGTCTCTTAACGGTGTTTTGTACCACTATAGGTGACCAGAAGTGGTGTTGGGCCGTCAGAACACGGAGTTTCTGAGGCTAGCAGTGCACCAGATGTTGCTCCTGCAACACCTCTATCGGCTGAGAACATACGATTTGTGGCTGAAGCGGTGTTGGCCGTGATAAATGCGCAGCCTGCAAGGCAAACGCAGCAGCCCACCCCTGTGATGGAGCAGGAACCTCTTCAAGAGGCTGAGCCGAGGAGAGTGGAGCAAGTGGTTGTGGAACCGGTGGTGCCAAGGAGGGCAACTGAGAGGCAGCTTAAGCATGTAATGAGCTTTAACCCTCCGTTATTCTCGGGGTTGGGAACCCCATCTCAGGCTGAAGACTGGCTCTCCAGGGTGAAGAGAGTCATGACAGCAACGGATACGGAGGAGTGGCAAATGACCACCATTGCTACGTTCCTTTTGGACGGTGAAGCGAGATTATGGTGGGAAGGTTTGAAGCTGCATCATTTGAGAGGTAGACAACTTACAGACGTCCCGATGGAAGAGTTCTCGGGATTGTTCTTAGCAAGATACCTCCCTTCTACTCAGAGGATTTCGATGGAGAACGAATTTCTGAAGTTGGTTCAGGGTGAGAAGAGCGTGGATGAATATCTCCATGAGTTCACTCGTTTGAGTCTATATGCTGGCTCCACCATCGTGGATGAGGAGCGCAAGACTAATCGCTTTTATGAAGGCTTGAGAGATGAGTTGAGATTACTACTCTCGGGGCCGATGACGTAGGGTTTCTTAACCTTGGTCAACACTGCCCGGTCCTTGTAAAAGGACATGAAGAATGTATTGTTGGATTTCACGTGCTGTGGCGGGGCAAATTTTAAAAAAAAATTTCCAACAACCACACAACACATGAGATCGGATATCCAATGGAAACGCCCTACTAGTTAAGCAATTAAGGAAACCCTAACTCATCACATCTAAGCATTGCAAAATGTTAGAAATGTACCTCTAGGGAACAAGATCCCTAGGCGGAAGAGGAGGCGCGTCGAAGAGCTAAATTGCAATTCCACCGCAACAATGAGACCGATCGTCTTGCCTCTTGGTTCACCTCGAACCCGAACAACGACCCAAATCCGTTGATGGGAGAAGAGGGCACTCGCTTAGACCAACTCCGTCAAGAGCACCGAGGACTCCAAGTGGGCGAATCACACTAGTCGTCGGCGCGAGAAGAGCGGAGTAGAAAATACCCAAACAAGGTCGGCTTTAGGGAACAACCAACACGGGAGATCTCTGCCGTAGTCGAGGCTCTCACCTTGAGCCCGATCTGGAAGTGCTCGGGCAGTTTCACGAGCCGTCCGCAAAACTCCGGGTGTAGAACAGCGACGGCGAGGAAGCAGCGGCGAGAGCAAGGATTACCGGCGAGGGTGGCTGGAGGAGCGGGCCGACGGCGAGAACAGGAGCCAAAGGGCGCCGTCGGATGGATCTACAAAACCCTAGCCGAGAACCCGAGCTTCTTCCCTTCCGCCTTTTCTTATCTCTGTGAAATCCCGTGAAACACTTACAGGTATATATATATATATATATATATATATATATATATATATATATATATATATATATATATATATATATATATATATATATATATATATTAACATATATATATATATAACTTAACAGATATCTATATATATATATATATCTTATATTCCCAAAACAAGCCCGATTAGATTTGGGTTATACAAACTCTAATCACTGTGCCCTTCTATTAAATAATTACAACAACTCGCCTTGTCGTAATTCTCTCTTTAATAATTGCACAGAGAAAAAAAACAGTCTAAGCACGAAGTGTCACCATATAATCTGACTGAGTCTAATACGGTGAAACTAGGATGTTCCCGTTCGTTTGGTGTGACCTCGCAGAGGGAACATGTCGTCACGACAATAATACAACAATTTGTATTATTGACTATAAGAGGCTTTATCAAGGCATTATAGTTGCCACAACAACACGTTAAAGAAGGTAACCGAACTTAATGGCCAGTGTCTAACTTTTGTCACATGATATCATAAATATTGTGCGAATTTGGGACCGTGTCAATCTCGCACTATATTTGTCTTTCTTGGTCTCATAAGCAAGAGTGTCTTTATAACTACATTAGTTATAATGCATGCTTTACAAACTCGCTTTGCCAAGGGGCCCGACTATATCAAAACCCAAACTAGTTTGGGGACAAATGATATTTTGATATATACATCCCTCACGCGTAAGTGCGAATAACGAACCATAGTATTTATCACCATCAAAAGACAGTCTTCAACTACAATCACATTGCTCACACCGACGCGCTTAATCTACATATCTCATATCTCCAAATCACTAGACACGTTGTAACCATTAATGACACTTAACACATTCCAACTTAATGTTACAACTTAAGATAGGCCAACCTCAATATGTATGAAAACATACGCATACATACTCAAGTGATTAAACGATAACTATTATCAACATTTGTAGAACTACAACGTACTTTAAATCACATGACAATCCATGGTGGTGTTCAATGTCCCTCTTTGACTACCAGGATCGTGAGCAAGTAAAACTAAGATCATATGATGGAACTCAAGTGTTCTACAGCTCAAGACCAAGAGCATCTTCCTGAGCTATCATGATGCATCATCATATGAACTAGGGACAGAATGAGACATATATTCATTAAAACCATGAACTTAATAACATAAAAGACAACTTTCAAAACACAAATCCTTCAATCTCCCACTTGTTTTTAAAGTTTCTAATAAAAGAAATATAAAACTAAGGAATCCTCCGTCATCAAACATCAAGCCATTCTCCATGGTCTTGCAACCCCATGGACTCGAAATGAATTTCTCCTTTGGCTTGAGACAGAGGCTTGGTGAAGGGATCAGTTGTGTTGCTATTTGTTTCAATCCATAAAAGTGCAATCTTGCCTTCTTCAATGAAGTCGCGTGTGACAAAATACTTCTGATCCATGTATTTTGTCTTGTGATGTGATTTCGGTTCCTTGATTTGTGAAATGGAAGCACTATTATCACAAAACAATCTCAAGGGCCCTTCACTAGATGCCACGACTCCCAATTCCTCCAGAAATTTCTTTATCCAGACTGCCTCTTTGCTTGCCTCTGCGGCCGCCATGACTTCCGCTGCGGTGGTTGAATCAGCAGTAGTGGATTGTTTCCAACTGCGCCAACTCACAGCTCCACCATTCAGAAGAAAGACAAACCTAGATTGAGATCTTCTATCGTCCGGATCTGTCATAAAGCTAGCATCCGTGTAACCTTCTACATGGAGCTCTTTATGTCCACCAAATACAAGAAACTTATTCTTGGTCCTCTTAAGGTACCTAAGAATATTCTTGACCGCCGTCCAATGATATGGACTAGGTGAAGCTTGATATCGACTCGTCATGCTGAGAGCATATGCGACATCCGGTCTCGTACAGATCATGGCATACATGATGGAACCTATGGCGGAAGCATATGGCACATTCATCATGTATTCGAGGTCTTTATGTGATGAAACACATTGAGACTTGCCTAGCTGAGTAGACGTCTTCATTGACACATTTCCTTTCTTAGAGTTTTCCATATGGAACCTTTCTAAGACCTTGTCAATGTAGATACTTTGACTTAGGCCAATAAGTCTACGTGATCTGTCTCTATATATCTTTATCCCTAAGATATATTGGGCTTCACCCATGTCCTTCATTGAAAAGATTGTTTTCAATGAGTTTCTTACTTGTTCCATTAATGATAAGTTGTTGCCCATTAAGAGAATATCGTCAACATACAAGATCAAGAATATAACGTTGCTCCCACTAACCTTCTTGTATACACAAGGCTCTTCCTTGCTTTGAATGAACTCAAGGGTTTTAACTTCTTCATCAAAGCGTTTGTTCCAACTCCTTGATGCTTGCTTCAACCCATAAATGGCTCTTTGAAGCTTGCATACTTTGCCGCTATTTTGAGAATCTTCAAAACCTTGAGGTTGCTTCATGAATACATCCTCATCTAGCTTTCCATTTAGGAAGGCCGTTTTGACATCCAATTGCCAAATTTCATAATCATGAAATGCGGCAATCGCCAACATGATCCGAATAGTCTTAAACATCACAACGGGCGAGAAGGTTTCATCATAGTCAATCCCTTGGATTTGACTAAAACCTTTCGCTACAAGTCTTGCCTTGTAGGTTGTCATGTTTCCATTCATGTCCATCTTCCTCTTAAAAATCCATTTACAGGGGATGGATTTCTTTCCTTCAGGAAGGTCAACCAAGTTCCATACTTGGTTGTCATACATGGATTGTATCTCGGACTTCATGGCTTCAAGCCATGCTACGGAATCCTTTCTTTCCATTGCTTCTTCATAGGTCAATGGGTCTTCTGTGTCTAGGATAAACACCTCATGAAGACCCATGTAAAAGTCAGGTCTTTTCCTTTCCCTGATCGACCTCCTAAGATCCTTTGGTTTCCCTAGCTCAGTCTGAGCTTCTTGAATTTCCTCCACTATTTCTGGTGGAGTCAAATCATGCTCAACACGAGTAAGAGTAACCGGAGGTGGTAAAGCAAGAATTTCCTCCGTAACCATTTGCGGAGGTGGAATACTCATGCTCCCACTGACTAAAGGAACTTATTGTGACTCTTGGTGATCATATTGAACATCAGTGCTCATCTCGCGATCACTTTCTTGTAGGTTTTCTTGAGCTTCCTCAAGTGTCACCCTACGGTCACAGCTTTTGATTCTTTCAAGAAATTCTTTCTCTAAGAATGTAGCACCCTTCTTGACAAAAATAGTATTTGTTGATTTGTGCCAAAAGCTATACCCTTTTGTTTCTCTTGGGTATCCAATGAAGAAGCACTTATCGGCTTTGGGGTCTAGTTTGGTTGATTGCATACGTTTGACATATGCTTCACAACCCCAAATCTTAAAGAAAGATGGGATGGGTGGTTTCCCAACCCATATTTCATGTGGAGTTTTCTCTACAGCTTTAGTTGGAACGAAGTTTAAAGTGTAAGCTGCCGTTAAAAGTGCATAACTCCAAAAATATAAAGGTAGATCAGTTTGACACATCATGGTTCTAACCATGTCAAGCAGAGTCCGGTTTCTCCTTTCGGAGACACCATTCCACTGCGGTGTCCCAGGAGGAGTTAGTTGTGGTACAATACCACACTCCTTTAGGTAAGTATTGAACTCATTGCTCAAGTACTCACCTCCACGATCTGTTCTCAAAACTTTGATTCTCTTATCCAATTGATTTTCCACTTCATTTTTATACTCCCTGAACTTGGCAAGGGATTCACTCTTATGCTTCATAAGATAAACATAGCCATATCGACTATAATCATCCTTAAAAGTGATGAAGTACCTAAAACCATCTCTAGCAACCACATTCATTGGACCACATACATCAGAGTGTATCAATTCCAATAAGTTGTTTGCTCTCGCACCTTTCTTTATAAAAGGTGTCTTGGTCATTTTGCCCCTTAGGCATGATTCGCATATATCAATTGCATCAGGATGAAAAGAACCTAGAAGATTAGCTTGATGCAATTTCCTTATACGATTTTCATTAATATGACCAAGACGATGGTGCCATAAGAGAGTCTCACTTATGTGAGATATTTTGAGTCGCTTGTTACTGATATTTAATACTTGTTTATCATCAACAATGTTAAGCAAATACAATCCATTGGAAATGAAAGCACTTGCATAAAATAAACCATCCTTCTCAATCCTCATTTGGGAGTTCCCAATGACAAAACTAAAACCTTCTGCATCCAAACATGATACAGAAATAATGTTTCTTAAAATAGAAGGGACGTGATAAACATTAAATAAAGTTAGACATAAACCACTAGATAAGGGGAGTTCCAAAGTGCCCACCGCAACTGCAGAAATACTAGCACTGTTTCCAACCTTCAGCACCACCTCTCCTTTGGAGAGAGATCTCCTATCCTTTAGTGACTGCACATTTGAGATTAAGTGAGCACATGATCCGGTATCAATTACCCAATCAAGGATAGTAGTGGTTAAATTCAAACTCAACTCAATAACAAAAATACCTTTAGGACGCTTACTTTCGATTTTGCCTTCATCCAAGTCTCTCTTGTACTTGGGGCAGTTCATTTTGAAGTGTCCCTTCTCATGGCAATGGAAGCATTCAGTGAGAGAGTTAGGAGAATTCTTCACTTTCCCTCCCTTGGAGGCACTATCTTGAGTACCTCCTTTTTGCCCTTGAGATGAAAAATTCCTTTTGAGGTCTGGCCTTTAGACTTATTCTTGTTTTTGAATATCTTCTTGCTATCAGACGCCACAGCTAAGACAGCATTTCCTTTTGTCTTGCCCATGTCAACCTCAGCTGTTTTGAGGGCGTTATGGAGTTCATTTATGGTCATTTGCTTCTCACGCATATGATAATGCATGATGAAATCCTTAAACGAGTAAGGCAGTGACCCCAAAATGATGTCTTCCGCAATGTCTTCAGGAATTGGAGACTTCAGTTTCTCCAACTTTTCCAAATAGCCTTGCACCTTAAGGAAGTGCACTGAGACAAACTCGCCCTCCATCATCTTACACCTTGTGAGTGCGATGGTGGTCTTATAGCGCTCTTTACGAGCACTATCGGTGAACATCTTCTCCAATTGTGCTACAATTTCCTTTGCAGGCGTATCGAGAAATTTCCTTTGCAGCTGATCGCCAATGCTGGCCAGGATCAGAGTCTGCACGACACGTTGACTGTCATTCCATCTTTTCTGTTCCTCCTTCTCAGCATCAGTTGGCTTGCCAATCTCTTTCTCTATTGGGCATTCACCCTCTAGTATAGGTAAGAGATTCTCCAAGCGCAACACGATGTTAAGCTTGAGGACCCAGTCAGAGTAGTTTGACCCGTCGTTAGCAAGTGGGCTTTTATCAATCATCGAACGCAGAAAATTTGGCAGTGTAGACATAGCTCTATTTTTAAAGAAAAGCGAAAGTAAGATAAAGTTCATGTTCAGAATAATTTCCCTAAAAAAAACATTATTAGAGATCCAAAAAAAATTGCTTTAAAATAGTGAATCAAGATCCTTTTAACCTAGTGGACTCATCCACAAGATTATTAGGTAGGTACCAATCACCAATCATAACCTTTTAAGATAATCTTAAACACTTATGATTCTTGATAGTAATATCGCACACAACTATTTAAAAACATAACACTTTCCCAAAGGACCAAGCCTAGATCTTGGTGATTTGATTAAGAAAACTCATCCTGTAAGGAAACTCATGCGAGTGACATTCCAACAAAATCAGCAAGAAGTGCCACACACAACCTACTCACTTGTGGCCTAATGTCGACTCGCATAAGTGCCACCATGTCTAGTGACTGAAATTACACTCATGCTCATTCAATATCACTAGCTTAGATAGACACGATGAGGAGGAAAGACATTCTTAAATTTTTCTTTTCACATTCCCAAAAGAATGGAGGAAATTCCAAAATACCTAACTCACGGCATTCTAAAAAAAATATTACATCCATTCCATACCAATTACATTCCAGAGTTGCAATAAAATAAGGAAAAACCAAACAAGCAAAGAACTTGCAAGACGGGATCCTAACATTGAATGGACTATTGATGGCGACGGCCACCACGACGGCCAACTGGGTGAAGATGACGACGACCATGGCGGTGTTGCCGTGGCAGAAGATGACGACCATGGCGGTGTTGCCGTGGCAGAAGATGACGACCATGGCGGTGTTGTCGTGGCAGAAGATGACGACGATGCTCCTCCAACAAAAGACTTGCGGCGTCGTAGCGGGCACGGCTACAATCTTCGCCCACGCAACAGAAATTAAGATTTAAATTTATTTTTGGTCTGCATTTATCTTTTATTTATGGTATTTGAAACTATGTTGTTTTCTATCATTTCATTTCGGAACAATATTTTATTTTGGGCTGCTAATAGCCACATGATTGTAAGCCTTATATAAGGCCAAGTTTTTATTTGTTATGAGATTATTATTGAGATCAAAAAGAATTGCTTGCCTAACCCTAATCCTCTTCCCTCCTCCTCTTGGCCGCCGCCCCCCTCAAGGCTCCCTCTCAAGGAGTTCGGCCGCCCCCTCTTCCCCTTTGCTTGGCTGCCCCTTCTACTCCTCGCTCCCACTAACAACCCCTCGTTCCTCCACCCCTCTACCTTTCTCCACCGAAATCATATTCCCCTTTGTCATTTTCGGCCGCCTTGGAGGAAAAAGGATCAAGTGTAAGGAAGAACCAAGGTCTTTGGGGTAATCAACCGCGGCGTGAAAGCGAAGGAGACGAGCAAGGTCTTCATCCGTGGTGCGTTTCCCGTGGATCCAAAGGAAGAGCGGTCAATTTGGTGGATCCAAACATCTCGGATCTACACTTCCGAGCGGGGTAACGAAAATTCCTACACAAGAGAATTTCCCTCTTGATTAGTTCTTTTGGTGGACGACTTTTGCGTGATCTTCTCGAATCGTTAATTTTCGCGGTGTTTCTAATAGTAGATCTGGATTTTCATTTTGGTTTTTCCGAAAGATCTAACGAGAGGATTGGCGCTCCTCGCTTTTGTTTTGTTGGGATAGATCCTACTACTTTTTGAATCGTGTTTTATTTTGGGAGGATCTATTTTGGTACAACTCCAAGCTCGACCGGAATCAATATTATTCCATTTAGCCGGAAGGGATTTTGGCCTATAGCCATTCTCCGTTCCACTTGCGGATCGGCTACCCGTATGTTAGTGCGAACGATAAATAAAATCAATTGTGGTCGCTGCGTTTCGTTTGTGTACGGGTTAGGGAGTGTTAACGTTGCAAGGGTCGTAGTTCACGCCCTCCGTGTAGGATCCCTAAGGCTTAGCCTACATCAAATTTGGTATCAGAGCGGGGTTTGTGTTGATTTCCCAATCGACACCGTCCTTACGCTTCCGGTCTTAGGACGTCGACCCACACTTGGTCGTGCACGTTTCGTAGACACAAAATCTGAAACAAAAAAAAGTTTTTTTTCACCATCTGGTCTGCATATAACAAAAGCCAAAAAACAATTTCTGCAAAAAAAAATTGCCAAAAAATTCTGAATTTTTCTACTTTTTTTTCTAAGCATAAAAGTCAAAAAAAGTATTTTTATTCTCCAAGTCACTAAGCGTATAAAAGTCCTGATTTATAAAATTCTTGTCCAAACAGTCTCTTATCTAGGTGAGACACCCTGTATCTGTGTTGTTTATGCGCACGAGGCTTGGCACGGAGTATCCTCCATCCACATCACACATGGCCGACCATCATGATGATGGTGAGCCCGCTCCTGCTACAATTGCGGCGCTTAGGGAAGAGTTTAACACCAGGTTCGATGCACTCACTCAGTTAATACAAGGGTTGGCTGTAAATCAGGCGGCGCCTCGAAATCCCGGCTTTGGGATAAATCGACCGGGCAGCCACCCCATCCCGCCAACCAACGAGAAGAGCGACAAAATCTCCCGCGTGATCCGGATTATGAGTACGCACCCCGAGCCCCATATGAGTTCGACTTAACTAGGGCCGTTAAAATGGAATCACCCTCCTACGATGGCATGGGTGAACCCCAACTTTTTCTAAACTGGATCATGGATATTGAGTGCTATTTTGAGTGGCACAACCTGACGGACGTTGAGAAGGTGCGAGTAGCACGAATGAAACTTCTGGGTAGAGCCAAAACGTTCTGGTTGAACGAAGAGAGGCGTTTAGGCACCGTGAATGGAGTACCCCCAATTGGGTGGGCTGCCATGAAGGCACTCCTGCATGACCAATATGTCCCGGCATATCACCGTACCCAAATGTTCGACGAGCTAGCCACCCTTCGTCAAGGGGGCCAATCGGTAGCGGAGTACATGGGACAACTCAAGGATATGATGGTGCGTTGTGATATTCGAGAAATGCCCGAGGTCACACTATCTCGTTTCCGTAAGGGACTTAATGCGGATATCCAAGGCAAGCTTTTGCGTTATGGTCACACGGACCTTAACACAACATTCAATGCGGCATTGGATATAGAAAAGCACAATGCCTACAAGTCCAAGGGTCGAGCATTCCAGAAAGGAAAATCCATCTTAGGACCCCCACCTTCGTCATCCATGCGAGACAAAGGAAAGTTCCGATCGACTGATTCAAGTTCCATAGTAATTACCGCTAGGAACAATAAAATTACCAATGGTGAGAGAGTTCCAATAGGACGAGTTAATAAGACTAATGCTACCTGTTATTCGTGCGGAATTCAAGGACACTACTCTAGTGAGTGTCCTACCAAGAGTAAGCCACTGGCACTATTAGAGTCCACGTCTGAGCCTGCCGAGCTCGTCTATGAAGCTGGCGGTGAATCAGATGCCGAGCCGAGTGATATCGAAGATGAGTCTTATATGATGGTTATGAGGTGTATCTTGGCCACACCACGTGCACCGGATGAGCACAATCGGACGAACATATTTTCTTTGAATTTTAAATGTGGTGAAAAGTGGTGCAAGTTAATAATAGACAGCGGAAGTTGCATGAATGTCATTTCGGAGAACGCCGTCACTCGTATGCACCTAGTCCCCGAACCACACCCCCAGCCATATAAAATAGCGTGGGTGAACAAAACGTCTATCGCGGTTTCTAAGCGTTGTTTAGTGCCACTTACGTTGAAAAGCTATGTCGATAAAGTGTGGTGTGACGTCATCCCCATGGATGTATGTCATGTACTTCTAGGGCGCCCGTGGCTCTATGATTATGACGTGACCCATTTCGGGCGAGCCAACACTTACGAGTTCAAGTATAATGGTAAGACCATTGTACTGAAACCCACACCACCCAAGGATCCTTCGGTTGCCTCCAAGGACACCATCGTGCCGGCGGAAAGAAAAATTATAAGCTTGATAAGTAATAAGGAGTTGGAACGCGAGACCTTCTTGGACGGTGTTCTGTATGCGTTAGTATGCCTACAAGCTAAGGAAGACTCACCCACTTTAGAGAATATACCGCTATCTCTGCGCACGATATTGGAAGAATATAAAGACGTCTATCCGGAGGACTTGCCATCTAAGTTGCCACCCATGAGAGATATTCAGCATGAGATAGATTTCGTCCCAGGCTCTTCATTGCCTAACCATCCACATTATCGGCTCAACCCCTCCGCACATGAGGAGCTACAAGCTTTAATTTCGGATTTGCTAGCAAAAGGTTT
Organism: Platanthera guangdongensis; assembly: GCA_039583875.1. Taxonomy (NCBI): domain Eukaryota; kingdom Viridiplantae; phylum Streptophyta; class Magnoliopsida; order Asparagales; family Orchidaceae; genus Platanthera; species Platanthera guangdongensis. Next base: position 55,786,623 of record CM077164.1, on the reverse strand, counting down.
TATCCGCCATAGTAAGAGCCCATGCGCCGTACCGGCCCTCTTGGTTCCAAAGAAAGATAAGTCTTGGCGATTGTGTGTAGACTACCGGGCCATAAATAAAATTACGGTCAAATATAGGTTCCCCATTCCCCGTTTGGATGATTTGTTAGATATGTTATCGGGCGCCGCCATGTTTTCAAAATTGGATCTCAAAAGTGGTTATCATCAAATACGGATACGGGAAGGAGATGAATGGAAGACGGCTTTTAAATCTAAGGATGGGCTCTACGAGTGGTTGGTGCTTGGGGAAGGGCTCACTAACGGACCGAGTACTTTCTCTCGATTGATGACCCAAGTTTTTAAGCCATACATGGGTAAATTCGTAGTCGTATACTTTGATGATATCTTAGTATTCAGCCGTTCACAAAAGGATCATGACACACATCTAAGGACAATCATATCAACCTTGCGCCAAGAAAAGCTCTATATCAATCTAAAAAAATGCTCCTTTGGTGTGACATCCGTAGAGTTTCTCGGCTACATAGTGAGTTCCGAAGGCATTCATGTTGACCCAAAGAAGGTCCAAGTGATTAAAGAATGGCCTGAACCAACAAATATTCGGGAAGTTAGAAGTTTTCACGGCTTGGCCACATTTTATCGAAGGTTCATCCAAAACTTTAGTAGTATCATGGCACCGATCACCGAATGCTTGAAGAAAGGAGAATTTCATTGGACTAAAGCGGCCACACGCGCGTTTCAAATGATTAAGGACCGGATGTCTGAAGCCCCATTATTACGCTTGCCGGATTTTAGTAAAGTGTTTGAATTATCATGCGACGCATCGAGAATAGGGATCGGAGGAGTCTTGAGTCAAGATGGACATCCGATAGGATATTTTAGCGAAAAACTTGCCGGTCCAAAGTTAAATTATTCCAATTATGATCGTGAGTTCTATGCCGTGATCCGTTGCCTCCAACATTGGCGACACTATCTTATCTCCAAGGAATTTGTCATCTTGTCCGATCATGAGGCATTAAGATTTGTAAACTCCCAAAGTAAGATCAGCCCACGGCACGCAAAATGGGTTTCGTACCTTCAAGAGTATACCTTCATTATCAAGCACCTCAAGGGTACGTTAAATCGTGTGGCGGACGCCCTTAGTCGTGTCACTCTATTACTATCTACCATGGAGGTATCAGTCATAGGATTTGAGAGAATCAAAGATGAGTATATGCAGTGTCCGGATTTTAAGGAGATATATTTCGCCGCTCAGGACAATTCCCCTTCCACTATTTAGGCGTACTACATCCGTGATGGGTACCTATTTAAGCATACACAACTATGCATTCCCCGCTCTTCGCTACGCCATTTTATTATATGGGAGTTACATAGTGGGGGACTAGGAGGACATTTCGGTCGCGATAAAACGATCACACTTGTAGAGGATAAATTCTTTTGGCCTGGTCTCAAGCCAATGGTCAATAAAATCGTCGGGAGCTGCCGCGTTTGTCAATTAGCCAAGGGTAACAAGACCAATGCCGGTCTTTACACACCACTTCCGATTCCGTCTGCCCCATGGGTGGATGTTAGCATGGATTTCATTTTGGGCCTCCCACCGACATTTAGGCGTCACGATTCCATCTTGGTCGTAGTGGACCGATTCTCAAAAATGGCTTATTTTATCGCTTGTCATAGCACCAATGATGCCTCACACGTCGCTAAGTTGTATTTTAAGGAGGTCGTGGCACATCGGGGTGTCCCCAAAACCATCGTGACCGATAGAGATATTAAGTTTACTAGCTACTTTTGGAAAACACTTTGGAAGCTGTTGGGCACGCGACTTATGTTTTCGTCGGCCTATCATCCACAAACGGATGGGCAAACGGAAGTTGTTAACCGGAGTTTGGGTGGGTTACTTCGTTGCTTAGTAGGTGATCATAAGGGTACATGGGACCTTATTCTTCCTCACGCTCAACTAGCCTACAATAATTCTAAGAATAGGTCCACCGGGTTATCGCCAAATGAGATAGTGCATGGATATAAGGCGCCCGTGCCTCTTGACTTGATTCCGTTACCACCATCATTTAAATCAAGTCAATTTGCACAGGACTTCGCCTCGCACGTTCGCACTCTCCACGAGCACATAGGCAAGACGTTGGCTAAACAATATGCTATTTATCAATCGAATGCTAACATACATAAGCGAGCAGTCCCCTTCAATATTGGCGATTTGGTAATGGTACGTCTTATCCCTGAACGGATGCCTTCGGGCACCATAAAAAAATTAGCGAATAGGAGAGCCGGTCCTTTTCGGGTCTTGAAGAAGCTAGGTGAAAATGCATATTTATTACAGTTACCCGCTGATTGGGGAATCTCCCCTATTTTTAACATTTCGGATTTAACGCTCTATGTCGCTCCACCACCTGAACTGTCAGTCTCGTCGTTTCCTATTTCCACTATACCGTCTAAAGGGGGGGGGGTGAAAATAATTCTGGACCGCTCTCCCTTTCGGATACTTCGGGAGGTACGTTGCCTATTGATGCTACACCTTGTTTTTCTCCTGCGCCTAACGCTTTTCCAAGGTTCCCCCGGACCGATTTCTTGCCTGAAACGATTTTGCAGGATGCGGTGTTTTCTACTCCCGACGGCGACGTTCACAGGTTTTTGGTCAGATGGCGAGGTCGTCCAGCTTCGAAAGACTCTTGGGTTTCTTCGGCAGAGCTGGCTCTTCTTGATGCAGATCTCCTCCACCGTTACCGTCCAGCCCACTCATCGGCGATGAGTCCTTTTGAGAGCGGGAGGATTGATGACGACGGCCACCACGACGGCCAACTGGGTGAAGATGACGACGACCATGGCGGTGTTGCCGTGGCAGAAGATGACGACCATGGCGGTGTTGCCGTGGCAGAAGATGACGACCATGGCGGTGTTGCCGTGGCAGAAGATGACGACGATGCTCCTCCAACAAAAGACTTGCGGCGCCGTAGCGGGCACGGCTACAATCTTCGCCCACGCAACAGAAATTAAGATTTAAATTTATTTTTGGTCTGCATTTATCTTTTATTTATGGTATTTGAAACTATGTTGTTTTCTATCATTTCATTTCAGAACAATATTTTATTTTGGGCTGCTAATAGCCACATGATTGTAAGCCTTATATAAGGCCAAGTTTTTATTTGTTATGAGATTATTATTGAGATCAAAAAGAATTGCTTGCCTAACCCTAATCCTCTTCCCTCCTCCTCTTGGCCGCCGCCCCCCTCAAGGCTCCCTCTCAAGGAGTTCGGCCGCCCCCTCTTCCCCTTTGCTTGGCCGCCCCTTCTACTCCTCGCTCCCACTAACAACCCCTCGTTCCTCCACCCCTCTACCTTTCTCCACCGAAATCATATTCCCCTTTGTCATTTTCGGCCGCCTTGGAGGAAAAAGGATCAAGTGTAAGGAAGAACCAAGGTCTTTGGGGTAATCAACCGCGGCGTGAAAGCGAAGGAGACGAGCAAGGTCTTCATCCGTGGTGCGTTTCCCGTGGATCCAAAGGAAGAGCGGTCAATTTGGTGGATCCAAACATCTCGGATCTACACTTCCGAGCGGGGTAACGAAAATTCCTACACAAGAGAATTTCCCTCTTGATTAGTTCTTTTGGTGGACGACTTTTGCGTGATCTTCTCGAATCGTTAATTTTCGCGGTGTTTCTAATAGTAGATCTGGATTTTCATTTTGGTTTTTCCGAAAGATCTAACGAGAGGATTGGCGCTCCTCGCTTTTGTTTTGTTGGGATAGATCCTACCACTTTTTGAATCGTGTTTTATTTTGGGAGGATCTATTTTGGTACAACTCCAAGCTCGACCGGAATCAATATTATTCAATTTAGCCGGAAGGGATTTTGGCCTATAGCCATTCTCCGTTCCACTTGCGGATCGGCTACCCGTATGTTAGTGCGAACGATAAATAAAATCAATTGTGGTCACTGCGTTTCGTTTGTGTACGGGTTAGGGAGTGTTAACGTTGCAAGGGTCGTAGTTCACGCCCTCCGTGTAGGATCCCTAAGGCTTAGCCTACATCAACTATGTACACAACCCAACGTGTTTCACCTAGATCATTTTAAATCCAAAAAAAACGATCTTCTCGTAATCCACACTAGGGTAGATTATGTCAACTTGAAACCGGGTTGTGACATAGCCAATCCAAGCTATTAGGAAAAAAAACTAGCAAAAGGGGCCACATTTTTCATTGGATATCAACCTGCTCTGATACCACTGTTGGATTTCACGTGCTGTGGCGGGGCAAATTTTAAAAAAAAAATTCCAACAACCACACAACACACGAGATCGGATATCTAATGGAAACGCCCTACTAGTTAAGCAATTAAGGAAACCCTAACTCATCACATCTAAGCATTGCAAAATGTTAGAAATGTACCTCTAGGGAACAAGATCCCTAGGCGGAAGAGGAGGCGCGTCGAAGAGCTAAATTGCAATTCCACCGCAATAATGAGACCGATCGTCTTGCCTCTTGGTTCACCTCGAACCCGAACAACGACCCAAATCCGTTGATGGGAGAAGAGGGCACTCGCTTAGACCAACTCCGTCAAGAGCACCGAGGACTCCAAGTGGGCGAATCACACTAGTCGTTGGCGCGAGAAGAGCGGAGTAGAAAATACCCAAACAAGGTCGGCTTTAGGGAACAACCAACACGGGAGATCTCTGTCGTAGTCGAGGCTCTCACCTTGAGCCCGATCTGGAAGTGCTCGGGCAGTTTCACGAGCCGTCCGCAAAACTCCGGGTGTAGAACAGCGACGGCGAGGAAGTAGCGGCGAGAGCAAGGATTACCGACGAGGGGTGGCTGGAGGAGCGGGCCGACGGCGAGAACAGGAGCCAAAGGGCGCCGTCGGATGGATCTACAAAACCCTAGCCGAGAACCCGAGCTTCTTCCCTTCCGCCTTTTCTTATCTCTGTGAAATCCCGTGAAACACTTACAGGTATATATATATATATATATATATATATATAAACATATATATATATATATATATATATATATATATATAAACATATATATATATATATATATATATATAAACATATATATATATATATATATATTAACATATATATATATATATAACTTAACAGATATCTATATATATATATATCTTATATTCCCAAAACAAGCCCGATTAGATTTGGGTTATACAAACTCTAATCACTGTGCCCTTCTATTAAATAATTACAACAACTCGCCTTGTCGTAATTCTCTCTTTAATAATTGCACAGAGAAAAAAAATAGTCTAAGCACGAAGTGTCACCATATAATCTGACTGAGTCTAATACGGTGAAACTAGGATGTTCCCGTTCGTTTGGTGTGACCTCGCAGAGGGAACATGTCGTCACGACAATAATACAACAATTTGTATTATTGACTATAAGAGGCTTTATCAAGGCATTATAGTCGCCACAACAACACGTTAAAGAAGGTAACCAAACTTAATGGCCAGTGTCTAGCTTTTGTCACATGATATCATAAATATTGTGCGAATTTGGGACCGTGTCAATCTCGCACTATATTTGTCTTTCTTGGTCTCATAAGCAAGAGTGTCTTTATAACTACATTAGTTATAATGCATGCTTTACAAACTCGCTTTGCCAAGGGGCCCGACTATATCAAAACCCAAACTAGTTTGGGGACAAATGATATTTTGATATATACATCCCTCACGCGTAAGTGCGAATAACGAACCATAGTATTTATCACCATCAAAAGACAGTCTTCAACTACAATCACATTGATCACACCGACGCGCTTAATCTACATATCTCATATCTCCAAATCACTAGACACGTTGTAAGCATTAATGACACTTAACACATTCCAACTTAATGTTACAACTTAAGATAGGCCAACCTTAATATGTATGAAAACATACGCATACATACTCAAGTGATTAAACGATAACAATTATCAACATTTGTAGAACTACAATGTACTTTAAATCACATGACAATCCATGGTGGTGGTCAATGTCCCTCTTTGACTACCAGGATCGTGAGCAAGTAAAACTAAGATCATATGATGGAACTCAAGTGTTCTACAGCTCAAGACCAAGAGCATCTTCCTGAGCTATCATGATGCATCATCATATGAACTAGGGACAGAATGAGACATATATTCATTAAAACCATGAACTTAATAACATAAAAGACAACTTTCAAAACACAAATCCTTCATGTATAAGCATAGAAAAGCTTGGGTGATAGGAAATCTGAATTCAAAGTGCTGACTACTTCAAAGTCCGGCTATCGGAGGTCCTTCAAGAAGCATAGGACTTCGGGTCCAGCTCCTTCTGGTGCTTCTGGGGCGACTACGAGTCGGACCCCGGGTGCGTGCTTTACTTGTGGAAAGACGGGGCATTTTGCCCGTGACTGTTGGAGCGGATGTCCTAAGTCCGAGAGAAGGCCGGGAGCTACTTATGAAGAGAAGGGCAAGGCGGTGGAGTCGACCGCATCCCATTATGCTCCGGCCCAACCAAGGGTCTATAATCTTGGCCAACAGGAGGCCATAAAACAGGCTGATGTGGTGATAGGTACGGTTTAATTTATAGCAAGTCAATTTCCTTAAATACTTGTTATGTACATGTTACCTTACCCCTGCTTGTTTAGGATTTATTTTGATTTGTGAAAATCCGGCACGAGCACTCTTCGATACGGGAGCTTCAAACTCCTTGTTCGAAGAATTTATATCACGCATCGGAGTCCCTTCTTCGACGGCAAAGTATAAGTTGGATGTGTTGTTGCCCAATGGGTGTTCGATGCGAGCGGATAGGATCTGTAATGTTAAGATTCGTATTGGGAATCTGGAGTTTGACCTGCAGGTGTCTTTACTTCCGTTGGTGGAGTTCGACGTTATATTTGGCATGGACTGGCTCTCGGAGCAGCACGCCTATATTGACTGCGGTCGCAAGGAAGTCAAGTTGGGAGCTAGTCATGAGATGACTTTTACGGACTTAAAGGGGTCGAGCAAGATGTTGATGTCTGCTCTTCAGGTGGTGAAGGCGGTTCGTGCCGGTGCAGAACTGTTCTTTACACTAGTGGAGGTTGCAAAGCTGAAGCTCGTATTGGATTGTATTTCAGTGGTATCAGAATACCCTGATGTGTTCCCCGCAGATCTTCCTGGAGCCCCGCCTCAACAGGAGATAGATTTTACGATTGAGCTAGTGCCAGGTGCAAAGCCTGTGTCACGATCTCCTTATCGGCTAGCGCCTAAGGAAATGGCGGAGCTAAAAGTTCAACTGCAAGAGTTGTTGGAGCAAGGGTATGTGCGCCCGAGTTCTTCGCCTTGGAGTGCACCGGTCCTCTTTGTTAAGAAGAAGGACGGAAGCTTGAGGCTATGTATTGATTATCGGGAACTCAACAAGCTGACGGAGAAGAACAAGTACCTGATCCCCCGGATTGATGATCTTTTTGATCAGTTAGTCGGGTCGACGGTGTACTCGAAGTTGGATCTCAAGGCTGGGTACTATCAGCTGCGAATAAGGGAGAGTGATATCCCGAAGACAGCGTTTAGTATGAGATACGGGAATTATGAGTTTACGGTCATGCCGTTTGGGCTGACTAATGCGCCGTCAGTGTTCATGGATTTGATAAACAGGACTTTTAGGGAGTACTTGGACCATTTCGTGATCGTCTTCATCGACGATATTTTGGTGTACTCGCAAAGTGAGGAAGATCACTTCAAGCATCTTCATTTGGTTTTGGAGACTCTAAGGAGGAATCAACTGTATGCCAAGTTCTCGAAGTGCGAGTTTTGGTTATCCTCAGTGGTGTTCCTCGGTCATATAGTGAGTGGAGAGGGTATTGCTGTGGATCCGGTGAAGATTGTTGCGATACGGGAGTGGCATGAGCTTGCTACGGTAGCGAAAGTCCGGAGCTTTCTGGGGCTTGCCGGCTATTATAGGCGCTTCGTAGAGAACTTCTCGAGGATAGCGTTACCTCTCACTACTCTGACGAGGAAGGAACATAAGTTCGTTTGGACGCCGGAGTGCGCGCGAGCTTTTGAGGAGTTGAAGTGTCGGTTGACCACGGCGCCTGTACTGAGTTCGCCATGTGGGACCGAAGGCTATGAGATTTATAGTGATGCTTTGGGCAACGGTTTGGGTTGCGTGCTACTGCAACACAGAAGTATAATAGCTTATGGCTCGAGACAGCTAAAAGTGCATGAAAGGACCTATCCGGTCCATGACTTGGAGTTAGCGGCCGTGATTTTTGCCTTGAAGCTGTGGAGACATTATTTGTATGGTGTGAAGATTGATATCTACACTGATCACAAGAGCCTGAAGTATCTTATTGATCAGAAGGATCTGAATATGCGGCAACGTAGATGGATGGAGTTCCTGGGGGACTATACATTCAAGATCCACTACGTGCCTGGTAAAGGGAATGCGGTTGCGGACTCATTGAGTCACCGAGCCCCAGCTCAAGCTAATTGGCTATCGGTGCATGATGAGCGGTTGGTGCGGGAGTTAGAGGCGTTGGAGATTGTTTGTGTGGATAGGCAATCATGTGCTGAAGCAGTTCTGAATTGGACTGAAGTCCAATATGACCTGGCTGATCGTATTCGGCAGGCTTTGGATATGGATGATCATATGAATCAGTTCATGGTGGAGGCTCTGGATGGGTCAAATTCCCAATTCGTCGTGGAGGACGGATTACTTTGGAAGGACGGTCGTCTGTGTGTCCCAAGTGTGGGTAATTTGCGGGTGGAGTTGTTATACGAGGCACACCATACCAAGTACTCGATTCACCCGGGGAGCACGAAGATGTACCGTGATGTGAAGAAACTGTTTTGGTGGCCGGGTTTGAAGAAAGATGTGGCGCTCTATGTAGCGAAGTGCCAAACTTACGCCTTGGTGAAGGCGGAGTGCCAAAAGCCGGGAGGATTTCTTAAGTCCTTGCCTATTCCGGAGTGGAAATTTGACGACATCTCTATGGACTTTGTGCACGGTTTGCCAAGGTCGCAAAAGGGGAACGACGCCATTTGGGTGGTTGTTGATCGGTTAACGAAGGTGTCGCATTTCATTCCGCATAGGAAGGATGATCCGGGGGAGAAGTTGGCAAAGCTTTATGTGGATAACATAGTACGGCTTCATGGTGTGCCCTGCAGCATCGTGAGTGACCGAGATGGGTGGTTCACGTCCAATGATTGGAGGCTTGTGCAGCAAATGTTGGGAACAAAGCTGAAATTCAGCACAGCCTTCCATCCGCAAACGGATGGGCAGACCGAGAGGGTCAATAGAACCATGGAAGACATGCTCCGCATGTGTGTCTTGGATTTTCGAAAGCAGTGGGAAGACCACCTTTATTTGGTGGAGTTCTCATACAACAACAGCTACCAAGCGAGTATTCAAATGGCGCCCTTCGAGGCCCTATATGGTAGAAAATGTCGCACGCTGTTGTCTTGGTTAGAAACGGGTGAGTCAAAGTTGTATAAGCGATCGGAAGTTGAGGATGCTACTTCTTTGGTGAGAACCATTCGGGAAAGGTTGCATATCGCTCAGGACCGGCAAGCAAAGTACTATAATGCCAAGCACAGGAACGTGGAGTTCGCTGTGGGCGATTATGTATACTTAAAGATCAAGATGTTCAAGGGTGTCTCGCGGGTGCGGCGATTGAAAAAGCTAAGCCCGAGGTACCTTGGGCCGTTTGAGGTTCTGGAGCGAGTTGGTGAAGCGACCTATCGGTTGAAGCTTTCAGTGGAGCTTGGTGGATTACATGATATATTCCATATTTCGGTGCTTCGAAAGGCGGTGCAAGAGCCTACGTAAGTGATCGCGGTTGATCAAGTGCCGATGGATAGTGGGCTGACTACAAGGGTCAAGCCCATGCGGATTGAGGACTCGGAGGTCAAGCGGCTACGCAATAAAGAGATCAGGATGGTCAAAGTCCGGTGGGACAATTGCGGTCGTGAGGAGCTCTCTTGGGAGCGAGAGCAGACTATGCTTGACGAATATCCGGAGTTGTTCCGCTCAGGTACAAATTTTGGTTTTGTACATGTCCTTCCTTTATGTAATTTCATGGACGAAATTCTTTTAAGAGGGGGAGAGTTGTAACGCCCCGAAACTCAAAGGAGCGACGGGGGACGTTTTGGGCCAGTTTTGGGTTCTGGCTACAGGCACACGGCCTGGGACACGGGCGTGTCCCAGGGCATGTCAAGCTTGTGTCGACACTCAGCCGGGAAGTTGACATTTTGAGCTCGACATTGTGTCGAGACTAGGCACACGGCCTGCTACACGGGCGTGTCGCAGGGCGTGTCGACCCGTGTCAACACTTAGCCCGCAAAGTCGACACTCTGCGTTCGACGAAGTGTCGAGACATGGCACACGGCCCGCGATACGGGTGTGTCGCAGGGCGTGTCAACCCGTGTCGACACTCGTCCCGGGAAGTCGACATTTTGCTCGACGATGTGTCGAGACAAGACACACGGCCTAGGACACGGGCTTGTCTAAGGCCGTGTCATCAGGTCGACGATCTTCACTCGACGAAGTGTCGAGTGTCGAGACCGTGTATATGGCCTGGAGCCCAGACGTGTTGTGGTGACACGGGCAAGGACACGGGCGTGTCCTAGAACCCGTGCAGTGCTCGGGTTGTTTTCAGGGAAAAATGATGGGGGTACACAGCCGGCCACACGGCCGTGTTAGGTGGAACACGGGCATGTCAGGTCGAACACGGGCGTGTTCGATACCCGTGTGTTGTTCCAAGCGAGCCGATTTTGACGGAGAATGAGGCACACGGCCCTGGACACGGGCGTGTGTCAGGCCGTGTGCGGTCCAGATTGGGCATTTCAGTCCCGAATCAAAGCCGTTCATTTCTTTAGTTGATGATCCAACGGCTGGGGGTTGTTCCTGAAGGGATATACCCGGGATTGGACTTAGAAACCCTCACTTTTCATGAGTGGATATCTTTCTAAAAGCTTAGAGAGAGAGGAGAGCCAAGGAAGGAAGAAGGAGCTAGATCCGGCCATTGGAGGAGTTTCGAAGCTCCAAATCGCGAGCCGACTCCGGATCCACGGAGGCAAAGCTAGTGCGGTGCTTTTCATCCGCTTATTTTTCCATTGCGCCAAAGAAGAATGCAAGGGTAACTATTTTCTTCTTGAGCATGAGTAGCTCTCCTTCTTTGCATAGGAAGCCCGCTCTCGCGAGTTTGCGGAGAGTTGGAGGCGTTCCTTCAGGTAGATATGTGAAGTCCCCGTTGTATAGAGTCCGTAAGCGAGAACGGACATAGGCATGATGTGTGAAGCCTACCCGTACATATTGGTCTGGATCGGTGATGTTGCATTGCATAAATGCCGGAGAAGACTCCGTGCTATTGGTTGTTTTTTGGGTTTTCTACACGGTAGATTGCAGCAGGGAGCCTTGGGGATTAACCTAAAGGTGCACCCGGAAAACTGGGCGGATGCGTGATCTTGCCAACTTGGTGGCCTGAGAGCCAACTTGAACATAATCGGGTTATGTGTATTGTGATGGAAATGGAACTCAGGAGAAGTTTGACCCGCGCATATGGCTTAAATTGTCGTTGCGATGTGAGCACGGGTTAGATGGAACCGTACCCGTTCTATGTCGTTCGGTTAAAGAGACCTAAGGGTACGTGGCACTTGCCGTTGGCATAGATTAGGGTCTTCGGCGGTCTATGGCTTAAATTGTCATGACTCAGGCCAAGAAGACAAAATACTCATAGGTTTGGCTGTCAAAGTGGCGGTGGTGAGTCCGGAATGTCTATGGCTTTAATTGACGTGACATCGACCAGTTCACCGAGAATGTGCCCTAAGAGCACGGGGCGTGTGGCCGTGCGAGCCAACGTCTGTGATGAAATGTTTATGGTTATATATTGCTCGCTTATATTAATGAAATGCAGGGAAGGAGCATCGCCGCCCCGAGTTGGGGGCGGGATCGTTATAATTTGGTCAGCATTGCTGACCGTTGCCTTGTTTTGCCACCGTGTGGTGGTTTGTTGCTTGCAGGTGCTGCTGGACCAAGCGGTAAATAGCGGGCTAAAGACCAAGTGCGAAGCCGGCCCTAGAAGGCCTAATTGGAAGTGTTTACTGTTTTATTCATGTATGACCGGCCTGCGTGCCGTGGTTTGTAAATCATGTAATATCAAGTGAAACATTTTGTAAGGCCTTAAGGCTTGTGTTGGTTTATGTATTACATTCCTATTTTGTATTAGTGGACATTCATGCTTTAGTGTTGGGTTCTTATTTGCTACTTTTATAAACTGCTTCCGCTAGAATGCTCTGTGTAGGATGTTATGATTGGTTGGATGGTTTCCATGAGTAACCACCCGGTCTGTCTGTGGCATACGGCGTCGGGCCCCGGCCGGACCTACTGCTATATGCTATGCGACGGATAGGGGGCGTTACATGGATAACCTTTCCTTACCGTCACCCTCCATGGTACCTCAACTATGGGACCCTTCATTTAGTGGAATGCCAGGTTGTGAATCTCAAGTGCAGGAACATGTTGACTATATGTGTAACAACACCAGACCTCCTTTCAACCAAGAAAATAACCCGTATAGTTTTACATACAATCCTGGATGGAGGAACCACCCCAATTTCTCTTGGGGAGGATAAGGAAATCAAGGGAAGCAACTTGCGCTTGGACAACCACAACAACCGTAACCAAGGAAGCCAACATTGCAAGATGTACTTACCAAGTTCATGCAAACTACTGATGTAGCTTTCCGGAATCAAGAGGGAACAATTCGTAATTTGGAGAACCAGATTGGACAGCTTGCAAGGATGGTTTCTAAAAGGCAACAAGGAACACTTCCGGGTAATACTGAGATGAACCCGAGGGAGCATGCAAAAGCCATTCAATTGAGGAGCGGAAAGGAGTTACAAGACCAAAGGAATACGAAGGAAGTGCCCCAAGTGGAGTCTAATGGTGAAGGACCGAGCGAGATGAACGTGCAACTAATGGAGTATCAACCAGCAATACCATATCCAGCAAAGCTTAACAAGGAGCGCATGGATGCGCAGTATGGTAAATTTTTATCTATGTTTAAACAATTACAAGTCAATTTACCTTTTTCTGAAATCATTCAAATGCCTAAGTATGCTAAATTTCTTAAGGATTTAATCTCAAATAAAAGGAAAATAGAAGAATTTTCGTTAGTAACACTTAGTGAAGAATGTTCCGCTATTTTAAAAAATAAATTACCACAAAAACTTAAGGATCCCGTTAATTTTAAATTCCATGTTTAATCGGTGATTTACAAGTAAATAATGCTTTAGCAGACTTAGCAGCTAGTATAAACTTAATGCCTTATAAACTATATTTGAAACTAGGTCTAGGAGAACTTAGCCCAACTTGAATGATTATTCAACTAGCAGATCGATCGGTTAAGTACCCTAGAGGAATAGTAGAGGGTGTATTGGTTAAGGTAGATAAGTTTATATTTCCTGTTGATTTTGTTATTATAGATATTGATGAAAATATCAAAGTACCACTCATACTAGGTCGTCCATTCTTAGCTACATCTATAGCTCTTATTGATATTTTTGATGGTAAGTTAGTTTTGTGAGTAGGGGAAGATGAAGTCACTTTTCAAATTGGCAATAAAATGAAACAATCCTTAGATAATGATGATTATTGCTATTTTTCTCATGGTGTTGATAATTTTATGACTTCTATGAATTCTAATTTTTATTATAGAGATCCTTTAGAAATTTGCATCACAAATTATTATCTAGAAGATGAAAAAAATGAAGTCATTATTGAACATTTATTCTTCCTAGATAATTGCGTTTCGATGAATATAACGACTGAGTATAATTTGATTACACAAGGAGATCGTGACAGTCTTAAGAATTATACTAAGGATCCACCGATAGTAGAACTAAAAAAATTACCGGATCATCTTGAGTATGTATTCTTAGGAACTAATTCTTCTTACACAGTAATTACCTCTTCTAATCTCTCTAATACTGAAAAAGCTAAATTAATAACTGTGCTGAAGAAATGCAGAGGTGCAATAACATGACAAATATCTGATATAAAAGGTATTAATCCTAGTTTTTGCACTTACAAGATCCTTTTGGAAGAAAACTATAAACCCTCTATTCAACTACAACATAGGCTAAATCCTAATATGAAAGAGATAGTTAATGATGAAATTGTTAAGTTGTTAGATGCTGGTATGATATACCCTATTTCAGATAGTTCATGGGTTAGTCCTGTACAAGTCATTCAAAAGAAGGGTGGTCTAACAGTGGTAGAAAACGATAGGAATGAATTAATTCCAACGCAAACGGTAACAGCTTGGCATGTCTGTATTGAATATAGGAAGTTAAACGATGTCACTAGGAAAGACCATTTCCCTCTTCCTTTCATTGACCAAATATTAGAACGCTTATCAGGACATTCTTATTATTGTATTATTGTTTTCTAGAGGGACTTTCTGGATATTTCCAAATTCCTATAGCACCAGAAGACCAGGAGAAAACAACATTCACTTGCCAACTTGGTACCTTTGCCTATAGACGTATGCCATTAGGTTTATGTAATACACCCGCCACTTTCCAAATGTGCATGTTAGCCATCTTTAATGAATATGTTGAAGATATCATGGAAGTGTTTATGGATGATTTCCCCGTTTTTGGTAACTCGTTTGATTTATGTTTGAATAATTTAGAAAACGTTTTTAGGAGGTGTGAGGAAACAAACCTAGTGCTTAGTTGGGAGAAGTGTCATTTCATGATACAAGAAGGGTTATTACTTGGCCATAAAATCTCAAGCCATGGAATTTAAGTAGATAGAGCGAAAATTGAAACCATAGAAAAGTTACCACCACCAACCTCAGTAAAGGCAGTGAGAAGTTTCTTAGGACATGCTGGATTTTACAGTTAGTTTATTAAGGAATTCTCTAAAAAAGCTAAACCACTTACTAGACTTTTAGAAAAAGAACACCTTTTATTTTCGAACAAGAGTGTCTACATGCCTTTGAGTTCTTAAAAGAAAGTTTATTAATTCTCCTATCATGATCGCACCGGATTTTTCTCAATCGTTCGAGATCATGTGTGATGCTAGCAGTTTTGCAGTAGGAGATGTGTTAGGACAATGCTGAAACAAACACTTTCACCCTATATATTATGCTAGCAAAACACTTAAAAATGCATAGGAGAATTATAAAACTACGGAAAAAGAACTTCTAGCAGTGCAATTTGCCTTTGATAAATTTAGATCCTATTTAACATTGTCTAAGGTGGTAGTATACACAGATCACTGTACACTTAGATATTTGCTAGCCAAAGCGGAAACAAAGCCTTATTTAATCCTTTGGGTTCTTTTATTACAAGAATTTGATTGGGAAATTATGGATAAATGAGGAGCAAAAAACTTAGGGGCAGACCATCTCTCATGATTAGAAAATCCACTACGAGCAATGTTAGATGAACCTGAGATTTCTGATACATTTCCTGAGGAATCGTTATTTGCCTTATCTACAAATACAAATCCTGATTATCTGTGGTTTGCCGATTATGCAAACTATCTTGTGGCTAAGGTCCTTCCAAAAGAATTTTTATATCAGCAGAAAAAGAAATTTTTCTCTGACTTGAAATATTACTTCTGGGAGGACCCTTTCTTTTTCGGATATGTGCAGATTCCGTTATACGAAGGTGTGTATCAGCGGAGGAGGGTTGGAAAATTCTGGAGAAGTATCATTCAGGTCCTGCTGATGGTCAATATGGAGCAAATCGCTCAGCAAAAAAGGTTCTTGGTAGTGGTTTTTATTGGCCCCTTCTGTTCATGGATGCCCAAAGGTATGTGCTTTCATGTGATTCTTGTCAGAAATCAGGTAATATTTCTAAATTACATGAAATGCCGCAAAACTTTATTCTTGAATGTGAAGTATTCGATGTGTGGGGGATCGAGTTTATGGGACCATTTCCAGTTTCTTACGGGAATAAATATATTTTGGTAGTTGTAGATTATGTATCAAAGTGCGTTGAAGCACAAGCTTTGCCTACTAATGATAGTAGAGTAGTAATCCGATTTTTGAAAACCTTATTTGCACAATTTGGCACACCATGTGCACTTATTAGAGATAGGGGTTCACGTTTTTATAATTTACATCTAGATAAAGTATTATAAAAATATGGAGTTACACATAGGATAGGCACTCCTTATCATCCACAAACTAGTGGTCAAGTTGAAGTTTCAAATAGAGAACTTAAGAGGATCATAGAAAAGTCTATAGAAGGGAATAAGAAGCAATGGTCTGGAAAACTAAATGATTGTTTGTGGGCATATAGGACCACCTTCAATACACCTATAGGGACCACCCCCTTTAAATTATTCTATGGTAAATCATGTCACTTACCTATAGAATTAGAACACAAATCGTATTGGGCAATATGCTCTTTGAATTTTGATACTAATTCTATACGGGAGAAACGAAAACTTCAGCTTAATGAATTAGATGAGTGGAGAACTACGGCTTACGAGAACTCCTGGATTTATAAGGAGAAGACCAAACTATTCCATGACTGTCACCTTCGCAAACCCAAGACATTCCAAAAAGGTGACCAAGTCCTCTGTTTTAATTCCAGACTGCATTTATTCCCATGAAAGTTAAGGTCTAAGTGGTCCGGACCCTTCCAATTTAAAGAAGTCTTTCCCTACGGCATTGTCGAGCTAACCCACCCTAAGAACGGCGATTTTAAAGTCAATGGGCACTAATTAAAACTTTACTACAGTGTGCTTCCTTCAGAGTTCGCTCGTCAAGAAACCTGCCTCCGTCTAGACTAGGATTGCGAATAATGTAGTAAATTTTGTTTTAAGTTTATAAAATTTTAGTTAATGTTAATCAAAAAAAATCTGTAAAAAAAATTCACTTAGGAGGAATTTTAAAATTACGGGAGCACATGGGTAACCACACGCCCGTGTGTATTGTCGTGTCCACAACACACCCTTAGGCCCAGCCGTATCCCGTATAAAACCAGGAGTAGGCATCCCGAGCACCACATGAGTACACACACCCGTGTGTGTGGTCATGTCATGAGCCATTATTTTTGCGATAAATGCCAGAGAAGGACACGGGTCCAAACACACCCGTGTTACGGACCGTGTGTGTCTACTCGAGTTGACACCTGGCCGTGTTCTGCGCCGTATCGCTGTTCGACGATGGTCATCTCGAGAAGGACACTGCTTGACACCTGGCCGTGTCTATATATGTTTCGCTGTTCGACAAAGTTTTGCCCGAGAAGGACACGGGTTACCACCCAACCATGTCATTACCCGTGTGCATTTAATGCAGTGTACCCGAGCAGGACACAGGTTAATATATGGCCATGTTGTTGACCGTGTCCACCTAACACGTTGCCCTCCCGTGATGTTTGACCACACATCCCGACGAAACCCGTGTTCCACGTGGTTAAAATTCCCTAACAAGGGTACGCACATGGCCGTGTGCGTACCCATGTTCGACTTCTTTAAATAAGGTTGTGTTCTTTCTGGTCATCTCCATCTTCCTCCCTTGTTTTCCAGCTCCACTTCCTGCACAGATCCTAGTCTCCAGGTCTGGTTGAGGTTTACCCTTCAACGTGCATAGATTCGCTCCCTCTCATAGCCATCTATCCTCCTAGGTAACATTTTTTGTTTATGTTTTTATTCAACACCTTATTTCGTATCTCCCTCTCCAAATTCTTTTTCTCCTCCTTTCATTCTCTTCTCCCTTTTCTTCTTCATCATTTTTCTAAAAAATCCTGGTATTTATCCACAGATCATGTCTTCAGGACGTGCCCAAGGCAGTCACCATCGTCGCCCGGAACTCCAGACATTGTCTATGGAACAGCACGACGCCACTACGTTGTTGGAGTTCACAAATCCAGCGAGCATCAACCGTTACAACCGCCTCCAGTCAAAGAAGTATCAAGGTATTCGCTCAATTGACTGGAGCGTATTAGAGGAGATAAATTTAGCGGGTGATGTCAGAGAATTAATATCTATAGTGGGATGACAACAGTTCTCTACTATCGAGGAGTTAGGTTTTAAGGAACTCACTCTCGAGTTCATGTCATTGTTTTACTTAAATCTTAGACCTACTCTCACCGAGCACGCACACACGCATGAGGGGGTCATCACTTTTTGAGTAGGGGGCATTTTTTATACTCTCTCACTCATCCAATTCACCCAATACTTAGAGGTGTATGAGGACTCGTTCCTCTTTAGTGCCGCCTACCCCGAGCTTCATTTTGACATCCCCACTCACGATCATGCCAGTAACATCTGGTCTCGACTCTCTTTTGACTTTAGTCCATATGAGGCCAAGAGGTATAAGGCCTCCAAGTTGTATTCTCCCGCCGTCCACTACATTCACCACCTCCTTAGACATACCTTGAGCGGCCGGGGCGAAAGTTCTGGCGTTGTTAGTAGGCAGGGCGTGCTATACCTTTATAGCATGTCGTCTCATTACCCCTTCATCTGGGTTTCATGCTCGCACAGTTCATCCTTCATCAGGATGACAACTCCCACATAGGGTCTATTTGTGTAGCACCCTACATTACCCGCCTAGTGAAGAATATGAACATTTTCTCGCCCCTTCCCCCGATGACAGTGGTCGCGAAGACCGTGCCGATCACGATGGCCAGTCTTCGATCCCTCCACCTCATCACTGACCGTCAGTGCCAGGGAGGATTTATATATTCTCTTGTGAGGCGTGGACCACAAGCGCATGACGAAGAGGACGACGAGGTGGATCCTGATCTCGATGAGCCTCTGGTGCCTCTGTGCCCCGCTATACTTATGCTCACGGAGAGTCTTCTGCTGCTCCTCCTCGAGCGTGTTCGCAGTATTTGTGGGATTTCCAGCACTTCTTCGAGACCGAGCACTCGCCACGATTACAGCGTATATAGGCGTCGCAGAAGAGGATAGAGGATGCCATTATTCAGATCAGGGACCACTTGGGGATCTCTCCAAGACCACCAGTAGCTCCTGGCCCGCCTCACTTCCCCGACGATCAAACTGATGCTCCCGCCTACTTTTGACATGTATCCGTGTATTTTACCAACATTTCTTTGTATCAGTGTATTATCATACATTATATATATGATATCATATCAGCTCCTTTTTCATTTGTGTGCTCTTTTATTTTCTTGATAGCAAGTTCATTTTTATTTATTGGTGAAATTACTCTCTCAGCCCTTTACATTGCAATGAGGACATTGCAGATTTTAAGTCTGGGGATGAATGTTCTTCAATTTTATAATTTCTGTGATAGACATGATTATAATTAGTTATACTTTTCCTATCATAGTACTCAAGGTTTTTATACCCCCCTCCCCAAAACTTTTTTTTGTGTACTCCTTTAAGCTCTCATGAATTCACTCATTTGGGACTATAACTATCTAGTTTAACTTCGCACGTTGATTAAAATGAATTGATGTAGACTCATTGAGTGTTCAACTTTGGTGATTCGTAATTATATATAGAAATTCATTAGCCTAATTTTCTCTATATAATTTATTTTTAAGATTAACCCTTTATATTATTAACTATCAATCACTCTATTTTATAAAATATACTCATCTATAATAAAGTGATTCGATGAGTGTAACATTTTTATAATCTTGTATTAGGGAATCAAAATAAAAAATACACTCTATGGATTTCTAGAACTTACCCTCTAACGATCCTCAAAACTTTTACATAGGTTAATTAGTGAGGGAAGAAATGACTTAGGCCTCCTTTTGGATAGCTTGAGCCTTACAAACCCAAAACCTTAAACATTATACCCTTACACACCCAATTTGGACCTAAGCCCTATCCTTTTGATACCCTACTACTAAAATTCACCAAGGCCAAATCCTTACCTATTAGCACACTTATGATTGAGATCTTCTTGGAATGAATTTGTTCATAGTGATACGTGGCCTAAGTGCGTGTATACTTGCACTCACTCGGAATGATCCCTACTATGAACCCTTGAAAAAAACGTAGTGATATGTGGCCTGAGTGTGTGTATACTTGCACTCACTCGGAATGATCCCTACTATGGCCCCTTGGTTAAGAAGAAAAAATAAAAATATAGAGTATCCTTCAAAAATGTGGGAAGTATAATAATTGCAAAGTCTGGGGGTGCTTTTATAACATTGATGTATGTTAAGCTATTTATAGAACAAAAGGATCAATCGAGATTTAGGTGTGTTAAAAAACATTGAATTTATCTTTGATTGTCCCACCTATAATATCCTATCCTAAGCCAAAAAGGTTACACCATAATACAAGTCCTAAGGATCCAACCTCACTAATTTTAACTAGTGTCGTGGAGAGGGTGTGAAAAGGCTAGCTCAGGACTATCAATATTGATACTTATAAGTTTTAAAATACTAATACATATCTTATTGAGATTGTTATTTTCTCCTCACAATTGTTATGGATGACTATACTTCTATTTCTAAGAAAGAGTGAAAGATAGTTAAAAGATATATTGGAGGAATTTTAAGATAAAGTTATATATAGAAAAGTCTACTATACTATTTCCTATACGATTACATCATCGAAGTTATCTTTAAATTCATTGCAACCAATGTGCGGAAGCAAAACTATTTATTGGTAACCCAAATGTTTGAATTAGTTTGCTTAGGGACAAGCAAAATTCTAAGTCTGGGGGTATTTGATGAGTACAATTATGATAGGCTTTTTACTATCATAATTGTAACCTTGTCCACTATTTTCTACCACCCTATGTAGTAATTTCGCGAGAATAGTTAAGAATTTGTTTTATCATGAATAGAAGAGCACAATTATGAGTTTATATGAATTCATGTATTAAGCTATCTATTTATTCCTTCATTTTCTAATGCAGGTATTCCTAACCAGTGGAACTAGAAGTCTTGGAGCAAATAGAGGAGTTCACGGAGTCAATATGGCTGATGACAGGACAAGAGTTGGGCGCACACAGGTAGGCACACGCCCATGTCCCTACCCGTCTCCTCTCCGGGATGGAATAGAAGAACTGAAGGAAAACGATAGAGCACCACACGGGTGGGAACACGCCCGTGTTCCTACCCGTGTTCCTACCCGTATTCATAGTTAAGTTAGTCTAGGTTAAATATCAATTTTAATTATAGGTATGATAATAGAGTGAGGGTGAGTACGAGTACTTGAAAAGACCCTGCGGAATACGACACGAGATGTAGATTTCTCTTATACTATGATTGATAGGTGCACTGGCCTGAAAGTTAAATCAATCTAGCTTATGCCCATCTACATAGTTTATACTAGAGTGTAGAATGAATTAGCATCAAGTTATTACTTGTTACAAAAATTAACCATCACTTGTCTTCACCAATGGCCCTGAGATGAAGACTACGCCGCCCTTCGCGCGAAAGTTGAACAGCTTCCAGAAGATGGGTATGCTAAATTCGATCCTTTCTGCCCACATGTAGCAGATAAACGTCACCAGAATTATGACGGAGTTTGGGTTGAGCTGGGCTGGCACCACCCCATAATACCGGAGGAACTGGCATACTTCCAAACAGATGGGGAGGTGGAAGTCCACCTCGAAGTGCTCCAGGGGAATGGTGAGCGCCCCAGCCGGCGCGAGGTTAACTATATCGTCGTTCTCAGGGTTCCGCACGGTGAACCCGATGGGGATGAAGTTGGCGACTATTATATTGAACTTCTCCAGAGTCAGTCGACAAGGTGGGAAGGCATGGTCTAGGAAGGCTTGCGTATACTTAAAACAACCTTCTCTCTCGCCTGGCATCTTGAAGAGACAACAAGAGGATAAAAAGTCCTGCAGGCGAGAGCCTTTGCGCCGCAAGGATTGGCGAAACTAGTTGACAGGGGGCCGAAGGTTTGGGAGGAAGGAAGTGAATGTTGGGGAGTAAATGAGGTAGGTGGATCGACCTATTTATATAAGATACGGTAATTATGAGTTTTATTTAAAAATACGAGGAGAGAATGGTCAACGGGTCAACAAATCCGGACGTCTCAACTCCTCGATTTCCATCCTGTCTCGTCAGCTCTCCTTGGGCCTGCAGGAAGCAAGAACCTCCAGGGAGGGCTAGAGAAAATACAAATGAGCTCAGTGCGCGAGAAGTATTGAGCAAGGCATATGAGTCAGGCATTCACAAAGTATAAAGGAAAGCACGCAAAAAACAGGCAGGAAGGACACAGACATAAAGGGCCTCTCGCTCGGCGAGAACCCCCGTAATGATAATAATTATAATGATAATAACAAATAGCCCTAATGATAATTGTCTAATGCCAAAAGGCCCAAGGGGTACAAGGGAGAAGGGTAGGCTGGGAGGATGAGAAAAGAAGAGGTTAGCCCCAAGGGCTCAGTACGCTAGCCACCTCCAGCGGCCGAGTTCTTGCCTGCCAGACCTTGGAGGGTCTCGCGGGTCAAAGAAAGCAGTCAGGGTGGTTAGCCCCTGGTTGGCCAGACGGAGCAGATCTCAAATCCGCGCGACATGTCTTCCAGGTGAGGTTTCAGCGGAAAGCGTATCCTGGGATTTTGGCCTGCCAAGGAAGTAGGCGCAGTCCCGCTCAACGATCAACAGTCGCCGCTCCATTGTCTTGTGGATCCTCTTCACCATTGTGGAGTTAGCTCATTGCTATCACGCGTGCTTCGACAGGGCTCCTGAAATCCTCTGCCTCCACGACTTACCGCTTCTAGAGGCCTCGAGAAAGTCCTCCATCTCACTGGCAGAGGGGAGGGGCGAGTCTTCCCCTTCTTCTTCTTCTTCCTCTTCATCTTCATCTACTTCCACTTCCGCTTCTTGCTCCTTTGGCTCTGGAGGACAGATTTTTGTCATAATAGGGGAGGAGTGAAGGAAAAGCTGGGAGGTTCTCACATACCTGAGGAGTGATGGTTGCCCTCCCCGATGGTTGGCGAGAAGGGCCTGGCTGGCCCTCGGGACTCTTTCCAAAAAGCATATGGAGCGGCTTGTCCTGGCCCGAACGAAATGTCCTACATTCCAGGGACTCAGTCTCTCCAAGGGGGGAACAGAGATTCCCTCTCTTGTCGAAAGTTGTGATCCCAACGCGGGAGCAGATTGCTCAGAGATAACCCCTCCAGCAGGGATGGCAAGATCGGGCGCCAGATTGGTGCGATCAACTGGGGAATTGGGCATGGAAGCCCCCGTGACTGGTAGTGTAGCTGTCAAAGCAGACGGTTGACCCACATTATGATGACAGGTCGCCTCTATGTCTGCCAGGGGAGAGTCAGCGACATCTCGGGGTACCATCACTTGCGAGAAGAGCTGTACTTCAGTGTGCAACCATGTTCAAGCTTTTTAACATTCCGCGCTAACAGGAAAGGTGAAAGGCAGGAAGGGTACCTCCGGCAGATAAGAAGGGACCTCATCACGGACAGGAGTTTGGGCAGGCGGTGCTCGATTCTCCGTCGACAGGACTCGCCTGACGGACTTCGCCTTCTTCTTTTTCTTCTTTGGGCGAGAGCTCTCGCCGGTTGGCTTCTCGCTGGATGGCTTCTCGCTAGAGGATTTCTCCCCCGTTATCTTCTCGTCGGTGGGCCTCTTGCCCATTAGCCAAGGGGCAACCTTGGCGAAGTTGGCCCGAGCTCGCACCTGGGCCGCAGTGAGGCGGGCCTGGAGCACTGCCCAGAGCGGCTTCTCAACGTTTTTAGCACGCATTTTCATAGTACAGCAGAGGCTCAAGAAGAGAGTAGTTACGGCAGAGGTGGCCTGAGAAACAAACTTAGTTATGTACTTATAGGATGAAGGTGGGGACTGCAGAAAGATTCCATGCGAGGTCATCCTGTACTCACCGAATATTTGGGGTTGGACGTGTCTTTCCGAGCGCAAGGCTAGCTTGCAAAGAGCGGGGAATGTGTACAACCCCATATTTGCTGAGTAGGACCAAGATCCTCCATGGACCAGTATTGGGCTTAATTTTGACTTACAATTGGATCAAGTAAGAAAGCGTGCGGGAGTGCTCTCATCGTAAGTAGCTGGGAGGGGTCTCACCTAGGGGTTGAGTAGTGCCATTTCGTCGAACAGCAGTACGTCGAGCTCAACTCGTCGAGCTGGGCCTTCGGCTTAAGTTTATGATCGTCGAACGCGGATCCAAGGCTCAGGCCATGGCGAAATCAGGGCGGGAGGAAAGGCTCCCACCCCAGGCTAGTGCTGGGGCTCGCGCCTCAGGATGGTGGAAGCTTATTGGCCCTTGGCGTTGAGTGATGCTTCTCCACTCAACGCTCCCGCCAGCCCCTGACATTGAGAGATGCTTCTCCACTCAATGCTCGTGCCAGCCCTTGGCGTTAAGTGATGCTTCTCCATTCAATGACCCTGGCAGCTCTTGGCATTGAGTAATGCTTCTGCACTCAACACCCCCAGCATCCTTTGGCGTTGTGTGAGGCTTCTCCACTCAATGCCCCCAGCAGTCTTTGGCGTTGAGTGATGCTTCTCCACTCAATGCTCCCGCCAACCTTAAGCGTTGAAAGATGCTTCTCAACTTAACGCTCTTGTCAGCTCTTGGCGTTGAGTGATGCTTCTCCATTCAATGTCGCCAGCAGCTCTTAGCATTGAGTGATGCTTCTCCACTCAACGCCCCCAGCATCCTGTGGCATTGAGTGATTCTTCTCCACTCAACGCTCCCGCCAACCTTTGGCGTTGAGTGATGCTTCTCTACTCAACGCTCCCGTCAGCCTTTGGTTCCCACCCAGGGTAGGTGTACGGGCTTGCGCTTGGGGCAAGCTGGGTTCCTACAGTGCTTAGCGGGAAGAGCTTCCGCCAGGTAGGACCCAGACCTGAAATTACCTAAATCCCCCTGCTCTGCATTTAGCTCCTCAGAACAACGGTGTTTGGCTATTGGTAGACCAGTCTAGGGGCATTTTAGTAATTTTAGGACAGTAGTGCTGGAGACAATGACCCTCAACATATTGAATATGGTGACGGCATGCATACAGAAGAACTTTCTCCGCCTCCAAAAAAGATTTACGGCTTCGTGACGACCATGTGGAGCATCGCCATAATATCCGCCCTGGGAGCAAACCAATTTATTAATAATTACTAATAATTATTAATAATTATTAAATCATTTTTATGTTTTGTTTTGCAATGTTGATGTCATGTTGTTTTTAATTCAATATGTGTGATGTATTTGTTTTTTTAATGTTGGGCTGCATGTAGCCAAAGTATGATGTAAGCCTATATATAGGCATGTAATGTTCTCATTTTGATTATTGGAGAAGAAAATATATTGAACCCTAAATCTTTTGAAAGATTCCTCTCTCCATCTCTTCTTGGCCGTCCCTCTCCTTCCTCTCCTTGCATTGGCCGCTGACCAATCTTCTCCTCTCCTCCTCTCCAACACCACCTCTCCCTCCCTTTACTTATCTCGGCCCCTCCTCATTTGCCCCTCTCAAGTGCTCGGCTTCCTCCCTCCAAGCCGCACCCCTTTTTCCACCTCCTCTTAGCCGCCAACCACCACCCCCACTTCTTCAACAATCGGCCACCCTCAACATCACCCAAACCCGACCACCATCTTGCCCCCCTAAAACTGAGCCACCATCTCCCTCCACAAAACCACCGACAACCCTCTCCATAACTTCAACCCAAATAGCCCACCTATTGTTTTCTTCTCCAACAACACCACCTACTACCTTTTCTCTCTCTTTCCAAATATTTATATTATCATTCAAGAAGGTATCATCTTGTGGATCAAACTTTGGTGTGAAGCGAAGAAGGAGGACAAGTTTTTTTCTCCAACCGGCGTGACTCCGGCGGAGCCGTTGAAGGGTGATCCAAGTAAAGAAATCGGAATCATCCATTCTGGTTGGGTAACGAAAAATTTCTACTCTCGTGTGTTTCCTTTCCTAGATATTCTTGTGGTGGAAATTCTTGGCATTGCATCTTGAAGCGTTGAATAATCGTGGTTGCCTTTCGATTGGGTTGTGTTTATCTTGATTGATTTTAATTTAAAAAAAGGCTTGGCAAACCTTTTTTTTCTTTTGTTGGAAGAGATCTACCTTTTCCAAATCGTATTTATTTGGTAGATCACTTTTGGTACAACACCGTTCGTTCGGACCAGGTGGGTCCTTTTAGCCGGAAAGAATATTGGCCTATAGCCATTGTTCAATCCAAAGCGGTTTGGCTCCCTGTACGTTAGCATATAATTGATAGAATTAATTAACGTGGTGCCACATAGAATGATTGTGTGAGTGTAGGATTGGACAATTAGAGAGCAAAAACATGTGTGTCCGTAGATATACTCGGTGTCAATGTGCAAGCCTGCAACAATTTGGTATCAGATGGAGGTTCTCGTCGATCTCCTAATTGGCACCCTCCCCCTCTTATTAGAACGTCAACACGCACTTGTATGCACGTCTATTGTCAAAATGAACAAAACAAAATTTTGCCTGGTCTGCCAATAGCGGCATAAATTCTTATTTTTAGCAAAAATAGAAAAGAAAATTTAATAATCCTTTCTTTATTTCCTCTAAGAAAAAAATATATTTTTTTACCCGAGTTACTAGGCAGGAATAATTCCATCTTTCCTAGAGTTTTGTGTTTCAGGTTCCTTTTTCATTGCATGTGCACACGTTTCAAGTAGATTTTCCTGTCCCGCCACCACTGAAGATGGCGTATGATGTAAATGTTGCCCGGTCAGACTATTCGTATGCTAACGATATGGCTAAGCACACCCCCTCTTTGCCTTCCAACCGTCCCCACACATATTCTCACACTGAGAGTGGGATACCAACGTATGATGGGTATGGGAATTCGCAAAAATTTAGGGACTGGCTTAAGTGGGTAGATATTTACTTTGATTGTCACGAATGGGATGACCACCAACAGGTGAATATCATCTGTGTATGATTAATAGGTCAAGCCCACATGTTCTGGTACAACGAAGAGCTTCGTGTTGGTAGCAAAACACTTTCTTGGACGCAAATGCATAGCCTGCCCTCGGATCAATTTGATTCCGCCTACCTTCGCCTTGCTAACTCCAAGCCTATGAGTGAGTATAGTTTTGGCACTAGATCCATACCTGCCTTTAGGAATGATTATAAACCAAATGACCATACCAAGCGACAGATAATCAATGATTTGACTAACCTTAAACAAGAGAACAAGTCGGTCTTGGATTATATGCGTTATTTTAAGGATATGATGGTTAGAAGTGGTGTGAAGGAGTTGCCAGAGATCACCCTCTCTAGGTTTCGTAAGGGGTTACATCCCTACATCCAGGGTAAATTACTGTGTTATTGTCACACTGATCTAAACACCACTTTTAATACGGCATTAGAAATTGAGAAGAACCACCTTCATAGGAATAAAGCTCACTCGTGTCAGATCGGAAAGGTCATATTAGGACCACCACCCCCCGTTAAGGAAACCTCTCCTAATAGGTCATTTGTTGTGGACTCGATAGATGTTACAACTAGGGTTATGCCACCGTTACCCTCGACATCTAAGCCCCTTGAGATATAAAATGATACTCATGAGGATGCTGATGTAGGTGTGATATTCCTTGATCCTAAGGAAGACCCCGTAGGTGAGAGTATTCCATCTTGTGAGATAGAGCCCGATGATTCTGATGAGTCTGAAATTGAGGGAATACCAAGGGACTTAGATGACGATGAATGGGATGATGATAGTCTGATCGGTGAGAGTAGTACATTTCCTATTATTAGCCCTACTAGTGTTGTAACTGATCACCCTAGTATTGAGATCCCTCTCCAAACTACAATCCCCGTCGTGTTAGAGCTTACGATTACACCTATTGAGAATATATCTAAGTTATCTGAGGAGCCGGTGAGTGTGGATTTCCCTTTTATTATTGATGACCTGGACTTAAAAGATGTCCCGACTGATTGAGAAGACTCACCTTATGTGAGAAGGTTATGTTTGGATGATTTTAGCGCTGCGAACCCGAACGATAACTCTTTGTTATTACCTCCATTATCTGAAGTTCAAACTGTATTACAATTTTTGTCGGGTTTGATTTTGTCCATTTCTGAGACCATTACTGATTCTGAATTAAACGACTTGCCTAGTGTGTTGGAAGAAATTGCAAGCGAGGAAGTGGTACTTTTGGACGATTCTTTGGTTTTACCCTGGATGAGAGTTCATTGATGTTATCACTAATCAGTGAAGTTTATTCTGATTTGGTTATTTTCTCAGATTTGATTCTAACGACCCTTCCTCCTATGTGTGTGCCCATATTAGTTGACATTTTAGTTCGTGGAATCAGTAGCCCTAGACTGAGTTGTTGTGACACGCTCACTCTATTTGTTCCTATATTGGCGTTGTCCCAGCGCTTAGATATTAGAAAGTTAAGCGCGCTAGTATTTGATCTCTTCACCTCACCACGTAGATCTGACAACACATCACATTTGATTATTCATTTCCCTGCGTGTCCGGCTGCGAATCTATCCTCGTCTGTGTATGATTCTTTGGCTATTATGCCTCTAGATGTGGTTCCTCTTTCACATACTTATATACCACACCCGGTCGCATGCATTTATACACCGCCTTATGATGACCCTCATTTCCATACGTTAGTGACCACGGTTAGGCCCCATAAGTTGTATTGCTCGCACATCATTTCACACCCACGAGCGTCCAACTCTGTTATTTATGATGAGCAGTTCACCTTGGCATATCTTCATGTCAAGCGTAAAAATAATGAATATCAAATTAGAACTGCGACTTTGGAGCCATTGAAAGTCATCTTTGATGTTAAGGCTCCCATGCCCCCTGAATTAACCCCTATAGCCTCCGTATTCGGGTTGAGACAGTAGCGCATGGGTTCACACCTCACGGTAGTAAGATATTTAGGCGCACTTTTAAGAAATTACTCAATCAAGTCGCGACTTCTTATTATTTATATGCTTATTGCTCGCCGAATGAGATCATGCACGGATTTAAAGCACAAGTATATTTTGACTTGATTTTGTTACCACTGTCTCATAAGACAAGTCAACTCGCACTAGTTTATGCCTCTCATGCTCAAAAATTATATAAGCACATTAGTGAAGCGCTAACCATACCAATTACATTTTATCAACTTCATGCTAGCTTACATAAAAGGGTGTCTCACTATATTGTTGGCAATTTAGTTTAGGTGTGTCTCATCCCTGAACGGTTGCCTTCGGGCACTATAGAAAGTTGGCGAGTTGGAGAGCTAGACCTTTTTCGAATATTAAAGAAATTAGGAGAATACGCATATCATTTGAAGTTTTCCACTGATTGGGGTATTACCCCTATTTTTAATGTTTCTAATTTAACGTCATATGTTTCTTCACCACTTGAATTATCTGCATGTCCTTTTGGGTCCACTTTGTTTTCACTGGAGGTACGTTGGTTGTTAATGTAGAAACTTGTTTTCCTTTATTGCCTAATGCTTTTCCAAGGTTCTCCAGGACCACCTTTTTGCATGACAGGATACCTGAAGATGATGTGCTCTCCTCGCCAAGTGGTGTTGTTTGCTTCTACATGGTTCTTTTTGGATATGCTCTCCTGCACTGGTACTTTCAGACCAACTCATCGGTGATGAGTAGTTTTGAGCGGGAGAGGATTGATGGAGACGACGACCCTCAATATATTGAAGATGGTGACGGCGTGCTTACGGAAGAACTTTCTCCGCCTCCAAAAAAAGCTTTGCGGTGCCGTGACGACCATGTGGAGCGTCGCCATAATATCCGCCCTGGGCGCAAACCAATTTATTAATAATTATTAATAATTTATTTATAATTATTAATAGTTATTAAATCATTTTTATGTTTTGTTTTATTTTGCAATGTTGATGTCATGTTGTTTTTAATTCAATATGTGTGATGTATTTGTTTTTTTAATGTTGGACTGCATGTAGCCAAAGTATGATGTAAGACTATATATAGGCATGTAATGTTCTCATTTTGATTATTGAAGAAGAAAATATACCGAACCCTAAATCTTTTGAAAGATTCCTCTCTCCCTCTCTTCTTGGTCGTCCCTCTCCTTCCTCTCCCTGCGTTGTCTGCCGGCCAATCTTCTCCTCCCTCCTCGCCAACACCACCTCTTCCTCCCTTTGCTTATCCCTACCCCTCCTCCTTTGCCCCTCTCAAGTGCTTGGCTTCCTCCCTCCTAGTCGCCCCCTTTTTCCCCCTCCTCTTAGCCGCCAACCACCACCCCCACTTCTTCAACAATCGGCCACCCTCAACGTCACCAACACCCGACCACCTTCTTCCCCCCCCCCTAAACTGAGCCACCATCTCCCTCCACAAAACCACCGACCACCCTTTCCATAACTTCAACAAAAACAGCCCACCTATTGTTTTCTTCTCAAACAACACCGCCTACCATCTTTTTTCTCTCTTTCCAAATATTTATATTATCATTCAAGAAGGTCTCATCTTGTGCACCAAACTCCGGCGTGAAGTGAAGAAGGCGGACAAGTTTTTTCTCCAACCGGCGTGACTCTGGCGGAGCCGTTGAAGGGTGATCCAAGTAAATAAATCGGAATCATCCATTCCGGTTGGGTAACAAAAAATTTCTACTCTCGTGTGTTTCCTTTCCTAGATATTCTTATGGTGGAAATTCTTGGCGTTGCATCTTGAAGCGTTGAATAATCATGGTTTTTTTTCGATTGGTTTGTGTTTATCTTGATTGATTTTATTTTTGAAAAAGGCTTGGTGAACCTTCGTTTTCTTTTGTTGGGCGAGATCTACCTTTTGTTGGGAGAGATCTCTTTTGGTACAACACCGCTCGTTCGGACCGGGTGGGTCCTTTTAGCCGAAAGAATATTGTCCTATAGCCATTGTTCGATCCTAAGCGGTTTGGCTACCCGTACGTTAGCAAATAATTGATAGATTTAATTAACGTAGTGCCGTGTAGAATGATTGTGCGAGTGTAGGATTGGATCATTAAAGTGGCAAAACGTGTGCGTCCGTAGATATATTTGGTGTTAACTTGCAAGCCTGCATCAAGCAGAAGTGTAATTTTTGCAGACCAGATATTGAAAATATATAAATAGACCCATAGGATACCTCAGAAGGCAGTGTCACAACCCGCATTTTCACCACAACGGCGAAATATCAGAGTAAGGGAAAATGTGCATCATGATTCCACGTCAGCAGGGGATAACTGCATACGCTCAGGCAACACTCCGACTCAATACAAAAAATGTGATTTAGATGTTTTATTGAAGGAGTTCATTTTAAGTTTGGCAATTATCAGTATCCCTCGGCTTAGTGGCTCACAAGTCCACCAGAAGGAAAGTAATTAAACGCAGCGGAAAATACTATAGTAAACAGGTTAGACATCTTATATGAGTCTAGCATCAAAAAAAACTTATGGCATGCATTACCCTATATTTATAGTAATAATATCGAAGTAGTTTGTACGGTATTTAAATATAGTGATTTAGAGTTTTAAAACATGATGTGCTTGATATAGTAATATTAGTTGGTTTTATTCTTGAAAATACCTATAGGCATCCTAGCATAAATCTTTCTCAGAGAGCAAGAACTACAAACACAAAAGTAGACACTAGCAACTAGCCAAATATCTAAGAAAGACAATAAACAATCAGTGGGCGTCAAACACCTGACATGAACCCACTAAAATTTCACAAGTCTGAAGCATACTACAAAAGAACAAAAGCTACCTCACAACCTCGAGGCACCCTTAGCAAACCCAGCAACAAAACTACTCAGCCGCACCACCGGCTACAGCCCTAAACCTGAAGCATTCAAGAGAACAACACCTCAGCAAGCAGAACAAAAAAAACAAGTGTTGTAACGCCCCGAAACTC
This sequence comes from Platanthera guangdongensis, assembly GCA_039583875.1. Taxonomy (NCBI): domain Eukaryota; kingdom Viridiplantae; phylum Streptophyta; class Magnoliopsida; order Asparagales; family Orchidaceae; genus Platanthera; species Platanthera guangdongensis. The sequence goes on along the minus strand of CM077164.1, from coordinate 55,754,885 downwards.
AAAGGAGCAAAAGGGGGACGTTTTGGGCCAGTTTGGGTTCTGGCTGCAGGCACACGGCCTGGGATACGGGCGTGTCCCAGGGCGTGTCAAGCCTGTGTCGACACTCAGTCGGGAAGTCGACACTTTGGTCTCGACATTGTGTCGAGACTGGGCACACGGCCTGCGACACGAGCGTGTCGCAGGGCGTGTCGACCCGTATCGACACTTAGCCGTGAAGTCGACACTCTGCATTCGACGAAGTGTCGAGACATGGCACACGGCCTGCGATACGGGCGTGTCGCAGGGCGTGTTGACCCGTGTCGACACTCATCCCGGGAAGTCGACACTTTGGTGTCGACAATGTGTCGAGATAAGGCACACGGCCTAGGACACGGGCGTGTCCAAGGCCGTGTCATCAGGTCGACGATCTTCGCTCGACGAAGTGTCGAGTGTCGAGACCGTGTACACGGCCTGGGGTCCAGGCGTGTTGAGGTGACACCGGTAAGGACACGGCCGTGTCCTAGAACCCGTGCAGTGCTCGGGTTGATTTTGGGGAAAAATGATGTGGTATACGGCCGGCCACACGGCCGTGTTAGGTGGAACACGGGCGTGTCAGCTCGAACACGGGCGTGTTCGATACCCGTGTGAGGTTCCAGGTGATTCGATTTTGACGGCGAATGAGGCACACGGCCCTGTACACGGGCGTGTGCCAGGCCGTGTTCTGTCCAGATTGGGCATTTCAGTCCCGAATCAAAGTCGTTCGTTTCCTTATTTTGAGATCCAACGGCTAGGGGTTGTTCCTGAAGGGATATACCCGGGATTGGACTTAGAAACCCTCACTTTTTCTTAAGTGTTATCTTTCTAAATCCTTAGAGAGAGAGGAGAGCCAAGGGAGGAAGAAGGAGCTAGATCTCGCCATTGGAGGAGCTTCGAAGCTCCGAATCGCAAGCTGACTCCGGATCCACGGAGGCAAAGCTAGTGCGGTGCTTTTCATCCGATTACTTTTCAATGGCGCCAAAGAGGAACGCTAGGGTAACGATCTGTATCTTGAGCATGAGTAGCTCTCTTTCTTTGCATAGGAAGCCCGCTCTCGCGAGTTTGCGGAGAGTTGGAGGCGTTCCTTCGGGTAGATATGTGAAGTCCCCGTTGTTTAGAGTCGGTAAGCTAGAACGGACATAGGCATGATGTGTGAAGCCTACCCGGACATGTTGGTCTGGATCGGTGATGTTGCATTGCATAAATGCCGGAGAAGACTCCGTGCTATGGTTTGTTTTTCGGGTTTTCTACGCGGTAGATTGCAACAGGGAGCCTTGGGGACTAACCCAAAGGTGCACCCGGAAAACTGGGCGGATACGAGATCTTGCCAACATGGAGTCCTGAGTGTCAACTTGAACATAACCGAGTTATGTGAAATTGTGTGAGGAAAATGGGACTCGGGAGAAGTTTGACCTGCGCAAATGGCTTAAATTGTCGTTGCGACGTGAGCACGGGTTAGATGGAACCGTACCCATATCTATGTCGTTCGGGTTAAAGAGACCTAAGGTTACGTGGCACTTGCCGTTGGCATAGATGAGAGTCTTCGGCGGTTAATGGCTTAAATTGACGTGACCCATGCCGGGAAGACAAATTGCTCATATGTTTGGCCGTCAAAGTGGCAGTGGTGGGTCCGAAATGTCCATGGCTTTAACTGACGTGACATCGACCGGTTCACCAAGAATGTGCCCTGAGTGCATGGGGTGTGTGGCCGTGTGAGCCTATGCCTGTGATGTAATGAATACTATTATATTGCTCGCTTGTGCTAATAAAACTGCAGGGAAGGAGCATTGCCGCCCCGAGTTGGGGGCAGGATCGTTATAATTTGGTCAGCATTGCTGACCGTTGCCTTTTTGTTTGCCACCGTGTGGTGGTTATGTTGCTTGCAGGTGCTGCTGGACCATGCGGTCAATAGCGGGCTAAAGCCCAAATGCGAAGCCAGCCCTTGAAGGCCTATTTGGAAGTGTTTACTGCTTTATTCATGTGTGACCGGCCTGCGTGCCGTGATTTGTAAAACATGTAATATGAAGTGAAACATTTTGTAAGGCCTTAAGTCTTATTTTGAGTATTTTGTATAACATTCCTAATTTGTATTAGTGGACATTCATGCTCTAATGCTGGGTTCTTTCTTGCAACTTTTATAAACTGCTTCCGCTAGAATGCTCTGTGTAGGACGTTGAGATTGGTTGGATGGTTTCCATAAGTAACCACCCGGTCTGTCTGTGGCATACGGCGTCGGGCCCAGGCCGGACCTACTGCTATATGCTATGTGACGGATAGGGGGTGTTACAAATTGGTATCAGACTACTGGTTTTGGTCGGGCTTAAGGTGAATTCGTGGGCGAATTCTTTTTAAGGGGTGGTGAGCACCTTGTGTGCGTCATCGTAATAACAGTAAAAAGAACCCATGAATGTCCACTTAGTAATGAAAATACTCGTGTTTGAGGAACCTGCGTGTTCATATAATTGCTGTTTGCAATTTTATTTGGTCGCTTAACGGTGTTTTGTACCACTATAGGTGACCGGAAGTGGTGCTAGACAGCCAGAATGTCCGGTTTCTGAGGAGCATAGTGCACCCGGTGAGGTGTTTGAGCCTCCTCTTTCGTATGAAACCGTTAGAAGGATCGTAGAAGCGGTGTTCGCTGTGACGGGTGCACAGCTTGGAGGAAATGTACAACCCTGCGCCCCTGTTGTGGCTTCAACGCCGGTGGGCGTGATGTAGCAGATGACCTTTGGTAGACCATTGGGGCAGCAGCTGAATATGCATTTAGTGTAGGGAGCGCACACAGTTGAGGAATATTTGCAAGCATTTCTTCTGATAAGTCGCTACCCATGCTTCGAGTTGGATAACGAACAAGCTACAATCGATAGATTTTATAATGGCCTGCGTGCCGAGTTACGAGTTCTACTGCTAGGACCAAAGTTATTGGGATTCCGAGCCTTGGTGGAATCAGCTAGATCTTTGGAGGCAGATTTGAGGAAGACCCTCCCGATTCCAGTGACCATGGTATCGAACTATTCAAACCCCATAAGAGTTGTATCCGGCAGAATGCTGGAGAAAGGGGCTATGAAATCGACTAGTAAAGCTACTTACACTTGTCATACTTGTGGAAAGAAAGGGCACTTTGCCCGAGACTGTTGGAATGGTGCTCGGAAGGGTAAGAAAGCTATGTCAGGAGCAGTCAAGGAAGTTAGTGCAAAGGAAACGACATTCAAAATGTCGAGCACCTCAAAGTCTGTATATCGAAAATGGTATAAGAAGCATAGGACTTCGGGTCCAGCTCCTTCTGGTGCTTCTGGGGCGACTACGGGTCAGACCCCGGGCACATGTTTCAACTGTGGGGAGCCGGGGCATTATGCTCGTGAGTGCCTAAAGCCCTGGAGGAAGCACGCCATCGTGACGACAGGTATGGTTTAAAGATAGTGTTTCCTTAAACACTTGTCGCCCTTGTGCATGTTAGCTTAGAACTATTTGTGCTAAGCTTTGTTGCGACTTTACTTTATCTGCGAGAGCACCGTTCATTTAGGGAGCTTCACATTCCTTTATTAGGAATTATATTGTGCGTCGGAGTACCTCCTTCGATGGTAAAAGACAAATTGGATGCGTTATAGTCCAATGGTGCTCATTGTGTGCGGGTAGAAGTTGTTGCGCTTAGTTTTGGATTGGGAATCAGGAGTTCGATTTGCAAGCGTCGTTACTTCCGTTGGTGGAGTTCGACGTTATATTTGGTATGGACTAGCTCTCGGAGCAGCAAGCCAATATAGATGCGGTAGCAAGGAAGTCAAGCTGGGAGCAAGTCGTGAGATGACCTTTACGGGCTCGAAGAGGTCGAGCAAGACGTTGGCGTCTGCTTTTCAGGTGGTGAAGGTGGTTCGTGCCGGAGCAGAACTGTTCTTTACACTAGTGGAGGTTGCCAAGCCGAAGCCCACATTGGATTGTATTTCAGTGGTATCGGAATACCCTGATGTGTTCCCTAGAGATCTTCCTGGAGCCCCGCCTCGACAGGAGATAGATTTCATGTTTGAGCTAGTACCAGGTGCAAAGCCTGTGTCACGATCTCCTTATCGGCTAGCGCCTAAGGAAATGGCGGAGCTGAAGGTGCAACTTCTAAAATTTGTTGGAGCAAGGGTATGTGCGTCCAAGTCCTTCGCCTTGGAGCACGCCGACCCTCTTTAGTAAGAAGAAGGACGGAAGCTTGAGGCTATGTATTAATTATCGGGAGCTCGACAAGTTGACGGCAAAGAACAAGTACCCAATCCCAAGGATCGATGATCTTTGTGATCAGTTGGTCGGGCCAACGGCGTACTCTAAAGTAGTTAAAGGAGAGTGATATCCCTAAGATAACGTTCAGTACAGGATACGGACGCTACGAGTTTAGGGTCATGCCGTTTGGGCTGACTAATGTGCCGTCAGGGTTCATGGATTCGATGAACATGACCTTCCGGGAGTACTTGGACCATTTTGTGATCGTCTTCGTCGATGATATTCTGGTGTACTCGCAGAGTAAGGAAGATCACTTCAAGCATCTTCTTTTGGTTTTGGAGATGCTAAGGAGGAATCAGTTGTATGCCAAGTTCTCGACGTGCGAGTTTTCGTCATCCTCAGTGGCGTCCTCGGTCTTATAGTGAGTGGGGAAGGTATTGCAGTGGATCCGATGAAGATTGTTACGATGCGGGAGTGGCCTGAGCTTTATACGGTAGCGGAAGTTCGGAGTTTTCTGGGGCTTGCCGGCTAATACAGGCGCTTCGTAGAGAACTTCTCGCGGATAGCGTTACCGCTCACTACATTGACGAGGAAGGAGCAGAAGTTCTTTTGGATGCCGGAGTGCGCGCGAACTTTTGAGGAGTTGTAATGTCGGTTGACCACGACGCCAGTGCTGACTTCGCCGAGTGGGACCGAAGGCTATGAGATTTAATAGCGAATGGCGTGAGACAGCCAAAAGTGCACGAGAGGAACTATCCGGTCCATGACTTGTTGTTAGAGGCCGTGAGTTTTAGACTTGAAGCTGTGGAGGCATTATTTGTACGGTATGACGATGGATATCTACGCCGATCACAAGAGCGTGAAGTGTCTGATTGGTCAGAAGGATCTAAATTTGCGGCAGCATAGGTGGATGGAGTTCTTGTGAGACTATACATTCAAGATCCACTACGCGCCTGATAAAGGGAATGTGGTTGTTGACGCGGTGAGTCGCCGAGCCCCAGCTCAAGCCAATTGGCTATCGGTGCATGATGAGCGGTTGGTGCGAGAGTTGGAGGCGTTGGAGATTGTTTGTGTGGACAAGCAATCAAGTGCTGAAGCAGTTCTGAATTGGACTGAAGTCCAATAAGACCTGGCTGATCGTATTCGACAGGCTTAGGATATGGATGCTCATATGAAGCAGTTCGTGGTAGAGGCTCTGGATGGGTCAAATTCTCAATTCGTCGTGGAGGACGGATTGCTTTGGAAAGACGGTCGTCTGTGCATCCCAAGTGTGGGCAATTTACGGGTGGAGTTGTTGTACGAGGCACACTATACCAAGTACTCGATTCACCCGGGGAGCACAAAGATGTACCGTGATGTTAAGAAACTGTTTTGGTGGTCGGGTTTGAAGAAAGGTGTGGCGCTATGCGTAGCGAAGTGCCGAACTTGCACCTTGGTGAAGGCAAAATGCCAAAAGCCGGGAGGATATCTTAAGTCCTTGCCTATTCCGGATTGGAAATTCGACGACAGCTCTATGAACTTTGTGCACGGTTTGCCAAGGTCGCAAAAGGAGAACGACGCCATTTGGGCGGTCGTAGATCAGTTGTCGAAGGTGTCGCATTTTATTCCGTATAGGAAGCATGATCTGGTGGAGAAGTTGGCAAAGCTTTAGGTGGATAACATATTACGGCTTCATGGTGTGCCCCGCAGCATCGTGAGTGACCGAGATGGGCGGTTCGCGTCCAATGATTGGAGGCTTGTGCAGCAAATGTTGGGAACAAAGCCGAAATTCAGCACAGCCTTTCATCCGCAAACAGATGGGCAGACCGAGATGGTCAATAGAACTATGGAAGACATGCTCTGCATGTGTGTCTTGGATTTCGGAAGGCAATGGGAATACCATCTTTATATGGTAGGAGATGTCGCACGCTGTTGTCTTGGCTGGAAACGGGTGAGTCAAATTGTGTAAGCGATTCGAAGTGGAGAATGTTACTCTGTCGGTGCGAGTAAGCGATTCGAAGTGGAGAATGTTACTTTGTCGGTGCAAGTAAGCGATTCGAAGTGGAGAATGTTACTCTGTCGGTGCGAAGCGTTTGGGAGAGGTTGCTTATCGCTCAGGACCGGCAAGCAAAGTACTATAATGCCAAGCACAGGGACGTGGAGTTCGCTGTGGGCGATTATGTATACTTAAAGATCAAGCCGTCTAAGGGTGCCTCGCGGGTGTGGTGATTGAAAAAGCTAAGCCCGAGGTACCTTGGGCCGTTTGAGGTTCTGGAGAGGGTTGGGGAAGCGTCCTATCAATTCAGGTTTTTAGTGGAGCTTAGTGGTCTACATGATGTATCCCATATTTCGGTGCTACAGAAGGCGGTGCCAGAGCCTACGCAAGTGATCACGGTCGATCAAGCACCGGTTGGTAGTGGGTTGACGACAAAAGTAAAGCCAGTATGGATTGAGGACTCGGAGGTCAAGCGGCTACGCAATAACGAGATCAGGTTGGTCAGGGTCTGGTGGGACAATTGCGGTCGTGAGGGGCTCTCTTGGGAGTGAGAGCAGATGATGCTTGACGCGTATCCGGAGTTGTACCGCTTAGGTACAAATTTTGTTTTTGTACATGTCTTTCCTTTATATAATTTCGTGGACGAAATTCTTTTAGAGGTGGAGAGTTGTAACCCCCCGAAACTCAAAGGAGCAAAAGGGGGACGTTTTGGGCCAGTTTGGGTTCTGGCTGCAGGCACACGGCCTGGCACACGGGCGTGTCCCAGGGCGTGTCAAGCCTGTGTCGACACTCAGTCGGGAAGTCGACACTTTGGTCTCGACATTGTGTCGAGACTGGGCACACGGCCTGCGACACGGGCGTGTCGCAGGGCGTGTCGACCCGTGTCGACACTTAGCCGTGAAGTCGACACTCTGCATTCGACGAAGTGTCGAGACATGGCACACGGCCTGCGACACGGGCGTGTCGCAGGGCGTGTCGACCCGTGTCGACACTCGTCCCGGGAAGTTGACACTTTGGTTTCGACAATGTGTCGAGACAAGGCACACGGCCTAGGACACGGGCGTGTCCAAGGCCGTGTCATCAGGTCGACGATCTTCGCTCGACGAAGTGTCGAGTGTCGAGACCGTGTACACGGCCTGGGGTCCAGGCGTGTTGAGGTGACACGGGTAAGGACACGGGCATGTCCTAGAACCCGTGCAGTGCTCGGGTTGATTTTGTGGAAAAATGATGGGGTACACGGCCGGCCACACGGCCGTGTCAGGTGGAACACGGGCGTGTCAGCTCGAACACGGGCGTGTTCGATACCCGTGTGAGGTTCCAGGTGATTTGATTTTGATGGCGAATGAGGCACACGGCCCTGGACACGTGCGTGTGCCAGGTTGTGTTCGGTCCAGATTGGGCATTTCAGTCCCGAATCAAAGCCGTTCGTTTCCTTATTTTGAGATCCAACGGCTGGGGGTTGTTCCTGAAGGGATATACCTGGGATTGGACTTAGAAACCCTCACTTTTTCTTAAGTGTTATCTTTCTAAAGCCTTAGAGAGAGAGGAGAGCCAAGGGAGGAAGAAGGAGCTAGATCTCGCCATTGGAGGAGCTTCGAAGCTCCGAATCGCAAGCCGACTCCGGATCCACGGAGGCAAAGCTAGTGCGGTGCTTTTCATCCGATTACTTTTCAATGGCGCCAAAGAGGAACGCTAGGGTAACGATCCTCATCTTGAGCATGAGTAGCTCTCTTTCTTTACATAGGAAGCCCGCTCTCGCGAGTTTGCGGAGATTTGGAGGCGTTCCTTCGGGTAGATATGTGAAGTCCCCGTTGTTTAGAGTCCGTAAGCGAGAACGGACATAGGCATGATGTGTGAAGCGTACCCGGACATGTTGGTCTGGATCGGTGATGTTGCATTGCATAAATGCCGGAGAAGACTCCGTGCTATGGTTTGTTTTTCGGATTTTCTACGCGGTAGATTGCAGCAGGGAGCCTTGGGGACTAACCCAAAGGTGCACCCGGAAAACTAGGCGGATACGAGATCTTGCCAACATGGAGGCCTGAGTGCCAACTTGAATATAACCGAGTTATGTGAAATTGTGTGACGAAAATGGGACTCGAGAGAAGTTTGACCTGCACAAATGGCTTAAATTGTCGTTGCGACGTGAGTACGGGTTAGATGGAACCGTACCCATATCTATGTCGTTCGGGTTTGAAAGGGGAAACTAGATCTGATATACTCTAGAGGGGGGGGTGAATAGAGTATATGATGCTTTTTAAAACACAAAGAAAACTTTTGCAAAGCTTTACAACAATTGTTGTAATGAGTGTAAGCAGGGAAGCAGAAATAAAACTAAGCTATGCAGAAATTAAGCACAAGAAAATCTAGGCCAGAAACAAAAAGAAAACATGCAAAACCAGATGACACAAGGAAATATAGTGGTTCCCCAACTTGGGTACATCCACTCTTCTACCACCCTAGGTAGGAATCCACTGCAGGATGAGTTGATCAGGTGTCCTGGGCACCAATGAGCTTTTGATAAGGTGCTCAAAAACCAAAACAGATTTTTTGATCAGGTGTCTTGCCACCAATGAGCTTTTGACAAGGTGCTCAAAAACCAGATTCAAACTTTTGAAGGGAGTTTGAAAAACCCTTTACAGAATGGGGGTGAGAGAGTGATGGCAGTCTTCTCTTTCTCAAGCAACTGAGAAGACTATGTGGATTCAGTGATGTTGCCAAAGCTCCCCCTGAGTCCTTGAAATCTTCAGGAAGAAGAGCTTTGCTGAGGGTGATAGGCCTTCAAAGATAGGTCTCCAGCAAAAGATGATTTCAGCAAGCTGAAATGTTGATTGTCTGGAGTCTTGAAATGATGTTGGCCTGGAACACTTTGAAAGCTGAAGAGATCTGAAGAATGTTTGAAAGCTTGATCTCTTCTTGATGAGTGTTCTTCTGAATTCTTGTTGACAGAATATTTTTCAGAGTCTCTGTATATTGAGAGGTGTCCTATTCTTGTCAATCTTCTTCTTTTGTTCTTGTCTATTCTCTGTCTTTATTCAAAAACATTCTCTCTTTTATTCTCTGAGTCTGAATAGAATATTACTCTATCAAAGATAGCCGTTGGTCTGCATTGATTACAGCCTTAATTGCATAATATGTTCTGAAGGAAAGTCCACTGAATTGTTCCTTGAAAAATCCCTTGAAACTTGCTCCAGAAGTAAATGAAAACGGCTGGCAGATCTTCTGAATTAAATGCAGAATAACTTCTATCTGATTTGAATTTGAATTCTGAAAGATAACTGAAATCGTCGAACTGAGCTCTGCTATCGTCGAGCTGAGCTCAGCGAATTGGAAAAATGCAAGCAGCAAAGAAATCGTCGATCTGAGCTCAAAGATCGTCGAACTGAGCTCAGAGATAAGGATCCAGTGCAGAGTCAAAATCGTCGACCTGAGCTCAGCGATCGTCGACCAGAGCTCGACGATATTGAGAAGTTGAGCTCAGCGATCGTCGACCAGAGCTCGACGATATTATGAGGGTTGAGCTCAGCGATCGTCGAATGGAGCTCGACGATCTGTCAATAGTTGAGCTAGACGATCGTCGACCGGAGTTCGACGAAACGTCGTGCTGAGCTCGACGATTTGGACTTAGTCTCCAGAAGAACTTGGGTCTTCAGGGCAGCTTCCAATCCTAGCCTTCTAACCCTTAGACTCAATTCTAATTGACCTATAATCTATACAGAAGGTCAAAACATAAATTCCTAGAGACATAGTGATCCTGACCCAAATTAGTAATAGGGTGTTCCAACAATCTCCCCCTATTTGGGTTAGGAAAACTATTTACAGACATAGGAAAAATAAACAACATCATACAGTCACAAAAACATAAAGACAACAGCAGCTAGACATCACAGAACCATCACAGAGATATATATAAACATGATATCCAGAAGGCAGTCAGAAAAACCAAGAGTTATCACCTTACAGAGTTATTCCTTTTCTTTGCCTTTTACCATTTTAATTTCTCTGTTAGGATCTAAAGCTTGTTGTTTGGATCTGGTATCATCAGCTGCACCCAAATAAATTTGCTTTGATGTCCTGGGAACCACTGCAGCTGGATGCAATTCCATGTACCTGTCTGCATCAAAAAATTTGCTGGAAGCATATCTTTCTAGTTCCTTCTGTCTTTGTTTTGACATAGTGGAGATGTTGGAAGTGTCTAGGCCTTTCTCTTTGGCTTTCTTGATTTGATCTAAAGCAGCCAGCTCTTTCATTCTAGCAGTCCAAGCCATAGGATTCTTCTCAGGGTCCTCAAATGGAACAGGTGGCTCATACCTGTTGGAAGTATTATCTTGAGGAGTCCTGGCAGTCACAGTATCTTTGAGCTTATAGGGGAAAGGACCAGAAGATGTATCAGAAGAGACATGTCCTCCCCTAGAGTAAGGGTGCTGCCTGGAATGCCCTTTGGAGTAAACCTGAGTCTCTCTTTGGTTTCCCTTATATCCTCCCCTTCTAGAGTAAGAGCCCCTAGACTGGCTTTCCCTTTGATAAGTTCTAGCATGAGGTTAGTAGGGAGCCTGGCTTCTAGCAGGGCCTGAACTTGCAGAGCTGCCATCTGCACCTGCATCAGGTGGAGGTGGTGGAGGAGGATGAGGGTGCTTGAACTGAGTGGAATCTTTCTCATACTTCCTCTTCTTTTTCATAGCCTTTAACTGGTTCTTAGAGAATTGCATCAAATGCTCAGAGATTGGGCAATTGTGCAGAATATAGTAGGGAACATCATTGTCATCTCTGACTTTGGCAGGAGGAACTCTCTTCAAGGCCTTACTTCTTGCTTTCCTTTTCTTTGCAATGGTGGCAGATGAATCATCAGAAGCAGTGTTATAATCCTCAAATTCAGAACTCTGTGCATCATATAAAGCATCAATCTTTTTCATCAGATCTTCTTTTAGCTGAACAGCAGCTGATGGGGCAGAAGCAGAAGGGGCAGCAGATATAACAATAGGTGCAACAGCATATGGAGCAACAGAAACAACTTCAGAAGTAGCACTAGTAACTTCAGGAGAGATAGCAGCAGCAGATAAAACAACAGGTACAGGAGCACTAGCAGAAACAGTGATTACTTCAGGAATGAGGGCAGCAGCAGCTTCAGAAACAACAACTTCAGCAGGCTCAAAATCAACAGCCTCTGTCATCAGAAAATCCTGGGGAATGGGCTCATCAGCAGCAGTTGGAACAATGTCTTCTTCAGCAGCAAGAATAATTTCAGAGGCAGATACAGCCTTGTCTTCAGCAGCAGCAGCAGCAGTAACATCATCAGAAGCAGCAGTTACTGAATGAATAAAAGCAGAAATTATACTGGGGTCACAGCATGAGAAGGGCACCAGAGCCTTGGACAGATCTTCTGAGGACTGGACAGCAGAGGGCTCTGGGAGGCAGCAGTAGTATACAGTATCAAATGTAGATAGCAAAGACCTTAGGTCTATTGCTAGGACTGGAGTAGCAGAGGCAACAGTTGTATGAGCAGCAGCAGTAGCAGAAGCAGACACAGAAACAGCATCAGTAGCAGCAGAAGCAGCAGCAACAGCAGCATGAAGGCTGGCTTCATAGGGCATCTCCCACTGCCTGGATGCAGAGACCTATGGATCAAGGCAACCTGCTGGGGGTGCTGCTTGAGGAGTAAGGAAGGAGGAAAGCCTGGCAGAGAGAGCTGCCACTGACTGTTGTAGAGGAGCTAAAGAGGCCTCCATGAGAAGAGAGAGCCTGGGTGCAAGGAGCTCATACAACTGGTCAGCCAAGGCTGGCAGATCTACATGCTCAAGGGCAGGAGCAGAGGTAGAGGGAATTGGGATGGCTAGGGATGCTGGAGGAGGAGGGCTGAAGGGTGGAATGAATGGCTCAGGAGAGGGGATGGTGGAGATGGAGGATAATGGGATGGAGATGGATGGAGTGAATGTGGGTTGGGCAATAATGTGGTGGAGAAGGTCTTGGAAAGATGTGGAAGAGGATGGCAAATCTGGAGGAGAGGAGGGGGAATCATCCATGTAGGATTCATCCAGAAGTGTGAAGGATGGAAGGGATGGGGATGAGGTGACATCTGGTGGGGGATAAGAGAATAGGGGATGGAAGTGGTCTGCTGGTGGAGATGAGATGATTGCTGGAGATGGAATAGAAGTTGGAGATGGGCTGGAAATTGTAATGGGGGATGAGGCTGGAGTGGTGGATGGAGCTGGAGGTAGGGTTGAGCTTGGAGGAGGAGGAGAAGCAGCACTATCAGCAGGCAGGTCTTCTGTAGGGGCAGAGACCTGGGGTGGAGTGACTCTTAGAGTCCTGGTGCCTGAAGGGGCAGATGCTGATGAAGAGGGCCTGCTGGGCTTGATGATTTGCCTGTCCCATTTCCCAAATAGGGCACAGGTGAGTCTCTTGGAGGCATTGATGTGCACTCCAGAGGAGACTAGCAGAGCAGGGCACTTAGCCTGGAGGAAGACTCCCAGAATTCTTCAAAAATTCACAAATGTTTTGTTTATCTTTTTCTTCAGCAGATCAAAAAAGACTTCTCCCCAGTTCAGGCTTTTCCTATCCACCAGAGCTCCCATGAGGCAGAGCTGATATCTGGAGATGGTGTTATGGGCAGAATGTTTGGCCAACAGAACCTTGCCTACAACATCTGCCAGAAACCTGTATTCCACTGACAGGTTCCTCTTAAACAGCTTGCTAGGGTTCCCCTCAGGATGACCCATCCTGGCAAGTATATCAGTAAACTCTTCTCCAGAAAGTTCAGCAGAGTCTTCACCATTCCTTAAACCAAAAACCTCTGTGAGGACTGTTGGGGTCAGAGGTACCTGGGTGCCACCAATAGAGCCAACAATGGTGTTGTTGTCAAGGTTGTGGGCAGTATATACCCATTCTTTGATTTCATCAGAGGCAAGTTTGATTCTGGTTGTCATGAGGGCAGATAGTTGCTGATCTTTGAATAAATTGAGGATGTCCTGAAAGACTTGATCAGTTGTGTTGAAGGAGTCTAGATCAATATCAAAACCTGCATCAAATTTCATGGCGGCGAGTACAGCAACTGAGACGGCCATTGTACCTGCAAAAATCAACAGACAAAACGACCAAGTGTAGAACTATTTGGAGGGAAGAAGATTGTGCAGAGAAATTGAAAGCGCAAGAGAGAACGACGGCGAAAAATGAGTTTTATATTAGGGTTCGACGCAGAAATGGAAAGATCGTTGAAGTCAGTTCGACGATCGAGGCTTCTAAAGGAATCTGAAGAGACTCCAAAATCGTCGATCTCCGTTCGACGATCTGGAAAGGCGTTGAGCTCCGTTCGACGATCGTTCAGTGAACAAAATCGTCGAGCGCCGTTCGACGATCGTTGACCAGAAGAGATAGTCTATACTATCAAAGGAGCGCTGAGCTCAGTTCGACGATTCAGGAAATCGTCGAACTCTGTTCGACGATTTTTGGGAAAATCGTCGAGCGCAGTTCAGAGATCAGAGAGATTTAGTTACTAAGGAAAATCAGAAATTTTGCCTAGTCTTGGTCAATTTTTAGCTTTCAAAATCTTGGATATTATTTAAGACTTCCTCCATCTAACATTCCTAACTGATTTAGGAAGAAAGTATGTTTCTTTTCATCCAAAGGTTTGGTGAAAATATCTCCCCTTTGTAAATCAGTTGGGATATATTGCAGTTCAATTTTGTTCTTTTCAACATTATCCCTTAAGAAATGATGCCTAATCTCTATATGTTTTGTCCTACTATGGAGGACTGGATTTTGAGCTATGGAGATAGCACTTGTATTGTCACAAAAGATTTTTGACTTTTCTAAGTTGTAACCATAGTCTAGGAGTTGGTTTTGAATCCACAGTATTTGTGAACAACAACTGCCTGCAGCCATATATTCAGCTTCAGCAGTTGAAGTTGACACATATGTTTGTTTCTTGCAAAACCAAGAGACAAGTCTATCACCAAGGAACTGACAAGTTCCACTGGTGCTTTTTCTGTCAATTCTGCATCCAGCATAATCAGCATCAGAGAATCCAGTTAACTCAAATGCTGAATCTTTTGGATACCAGAGACCTAGATTTGGACAACTTTTAACATACCTAAGAATCTTCTTTACTAATGTGAGATGTGACTCTCTAGGGCTAACTTGGAATCTAGCACATATACATGTAGCAAACATTATATCTGGTCTACTAGCTGTAAGATACAGTAAAGAGCCAATCATTGCCCTATATGTTGTCTGATCAACAGGTTTCCCATGTTCATCAGCATCCAATACAGCATTGGTAGGCATGGGTGTTTTCATACAAGATGCCTCAGACATGCCAAATTTCTTAACCAGCTCATTAGCATATTTGGTTTGAGAAATAAAGATGCCTTCAGCATGTTGTTTGACTTGCAATCCTAGGAAGAAGGATAGCTCACCCATGCTACTTATCTCAAATTTAGAATGCATTAGGTTAGAAAACCTTCTGCACAATTTTGAGTCAGTAGACCCAAAGATGATATCGTCTACATAAATTTGTACTAGTAGGGTATGGGACTTATGGGTTCTAATAAAAAGAGTTTGGTCTACTCTACCCCTTATAAAATCATTTTCCAAGAGAAAGCATGCTAGGGTCTCATACCATGCTCTAGGAGCTTGCTTGAGACCATATAATGCTTTATTTAATCTAAAAACAAAATCAGGATGAGTTGGAGAGATAAAACCTGGAGGTTGTCTGACATAGACTTCCTCTTTGATGTCTCCATTCAAGAAGGCACTCTTGACATCCATCTGATAAACCTTGAAGCCTTTGTGAGCTGCATAAGCTAGAAAAATTCTGATGGCTTCCAATCTTGCAACAGGTGCAAAGGTCTGGTCGTAGTCAATTCCTTCTTCTTGAGAATATCCTTGGGCAACTAGCCTTGCCTTGTTCCTTATTATTACTCCTTGATCATCCAGTTTGTTTCTGAATACCCA
This sequence comes from Platanthera guangdongensis, assembly GCA_039583875.1. Classification (NCBI taxonomy): domain Eukaryota; kingdom Viridiplantae; phylum Streptophyta; class Magnoliopsida; order Asparagales; family Orchidaceae; genus Platanthera; species Platanthera guangdongensis. The sequence continues at coordinate 55,739,746 of CM077164.1, read as the reverse complement.
TTTTGTTCCAACAATGGAATGATCCTTAGGCTTTGGCACTAGTTCCCATACTTTGTTCCTCTCAAATTGATGCAACTCCTCTTGCATGGCAATGATCCAGTGTGGATCTTGCTCTGCATCTTGAATGGACTGAGGTTCAATTTGAGAAAGGAAGCAGGTGTGCAACAGGTTTTGGTTGACCTGATTTCTGGTTTGCACACCAGCTGAGATTTCTCCAATTATTTGGGTAATTGGATGGTCTCTTGATGTTACTAAATCAACAGGGGGTGTTGATTGTTCACCAACCTGTGTTGTTGTTTCCTCTTGTGGTACAACAACTGGCTCTTCAGGTTGTGCTTCAATATGTTGAGCATTGCTTTCATCTTCACTGCTTTCATCTTCTTGAGCAACCTGTAGCTTGTTCATATCTTCAACTAGAGAGTGTTCCTGCACAGGTTCTATGGTAGAAGAAATCTTCTCCTTGAAAGACATGTTAGTTTCATCAAAAGAAACATGAACAGATTCCTCAATTTTCAATGATGATTTATTATATACCCTATAGACCTTGCTGATCATGGAGTATCCCAGAAATACTCCTTCATCAGCTTTGGCTTGAAATTTTGCTAGATGTTTCTTATCATTATTGTGAATATAGCAAATGCAACCAAAAATTTTGAAATAGTCAACTTTAGGTTTCTTCCCTTTGAGTAATTCATAGAGAGTCTTTCCCTTCAGTTTATGTATCAGACTTCTGTTCAGCATATAGTTGGAGGTGTTCACTGCCTCTGCCCAGAAGGATAGAGGTAGATGAGCATCTGACAACAATGTAGTGGCAGATTCAATAAGGGTTCTATTTTTCCTTTCAGCTACCCCATTTTGTTGAGGAGTTCTAGGAGCTGAGAAAGTATGCCTGATCCCTTCACTCTGGCAGAACTCTTGCATAAGAAGAGAATCAAACTCTGTCCCATGATCACTTCTGATCAGGGCAATGTGAGTATTGAACTCAATCTTTACACATTTGAGAAACTCTGTCAGACACTTAAAGTTATCAGACTTCTTCCTTAGAAAGAACACCCAAGTGAATCTAGAGAAGTCATCTACAATCACTAAAGTGTAGGATTTCCCTCCTAGGCTTTGTACTGTGATGGGTCCAAATAGATCCATGTGTAACAGATACAGTATCCAAGGTGAATCACTCTTATTAAGTGACTTAAAACTGTTTTTAGTTTGCTTGCCTAATTGACAAGCCTTGCAGAGTCCTTCCTTCTTGTAGGGGCCAGAAGGTAGTCCTCTAACAAGGTTGTCCTTGGATAGCCTAGCAATAGTTCTAAGGTTTAGGTGTCCTAATCTCTTATGTCATAAAACATTTGGTCTGCAAACTGAATTGAATAAACAGATATCTATAGAAGTTGAAAGAAAATCTACTAGGTAGATGTTACCTTTCCTTTTACCTGTCAACATAGTGGTGTTGTCCTCTGACTTGATTTTGCATAAGGTTTTGCTGAAGGTCACCTGGTAGCCTTCATCACATAGCTGACTGATGCTGATTAGGTTGTGCTTCAGTCCTTCCACATATGCTACCTTCTTGAAGGTTACTGAACCAATCTGGACTACACCATATCCTTTAGTTTGTCCAAAGTTGGAATCACCAAAGATAACTTTGGGTCCAAGCTTAGCTCTAAAGGAATTGAGGTTGTCCTTGTTCCCTGTCATGTGCTTTGAGCATCCACTATCCAAATACCAATGCTGGTTAGATGTTGGATAGGTCTTCACCTGCACATAAAACAATTCACTTGTTTTTGACCCAGTTTACCTTGGGCCTAGGTTGATAACCTTTAAATTCAGAAATGAAAGACATCCCTGGCTGACTCTTATATCCTTCAGGATGATATCTCCTTGGAGGTATAATCCATTCAGTATAAGGGTTGAAGGTTTGGGATGAAGAACCCTCGGGATTCAATTTTGACTTGCCATTGAAAAAATTTCCAGAGCTCTGACCTCTGTTCGACGATCGTGGAGCTGAGTTCGACGATCTTGGGTCAGATCGTCGAGCTCCGTTCGACGGTCGACTATGGCTGAGGTCAGGTATATGGGATCGTCGACCAGCGTTCGACGATCTTGGCTTAGATCGTCGATCAGCGTTCGACGATTTGTCCTGAGATCGTCGAGCTGCGTTCGGCGATCGTCGATCTTCATTCGGCGATCGTCGAGCTTCGTTCGACGATTTCTGCTGGGACTTGAATTTCTGAGGCAGATCAGAATTTTTTTTGGCAACCTCTACAACTCCCTTTCCCTTATCAGAAATGAACTTGATAGGGGTTGTTAGAACAATAGGTTGGCTAGATGAGGCACCCAAGCCCAGTGTACTGTTGAATCTTGAGTTCACTGTGCTTGTGATGTCCATCAGCTTGATGCTTCTCCCATTGAGAGATTCTTCAAGCTTCTTGGCCTCAGAGAGCTCACTCTTCAGTGAAGCTATCTGTTCCCTATAGTTCTCCAACTCCTGAGAGAGTTTGAGGTTTTCTGATTTTAAAGCATTTTGTTCAGATAATTGATTTCTGAGAGAGATGATCTCTTTCTCAGACTTGAGCAGGTCTAAACATAGTGCTTTAAATTCAAGTTTAAAATCTTCTGAAGTAAAATCAAAAGAGCTGATTACCTGATCTTCTTCAGGTTGAGTCTCTGAGTCTGACTCTGACTCCTCTTCCTCTGAGTTGTGTTGTGAGGCATTGATTGCCATCATGCAGAACTCCTTTTCCTCTGCATCATCCTCATCATCACTTGAGCTGGAAGAGGCTTCTGACTCCTCTTCAGTCTCACTCCAGGATTCAGCAACAAATCCTTTCCTTGTGTGCTTATTTCTGCTGGAGGAAGGTTTGCTATTTCCATTCCTTTTGGAGTCCTTCTCCTTTCTTCTTTCTTTTCTGTCCCTTCTGTCCTTGTTCTTATTCTCTGGACAGTCAGGAACTATGTGCCCTGGTTTCCTGCAACCAAAGCAAATGATGTCTTTGTTATTGCCAATGGACTTGTCATACCTTGGCTTGTCTTGCTCCTTGTATGATCTTCTTCTGAAGTCCTTTCTGGCCATCTTATAGAATCTTTTGGCCAACAAGTTGAGAAGTTCATCATTGGCTGCTCCTTTTTCTTCAGGCAAATCCTCAGTTGCCTTGAATGCTATAGTCTTCTCCTTTCTTGTGCCTGGTGAAGCAGCCTTCTGTTCTTCTTCTCTGTTCTTGATGAGTAGCTCATAAGATTTGAGCTTACCCAACAAGGCTTCAGTGGTGATCTCATTCAGGCTTCTGGCATCTTTAATTGGCCAGATTCTTGAATCCCAAGTGCTGGGGAAGCACATTAGGATCTTGTCTTTAAGTTCTGTTAGTGAGATCTCTTTGTCTAATGTCCTCAGTTCACTGACAATTAGACTCAGTCTGTTGTACATGTCTCCCACTGTCTCAGTTTCTCCCTTCTTGAAGTTCTCATATTGGGAGATGAGATGGGATCTTCTGTCCTTTCTCTCATCAGCTGATCCTGAAACTATTTCTTAGAGCTTGTCCCAGATCTCCTTGGCTGAGTTACATTCAGCTACCTTCTGAAAAATGTCATCTGACATTGTCTGAGCTAGAATGTTCATTGCCTTGGCATCAGCTACTTTCCACTTTTTGATGTCAGTATCTGTTCCTGATGGAGGTGGAACAGCATTTGTGCTTGTGCTCTCTGGAGGTCTTGGACACACTGTCAAAACAGAATTAAAAATATCTTCGTCAATAGAATTCATGTAGAGTCTAATCCTTGCTTTCCAAAGTGCAAACTTTGATAGATTGCACACTGGAGGTCTGGTGCTAGCATAATCTTTGTTTTGGGCCATGATTTGTGCAAGCTAAATATAATAATAAAATATAAAAAGAAGGATCTAGTTTGGGATCTTGGGGTTCAGGTGTTAGCCTGTACAACCAAACAGATATGGTATGATTAACCAACCTGGCTCTGATACCAATTGAAAGGGGAAACTAGATCTGATATACTCTAGAGGGGGGGTGAATAGAGTATATGATGCTTTTTAAAACACAAAGAAAACTTTTGCAAAGCTTTACAACAATTGTTGTAATGAGTGTAAGCAGGGAAGCAGAAATAAAACTAAGCTATGCAGAAATTAAGCACAAGAAAATCTAGGCCAGAAACAAAAAGAAAACATGCAAAACCAGATGACACAAGGAAATATAGTGGTTCCCCAACTTGGGTACATCCACTCTTCTACCACCCTAGGTAGGAATCCACTGCAGGATGAGTTGATCAGGTGTCCTGGGCACCAATGAGCTTTTGATAAGGTGCTCAAAAACCAAAACAGATTTTTTGATCAGGTGTCTTGCCACCAATGAGCTTTTGACAAGGTGCTCAAAAACCAGATTCAAACTTTTGAAGGGAGTTTGAAAAACCCTTTACAGAATGGGGGTGAGAGAGTGATGGCAGTCTTCTCTTTCTCAAGCAACTGAGAATACTATGTGGATTCAGTGATGTTGCCAAAGCTCCCCCTGAGTCCTTGAAATCTTCAGGAAGAAGAGCTTTGCTAAGGGTGATAGGCCTTCAAAGATAGGTCTCCAGCAAAAGATGATTCCAGCAAGCTGAAATGTTGATTGTCTGGAGTCTTGAAATGATGTTGGCCTGGAACACTTTGAAAGCTGAAGAGATCTGAAGAATGTTTGAAAGCTTGATCTCTTCTTGATGAGTGTTCTTCTGAATTCTTGTTGACAGAATATTTTTCAGAGTCTCTGTATATTGAGAGGTGTCCTATTCTTGTCAATCTTCTACTTTTGTTCTTGTCTATTCTCTGTCTTTATTCAAAAACATTCTCTCTTTTATTCTCTGAGTCTGAATAGAATATTACTCTATCAAAGATAGCCGTTGGTCTGAATTGATTACAGCCTTAATTGCATAATATGTTCTGAAGGAAAGTCCACTGAATTGTTCCTTGAAAAATCCCTTGAAACTTGCTCCAGAAGTAAATGAAAACGGCTGGCAGATCTTCTGAATTAAATGCAGAATAACTTCTATCTGATTTGAATTTGAATTCTGAAAGATAACTGAAATCGTCGAACTGAGCTCTGCTATCGTCGAGCTGAGCTCAGCGAATTGGAAAAATGCAAGCAGCAAAGAAATCGTCGATCTGAGCTCAAAGATCGTCGAACTGAGCTCAGAGATAAGGATCCAGTACAGAGTCAAAATAGTCGACCTGAGCTCAGCGATCGTCGACCAGAGCTCGACGATAATGAGAAGTTGAGCTCAGCGATCGTCGACCAGAGCTCGACGATATTATGAGGGTTGAGCTCAGCGATCGTCGAATGGAGCTCGACGATCTGTCAATAGTTGAGCTAGACGATCGTCGACCGGAGTTCGACGAAACGTCGTGCTGAGCTCGACGATTTGGACTTAGTCTCCAGAAGAACTTGGGTCTTCAGGGCAGCTTCCAATCCTAGCCTTCTAACCCTTAGACTCAATTCTAATTGACCTATAATCTATACAGAAGGTCAAAACATAAATTCCTAGAGACATAGTGATCCTGACCCAAATTAGTAATAGGGTGTTCCAACAGGGTTAAAGAGACCTAAGGTTACGTGGCACTTGCCATTGGCATAGATGAGAGTCTTCGGCGGTCAATGGCTTAAATTGACGTGACCCATGCCAGGAAGACAAATTGCTCATATGTTTGGCCGTCAGAGTGGCGGTGGTGGGTCTGGAATGTGCATGGCTTTAACTGACGTGACATCGACCGGTTCACCAAGAATGTGCCCTGAGTGCACGGGGTGTGTGGCCGTGTGAGCCTACGCCTGTGATGTAATGAATACTATTATATTGCTCGCTTGTGCTAATAAAACTGCAGGGAAGGAGCATTGCCGCCCCGAGTTGGGGGCGGGATCGTTATAATTTGGTCAGCATTGCTGACTGTTTCCTTTTTGTTTGCCACCGTGCGGTGGTTATGTTGCTTGCAGGTGCTGCTGCACCATGCGGTCAATAGCGGGCTAAAGCCCAAATGCGAAGCCGGCCCTTGAAGGCCTATTTGGAAGTGTTTACTGCTTTATTCATGTGTGACCGGCCTACGTGCCGTGGTTTGTAAAACATGTAATATGAAGTGAAACATTTTGTAAGGCCTTAATGCTTATTTTGGATATTTTGTATAACATTCCTAATTTGTATTAGTGGACATTCATGCTCTAATGCTGGGTTATTTCTTGCAACTTTTATAAACTGCTTCCGCTAGAATGCTCTGTGTAGGACGTTGAGATTGGTTGGATGGTTTCCATAAGTAACCACCCGGTCTGTCTGTGGCATACGGCGTCGGGCCCCGACCGGACCTACTGCTATATGTTATGTGACGGATAGGGGGTGTTACAATTGTCAAAAGAATAGGTAAGCAAGTGAGTTAAGCCAAACAAGGGAGGGTGTACCAAACCCAACAAAAGGAGGAAGAATGCAAAAGAAAACAGCAACAATTAGCCAAATAGAATATATAGAGGAAGGTTAGCCATTATAATAACCTCTAAATTTAAAAAGAATGCACCAAGTACGAAGGTGAACAAGTCTGGGCACAACCAGCAAATTTTTGCAAAACTGTGGCATTAACCACAAAAAAACAACTGATCACAATACATCTCGGAAGAGGGTGGATCATCAATACGTGGTATGACTGCGTTGCAGGCCGGAGAGGGCGACGACCTCAAGCACCCTAAGCCCAACTCCGAATCCTCAACCATCTCACAGTCGGTATTGTGGTCCACAAACATGGCCAAACCGGGCCAACCAGAACCCAACAGTCCAAGAAAGGAGAAACTAAGCATACCCCCACTGTGATGATCCACAAAAAGAAGGGGCCTCCCGGTTTTGTGGTATGCTAACCACAACCAACACTCCTACCCCCAACATCATCATCTCAAAATTGGCACAACACCTAAGTATTACAACACTAAATCAAATACCATGACTTACAATCGACGTATACTAAGCGCAACGCATCCTACGCTCAATGGCGTCGAAAACTTTTCCCTAAGCGTAAGCCCTAAAAAAAATTTAAAACAACTTATACTGTAAAGAAACCAGGAACATTAATATAAGGTGAAAGTCTTACCATAATAACTTAAGGAAAAGGAGAGGAAAAGAGCCACTTGCCTTGGCTTTATCAAAGAAAGCCTCCAAATCACACCTCGTCGCAGATCGGGACTAAGGGAGACGAGAGAAGCTGAAATCTGGACAAGAGTGGATGAAATAGAAGTTAGGGCCAAAAAACCCTAATGTTAAATCTCAAGAAATGGGAAAAAATTACCATGGTGACGTAGATCTCGCCGAGAGCTTTTCAAATATATGCTCGAATGAAGATTTCGAGCACCAGAACTCCGTCGGCGACGATCGGAAGGTTCACGAAATCTCACGCTCCGCCATCGCCGTCCTCATGTTTCTTCAATTCTGGTTCAGTTCAGTGAAGAAGAAGAAGAAGAAGTCCTATAGGAAGAGTGGGGCTCGTTCTAATTCTAAGTATACGTATATATATAGGTATTTATGAAAAGTTTTGTCTAAAAACATACTATTTACGAGCGGGTGCGCGGAAAACACAATTAGGAGTTCAAAACGGCTTCAAATCGAAAAGTGATCAATACGAACGTTGTATATATCGTCGAGACAAACAAATTTCATGTTAACCATTTTTTGCTACGATGCCGTTTTGACCCTCACAATGGCGCCCGAACATAGACAGAAACGGCCTACTCGAGTGGCAGCATGAACCACTCGAGTTCCAACTTATCTACTCGAGTAGCAGCATACCTACTCGAGTAACAGCATACCTACTCGAGTATTAGCATAATATACTCGAGTTGAGGCTCATTACTCGAGTTAAAACATGCATTACTCGAGTAGTAGCAGCATATACTCGAGTAGCAGCTCACCACTCGAGTTCCAGCAGACAAAAGGAAATTAAGGGTACAAAACAACTTCAAATAGAAATGTGGTCAACATGAAAGTTGTAGATCGCGTCGATACGAACAAATTTCATGTTAACCATGTTTTGATACGATGTCGTTTTGACCCTCAAAACAGCGTCTGAACGCAGACAGAAACAGCCTACTTGAGTGGCAGCATGAACCACTCGAGTTCCAACATATCTACTCGAGTAGCAGTATACCTACTCGAGTAACAGCACATATACTCACGTAACAGCATACCTACTAGAGTAGTAGCATAATATACTCGAGTAGAGGCACATTACTCGAGTTAAAACATGTATTACTCGAGTAGTAGCAGCATATACTCGAGTAGCAGCTCACCACTCGAGTGCCAGCAGAAAAAATGAAATTAGGGGTTCAAAACGACTTAAAATCGAAATGTGGTCAACATGAAAGTTGTAGATCTCATCGAGACAAACAAATTTTATGTTAACTAGTTTTTAATACAACATCGGTTTGACCCTCAAAACGGTGTCCGAGAAAAATCTGAAACGGGCTATTCGAGTAGAGCCATAGCTACTGGAGAAGACTCAGAACGGAAGCCCAAACGCGCGCCGAATTAAACGAAACTTGCACCGAAGGTGAACACTAATGCTACAACTTTAATGGCAAAATCAAAACTACAAAACTTAACTTATCAACTCGAAAACTTTCAGTTTTGATGAAAATCCCAAAAATCTGGTCAATCAGACCAAACGGACGCGAAAACGCACTAACAGTGCAGCGCCAATGTAAGACCCCTTTTTTTGCAACAACCAGCGAGGTTTTTGCCCATAATCGCCATTTTGCGGTGGCCCCGACTCTTGGGAAGGCCACCACTACAAAACGCCGATTCTGTCGGCCTTTTTGATCAACAAGAGAGAATGTTTAATGATTGAAAAAGTAAAAACAATCAAGTCCACAACATCGAAAGAGGAAATCACATGACAAATATAGAGTCCACACCATGATGAAAGTCTAAGTACCCACTCCAGAAAGTAAATACAGGCTTAAGCCCGGTACATGATAACCTCACTACAATCCACTCATAAAAGTACAACTAATAATACTCGGCTCCACTCACGGATCCGGATGCCTGTCCACCCAAGCTACACTGGCCCATCTCCATCTGCACCGTACCCTGCTGGTGCTGCGTCTCCTGCTGCTGTTCCCTATCTCCTATCCGGAGCTCCTAAAATATGGTGGTAAAACGACCGTCAGTCAAACTAGGCTCAGTCAACAATCCCCCACCCCTCTACCCGTGGCTCCTAGGCACCGGGCGGAAAGGAGCGAAAAGGAGGACCAAAAGCAGGGCGTAATCAAGAAAGTGACATCTACCCTAAGGAATAAGATAATAAGGTAAGGCATGGGTATTACAATACTTAAATATGAGTAAACAAGTGTGTAACAAAAGTAAACAGTAAGTAGTAGTAAGTAAGTAAAATCAGTAAGAAGAGTAAGTAAGAGCAACAAGAAATATAATCGTTGATTTATAGGAATTACCCCTATAGACCAAGGGGTCTTTTTGCATGGCCTATCGTATAAACTGTCTCATACCAATTTATATGTTAGGTTTCAGGGGTTAAATGCAATGACTATGCTATGACATGCAAGTATGCTAGGGTATGAACATGCAGGTGCAACACACACACGACTCTATGCGCACAGACCTTTAGTTCCCCAGTTTGGAGTTAGCTAAACTCTCAGGAGCCTCTCGTCGTGGCCAACGGAGACAGTGGGTTGGGACTCTCCACTCCTAGACTGGTAATCACACTACCCAGCCTAGCCCCTCTCGTACGTTTCCGTACTATTCCAAGCAAACCAGCTAGTCTCCCCGAGTCAACGTACCGACGACGGTGTGATCGTTCATCCAATACCGAGGACTCACCACTATTATGCACAGGCAAGCTTATATATTATACCTCTCCTAAATCCCCGAGCCTCCAGCTCACCAAAACATCAAGTCTAAAACTAGCCCTTGAGCATACAGCTCCCCGGACTACCAAAATAGTTCCAAGTCCCTTAAACTCTACCAATAAGCCCATCGACCATGGGTCTATGCTATCCATTCATTACCAATTTGTCTCACCACGTGTTCAAGTGTGAGTGCATGGTGGAGGTATTATTGAGGTTGCTCTTGTCCATATTATCCCTAAAGTTTACGTTAGCCCAGGACTGCCCAAGGTATTCCCCATGAAGGGCTCTCGAAGGCACTAGGAACTACGATGGGATTACGCCCAAAGTTCCCTTTCGCAAGGCACTTAATATTATTGATTCCTACACTTGACAAAACCTCTCTTTTGTTTCAGTGTGGCTCCCCTAAGTGTGTTTGAGCTCTCCGAGTTAACTTATTTCTGACCTATCCACTATATGCAAACCATGCTAAGCTACATGGTGCTCCCATTAGGGGATACCCTAATTACTCTCCCAATAGATCCCTAACAATTACTGGGAGTCTACCATGACCTATTAAGACTAAATACAGAGTCTCATAATTTTCCTAACTATGTGGGCATTTAATTTAATTGACCCTGGACTCCAAATGTCCTACTTTAACATGAAGTGCTCTCTAAGTTCATAAACAAATCACCACAAAATTATGATAAATACTAAGTGACATTTATACAGTAAATCCAAGGTTTGAGAATTTTCAGAGGTGATTAGACCTACCTTTCGTAATTTAGAACTTAATGTCAATAATACCATCTAATAATAAAAAGGCTAGCTATATTGTTCTAAAAATTATAATAAAACTCCAGTAGGACTATCATGGCCTAAAAACACCATAGAAGTGGTCTCATAATTTTTACAATGAATAGTAGCCCCTAACTTAATTTATAACCATTAATTCCATAATCATTGGTTAAAGAAGCAAGTATTGTAAACACTCATCTAATAATTATAAGAAAATTCCAGAAGTCTGATAATAATCTAAAATCCAGAGTAACCAAGTTTTACAATTTTTCTCACACATGAAGGGTTCTAAATCTAATTAAATGTAAACTTCCAAATTTACAGACTTGTGAAGTAAGTATTGGTTTTATTAATCTAAAAATCATGGAAAAATTACAGGGCAATAATAATGGTCAGAAACACTCTCTGACCTAATTTCATAATTTTCTTAACAATATTGGGGCTTTGATCCTATTTTTTATCAGAAACCACGAATCATAATTTTATGAAGCAAGTACTTGAAACAGTCATCTAAAAATTTAAACAATAATACAGAGGGATCCATCATGATATAAAATGTCCTATTCCAAGGTTTCCCAATTCTGCAATAAACAGAAACTTCACAATCGACATAGTAATCTTTAAGGGCACATCTTGGGTTGGAAAGAAAGTACTGATTTTAATAGCCCAAAAATTCCACCAAAATTAATTTAGGAATATTGCTACCAGAGAACTACCCTGCCCAAATTTCAAGTGATTTTAAAGTGATTTGATAGCCTAATACTCCAAATTAGGTTTGGTGCCCTAAACTAGGGTTATGGTTTTGAGGGGGGTTTATGGCTTCCAAATTCCCTAAAATTTAACCAGAGGATTATACTAACCCTATGGTCCTCTCCACCAATTTTCAAGTCATTCCAAGGTCATTTGACCCCATGACCTTCAAACCCTAAAAATCCCCATTAAGGGACCTACCCTAGGGTTCTATGGCTACCCTGCTCTTAACCACCCAAAATTCCATTGGAGGGTGTGTCATATCATAGAGAGTTAGTGGCCAACATATCAGCCTCTGTTGAGGTGATTTGACCACCCAAAACCCAAAGGGGGTGTTTTGACCTAATTAACCCTATAAGGGTCAACCTAGGGTTGGATAAAACCTAATCAAAACATATCCAAAGGAGATGAAATTTTTACCAGAACCCTAACATGCTCTCTAAGACCACCCACCCAAATTTTGGGGGGATTTTGAGGTGTTTATGACACCTAATTAATTTATAATTGGTTTATTAACTTTTCTAAAAACTATATAAAAATGTTTTCCAAAAATTCGGATTTTTGGTTAGGTCCTAGATATAGTTACGAGTAGCCCATACCCCAAATTTCAAGTCTTTTGGAGGTATGGTTTGGAGTGGGCATCCATTCTAATGTCTGGTCATGCCTATGAATAGGTTGCACCAAAACGAGTGTTGTGATCACCCCAAGTTTCCAAATTGGCTCAAATAAATTAGACTTCAAGAACTACAATTTTCATGTTGGCCACTTTTACAGTGGAGGCGTCTAGTTATTTTTAATAATTAAAATCATCTACAGCTAATAATTCCCAAAAAATTGAATAACATTAATATCATTTAAAATATCTGATCAAAATGGATGGCATCCGCTCATCCTCAACCTCCAGCCAAGGGCCGTGATTGGCCCGACCTGGAGCCTCTTCCAGTCCACTTTTCGGCCACCCCGACCACCTCCCTGGTCGGCCACCACCATCAGCAGCTCCATTGAGGTGGTGGCTAGCGTTTGGCGGCGACCAAGCCGCCGGAGGCGGCGATTTCCGACGAACTCACACCACCATTTTCCATGAAAAATCCGAAAATCCAAGCTCCCAATCAGGCACAATTAAGCCTGATTTCTCTACCTAATCCAATCTAGATCTAGCATAGACAGAGAGGAAGAGGATTGGACCTCATTTGGAGTGTTTCCTTGCTCCAGTCGCCAGCCACCATCACTCCTCCTTAAAGCTTCTGGTGCCATGACTTTTCCTCCTCCGAGAGCTCTAGGTGTTCGGCAAAATGGGAAAATCTACTCCTCAAAGGTCTCTAAAGATGATGGAGGGGTCGGTTATGGGTTTGGGGGCTTTAATTCTCTTGACCATGGTTGACCTCTTCACCTCCCCTCCCATGGCCGACCCTATGCATCCCCCCTTCACTAAATGTCTCTGGAAACTGCTGGAATCCCCTTTAATTCATCATGGAAGATGAATGGGAGCATAATGGAGGGATACTGAGGGGTGCATCACCTTAATGGCCATGAATGGCCACTTTCTCTCTCCTCCACATTGGGGGAACAACGGAGCTTTCTCTCTCCTACTCACGGCGATTCTGCCCGGAACCGCCGTGTCACGCCTGGTGACACGGCTGTGACAAGGGCATGTATCATCCGACACGGGCATGTAAGGTGGGCGTGTTCCCTTCTGTTCGACGAAATGAGCTCGATGATCGGCGAGCTGAGGACACGCCTGGCGACACGATCTTGTATCATCCGACACGGGCGTGTCGGGTGGGCGTGATCCCCTCTGGTCGACGAAATGAGCTCGACGATCGTCGAATTGAGGACACGCCTGGCGACACGGGCGTGTATCATCCGACACGGGCATGTCGGGTGGGCGTGATCCCCTTTGGTTAAAGAAATGAGCTCGACGATCGTCGAACTGAGGACACGACTGGCAACACGGGCGTGTATCATCTGATACGGGCGTGTCGGGTGGGCGTGATCCCCTTTGGTAGACGAAATAAGCTCGACGATCGTCGGGCTGAGGACACACCTGGCGACACGAGCGTGTCTGGGCTGACACAGGCGTGTCAGACCCGGAAGAGCTGTTTTTCAGGGAATTTGTGCGGCTGTTTATTTCTTCCTATGGGATTTGATTGTTCAGATCTCCCCTTGCCGATATAAGGCTGAGCTATAGGTAAACCAAGGTGATTTTCACCTTGGTCTTGTCCACTTGGTCCCTTGGGCTTCCTAGGATTTTGTCATGACCAAAACCACTCTTGGGGGTCTAGCCGGAAAATGGATGTTACAAATCCCAACACATAATAAAAAAATTTTGTCCCGGAAATTAAGGTTAGCCCTGTAGTGTTCTACCAGAGTATTAATTGTAACATCCCAATATTTAACTAAAAAAACATTTACCTGAGGCGAAGAGCTCCGGGTACCTCTGCTGCATCAAGTCCTGTGGCTCCCAGGTGTGCTCCTCCTGTCTGTAATTTCTCCAAAGGACCTTGACCAGCGGGACCTTCTTGCGGCGCAAGACCCGCATATCCGCGTCGTCAATCCGGACCGGCTCCATGTGCACTGACCGATCAGTTGCTACCGGCCCATCCATGGTGTCTATCTGCTGCTCTGGATGTAATAGGGCCCTCCTGAGGGAGGAGACATGGAAAACATCTTGCAAGCCTTCCAGCTCTGGCGGTAGCTCTAGCCTGTATGCTAAGGGGCCGATCCGCTCCAAGATCCTGTAGGGCCCCATATATCTTGGGCTGAGATTCTTCCTCCGTCCGCGAACTCGAGAGACTCCGTGCATCGGCCGTATCTTCAAAAACACTCTGTCTCCTACCTGAAACTCCGCCTGTCGATGCCGCGCATCGTAATATTTGGTCTGCCTGCTCTGCGCCTCCAACATCCGGTCCTATATCAGTCTTACCTGGGCCTCGGTGTCCTCCATAAATTCCGAGCCCAGGACCTTTGGGTCTTCATCCTGTATCCATGATAACGGAGTCTTGCACCTCCGCCCATACAAAGCCTCGTAGGGAGCCATGCCTATACTGGACTGATGGCTGTTGTTATAAGAGAACTCTACTAGTGGCAACATCTTCTCCCATGGCTCTCCTCGGTCCAGCATGCACAGTCGTAGCAGATCTTCCGATGTCCGGTCGATGCGCTCTGTTTGCCCGTCCGTCTGAGGGTGGAAGGTTGTGCTGAAAGTTAGGTGGGTGCCCAAATATACCTGAACTGACCGCCACTCCCTGGACGTAAACCGCACATCACGATCTAACACTATTGACCTGGGCATGCCATGGTAGCGAATGAACTGCTCCACAAACTTCCACACCAGCACTCCGACTGAGTCGTCCTTCCTGATCGGTATGAATTAAGCCACCTTTGTCAGCCGATCGACGATCACCCAGATCGAGTCATTCCCCGTCCGAGACCGGGGAAGCCCATGTATGAAATCCATGGCCATGTCATCGAATTTCCACTCTGGCACCGGGAGTGGCTGCAACAGTCCTACGGGGTTCCTGCACTCCGCCTTCACTAGCTGACATGTCTCATAATGAGTCATGAAGTAGGTGATGTCCTTCTTCATGCCCGGCCAATACATCATCTTCTTCAAATCCGCCGCCATCTTCGTGATTCCCGGGTGCACTGAGTACCGGCTGGAGTGTGCCTCCGTCATAATCTCCTCCCGGATATGGCCTCCCTCCAGTATATAAACCCGTCCTCTGAAACACACCAGGCCATCCCTCAGTGTGTAGTCTCCTGCAGCGCCTGCCTCTAAGGCCTGAAATATGGTCTCTAGTTTGGCATCCTGCCTCTGTCCTTTTCTGACTCGGTCTCTAATGTCATTGGTGACGCCCATCGCTGTCAAGTACTCCTCATAGAGCTCTGGGTCGTCAGATGACACCAGAGTAATATGCATGCCCTCCAGACTCTGCAGCAGCTCCATAGACATCAATTGAGACTCTGCTCCAGCTGTGGAGGCTCTCCTGCTCAGTGCATCCGCTACCACGTTCGCCTTCCCCGGGTGGTAGTGCATCTCATACTGATAGTCCGATAAAAACTCCACCCACCTCCTCTGCCTGATATTCAGTTCCATCTACGTGTCCACGTACTTAAGGTTCTTATGATCTGAGTATATATCACAGTGGACTCCGTAGAGGTAGTGTCGCCATATCTTCAGTACAAACACAACTGATCCCATCTCCAGGTCATGTACAGGATAGTTCTTCTCATGAGTCTTCAGTAGGCGGGAGGCGTACGCCATGACATTCCCATTCTGCATCAGCACCGCACCCATCCCCTAGTATGATGCGTCGGTGTATACCTGGAATCCTTCCTTCCAAGATGGAAGGGCCAGGATAGGAGCTGAGATAAGTCGGTTCTTCAACTCTTGGAAGGCTGCCTCACACTGTGGCATCCATACAAAGGGCACGTACTTCTTCGTCAACAAAGTGAGTGGAATGGCGATCCGAGAAAACCCCTCCACAAATTTTCGGTAATAACCGGCAAGTCCTAGGAAACTCCGCATGTTTGTGGCCGTCTTCAGTGGTGGCCAATCCCTGACTGCATGTACCTTTGCAGGGTCCACTGCTAACCCGGCTCCGCTGATAATGTGGCCCAAGAAAGTCACCTCCTTTAACCAGAACTGACACTTGCTGAACTTCGCATAGAGGCGATGCTCCCGCAATCTCTACAAAGTCAGTGTTAGGTGTCGTGCATGATCCTCCTCCATCCTAGAGTAGATAAGGATGTCATTTATTAATACTATGACAAACACATCTAAATAAGTCTCGAAGACCCGGTTCATGAGGCTCATAAACGCTGATGGAGCATTAGTGAGCCCGAAGGACATCACGGTGAGCTCATACATGCCATATCTGCTACTGAAGGCCGTCTTCGGGATATCTTCCTCCTGGATCAGCAGCTGGTAGTAGCCTGACCTCAAGTCAAGGTTCGATAAAAAATGGGCTCCCTCCAGCTGATTGAACAACTCATCTATCCTTGGGAGCGGGTAGGTATTCCGGACGGTCAGCCTGTTCAGTGCTCGGTAGTCAATGCAAAGAAGAAGTGTCTCATCCTTCTTCTTCACGAATAGGACTGGAGCTCCCCATGGTGAGGAACTAAGTCTGATGAATCCTGCTTCCACCAGCTCCTGCAACTGTGTCCGAAATTCTGCCAGCTCCCTTGGGGCCATCCGATAAGGGGCCTTGGATGCCGGCTTAGCCCCTGGAACAAACTGAATCTGAAAGTCCTTCTCCCTATGCGGAGGTAGTCCTGGCAGCTTCTCTGGAAATACATCAGCGTAGTCACAGACCACCAGAATGCTAACAATCAGGTCCTTCTCCTCAGTCATCTTGAACAGCACCTGATATACCTTGTCTCCCTGTAGGTGGGCCTTGACGTCCTGAATAGATGAAAGGAGGCGGCGGGAAACCGGAGTAGTACCTTCGAATGTCGCATAAGTATCATCGTATCTCATCATGACCCTCCTCGTCGGGCAGTCAATCTGGGCATGGTTCCAGACCAGCCATGTTATGCCCAAGATAAGGTCGAAGTCCGGCATTCTCAGGATCGTCGTCGGGGCCTCGAGTGTCAACCCGTCTATGGTAACCTTCAGGAGGCACTTCTCTGTGGACTGGATCTCCATCCCATTGGGGAGACACACCATTCTGGTATCTCCCGTATAATATCGAATCTGGCCGAGATCATTGATGAAATCCTCCGACACAAAGTTGTGTGATGCCCCCATGTCGAACAGGGTATGGGCAGGTTTGCCGCACACCATCACGATTCCTAAATTAGTTAAAGGAAAAACAGCTTAGGTATAACGTTTTCTAACCTAGGTTGTGTAGTTGTTCTACCAATACTTAAAATTACTCTCATACCTGCAATAACACTGTTCGGGTTCCGAGGCTGCGCTAAGTCCAGAGCGTAGATCTGCTCCCCATCCTGCCTGTGTTCACCGCCCTGAAATCTGCATCCGCGACCACGTCCACGACCTCTCATCTGGTGAGCCGGTGGGCCACCCCGTGCAGCAGGAGTGTCCCCATTTCTCGTAGTGCAATTAATCTGAATGTGCCCTGGCTGATGGCAGTGATAGCACAATTGTGGTGTATGTGGTCTCTGCCCTATCCTGGGCACCTCTCTCATCTGTAGCAGCTGCGGAGCCAGCACTGCCTACTTCCTTGGCTCCTGCCTTTCCTCTTGACGGGGTTGATCCCCGTTCCTTCTCTCTCACATGACCCGGCCTCTCTGCCGGTCCCTTCTCCCTCCTAGCAATGCATCATCCCCATGTCTCTTCCTTCCCCGGACTACAAGCTGGTTCGGCTCCAGCTTCTTGGCCATCTCCAAGATCCTGGCCATGGTACCATTAGACACGAACAAGAGGGCCTGCCTCAGCTCATCACGGAGGCCCTTGTAGAACCTCTTGGCGTAACCCACGTCATCCAGCTTATAAGAATCCGCAAACCGGGCCAAATGAGTAAACTCCCAGTGATATTCCAGAACTTTCCTGTTCCCTTACTTCAACTGCAAGAATCTATCCTCCAATTCGTCCCTTGCGGATTGCGGCACAAAGTGCTCCAGTAGTGCCACCCTAAACTCCTCCCAAGTAATGTCCACGATCTCCACTCCAGCATAAGTGGTGTCCATCACCGACTTCCACAACCTCTTCGCATGCGACTCCAGATAAGAAACCACCAACGATACTGTCAGGTCCACCGGGCACTGTATTCCCACCAACATCTCGTACATAATGTCTAGCCACTCCTCTGTGCGCACTGTCATCTCTGTCCCCAAGTATGATGGTGGGGAAAGGCCCCGGAATGCACTCAACCAGTTCGCTCCGGGGTTCGGCTGAGGAGCCGGAGCCTGCTATGCCCTAAAGGCCTCCAAGATGGCCGTTAAAGTTTGTCCCAGCTCCATCTGCTGCAACGGGGTCGGAGTCGGCGGGGGTGGAATCACATTCAGGACCGGAGGTGTCCCCTGTGGCAGGGTAGGATTCGTCGCACCCTATAAAAAGGCGGTCTTAAGTTTAGTAAATTAACCTAAAACTCTTTGTTATTAGAAGCATTGCACATGATTCCTCCCATCGGCACACCATTGCTTCCGCTGCTATTTTGTCCTCAAACTAAGCCCGTGCGGGGTGTCCCATGTTTTGTGGACTACATTCTCTCGGATCGAGGTTTCCTCTGATACCACTTGTAAGACCCATTTTTTTGCAACAACCACCGGGGTCTTATGGCCAGAATCGCCGTTTTGCGGTGGCCCCGACTCTCGGGAAGGCCGCCACTACAAAACGTCGATTCTGCCGGCCTTTTTGATCAACAAGAGAGAATGTTTAATGATTGAAAAAGTAAAAACAATCAAGTCCACAACATCGAAAGAGGAAATCACATGACAAATATAGAGTCCACACCATGATGAAAGTCTAAGTACCAACGCCAGAAAGTAAATACGGGCTTAAGCCCGGTACATGATAACCCCACTACAATCCACTCATAAAAGTAAAACAAATAATACTCGGCTCCACTCACAGATCTGGATGCCTGTCCACCCGAGCTACACTGGCCCATCGCCATCTGCATCGTACCCTGCTGGTGCTGCGTCTCCTGCGGCTGTTCCCTGTCTCCCATCCGGAGCACCTAAATTATGGTGGTCAAACGACTGTCAGTCAAACTACACTCAGTTAACAATCCCCCACCCCTCTACCCGTGGCTCCTAGGCACCGGGCAGAAAGGAGCGAAAAGGAGGACCAAAAGCAGGGAGTAATCAAGCAAGGTGACATCTACCCTAAGGAATAAGATAATAAGGTATGGCAGGGGTATCACAATAATTAAACATGAGTAAACAAGTGTGTAACAAAAGTAAACAGTAAGGAGTAGTAAGTAAGTAAAAGCAGTAAGAAGAGTAAGTAAGAGCAACAAGAAATATAACCGTTGATTTATAGGAATTACCCCTATAGACCAAGGGGTCGTTTTGCAGGGCCTATCGTATAAACTGTCCCATACCAATTTATGCGTTAGGTGTCAAGGGTTAAATGCAATGACTATGATATGACATGCAAGTATGCTAGGGTATGAATAAGCAGGTGCAACACACACACACGACTCTATGCGCACAGACCTTTAGTTCCCTAGTTTGGAGTTAGCTAAACTCTCAGGAGCCTCTCATCGTGGCCAACGGAGATAGTGGGTTGGGCCTCTCCACTCCTAGACTGGTAATCAAACTACCCAGCCTAGCCCCTCGCGTACGTTTCCATACTATTCCTAGCAAACCAGCTAGTCTCCACGAGTCAACGTACCGACGACGGTGTGATCGTTCGTCCAATACCGAGGACTCACCACTATTATGCACAGGCAAGCTTATATATTATACCTCTCCTAAATCCCCGAGCCTCCAGCTCACCAAAACATCAATTCTAAAGCTAGACCTCAAGCATACAGCTCCCTGGACTACCAAAACAGTTCCAAGTCCCTTAAACTCTACCAGTAAGCCCATCGACCATGGGACTATGCTATCCATTTATTACCAATTTGTCTCACCACGTGTTCAAGTGTGAGTGCAAGGTGGAGATATTATTGAGGTTGCTCTTGTCCATATTATCCCTAAAGTTTACGTTAGCCCAGGACTGCCCAAGGTATTCCCCATGAAGGGCTCTCGAAGGCACTAGGAACTACGATGGGATTACGCCCAAAGTTTCCTTTCGCAAGGAACTTAATATTATTGATTCCTACCCTTGACCAAACCTCTCTTTTGTTTCAGTGTGGCTCCCCTAAGTGTGTTTGAGCTCTCTGAGTTAACCTATTTCTAACCTATCCACTATATGCAAACCATGCTAAGCTATATGGTGCTCCCATTAGGGGGTACCCTAATTACTCTCCCAATAGATCCCTAACAATTACTGGGAGTCTTCCATGACCTATTAAGACTAAATCCAGAGTCACATAATTTTCCTAACTATGTGGGCATTTAATTTAATTAACCCTACACTTCAAATGCCCTACTTGAACATGAAGTGCTCTCTAGGTTCAGAAACAAATCACAAGAAAATTATGATAAATACTAAGTGATATTTAAACAAAAAATCCAAGGTTTGAGAATTTTCAAAGGTGATTAGACCTATCTTTCGTAATTTAGAACTTAAGGTCAATAATACCATCTAATGATAAAAAAGGTCAGCTATATTGTTCTAAAAATTATAATAAAACTCCAGTAGGACTATCATGGCCTAAAAACACCCTAGAAGTGGTCTCATAATTTTTACAGTGAATAGTAGCCCCTAACTTAATTTATAACCATTAATTACATAATCATTGGTTAAAGAAGTAAGTACTGTAAACACTCATCTAATAATTATAAGAAAATTCCAGAAGTCTGATAATAATCTAAAATCCACAGTAACCAAGTTTTACAATTTTCCTCACAAATGAAGGGTTCTAAATCTAATTAAATATAAACTTCCAAATTTACAGACTTGTGAAGTAAGTACTGGTTTTATTCATCTAAAAAACATGGAAAATTACAGGACAATAATAATGGTCAGAAACACTCTCTGACCTAATTTTATAATTTTCTTGACAATATTGGGGCTCTGTTCCTATTTTTGATCAGAAACCACGAATCATAATTTTATGAAGCAAGTACTTGAAACAGTCATCTAAAAATTTAAACAATAATACAGAGGGCTCTATCATGATATAAAACGTCCTATTCCAAGGTTTCGCAATTTTGCAATAAACAGAAACTTCACAGTCGACATAGTAATCTTTA
The DNA here is from genome assembly GCA_039583875.1 of Platanthera guangdongensis. Taxonomy (NCBI): domain Eukaryota; kingdom Viridiplantae; phylum Streptophyta; class Magnoliopsida; order Asparagales; family Orchidaceae; genus Platanthera; species Platanthera guangdongensis. The sequence continues at coordinate 55,718,585 of CM077164.1, read as the reverse complement.
AGGGCACATCTAGGGTTGGAAAGGAAGTACAGATTTTATTAGCCCAAAAATTCCACCAAAATTAATTTAGGAATATTGCTACCAGAGAACTATCCTGCCCAACTTTCAAGTGATTTTAAAGTGATTTGATAGCCTAATACTCCAAATTAGTTTTGGTGCCCTAAACTAGGGTTAGGGTTTTGAAGGGAGTTTAATGCTTCCAAATTCCATAAAATTTAACCAGAGGACTATACTAACCCTATGGTCCTCTCCACCAATTTTCAAGTCATTCCAAGGTCATTTGACCCCATGACCTTCAAACCCTAAAAATCCCCATTAAGGGACCTACCCTAGGGTTCTAGGTCTACCCTGCTCTTAACCACCAAAAATTCCATTGGAGGGTGTGTCATACCATAGAGAGTCAGTGGCCAAAATATCAGCCTCTGTTGAGGTGATTTGACCACCCAAAACCCAAAGGGGGTGTTTTGACCTAATTAACCCTATAAGGGTCAACCTAGGGTTGGATAAAACCTAATCAAAATATCTCCAAAGGAGATGAAATTTTTACCAGAGCCCTAACATACTCTCTAAGACCACCCACCCAAATTTGGGGGGATTTTGAGGTGTTTATGACACCTAATAAATTTATAATTTGTTTATTAAATGTTTCTAAAAACTATAGAAAAAGCTTTTCCAAAAATTCTGATTTTTTGATAGGTCCTAGCTATAGTTAAGAGTAGCTCATACCCAAAATTTCAAGTCTTTTGGAGGTTTAGTTTCGAGTGGGCATCCATTCTAATGTCTGGTCATGCCTATGTATAGGTTGCACCAAAACGAATGTTGTTATCACCCCAGGTTTCTAAATTGGCTTAAATAAATTTAAAAATAAACTAGACTGCAAGAACAATAATTTTTCATGTTGGACACTTTTATAGTAGTGGCGTCTATTTATTTTTAATAATTAAAACCATCTACATCTAATAATTCCCAGAAAATTGAATAACATTAATATCATTTAAAATATCTGATCAAAATGGATGGCATCCGCTCATCCTCAAGCTCCAGCCAAGGGCCGTGATTGGCTCGACCTAGAGCCACTTCCAGTCCACTTTCCGGCCACCCCGACCACCTCCCTGGTTGGCCACCACCACCACCACCTCCGTTGAGGTGGTGGCTAGCGTTTGGCGGCGACCAAGCCGCCAGAGGCGGCGGTTTCCGGCGAACTCACACCACCATTTTCCATGAAAAATCCGAAAATCCAAGCTCCCAATCAGGCTCAATTAAGCCTGATTTCTCTACCTAAACCGATCTAGATCTAGCACAGACAGAGAGGAAGAGGATTAGACCTCATTTGGAGCGTTTCCTTGCTCCAGTAGCCGGCCTCCATTGGTCCTCCTTAAAGCTTTCAGTGTCATGGCTTTTCATCCTCCGAGAGCTCTAGGTGTTCGGGAAAATGGGAAAATCTACTCCTCAGAGGTCTCTAAAGATGATGGAGGGGTCGGTTGGGGGTGTGGGGGCTTTAATTCTCTTGGCCATGGTTGACCTCTTCACCTCCCCTCCCATGGCCGACCCTATGCATCCCCCCTTCATTAAATGTCTCTAGAAACTGCTGGAATCCCCTCTAATTCATCAGGGAAGATGAATGGGAGCATAATGGATGGATACCGAGGGGTGTATCACCTTAATGGCCATGAATGGCCACTTTCCCTCTCCTCCACATTGGGGGAACAACGGAGCTTTCTCTCTCCTACTCACGGTGATTCTGCTCGGAACCGCAATGTCATGCCTGGTGACACGGCTGTGACAAGGGCGTGTATCATCCTACACGGGCATGTCGGGTGGGTGTGTTCCCTTCTGTTCGACGAAATGAGCTCGACGATCGGCGAGCTGAGGACACGCCTGGTGACACGAGCGTGTATCATCCTACACGGGCATGTCGGGTGGGCGTTATCCCCTCTAGTCGACGAAATGAGCTCGACGATCGTCGAACTGAGGACATTCCTGGTGACACGGGCGTGTATCATCCGACACGGGCATGTCGGGTGGGCGTGATCCCCTTTGGTCGACGAAATGAGCTCGACGATCGTCGAACTGAGGACACGCCTGGCGACACGGGCGTGTATCATCCGACACGGGCATGTCGGGTGGGCGTGATCCCCTTTCTTCGATGAAATGAGCTCGACAATCGTCGGGCTGAGGACACGCCTGGCGACACGGGCGTATCTGGGCCGACACCGACGTGACAGACCCGGAAGAGGTATTTTTCAGGGAATTTGTGCGGCTGTTTATTTCTTCCTATGGGATCTGATGGTTCAGATCTCACCTTGCTGATATAAGGCTGAGCTATAGGTAGACCAAGGTGATTTTCACATTGGCCTTGTCCACTTGGTCCCTTGGGCTTCCTAGGATTTTGTCATGACCAAAACCACTCTTGGGGGTCTAGCCGAAAATGGGATGTTACAGCCGACAACATGAAGTAAAAAGGGGTAATGCCCCGATGTCATAAATATGATGATATCAAATCAAATAAAATCATCGAGAAAAATCGGGTGTGTTACAGTCACTCCCCCTAAAAGGAAGTTTCGCCTCGAAACTTAATACAACACCAAAACCAATCCAAACGATAAAATCAAACATCGTAAAACCAAGGAGACTTACCAAAACTAAGGGAAAAGATGCGGATGAGATTTGCTCATCGCCGACTCCAATTCTCACGTTGCACTCTTGATGTCTTGATTTCTCCAAAGAACCTTGACCATGGGGATTGTCTTTCTCCGCAACACTCGATCATGAGACTCCAAAATACGAACAAACACCTCCACAAAAGAAAGGTTTCGCTCCAACTGGGGCACAACATCGAGAATCTTCCTGTCACTCAATACGCACTTCCGCAGCTGACTCACATGGAAAACATCGTGCACTTCGGGAAAATTTGCTGGTAGGTCGAGCCTATAAGCTGAAACACCAATCCGCTCAACAATTCGGAAGGGTCCAACATATCTCGGGTCCAACTTATGATTTTTACCAAATCGTTTCACACCAAACATCAGGGAAACTTTTAGGAAAACCATATCCTCGATGGTAAATTCCAAATCGGTCATGCGCAGATTGACATACTTTTCGTAGCGCTCCTAGGCTACCTGAAGCTTCTCTCTGATGAGCCAAACTGAAATTTCCATCTCTTCAAGGGCTTCTGGACCTAGCAATGGTCTCTAACCAACCTCAGCCCAAAATAAAGGAGTCCTGCAACGTCTCTCATATAAGCTTCAAATGGAGTCATTTGCAAGCTCTCCTAGTAGCTATTATTGTAGGCAAACTCCATTAGCCTCAGACGCTCATCCCACGCTCCACCGTGGTCCAAAATGTAACATCTAATCATGTCCTCCACTATCTGATTTACTCTTTCCATTTGTCCATTCGTCTGCGGTTGGTAGGCGGTGGAATACCTCAAGTTGGTACCCAACCCCTCCTGCAAGCTCTTCCAGAAACGGGACGTGAACCTGGAGTCTCGATCAGATACAATACTGACAGGTACTCCATGCAACCTGATGACCTCGTCCAAATATAATTCAGCTATTTTCTTCATAGAGTAGTCAATCTTGAATGGCACGAAGTGAGCACTCTTCGTCAGTCTATCCACAATCACCCAAACTGAGTCTTGCCCTCTGCGAGATCTTGGCAATCCAGTAATAAAGTCCATCGAGATACTCTCACATTTCCAACTCGGGATCTCCAAAGGTGTTAACTTGCCTCCAGGCCTTCCATGATCGGCCTTAACTCGCTTACAGGTGAAACATTCAGATACAAACCTTGCTATATCACCCTTCATACCCATCCACCAAACAATCTGTTTCAGATCCTGGTACATCTTGGTCGAACCGGGGTGGTAGGCCACATTACAACCATGTGCCTCCTTACACAACAGATACCTAATATCCTTAATAGCGGGAATGCAAAGCCTTCCACGGTATCTCAGGGTTCCCGTATCATCAATAGAAAACTCTGGCAACTCACCCTTCACAGCTCTACTATAAAGATGCAACAGATTTGTATCCTCCTTTTGATGCAATCTAGGAAGCGTAATTCATGAAGGCTCTAACACTTCTAATTCACTAGTCGAGCTGCCACTTCCCACTGAAATTCCCATCATTAGAAATTCCTCCACCAATGAATCCACCGAAAGGTTAAAAATTTTAGCTGTCTTCCTGCTCAGGGCATCGGCTACCACATTAGCTTTGCCCGGGTGGTACTGGATCTCAACATCGTAGTCTGCCACATACTCCAGCCATCTACGTTGGCGCAAATTCAGTTCCTTCTTTGTAAAGACGTATTTCAAACTTTTATGATCAGTATAAATCTTGCATATAGCGCCATACAACAGATGTCTCCACAACTTGAGGGCATAGATCACTGCTGTAAATTCCAGGTCATGCGTAGGGTAATTCTGTTCATGAACCTTTAGCTGCCTAGACCCATACGCAATCACCTTGCCCTCCTGCATCAACACACATCCGAGCCCAACATGAGATGCGTCCACATACACGGCATACTCTAGTACTTCAGTAGGCATGGTCAAAATTGGTGCAGTGCATAATCTCCTCTTCAGCTCCTCGAACGCCTCTTCACACTTATCACTCCAAATAAAGGCTACATGCTTCTGCGTAACATTTGTCAAAGGCGCAGATAATGTAGAGAATCCCTCCACAAACCTTCTATAGTAGCCTGCCAGCCCTAGAAAACTTCTTATTTCCTTGGGAGTGGTAGGCCTACTCCAATCCATCACTGCAGCTATCTTTTCTGGATCAACCTTTATCCCATGTTTATTCACCACATGGCCCAAGAAGGAGACTTGAGGTAACTAAAACTAGCACTTGCTCAACTTAGCATACAACTTATGCTCTCTCAAAGTTGACAAAACCAATCGCAAGTGTTGTGCATGCTCTTCAGCATTGCGGGAGTAGACTAGAACGTCATCTATGAACACAATGACAAAATGATCCAGAAAGTCCTTGAATACTATGTTCATCAAATCCATGAATGAGGCGGGTGCATTAGTCAATCCAAAAGACATTACCAAGAACTCGAAATTTCCATGCCGCGAACAAAAAGCAGTTCGTGGAATGTCTGCCTCACGAATCCTCAACTGATGATAACCCGAACGCAGGTCAATTTTGGAAAATACAGAGCTACCACGCAGCTGGTCAAACAAATCATCGATTCTCGGCAAGGGATATCTGTTCTTGATGGTCACTTTATTCAATTCTCTGTAATCTATACACAGCCTCATTGATCCATCTTTCTTCTTTACAAACATAACGGGAGCACCCCACGGTGACGAACTTGGCCTAATGAAACCGTTCTACAATAACTCGTCTAACTGGGTACGCAGCTCTCCCAGCTCATGCGGAGCCATACGGTACAGAACCTTAGCGATAGGAAGGGTACCCGGTTCTAAATCTATGACAAACTCAACATCTCTCTTAGGCGGAAGACCAGGAAGATTATCAGGAAACTCGCACACTACCGCAATCTCCTCCACAAGCGGCAAACTAACAACGGTTTCCAACACTGAAACCAAAGAGGCAAAGCATCCTGAATTCAAAAGCTTTCGAGCACTTACCGTGGAAATGATCGGAGAATCTTGGCGCGAATAACCATAAACGCTCCTGCGTTGACCGTCATCCATCTTGAAGTCCAAATGCCTGACCTTGCACTGGATTACTGCATCATACTTCGATAGCCAATCCATGCCCAGGATTACATCAAAATATTCCAGGTCTATAACTTTTAGATCCGCAACCGCGAGAAAATCTCCGAACTGGACTGGACAACCTTGAATTCCCTGATCTAACACAACGGAATCACCTGAGGGGAACTTGACACAGAACGGGTTGCCAACCGGATTGAGGGTCAAACGGTGAAGCTCTACAAAAGATCTAGCCACGAATGAGTGGGTAGCACCAGAATCGAAAAGTACACGCGCCCAGCTGTTACTTACCTTAAATTTTCCTATAAGATTAAATATACGACTGAGGGAAAAAACGTTGATATTAAGATCATACCTAGAAAACCAAACATGGTTAGGATCTAACCTGAAATAACTTGGGTCGACGTCTAAGCTTCATCCGCGGACACCACATTCAGCTTGCCCTTCCCTTTGTCCAAGAGCTGCGGTGGTGGCAAGGCCTGAAGTGGCACTGGCTGCAACAGGGATTGAGCTTGCGGGCAACGGGTCTTGACATGCCCCTTCCATCCACATAGATAACAGGTCTTGTCCTTCTAGCAATGGGCTACATCATGCCCCGTCTTGTTGCAACTGGAACAAGCTAATCTCTCTTTGGGGCACCCTGAATCGCGAGAACCTGCTCTTGCTTCCGAGCTCCCAGTCTCTGGTAACATCTCTCTAACAAGTGGCCTACACGACCACAAAAAATGCACACTTCCTTGCCTCTTTTCTTCCCAATAGTCCCGGATTCCTGTGATTCCTTACCTTCAACAGACTTCCTCTTATCCTTCCTCATCTGCTGACCTCTGACCTTGGCATTGTTAATGGATTCCACCTTCAGGGCAGCCCTTACCACCTCAGAATAAGTCTCGGATCCGTAGGTACTGGTAAGCTGTTGGATGTCATTCCGAAGACCACCCAGAAATCGTTTGACTCGGTTGGATTCTAAAGACACCAAGTTAGGAGCAAAGTGGCTCAGCTTACTGAACTCCACCTCGTATTCACTGACAGTAAGTTGCCTCTGCTTTAAGTGAAGGAAGTCATTCATCAACCGGTCTCTTTCCACAGACGGTAAGAACTTCTTCAATAACAACTCCTTGAAGGACTCCCACGAGCATCCATCCTTCAAGCTTTCTTTCTCACTCTACCACCAACTCTTGGCCATGCCCTTGAGTTGATAAGCAGCAACCATCACTCTCTTGTCCGCAGAGATACCAGAGTAGGTGAACATCTCCTCGATGGAAATCATCCAATCATCAAATGCCATAAAATCTGCCTTGTCATCATACGTACGGGGTCCTAACCTTTGAAAGTGTGAAATGAAAGTCATCTCTGGTGGCAACACCGCCGGGGGAATCAGAGGAGCGGGGGGAATGGGAACAGCTAGATCCACGGCGGTCTCTTGCACCCTCTGCGGCTGACTCACCATGACTGACAACAACGACTGAATCTGCGACTGCATCTCCAGCATCTGCCTCGACAGGGCCTCATTGCTCTGTCGCAATCCCTCTATCACTGCCTCACTCTAGGCACCAGAAGATTCTCCCTCTGACTGGGGAGTATTCTTCGTCACCGAATGCTTAGGCGGCATTCTAAACAATCAATAAACGATCTATCAACACCTAGCGTAACATGTTAGACTTACAACTTAGCTCAGACATAAACCCTTAGATACTTGCTCATTTTGCTAGCTTGCTCTGGGATTAAAAATAAATGATGACATGTACTACTTAGGGGGAAACTCCCTCATCCTTATGACTCTTGTGCCTATTATATGAGTGCATGAATGATTACTTTTTTATTTCAAATCATGTGTGTACATATGTCATCCTGTAGATCTTTAACTTGGCATGTGTGCTTATGAAATGATATGATATGTATGCAGTGCTATGCATTCTAAAGAAAAGCCTTAATGCATGTATGAGCGGCGTACACATACAATGTTATGCATCCCATACTACATAATATTGTATGTAACAAAAAAGGTAAAACGTGCTAATGGGCATCCATGTGATGGTGGTTATGCATCACATACTACATAACTGTCACATGTCACCACCTATGGTGGATCCATATACAAACACATATTATTCATCTCATACTACATAATATGCCCTGTATACTTCTTCTTTTGTGCTATAAGTGTAATGTTCATGCTTCCATCAAGATCAACTGATGACATACCGCTGTGTGTATGCAATGAATGACAGGACGAGAGTTTTGCTTGAGGGAAAGTTGTTCGACCAACTTGCAAAACCAACTGCCCCTCTTGCAGAACCTGCATCTGATACCCACTGTCACAACCCGCATTTTCACCACAACGACGAAATATCAGAGTAAGGGAAAATGCACGTCATGATGCCACGTCAGCAGGGGATAACTGCAGACGCTCAGGCAACACTCCGACTCAATACAAAAAATGTGATTTTGATGTTTTATTGAAGGAGTTTATTTTAAGTTAGGTAATTAGTCGTATCCCTCGGCTTAGTGGATCACGAGTCCACCAGAAGGAAAGTAATTAAACGCAGCGGAAAATTCTATAGTAAACATGTTAGACATCATACATGAGTCTAGCATCCAAAAAAACTTATGGCATGCATTACCCTAAATTTATAGTAATAATATCGAAGTAGTTTGTATGGTATTTAAATATAGTAATTTAGAGTTTTAAAACATGATGTGCATGATATAGTAATATTAGTTGGTTTTACAGTTGAAAATACATATAGACATCCTAGCATAAATCTTTCCCAGAGAGCAAGAACTACTAACACAAAACTAGACACTAGCAACTAGCCAAATATCCAAGAACTACAATAAACAATCAGTGGGCGTCAAACACCTGACACGATGTAACACCCCCTATCCGTCGCATAGCATATAGCAGTAGGTCCGGCCGGGGCCCGACGCCATATACCACAGACAGACCGGGTGGTTACGTATGGAAACCATCCAACCAATCTCAACGTCCTACACAGAGCATTCTAGCGGAAGCAGTCTATAAAAGTTGCAAAACAAGAACCCAGCAATAAGCATGAATGTCCACTAACATGATAATAGGAATGTTATTACAAAATACTCAAAAGTCGGCCTTAAGGCCTTACAAAATGTTTCACTTGTCTTTTACATGGTTTACAAACCTCGGCTCGCAGGCCGGCCATACATGAATAAAACATAAAACATTTCCACTTGGGCCTTCGAGGGCCAGCTTCGCAAAAAGGGCTTTAGCCCGCTATTGACCGCTTGGTCCAGCTGCACCTGCAAGCAAACAAACCACCGCACGGTGGCAAACAAGGCAACGGTCAGCAATGCTGACCAAATTATAACGATCCCGCCCCCAATTCGGGGCGGCGATGCTCCTTTCATGCATTTCATTAGCATAAGCGAGCAAATTATAACCATATCCATTTCATCACAGGCGTTGGCTCGCACGGCCACACGCCCCGTGCACTCAGGGCACATTCTCGGTGAACCGGTCGATGTCACGACAATTAAAGCCATTAACATTCCGGACTCACCACCGCCACTTAGACAGCCATTCCTATGAGCAATTCGTCTTCATGGTATTGGTCACGTCAATTTAAGCCATTGACCACCGAAGACCCCCATCTATGCCAACGGCGAGTGCCATGTACCTTTAGGTCTCTCTAACCCGAACGACATAAAGCGGGTACGGCTCCATCTAACCCGTGCTCACATCGCAACGGCAATTTAAGCCATTTGCGCGGGTCAAACTTTCACCGATTCCCATTCTACCGCAAGACACATAACCCCGTTATGTTCATGTTGGCACTCAGGCCACCAAGTTGGCAAGACCTCGTGTCCGCCCAGTTTTCCGGGTGCACCTTTGGGTTAGTCCCCAAGGCTCCCTGCTGCAATCTACCGCGTAGAAAACCCGAAAACACCAAATAGCACGGAGTCTTCTCCGGCCTTATGCAATGCAACATCACCGATCCGGACTAACATGTCCGGGTAGGCTTCAACCAAAATGCCTATGTCCGTTCTCGCATACGGACTCTAAACAACGGGGACTTCACATATCTACCCGAAGGAACGCCTCCAACTCTCCGCAAACTCGCGAGAGCGGGCTTCCTATGCAAAGAAAAGAGCGACTCATGCTCAAGATGAGGATCGTTACCCTTGCGGTCCTCTTTGGCGCCATCGAAAAGTAATCGGATGGAAATCACCGCACTTGCGTTGCCTCCGTGGATCCGGAGTCGGCTTGCGATTCGGAGCTCCGAAGCTCCTCCAATGGCGGATCTAGCTCCTCTTCTTCTTGCTTTAGCTCTTCTTTCTCCAAGGGTTTGGAGAGAGAACAAGTGGAAAAAGTGAGGGTTTTCTAAGTCAAAACCCGGGTATATCCCTTCAGGAACAACCCCCAGCCGTTGGATCTTCAGTCAAAGAAATGAACGGCATCGATTCGGGACTGAAATGCCCAATCTGGGCCGAACACGGCCTGGCACACGCCCGTGTCCAGGGCCGTGTGCCTCATTCGCCGTCAAAATCGAATCACCTGGAACCTCACACGGGTCTCGAACACGCCCGTGTTCGAGCTGACACGCCCGTGTTCCATCTGACACGGCCGTGTAGCTGGCCGTGTACCCCATGATTTTCTCCCGTTTTCAACCCGAGCACTGCACGGGTTCTAGGACACGCCCGTGTCCTTGCCCGTGTCACCTTGACACGCCTGGGCTCCAGGCCGTGTACAAGGTCTCGGCACTTCGCGGCTAAGTGTCGACACGGGTCGACACGCCCTGCGACACGCCCGTGTCGCAGGCCGTGTGCCATGTCTCGACACACTGTCGACACCAAAGTGTCGACTTCGCGGGACGAGTGTCGACACGGGTTGACACGCCCTGCGACACGCCCGTGTCGCAGGCCGTGTGTCGTGTCTCGACACAACGTCGAAGCACTGTGTCGACTTCACGGCTAAGTGTCGACACGGGTCGACACGCCCTGCGACACGCCCGTGTCGCAGGCCGTGTGCCCAGTCTCGACACAATGTCGAGACCAAAGTGTCGACTTCACGCCTTAGTGTCGACACAGGCTTGACACGCCCTGGGACACGCCCGTGTCCCAGGCCGTGTGCCTGCAGCCAGAACTCAAACTGGCCCAAATTATTCCCCTCTGCTCCTTTGAGTTTCGGGGCATTACAACTCTACCCCTCTTAAAAGAATTTCGCCCACGAAATTACATAAAGGGAAAAACATGTACAAAACTAAATTTGTACCTGAGCGGAACAACTCCGGATATTCGTCAAGCATCGTCTGCTCTCGTTCCCAAGAGAGCTCCTCACGACCGCAATTGTCCCACCGGACTTTGACCATCCTGATCTCTTTATTGCGTAGCCGCTTGACCTCCGAATCCTCAATCCGCACGGGCTTGACTTTAGTCGTTAGCCCACTATCCACCGGCACTTGATTGGCCGCGATCACTTGCGTAGGCTCTTGCACCGCCTTCCGAAGCACCGAAATATGGAATACATCATGTAAACCACTTAGCTCCACTGAAAGCTTCAGCCGATAGGCCGCTTCTCCTACTCGCTCCAGAACCTCGAACGGTCCAAGGTACCTCGGGCTTAGCTTTTTCAATCGCCGCACCCGCGAGACACCCTTGAACGGCTTGATCTTCAAGTATACATAATCGCCCACAGCGAACTCCACGTTCCTGTGCTTGGCATTATAGTACTTTGCTTGTCGGTCCTGAGCGATAAGCAACCTCTCCCGAATGGTTCTCACCAACGAAGTAGCATCCTCCACTTCCGATCGCTTATACAACTTCGACTCGCCCGTTTCTAACCAAACAACGGCGTGCGACATCGTCTACCATAAAGGGCCTCGAAAGGCGCCATCTGAATACTTGCTTGGTAGCTATTGTTGTATGCGAACTCCACCAAATAAAGGTGGTCCTCCCATTGCTTTCCAAAGTCCAAGACACACATGCGAAGCATGTCTTCCATGGTTCTATTGACCCTCTCGGTCTGCCCATCAGTTTGCGGATGGAAGGCTGTGCTAAACTTCAGCTTTGTTCCCAACATTTGCTGCACCAGCCTCCAATCATTGGACGTGAACCGCCCATCACGGTCACTCACGATGCTGCGGGGCACACCATGAAGCCGCACTATGTTATCCACATAAAGCTTCGCCAGCTTCTCCACCGGATCATCCTTCCTATGCGGAATAAAATGCGACACCTTTGTTAATCGATCGACCACCACCCAAATGGCGTCGTTCCCCTTCTGCGACCTTGGCAAACCATGCACAAAGTCCATAGAGATGTCGTCGAATTTCCACTCCGGAATAGGCAAGGACTTAAGAAATCCTCCCGGCTTTTGGCACTCCGCCTTTACCAAGGCGCAAGTTTGGCACTTCGCTACATATAGCGCCACATCCTTTTTCAAGCCCGGCCACCAAAACAGTTTCTTAACATCACGGTACATCTTCGTGCTCCCCGGGTGAATCGAGTACTTGGTATGGTGTGCCTCGTACAACAACTCCACCCGTAAACTGCCCACACTTGGGACGCACAAACGACCGTCTTTCCACAGCAATCCGTCCTCCACAACGAATTGGGAATTTGACCCATCCAGAGCCTCTATCATGAACTGCTTCATATGAGCATCCATATCCAAAGCCTGCCGAATCCGATCAGCCAGGTCATATTGGACTTCAGTCCAATTCAGCACTGCTTCAGCACTAGATTGTCTATCCACACAGACAATCTCCAACGCCTCCAGCTCCTGCACCAACCGCTCATCATGCACTGATAGCCAATTCGCTTGAGCTGGGGCTCGGCGACTCAACGCGTCCGCAACCGCATTCCCTTTGCCAGGCACGTAGTGGATCTTGAAAGTATAGTCCCCCAGGAACTCCATCCACCTACGCTGCCGCATATTCAGATCTTTCTGATCAATCAAATACTTTAGGCTCTTGTGATCGGTGTAGATATCAATCTTCACACCGTACAAATAGTGTCTCCACAGCTTCAAGGCAAAAATCACGGCCGCTAACTCCAAGTCATGGACCGGATAATTCCTCTCGTGCACTTTTAGCTATCTTGAGCCATAAGCTATCATGCTGCCGTGCTGCAATAGCACGCAACCCAAACCGCTGCCCGAAGCATCACTATATATCTCATAGCCTTCGGTTCCAACCGGCGAACTCAGCACAGGCGCCGTGGTCAACCGACACTTCAACTCCTCAAAAGCTCGTGCGCACTCCGGCGTCCAAACGAACTTATGCTCCTTCCTCGTCAAAGTAGTGAGAGGTAGCGCTATCCGCGAGAAGTTCTCTACGAAGCGCCTATAATAACCGGCAAGCCCCAAAAAGCTCCGTCGGGCCCCGGCCGGACCTACTGCTATATGCTATGCGACGGATAGGGGGTGTTACAATTTGGTATCAGAGGGAGGTTTCGATCCTCCGGTCTATCTGTGGTATATGGCATCGGGCCCCGGCCGGACCTACTGCTATATGCTATGCGACGGATAGGGGGTGTTACAATTTGGTATCAGAGGGAGGTTTCGATCCTCCGACCTGTGGGTTATGGGCCCACCACGCTTCCAGACTTCTGCTACCGTAGCAAGCTCAGGCCACTCCCGTATCGCAACAATCTTCGCCGGATCCACAACAATACCCTCTCCACTCACTATATGCCCGAGGAACGCCACTGAGGATAGCCAAAACTCGCACTTCGAGAACTTGGCATACAACTGGTTTCTCCTGAGTGTCTCCAACACCAAATGGAGATGCTTGAAGTGATCCTCCTCACTTTGCGAGTACACCAAAATATCGTCGATGAAGACGATCACGAAATGGTCTAGGTACTCCCTGAACGTCCTGTTCATCAAGTCCATGAATACTGACGGCACATTAGTCAGCCCAAACGGCATGACCGTAAACTCATAATGCCCGTATCTCGTACTAAACGCTGTCTTCGGGATATCACTCTCCCTTATCCGCAGCTGATAGTACCCAGACTTGAGATCTAACTTCGAGTACACCGTCGACCCGACTAACTGATCGAAGAGATCATCAATCCGGGGGATCGGGTACTTGTTCTTCTCAGTCAGCTTGTTTAGCTCCCGATAATCAATACACAACCTCAAGCTTCCGTCCTTCTTCTTAACAAAGAGGACCGGTGCGCTCCAAGGCGAAGAACTCGGGCGCACATAACCTTGCTCCAACAACTCTTGCAGTTGAACTTTCAGCTCCGCCATTTCCTTAGGCGCTAGCCGATACGGAGATCGTGACACAGGCTTTGCACCTGGCACTAGCTCGATCGTAAAATCTATCTCCCGTTGAGGCGGGGCTCCAGGAAGATCTGCGGGGAACACATCAGGGTATTCCGATACCACTGAAATACAATCCATCGCGGGCTTCGGCTTTGCAACCTCCACTAGTGTAAAGAACAGTTCTGCTCCGGCACGAACCGCCTTCACCACCTGAAGAGCAGACATCAACGTCTTGCTCGACCCCTTTAAGCCCGTAAAAGTCGTCTCACGACTTGCTCCCAGCTTTACTTCCTTGCTACCGCAATCTATATGGGCCTGCTGCTCCGAGAGCCAGTCCATTCCAAATATGACGTCGAACTCCACCAACGGAAGTAAGGACGCCCGCAGGTCAAACTCCTGCTCTCCAATACGAATCTTAACCTCGCAGATTCTATCCGCTCGCATCGAACACCCATTTGGCAACAACACATCCAACTTATCCTTCGCCATCGAAGAAGGGACTCCGATGCGTAATATAAATCCTTCGGACAAGAAGGAGTGTGAAGCTCCCGTATCAAAGAGTGCTCGTGCCGGATTTTCACAAATCAACACAAATCCTAAACAAGTAGTGGTAAGGTAACATGTGCATAACAAGCATATAAAGGAATTGACTTGCTATAGATTAAACCGTACCTGTCACCACGTCAGCTTGTTTAATGGCCTCCTGTTGGCCAAGATTGTAAACCCTGGGTTGGGCCGGAGCATAGTGGGATGCGGTCGACTCCACCGCCTTTCCCTTCTCTTCATAAGTGGCTCCCGGCCTCCTCTCGGACTTAGGACGTCCGCTCCAACAATCACGGGCGAAATGCCCCGTCTTGCCACAAGTAAAGCACGCGCCCGGGGTCCGACTCGTAGTCGCCCCAGAAGCACCAGAAGGAGCTGGACCCGAAGTCCTATGCTTCTTGAAAGCTCTCCGATAGCCAGACTTCGAAGTAGTCGGCACTTTAAACTCAGATTTCTTTTCAACCAAGCCTTTCTTCGCTTGCACACTCTTCATGTCCTTCTCCAAGGACCGGGCAGTATTGACCAAGGTTAAGAAACCCTGCGTCATTGGCCCCGACAGTAACAATCTCAGCTCATCCCTCAAGCCTTCATAAAAACGATTAGTCTTGCGCTCCTCATCCATGATGGTGGAGCTAGCATAACGACTCAACCGCGTAAACTCGTGGAGATATTCATCCACGCTTCGCTCACCCTGCACCAACCTCAGGAACTCATTCTCCATTGAAATCCTCTGAGTAGAAGGGAGGTATCTTGCTAAGAACAATTCCGAGAACTCTTCCATCGGAACGTCTATCAATTGTCTTCCTCTCAGATGATGCAGCTCCAAGCCTTCCCACCACATCCTTGCTTCACCGTCTAACAGGAACGTAGCAATGGTGGTCATCTGCCACTCCTCCGTCTCCGTCGCTGTCATGACTCTCTTCACCCTAGAGAGCCAGTCTTCAGCCTGCGATGGGGTTCCCAACCCCGAGAATAACGGAGGGTTAAAGCTCATTACATGCTTCAACTGCCTCTCAGTCGCCCTCCTTGGCACTATTGGTTCTACAACCACTTGCTCCATCCTCCTCGGCTCAGCCTCTTGAAGAGGTACTTGCTCCATCACAGGAGCGGGCTGCTGCGCTTGCCTCCCAGGCTGCGCATTGATCACGGCCAACACCGCTTCAGCAACCAATCGTATATTTTCAGCCGACAGAGGTGTTGCAGGAGCAACATCCGGTGCACTACTTGCCTCAGAAACTCGACGTTCTGACGGCCCAGCACCACTTCGGGTCACCTATAGTGGTACAAAACACCGTTAAGCGACCAAATAACATTGCAAACAGCAATTATAGGAACACGCAGGTTCCTCAAACACGAGTATTTTCATTCCTAAGTGGACATTCATGGGTTCTTTTTACTGTTATAACGATGACGCACACAATGTGCTCACCACCCCTTAAAAAGAATTCGCCCACGAATTCACTTTAAGCCCGACCAAAACCAGTAGTCTGATACCAAATTGTAACACCCCCTATCCGTCGCATAGCATATAGCAGTAGGTCCGGCCGGGGCCCGACGCCATATACCACAGACAGACCGGGTGGTTACGTATGGAAACCATCCAACCAATCTCAACGTCCTACACAGAGCATTCTAGCGGAAGCAGTCTATTAAAGTTGCAAAACAAGAACCCAGCAATAAGCATGAATGTCCACTAACATGATAATAGGAATGTTATTACAAAATACTCAAAAGTCGGCCTTAAGGCCTTACAAAATGTTTCACTTGTCTTTTACATGGTTTACAAACCTCGGCTCGCAGGCCGGCCATACATGAATAAAACATAAAACATTTCCACTTGGGCCTTCGAGGGCCAGCTTCGCAAAAAGGGCTTTAGCCCGCTATTGACCGCTTGGTCCAGCTGCACCTGCAAGCAAACAAACCACCGCACGGTGGCAAACAAGGCAACGGTCAGCAATGCTGACCAAATTATAACGATCCCGCCCCCAATTCGGGGCGGCGATGCTCCTTTCCTGCATTTCATTAGCATAAGCGAGCAAATTATAACCATAGCCATTTCATCACAGGCGTTGGCTCGCACGGCCACACGCCCCGTGCACTCAGGGCACATTCTCGGTGAACCGGTCGATGTCACGACAATTAAAGCCATTAACATTCCGGACTCACCACCGCCACTTAGACGGCCATTCCTATGAGCAATTCGTCTTCATGGTATTGGTCACGTCAATTTAAGTCATTGACCACCGAAGACCCCCATCTATGCCAACGGCGAGTGCCATGTACCTTTAGGTCTCTCTAACCCGAACGACATAAAGCGGGTACGGCTCCATCTAACCCGTGCTCACATCGCAACGGCAATTTAAGCCATTTGCGCGGGTCAAACTTTCACCGATTCCCATTCTACCGCAAGACACATAACCCCGTTATGTTCATGTTGGCACTCAGGCCACCAAGTTGGCAAGACCTCGTGTCCGCCCAGTTTTCCGGGTGCACCTTTGGGTTAGTCCCCAAGGCTCCCTGCTGCAATCTACCGCGTAGAAAACCCGAAAACACCAAATAGCATGGAGTCTTCTCCGGCCTTATGCAATGCAACATCACCGATCCGGACTAACATGTCCGGGTAGGCTTCAACCAAAATGCCTATGTCCGTTCTCGCATACGGACTCTAAACAACGGGGACTTCACATATCTACCCGAAGGAACGCCTCCAACTCTCCGCAAACTCGCGAGAGCGGGCTTCCTATGCAAAGAAAAGAGCGACTCATGCTCAAGATGAGGATCGTTACCCTTGCGGTCCTCTTTGGCGCCATCGAAAAGTAATCGGATGGAAATCACCGCACTTACGTTGCCTCCGTGGATCCGGAGTCGGCTTGCGATTCGGAGCTCCGAAGCTCCTCCAATGGCGGATCTAGCTCCTCTTCTTCTTGCTTTAGCTCTTCTTTCTCCAAGGGTTTGGAGAGAGAACAAGTGGAAAAAGTGAGGGTTTTCTAAGTCAAAACCCGGGTATATCCCTTCAGGAACAACCCCCAGCCGTTGGATCTTCAGTCAAAGAAATGAACGGCATCGATTCGGGACTGAAATGCCTAATCTGGGCCGAACACGGCCTGGCACACGCCCGTGTCCAGGGCCGTGTGCCTCATTCGCCGTCAAAATCGAATCACCTGGAACCTCACACGGGTCTCGAACACGCCCGTGTTCGAGCTGACACGCCCGTGTTCCATCTGACACGGCCGTGTAGCTGGCCGTGTACCCCATGATTTTCTCCCGTTTTCAACCCGAGCACTGCACGGGTTCTAGGACACGCCCGTGTCCTTGCCCGTGTCACCTTGACACGCCTGGGCTCCAGGCCGTGTACAAGGTCTCGGCACTTCGCGGCTAAGTGTCGACACGGGTCGACACGCCCTGCGACACGCCCGTGTCGCAGGCCGTGTGCCATGTCTCGACACACTGTCGACACCAAAGTGTTGACTTCGCGGGACGAGTGTCGACACGGGTTGACACGCCCTGCGACACGCCCGTGTCGCAGGCCGTGTGTCGTGTCTCGACACAACGTCGAAGCACTGTGTCGACTTCACGGCTAAGTGTCGACACGGGTCGACACGCCCTGCGACACGCCCGTGTCGCAGGCCGTGTGCCCAGTCTCGACACAATGTCGAGACCAAAGTGTCGACTTCACGCCTTAGTGTCGACACAGGCTTGACACGCCCTGGGACACGCCCGTGTCCCAGGCCGTGTGCCTGCAGCCAGAACTCAAACTGGCCCAAATTATTCCCCTCTGCTCCTTTGAGTTTCGGGGCGTTACACACGAACCCACTAAAATTTCACAAGTCTGAAGCATGCTACAAAAGAACAAAAGCTACCTCACAACCTCGAGGCACCCTCAGCAAACCCAGCAACAAAACTACTCAGCCGCACCACCGGCTACAGCCCTAAACCTGAGGCATTCAAGAGAAGAACACCTCATCAAGCAGAACAAAAAAACAAGTGGCAAAAGAATAGGTAAGCAAGTGAGTAAGCCAAACAAAGGAGGGTGTACCAAACCCAACCAAAGGATGAAGAATGCAAAAGAAAACAGCAACAATTAGCCAAATAGAATATATAGATGAAGTTTAGCCATTATAATAACCTCTAAATTTAAAAAAATGCACCAAGTGAGAAGTTGAACAAGTCTGGGCACAACCATCAAAATTTAGCAAAACTGTGGCATAAACCACAAAAAAAAACAACTGATCACAATACAGCTCGGAAGAGGGTAGATCATCAACACGTGGTATGACTGCGTTGCAGGCCGGAGAGGGCGATGACCTCAAGTGCCCTAAGCCCAACTCCAGATCCTCAACCGTCTCACAATCGGTACTGTGGTCCACAAACATGACAAAACCGGGCCAACCAGAACCCAACAGTCCAAGAAAGGAGAAACTAAGCATACCTCCACTACTATGATCCACAGAAAAAAGGGGCCTCCCGGTTGGGTGGTATGCTAATCACAACCAACACTCCTACCCCCAACATCATCATCTCAAAATTGGTACAACACCTAAGTATTACAACACTAAATCAAAGACCACGACTTACAATCGACCTATACTAAGCGCAACGCATCCTATGCTCAACGGCGTCGAAAACTTTTCCCTAAGAGTAAGCCCTAAAAAAAATTTAAAACATCTTATACTCTAAAGAAACCAGGAACATTAATATAAGGTGAAAGTCTTACCATAAGAACTTAAGGAAAAGGAGAGGAAAAGAGCCACTTGCCTTGGCTTTATCAAAGAAAGCCTCCAAATCACACCTCGTCGCAGATCGGGACTAAGGGAGACGAGAGAAGCCGAAATCTGGACATTTGTGGACGAAATAGAAGTTAGGGCCAAAAAACCCTAACGATAAATCTCAAGAAATGGAAAAAAAATTTACCATGGTGACGTAGATCTCGCCGAGAGCTTTTCAAATCTATGCTCGAATGAAGATTTCGAGCACCGGAACTCCGTCGGCGGCGACCGGAAGGTTCACGAAATCTCACGCTCCGCCATCGCCGTCCCCACATTTCATCAATTCTGCTTCGGTTCAGTGAAGAAGAAGAAGTCCTATAGGAAGAGTGGGCCCGTTCTAATTCTAAGTGTACGTATATATAGGTATTTATTAAAGGTTTTGTCTAAAAACGTACTATTTACGAGCGGGTGCACGAAAAATGAAATTAGGAGTTCAAAATGGCTTCAAATAGAATAGTGGTCAACATGAAAGTTCTAGATCTCGTCGATATGCAAACATTTCATGTTAACCATTTTTTTATACGATGCCGTTTTGACCCTCACAATGGCGCCCGAACGTAGACAGAAATGGCTTACTCGAGTGGCAGCGTGAACCACTCGACTTCCAATTTATCTACTCGAGTAGCAGCATACCTACTCGAGTAACAGCATACCTACTCGAGTAGTAGCATAATATACTCGAGTAGAGGCTCATTACTCGAGTTAAAACATGCATTACTCGAGTAGTATCAGCATATACTCGAGTAGCAGCTCCCCACTCGAGTTCCAGCAGAAAAAATGAAATTAATGGTTCAAAACTACCTCAAATCGAAAAGTGGTCAACATGAAAGTTGTAGCTCTCGTCGATATGAACAAATTTAATGTTAACTATTTTTTGATACGATGCAGTTTTGACCCTCAAAATAGTGTCTGAACACAGACAGAAACAGCCTACTCGACTGGCAGCATGAACCACTCGAGTTCCAACATATCTACTCGAGTAGCAGCATACCTGCTCAAGTAACAACATACCTACTCGAGTAACAGCATACCTACTCGAGTAGTAGCATAATATACTCAATTAGAGGCCCATTACTCGAGTTAAAACATGTATTACTCGAGTAGTAGCAGCACGAGTAGCAGCTCACCACTCGAGTGCCAGCAGAAAAAATGAAATTAGTGGTTCAAAACGACTTCAAATCGAAAAGTGTCAACATGAAAGTTGTAGATCTCGTCGAGACAAACAAATTTCATGTTAACTAGTGTTTGATACGACGTCGTTTTGACCCTCAAAACGGCATCCGAGCAAAATCTGAAATGGGTTATTCGAGTAGAGCCATAGCTACTTGAGAAGACTCAGAACGGAAGCCCAAACATGTGCCGAATTAAACGAAACTTGCACCAAATGCGAACACTAACGCTACAAATTTAACGGCAAAATCAAAACCACAAAACTTTACTTATCAACTCGAAAACTTTCAGTTTCGATGAAAATCTCAAAAATCTGGTCAATCAGACCAAACGGACGCGAAAACGCACTAACGGTGCAGCGCCAACAACATGACGTAAATAGGGGTAATGCCTCGATGTCATAAATATGGCGATATCAAATCAAATAAAATCATTGAGAAAAATCGGGGGTGTTACAGGCAGACTCTCTAACACTCTCATTTTGCATTCTAGAGCTTTTTGAGGTACTCCTAGCCCAACAATTGGCTTTGTAGGGAAGAGCTCAGAGAACTTTAGGGTTAGTGAAGGGACCTCCCAACTGAGGCTTAGGGTCAGTTTCTAGTTCATTGTGGCCAGTCTTGGGTCGAGGTGTGGGAGAAGCAGTTGTCAGCGACACCCCAAGGTCCGAACACTCGTTGACGCTAATTTTTGGCATCAACATGCGTCATCCCGAGGTGAACAAAGGAATGTGGTTTGTGAAACGGATAAGTCGTCCTGAGGAGCTCAAAGGGTCGTCGTCCCTAGGTGAACAAAGGGACGTGGTTTGTGAAATGGCAAAGCCATCTCGAGGTGAACAAAGGGATGTGCTTTGTGAAATCGCAGGGCCAAGTGAAATGGAATGTGTGAGCATGGGTGAGCCATAACATTGAATTGCATTGCAAAAGATACTCATCATATAAGTTTGTATGAGCACTCATATATGATGAGTTACTTACTATTTAGCCAAACCTTAACTTATATGTCTGTATGAGCATTCATATAAGTGGAGTTACTTTCTTGTTGTAGATTTATACTCATACACTATTGTTGAGATTAGAACTGCTAGTATAGTTGTGGTAGATACATGTTATACTCTGATGTTTACTTCAATATTGTTTAGTATTATACCACCTGGTTGTACTACTGATGTTTATATATATTATACCCTTGTTCCTTTCTCTGCCCTGTGCTGAGGAGTTGCTAGGGGAGAGGATGTGATAGCCACTTAGTCTTTATGACTGACGGTTGATACGTCTTCCTTTTTAGGAGGGAACATCACAAACAGAGCAGTAGGTTTTGTTGGAGGGCAGCCAGGCCAAAGTGATAGGGCCTGAAGGGTCTATACCATTGTTGTCATCCGTTATGAATGTGAGTTTTGAGAGACTCATTTGTAGCCTTCTTGCCATTTTGTACTCTGATATTATGGAAGTCTTGGTTGCTTCTTATTATGATGTACTTATCCTGGACTTATATGCTTATTGTGGATTTTGACTTCTGTTATATTCTTTATGTTGGGTGGGCAATGAATGATATTGATTGTGGTCGGCGAGATAGGCACCTTGTAGTAAAACTTAGCCTGTGTGCTAACGCTACTGCAAGGTGTCTATTTTGGGTATAAGACTCCCCTAGGTCGTGTCTTGTGTTTCGGGAGGGGGGTCCTACAAATGGTATCAGACTTGCGACGATCCTGCGCTGAAGAAGTCATCGAACAATGGTTCCACCCCCATTTGATTAGTCAGTTTGGGGACAAACTGACTTAGCGGAAGCATTGGTGTGCCATATGTAATTCACACTAATTATGTCCAATCTTTACCCTATGATTAGCCAACCTGACCATAAGTTCATAGCTTATGTGTAGACCCCAGTGCGTGTAGAACCGGTTAGGGGAAATCCTGCCACTTCCATACCCACTCAGTTTCAGTAGTCAGATCTAGGATAGACGCTCGTGGCTATTTTGGACACTCTTAGGTTCCAACAGACCACGGAATTGCGAGACCCCCTAAGTGTTGGGTCCATTGCCGACAATGTTACCTAGAGTGGATTTAAGGAGGCATCACTATCAACACTAAGAGCATAGTTGTATTTGATGTTGTTTAAGCTCATCTTGTGCAGATGTTCCATGGAACAAGTCTAGAAAGATTATCTAAGTGATGTGACATGTGATCATAAGGCAGAAAGGTGGACACTAAGAGAAGATGCTGGAAAGGCAGGAATTTTCCTAAGTACACAGGCATTGAGTGAGGTTAGCTCACTCAACACCAAAAGTCATGGAGCAATTGAAAATGCAGCTAAGTCCATAGGCGTTGAGTGAAGCAAGCTTACTCAATGCAAGAGGCAAGAAAAAATGTTGGCAAGCTAGAAATGTGGCTATGTCCACATGCGTTGAGTGAAGTTGACTCACCTAACGCCATACAGCTATAAGCAGAAATATGGCTAAGTAGTTTGGCATTGAGTGATGAAGACACACTCAACGCCATACAATAAAATGTTGTGAGTTGAACTAAGTTCAGAATTCATCGAACTCAGTTTAGAGTTCATCGAGCTAAGCTCAGCGTTCGTTGAGCTACACTCAGAGTGTGAGATTCTTAGTTCGTTGAACTTAGGTCAGAGTTTGTCGAGCTGAGCTCACCGTTCGTCGAAGTCATTTCAGCATTCGTCAAACTAAGTTCAGAATTTTGGCTAGGGCAAAAAGCGTTAAGTGACGCATGCTCACTCAACACTCTCAACGCCTAAGATGCTTCAGAGGCAGAAAAGTGTCTAAGGCAAAACGCATTGACAGAAGCGTGTTGTACGCCCCCGATTTTTTTCGATGATTTTATTTGAATGGGCAACGTCATATTTATGACGTTGTGGCGTTACTTTTAACGTCGAGTTGACGACGCAACGCCGTTAAGGCATTTTCACGTTCGTGCGGTCGAGTCGGCCGAATTCTTGTTGAAATGGAAAAATTTTCATTTGGAATTTAAGTTAAGTAATTTTGGACTCGCTCGTCCAGTTTCATCATAATCCGAGCATTTCTGAAGTCTCGGCGCGCGATTGAAGTTTTGGATTTGTTTATGTTCGTTGTATACTTTGAGGATTAATATCTCGGGAATGGATCGTCGGATTTTGGTTTTGACTTCGCCGTTGTGTTCGTAGCGTCAGTGTTCGCCTATAGTGCGAATTTCGTCTGATTCGGCGCGCGTTCGGACCTCCGTTTTGATCTCGTAGTTTCCTTATTCAAAAATATATAAATATGATTATTTTAATATTATAGTACTATTCAAAAATGTATTTTACTGCTCAATCATATAGTTTAGTTTTTTTGGATATATATGTAAAGGTTACTGTTCATGCAAAGTTTTGTCTGAAGATCTCAAGTACTCAGGAATCTATCTTGAGTACTTAGGAGTTTCTCTCGAGTGCCTGTATATGCCACTCGTGCTCTTCTTCTATGATCTCGAGTACTAAGTTTTTAGTACTCGAGTAGTGTAATTCTGTTACTCGAGTAGGTCATTTTGTTACTCAAGTATGTCATTCTGTTACTCGAGTAGGTCATTCTGCTACTCGAGTAGGTCAATTCTGTTACTCGAGTAGGTCATTCTGCTACTCGAGTAGGTCAATTCTGTTACTCGAGTAGGTCATTCTGCTACTCGAGTAGGTCAATTCGGTTACTCGAGTAGGTCATTCTGCTACTCGAGTAGGTCGATTCTGTTACTCGAGTAGGTCATTATGCTACTCGAGTAGGTCAATTCTGTTACTCGAGTAGGTCATTTTGCTACTCGATTAGGACACTTCTGTTACTCGAGTAGGTCGTATGGAAATATGGTTAACATGAAATTTGTTTGTCTCGCGAGATCTACAACTTTCATGTTGGACACTGTTCGATTTGGAGTCATCCTAGGCCTCCATTTTGGGTTCCCGCAAAACCGCTCGAAATAACCCGTTTTTGACAAAACTTTTTATAAACATTATATATATATATATATATATCTTAAACTTAGGTTTTAGAACCAAACTTCATCTTCTCCGTTATTTTTCTCCCGAACCAGAGCAGCGAGCGAGTGAGAGAGTTTCTTTTTCGTTAATCTTCTGGTGGCTGCCGACGGTTCTCCGGTGCTCGAAATCTTCAATCGATCATAGATCCGGAAAGCTCTCACCGAGAACTAAGCCCTCGTGGTAATTTCTTCCCCATTTCTTGAGATTTCTCGTTAGGGTTTTTCGGCCCTAACCTCCATTTCGATCATTTTTGTCTAGATTTCAACTCCTCCCGCATCCTTTTGCCCCGATCTACGACGTGCAGTGATTCGGTGGACTTTTTCGATAAAACCAAGGCAAGTGGTTGTCCCCCCCCCCATTTATCCTTGTCCAATTTGATGGTAACGAATGAATTTTGTTCCTTTATCTTCTTTTCAAGTTATAGTTATGTCTAATCTTTCGATCACTTGAAACTTTCTAGATCTTGTGTTGTTAACTGGATCCTGTAACTTCATATAGGTTTGATAAAATGTTTTTAGTATTGGCTTTAATTGCCTTATTTATCATTATCGAACGTATTAGAGTTTATTTAAGATTGTAGAATCATCCGTAAGGGTTGATCAACCGCGTCTTAAACTAGAGTGTCAAGTATAATCTGACGAGCCAAATCTCGAGATATGTGGTGTTTTCTTGGTGGTTTTCTTGATTGCGGGAGTTAGTGGACGATGTCACTTCCGCAGCATTTGTTTCTTTTATTAGTACCTTGTGGAAGTCTACAAGGTTTTTGTTGGGCGTCTGCGGTGTATGGTGGAGAGTATGAGACTCCCTCGCAGTTAAAAGGATTTTATATTCATGAGGGTGTGTCCACGAGTGACCACCTCGCCCGTGTTTTGGTGTGTCCACGAGTGACCACCTCACCCGTGTTTTTGTGTAGAATCGACCACAGGTGCCGAATAAAGGTTTTGAATTTTTTTCCTTACGAATTATTCATGTTGTCACCTTATAGCATCGTGCGTCTAGTGTACTATTGTTGTACGTGACGAATCACGTGAGAGTTTTTTTTTTGTTCCGAAGACGACTTGTTCCTCTTTTTGTACCTTGTTTCAGCACTGTTGGTCTTGGGTTGGTACCCCTCTGACATTTGTTAATTTGGCTTATTAATTTCTGCCACCATTTGTGATTTCTTGCTGAGGTGTTCTGTCTTTAAAATGCCTCAGGTTCAGAGCAGTAGCAGATAGCGGAGCTAGTTTTGGAGTTTCTGGGCGGTAGTGTTGGCCGTGGTTGTTACCTCGTCTCAGCGAGGTAGTTTGTTACTTATTCAGTTACTGGTTCAGCCTTACTTTTCTGTAAGTGGGTTCGTGTCAGTTGTTGGCGCCCACAGAATTGTGATTTGTTTGATACTTGCTAGCTGCTTATTTCTCTATGTGTGGATGTGGATTACTTGCTCTCTAGGAGGATTTATGCTAGGAATGCATGTTAGGTATTTTTAACTATAAAAATCTATTACTACTACTTCATGTACTGCATAATTTAAAAAAACTCTAACTTGTTATATTTAGCGACCATAAAAGCTATCCTTACTACTATTATAAATTTATAGTCTTGCATAGCATGAGTAGTCCTTTGGGGACGTTTATACTCATGTAGGATGTTCGAGTCAATCTAAACAAGTATTTTTCTGCAGCGTATAACTACATTTTGATTCGTGGACTAATTGAGCCACTAAGCCGAGGGATACGGCTAACTATTGCACTTAACTGATTTTCCCTTAAAATAACTTAAAGAATCTTTCTTCATGGTTAAGTAGGTATCTGCCTGAGCGTCCGCAGTTATCCCCTGCTAACGTGGCATCTTGACGCGCATTTTCCCTTACTCTGATAAGCTATTATATGCGGTGAAAATGCGAGTTGTGATAGTTGGTATCATAGGGAGGTTGCTTGACAATTGGTCGGGCAACCTTCCCTTGTTAGTATTAGTAGTTTAGTGACATTTCATACACACACCGATGTGTCATCAGTACGCCTTATCCGAAGCATAGTCACTACACTCATAGCATGATAAGAAGTATACGGGGCATATTATATAGTATGTGATGCATAATATGTGTTTGTATATGGATCCACCTTAGGCGGCAACATGTGATGGTTATGTTGTATGGGATGCATAACCACCATCACATGGGTGCCCATTAGCACATTTTATTTTCTCATTGCATGCGATATTATGCAGTATGGGATTCATAACATTTCATGTGTACGCCGCTCATGCATGTATTAAGGCCTTTTTAGAATGCATAACACTGCATACATTGCATATCAACGCATAAACAAGCATGTTAAGTTAAGGTTTACATGATGACACATGCACACACATGATTTTAAATAAAAATAAAGAGTCCATGCATTCATGTCATAGGCACAAGAGTTAATAGGATCAAAGGATATCATCCTAAGTAGGACATAACATCATTATGAAATCCCAGAGCAAGTTGCAGCATAAGCAAGTGTCCTTTTAAGTATGGTCTGAAATGGTCGTGTTGCCTTGCTGTAAGCTAGGATTTTGATGAGTTATTCGTTTGCCTTTTTAGAAATACCGCCAAAGTGTCCTGCTATGAGGTCGACTCCCAAGTCGGAGGGTGAGTCATCGGGTGCGCAAAGTGAGGCGATTATCGAGAGTCTGCGTCAGAGCAATGAGGCTCTATCAAGGCAGTTAGCTGCGATGCAATCGCAAATTGAGTCTTTGTTGTATGTCGCTCCCGCGCAGCAATCTTTAGTGCAAGAGCCTGCCTTGGTCCAAGTCGTGCCCGATACCCTGTTCCTTCAGTGCCCCCGATGGCGATACCACTAGAAATGAATTTCATATTGCACTTCCAGTGGTTGGGACCTCCCACCTACGACAAGAGTGCTAACTTTATGGTTATAGATGATTGGATCATCTCCATCGAGGAGATGTTTTTGTATTCTAGAATTTTGGAAGCCCAAAAGGTGATAATTGCAGCCTATCAGTTAAAAGGTCTGGCAAAGATTTGGTGGATTCGGGGAAGAGACGGTCTGAAGGAAGGATGTTCTTGGGAATCTTTTAAGAAGATGTTGCTGAAGAAGTTTCTACCCTCGGACGAGTAGGACCGTCTGATGAATAACTTCCTGCATTTGAAGCAGAGACAGCTCACCGTGAGCGAGTATGAGATTGAGTTTAGCAAACTGAGCAAGTTTGCTCCTGATTTGGTAGCTTCTGAGGAGGGTAGAGTGAAGTGTTTCCTTGGAGGATTAAGAAGCGAGGTCCAGCAGTTGGCTTGCACTTACTGGGCTGAAAGTTTTGCTGAAGCAGTAGAAGCCGCTTTGAAAGTGGAGGCAATTGAAAACGCCAAGAATCAAGGTGTTGTGGCGACGAAAGAGAAAAGGAAAGGCATTTAGGATGGTAGATGCTGGGCATCTGGCCCTTCTTCGAAAAAGAAAAGTAAGGAAGTGTGTAGTTTCTGTGGTCATCCTGTCCACCCTTATGAAAGATGTTTCAAGAGGACTGCCACTCTAAAGCAGTAGCAGGTGCATGCCATCCAAGGTGCACCCAAGGGAGATCTAATATGCTCGTTCTGTACAAGAAAAGGTCATGATGTGAGTCGGTGCTGGATGAAAGAAAGGATTTGCTTCCAGTGCGGGCAGAAGGGACACCAGAAGTCTTCGTGCCCCCAGGCCCAGCCCCCACTATAGCCTGCCCCACTTCGAGCTCTGTCGCCGCCACCGAACCTGTACAAAGGAAAAGGAAAGCTGAATGTGATGACCAGCGAGGAAGCCCAAACCTCTACGCAAGTGATATCAGGTTAGTCCAAGTTTAAAAATATACTTATTATTTATCGTTGTTTCCCTAGTTATCGCTCGATTAGTTATGTATGTTACAGTTTTAGGGGAGTTTAAGGTGCGGAATAGGTGGGCGCGCGTTCTTTTCGATTCGGGTGCCACCCATTCCTTCGTGGCCCGGAGGTTTGTTGATAAACATCGCCTATGTGTGGATCAATTAGGAGACTCCTTCAATGTCAAGCTCCCTTCCGGTGATTTGGTGATATCTAATCAAGGAGTTCTGAGATGCCCTATTTATCTTAGCAATTTTCTGGCCTTTGCGAATCTGATGATTTTAGATCTGGATGATTTCGACGTGATTTTGGGCATGGACTGGCTGACCAAGTATGATGCGGTCATCCAGTGCAAGGCTAAGCGACTGGATTTCAGGATGGACGACGGATAACCTATGAGTGTCTATGGATTTTAGGAGAGTGTTTCCCCTATCATTTCTGCTGTATGTGCTTGTCGTGCTATAGAGTCTGGTTGCGAGGCGTTTTTAGTTTCTATTTCTGCTCTGGAGATATCTTTTGTTACACCATGTCTTGAGGATGTCTCGGTGGTGCGAGAGTTTCCAGATGTCTTTCCTGATAGTCTTCTAGGACTTCCTCCTAAAAGGGAGATAGAGTTTGTGATAGACCTCGAGCTAGGTACTCGTCCTATTGCCAAAGCACCGTACCGTATGGCTCCGCGTGAGTTGGATGAGTTGCGTACTCAGCTCGATGAGTTGCTGAGGTGTGGTTTTATTATACAAAGTTCTTCTCCGTGGGGTGCTCCGGTTTTGTTCGTAAAGAAGAAGGATGGATCGATGAGGCTTTGCATCGATTATAGGGAATTGAACAAGGTAACCAATAAGAATAGATATCCCCTGCCAAGGATTGATGATATGTTCAACCAATTGCATGGTAGCTCGGTATTCTCAAAGATCGATCTTCGCTCAGGCTACCACCAGTTGAGGATTCGTGAGGCAGATATTCCTCGAACCGCTTTCCGTTCGCGGCATGGACATTATGAGTTTTTGGTGATGTCTTTTGGTTTAACCAATGCACCCTCTGCTTTCATGGATTTGATGAATAGGGTGTTTAAGGATTTCTTGGATCGATTTGTTATTGTGTTCATAGATGATGTCTTGGTTATTCCCGCAATGTTGAGGAGCATACTCAGCATTTGCGTTTGGTTTTGTCTACCCTGAGGGAGCATAAGTTATATGCAAAGTTTAGCAAGTGTGAGTTCTGGCTAACTCAGGTGTCCTTTCTGGGTCATGTTGTAAGCAAGGATGGTATTTCTGTAGACCCGACCAATATTTCTGCCATGATGGAATTGTAGAGACCTTCTACACCTAAGGAGATTAGGAGCTTCTTAGGCCTGGCTGGCTAATATAGAAGATTTGTGGAAGGGTTTTTGGTGTTGTCTGCTCCTCTAACTAGACTTACTCAAAAGAATACCGCATTCATTTGGAGTGATAAGTGTGAAGAGGCCTTCCAAGAGTTGAAGAAGAGATTATGTACTGCTCCAATTTTAACCTTACCTACTGAAGGAGTTGAGTATGTTGCGTATGTTGATGCATCACACATCGGACTTTGTTGTGTTTTAATGCAAGATGGTAAGGTGATCATGTATGGATCGAGGCAACTAAAGACTCATGAGAGAAACTATCCTACGCACGATTTGGAGTTTGCTGCTGTAATTTATGCGTTGAAGCTTTGGAGACACTTATTGTATGGCGCGTTGTGCAAGATCTATACAGACCATAAGAGTTTGAAGTACGTCTTCACTCAAAAGGAACTAAATCTGCGCCAGCGTCGGTGGTTAGAATATGTGGCTGATTACGAAGTGGAAATTCTTTATCATCCAGGAAAGGGTAATGTAGTAGTCGATGCTTTGAGCAGAAAGACCGCTAAAATTCTTAATCTGTCGGTACAATCCTTGGTAGAAGAATTTTTGTTGATGGATATTGAGGTTGGGAGTCGTAATGTGCCTACTAGTTTTGAAGCGGAAGAACCCTCTTGGATTTCCCTTACTCGAGTACATTAGAAGGATGATCCTGATTTGTTGCACCTCAGGAATAGAACCGTGAAGGGAGAGCTATCAGATTTCTCCTTGGATGAGTTGGATACCTTGAGGTATCAGGGTAGATTATGCGTCCTCGCCTTTGGCGACATTCGGGCTAAGATTTGTGCTAAAGCTCATGGTTCCAGTGTAGCCTACCACCCTGGTTCCACTAAGATGTATAAGGATCTAAAGCAAATTATTTGGTGGTCAGGGATGAAGAATGATATCGCGAAGTTTGTATCAGAATGTTATACGTGTTAGCGTGTTAAGGCTAATCATAGAAGGCCTGGTGGTGAGTTGATACCGCTTGATATTCCAAGTTGGAAATGGGAGAGTATTTCAATGGATTTCATCACCGGTCTACCAAAATCTCCCCGTGGGCACGACTCTGTTTGGGTGATAGTCGACAGATTGACAAAGTGTGCTCACTTTGTTCCGTTTAAGATTGGGTATTCGATGAAGAAGATAGCTGAGCTATATCTTGAAGAGGTCATCAGGTTACATGGAGTGCCTGTTAGCATTGTATCAGATCGGGACTCTAGATTTACATCTCGCTTTTGGAAAAGTCTACAGGAGGGGTTGGGTACCGATTTAAGGTATTCCACCGCCTATCATCCGCAGACGAATCGTCAGACGGAAAGAGTAAATCAGATCGTAGAAGACATGATCAGGTGCTATATTTTGGATCATGGTGGTGCTTGGGATGAGCATCTCTGTAACGCCCCTGATTTTTTCTGCGATTATTTAATTCTCGTTTGGCGTTACGTTGACGCGTTTCCGGCATGTGCTGTTTGTTAGAGCGTGGTCTTAGCTCTCTAGATTCCTTGTGTGGTTGTTAGTAGCCTTTTTGGCAAGATTCCCTATCAAGCCGGGTCTGTTTTGGTGACCGATGAGGCCTCTCGGGGGATGCTTGTGTTTTGGCTTTGGGTAGTGATAACTCGAGTTTTGATCGTCAAAAGTTGATTTCGACTTCGCCATTGAGTTCGTAGCGTTGGTGTTTAGCTACGGTGTGAATTTTGCCGGATTCTGAGGTGGTTCGGTTTTCGCGTCGTTTTGATGTGTTGATAATAATAATGCAAATAATTAATTAATGAAACTTGAATTAAATCCAGAGGCGGTAGGGCTGATTAGACGCGTCCATGCATTTGTATATAAAGCCTTAGACAAAATCCAGACTTTCATTGTCTCCTTCCTTGAGGTTATAACCGCTGCCTATTGAGAGGAAGTAAAACCGCCAACCCTGTACCCTCCAGACGCCGATTTTGGGAGCGTTAGTGGACGGAATTCGATTCCGAAAGTGGATTTGGGTTGCTCTCTCCTAGACCTTCATTCCTACGGTAAGAGATTCAATTGTCGTGGTGTTTCTAGAGGTCTCGAAATTTTTACTTTGATCCTTTTCCGCCATTAAACCTTAGATTCCTGTTTAGGTGTTGTTGCGGCTGGAGCCGAGAGAGAGAGAGGCAGGGCTGGACAAGATAAATTCTGGAATTGAGGCAAGTGGTGCTCCTACCCTTGCCAAGTTTTCTTCTCCTTTTCATGGTCATATTTGCTATAATTTTTCCTTGTTTCCCAAGATTAATATTTTACTCTGTTTTCCGTCAAAAGCATGTTAATCATTAACCATTATGGCCCTTTATGTTTTTGTTTGCATTCTCTCAAGTTCTGAAACTCAAATCTTCGGTTGGAGTACTGTAGTCTTGTTTGTTTTTATCAAATTGTTCCCAAATAATCATTCAAAGTGTTCCCTGTTAAAACCTCTATTTGGGTAGTATCTAGTCGTTCAACCCTAGAATTTAATAGCAGTGAGATTTCATACTTATATTACCAGTAATAGGTTTGAATTAGGCTAAGAAGTTGGTCGGGAACGAAGTTGGAGGTGCAGGTATGTTGTACACTCAATGCAGCCAGATCGACGGAATTTGTCGATCTGGGTTCGATGATTATCGTTGAGCTGAGCTCGACGATGCGCCTTAGTTCTGGGTCTGACGGAAATCGTCGAACGGAATTCGACGATTCTCCCGTGGCCAGTGTTCGGCGAAAGGAAAATCGTCGAACAGCGTTCGACGATATTCACCGTGGCCTGTATTAGACGTTTTCCTATGGCCTGCGTTTAACGCATAATCGTCAAATGGAGTTCGACGATTTCCTGTGGCCTGCGGTTAAGGAAAATCGTCGAACGGCGTTCAACGACTTTGCCCGTGACCTGTGATCGATGAAAGTCAAATCGTCGAACGGAGTTCGATAATTTCCCGTGTCCTGTGATTCGACGAAAATCGTCGAGCTGCGTTTGACGATTTTCCTGAGTTCGACAATTTTTCCCACGCTCGACGAAAATCATCGAGCTGCGTTCAACGATTCCTGTAGGCAGAAATTTATTTCTTTTCAATTACTTTTCTTCCCGAGTGATTACCTCCTAGGGAAAATATCTTGTCGGCCTTTCGTTCTTCCTTTGTTTTGAGGGTCGAATCGTGGGTTATGGCAGGTAGTGGTGTTTTGACGCTCTAAAGGAGCGGGATGTTTTGTGTGCGAGCCGTGGCCGCCACTTTTTAGTCCCAGGTACGGCCTCGGCATTTGCTGTGGCTGCCACCCTTTTTATCCCAGGTACGGGCTGGGTTTGTGGTGGTTTTGTGCTGATAGTGAAATTTTATTTTTAGTTGGAACTGTTTTGTTTGGGGGACTGTTTTTGGTCACCAACTCAGGTCCATGATGATTTACTACTGTCATTCCTCACAAATTAGGACTCTTAGGTGTTTCTTCCTGGTTGAATGTAGCATATTGTGGCAAGTTTTCTTGTCTTTGGCCTTGTAGCCTCTACAGGATTTGGGCAGGGCTTGGTGTTGTTACTTGGTACTTGGTGTACTTTTGTTTACTTTGGACAGTGTTTGCTTTTACTCTCTTGTTTCCTTACACTCCTGTTCCATTTTGATTTAATGCTCTAATTCTGATTTTCTACTTTTACTTACTGAGGTGTTCTTTCTTTTCTGAATGCCTCAGGTTTTGATTAGTAGCCGGGTAGACGGCTAGATTTGTTGTGGTGTTGCTGGTGATCCCTTGAGTTGTAGGGATCTTTCTCTTACTGTTGTGAGGTAGTTTTCCTATTTTCTTACAAATATACATACTTGCCAGTGGGTTCGTGTCAGTTTGTTGGCGCCCACTGGTAGTTTTACCTTATGATACTAGATATGTTTCTTTTACTGCTACCTTTTCTAGAGATAGTGTACTTGCTCTTAGGAAGTGTTATGCTAGGTTGCTGGTTATTTTTAAACCTATAAACACTACTATAAGTATATCTCATGATCAGCATGTTTTATAAAACTCATACACTACTTTCTAAGTAACGTAAAAAGATCGTTTTCCTACTTATAATATAATATAAATCTAGAGTCTTGCATAGTATAAGTTGACCTCTGGGGTCACTTTTGCACTCTCATAGGATGTCAAAAATAAATAAAATATTTTTCGCTACATATAAGTATAGTTTTTAAACCGTGGACTAGATGATCCACCGAGCCGAGGGATACAGTCCTTAAAATTATATCTGATTTTCTAATCATTAAACTTATGAAATTTTCATAGTCTAGTTAGATGGTGTTCGCCTGAGCGTCGACAGTTATCCCCTGCTCGACGTGGCATCATGATGCGTGTTTTTTCTCATACTCTGATACTTCGTGAATTCAGAGAAAAATGCGGGTTGTGACAGTTGGTATCAAAGCGAGGTTGCTTGACAATTTGTCAGGCAACCTTTCCTTATAGGTATTAGATGTTTAGCATCATATCATACACCAACCGATATATCATCAGCACATCTTGGCTGAAGCACGAACACTACACTCATAGCATAACATGAAGTATACGGGGCATATTATGTAGTATGGGATGCATAATATGTGTCTGTATATGGATCTACCATAGGGGCAACATGTGAGGGTTATGTAGTATGGGATGCATAACCTCACCACATGAATGCGAATAGCATGTTTCTTTTTTGTTGCATGGGAATGTTATGTAGTATGGGATGCATAACATTTTCATGCGTACGCCGCTCATGACATGCATTAGGGCCTTTTTAGAATGCATAACACAATCATGCATATCATAACATTGCATAAGCACAATGTGTCAAGCTAAAGATTTGCAGGATGACATATGTACACACATGGTTTTTAAATCAGAAAAAGAATATAAATTCATGCATTCCCGATCTAGGCACAAGAGTTAGATGATGGTGGTTAACCATCCTAGGTTAGGCATAACATCATTTTTGTTCAAATAAACTCCCAGAGCAAGTTTAGCAGTTTTAAGATCATATTTATGTATGTATTGTCTGTACTTGTAGTTAGTTCCAACTATTGTACCATGGTTTGACTAATGTTGATATGGTTTTAGGATGGCGAGACGTCCTTCGACGAGGTCGACACCCTTATCTGAGGGTGAGACTTCTGGAGCGCAGAGTGATGCGGTGATCGAGAGCTTGCGGTTGAGCAACGATTCCTTGACCAGGCAGTTGGTGGAGATGCAGGTCCAGATCCAGTCTCTGGCGGCAGTTGTGGCAGGACAGACTCAGGGAGTGCAAGACCCTGCAGGGGGGTCAGCTGCCCCTCCCCCTCCTACTCCCCTGAGAGCTCCAGTGGTGGTGTTAGCGGATATGGCCTTCATTTCTCAGTTTCAGAGAATTAGCCCTCCTACATAAGATGGGAAGGCAGATTTCATGCTCATAGATGATTGGCTGATCTCCATGGAGGAGATGTTCTCGTACTCCGATGTTGCAGATGATCAGAGAGTTATGATAGCCGCCTATCAGCTAAAGGGTTTGGCTAAGAGCTGGTGGCTTAGGGAAAAGGAGAGCTTGGTGGCTGGTTGCACTTGGTGATTATTCAAGGAGATGTTGTTGAGGAAGTTCTTGCCTTCAGTCGAGCGTGATCGACTTATGAATGACTTCCTTCACCTGAAGCAGAGGAAACTCACGGTCAGTGAGTACGAGATAGAGTTCAACAAGTTGAGCCGGTTTGCCCCTGGGTTGGTGAGTGTTGAAGAAGATCGAGTCAAGCGGTTCCTTGGTGGATTGAGGAGTGAGGTTCAGCAGTTAGCCAGTGCTTATGGATCAGTGACTTATGCAGGGGTGGTGGAGGCTGCTCTGAAAGTGGAGGCAATTGAGACCGCAAAGTGCAGAGGCCAGCAAATGAGGAATGAAAAGAGAAAGTCTGCTGAGGAGAAGAACCCCCAGGTACTCGATGCTGCTCCAGGAAAGAAGAGCAGGGTAGCGTTTAGCTTCTGTGGCCAGTCAGGCCACCCTGTTGAGAGGTGTTTCAAGAAGGCAGGAGCTCAGAAGAAGGAGCAGGTGCATGCCATTCAAGGTGCTCCGAGGAAGGATGGTTCCTGTTCTGTTTACAAGCGACCCGGGCATGATGCTGCCCAGTGCTGGTCCAAGGATAGAGTCTGCTTTCAGTGTGGCCAGAAGGGCCATATCAAGACTAGGTGTCCTCAGGTCCAGCCTATTCTACAGGCGGTTCCACTTCAGGCTTTACCTCCGCCTCAGCGTGTGGACAAGGGCAAGGGAAAGCTGAATGTGATCTCTTTCGAGGAGGCTCAGACTTCGACTCAGGTCATCTCAGGTTAGTCATTTTCCTAGCCTGAAAGTTTTATTTGCTAGTATGGTTATGGTTTTGTTCTGATAGTTCCTTAGTTGCTTATATATATACTCCTATAGGGAAATTTAAGGTGAAGAACCGCTGGGCGCGTGTTCTGTTCTACTCCGGCGCTACCCACTCGTTTGTGGCTAAAGCTTTTGTAGAGCGTTATCGGTTGATTCTAGATCAAGTTCGTGATACCTTCCGCGTCAAGTTCCCTTTTGGTGAATCTGTGTTGTCAGATTTGGGCATTTTGGATTGCCCTCTTTTGTTGGGGGACTTTCTTGCGAAGGCAGACCAGAAGATGATTGATCTAGAGGAATTCGATGTTATTCTGGGCATGGACTGGTTGTCTAGGTATGATGCGGTTATTCAGTGCAAAGGGAAGCGCTTGGACTTCATCAAGGACAACGGTCAGCCTGGAAGTGTGAATGTTGATCCGTGTCAGGATTCTCCTATCATTTCTGCGGTATGTGCTCAGAAGCTGTTTCGTTCTAATTTTTTTGCTTGTTTAGTCTTGGTGGTTGGGACTGCTGTCAGTGTGCCGCGCTTGGAGGAGATTCCTGTGGTTCGTGGTTTCTCCGATGTTTTTCCTGATGACCTTCCTGGTCTTCCCCCCGAGCGGGATGTTGAGTTTGTGATTGATTTGGAACCGGGTACGCATCCTATTGCTAAGGCGTCGTATCAGATGGCCCTCGCGAGTTGGAGGAGTTGCGAGTCCAGTTGGACGCGTTGTTGGCAAAAGGTTTTATCAGGCCGAGTTCGTCGCCTTGGGGTGCTCCTGTTCTATTTGTGAAGAAGAAAGATGGGTCGATGAGGCTGTGCATTGATTATAGGGAGTTGAACAAAGTTACCATTAAGAACAGGTACCCTCTGTCGAGGATCGATGATTTATTTGATCAATTGTGTGGTAGCACAGTGTTTTCCAAGATCGATCTTCGTTCAGGCTATCATTAGCTCAGGATCCGTGAGTCGGACATTCCACGAACTGCTTTCAGGTCGAGGCATGGGCATTTTGAATTCCTGGTTATGTCGTTTGGTTTGACCAATGCGCCATCAGCATTCATGGATATGATGAACTGGGTGTTCAAGTACTTTCTAGACATGTTCGTGGTGGTATTCATTGATGATGTGTTGATCTACTATCACAGTACTGAGGAGCATGAGCAGCATCTGTGATTGGTTCTATCTGCTTTGAGAGACCATCAGTTATTCGCCAAGTTGAGTAAATGTGAATTCTGGTTGTCCCAGGTTTCCTTCCTGGGTCATGTGGTGAACAAGGACGGCATTTCGGTGGACCCGAAAAAGATTTCTGCAGTGATGGATTGGCATAGGCCGAGCACACCCAAGGAGATTAGAAGCTTCTTGGGGTTGGTCGGCTATTATAGAAGATTCGTGCAGGGCGTTTCTACCTTGGCATCCCCTTGACTAAGCTGACGCAGAAGAATGCGGCGTTCATTTGGAGCGAGAAATGTGAGGAGGCTTTTCTGGAGCTGAAGAGCAGGTTGTGTTCTGCCCCTATTTTGGCATTGCCTACGGAGGGCAAGGACTATGATGTATTTGTGGATGCCTCGCATGTTGGGCTCGGTGGGGTGTTAATGCAAGAAGGGAAGGTGATTGCGTATGGGTCGAGGCAATTAAAGACTCATGAGAGGAACTACACTACGCATGATCTTGAATTCGCAGCAGTGATCTTTGCCCTGAAGCTGTGGAGACATTTACTTTATGGTGCTCAGTGCAAGATCTACACCGATCATAAAAGCCTAATGTATGTCTTCACCCAGAAGGAGTTAAATCTGCGCTAGCGGCGGTGGCTAGAGTATGTGGCTGATTATGATGTGGATATACAGTATCATCCGGGCAAGGCCAATGTGATGGCCGATGCCCTGAGCCAGAAGACGGGGAAGATCTTTAACCTCATCGCCGATCGTTTAGTGGAAGAGTGCCTCCTGATGGATATTTCCGTGGGACGCTGTGACATACAGAGCAGTTTGGCAGTGGCAGAGCCGTCTTGGATTGCACTTACCAGGTTGCACCAGAAGGATGATCCGGATCTTCTGCACTTATACCTCAGGACTGAGAGAGGGGAGTTGCCGGATTTCTCTATCGATGATGCGGGTACTTTGAAGTACCGCGGCAGGTATTGCATCCCAGCTGTTGGAGACATCAGGGGTATGATTTGCAGAGAGGCTCATGGATCCAGTGTTGCCTACCATCCAGGATCTACAAAGATGTATCATGAATTGAAGCAGATTGCCTGGTGGTATGGGATGAAGGGAGATATAGCCCGATTTGTTGTTGAGTGCCACACTTGCAAGCGTGTGAAGGCCGATCATGGAAGGCCTGGTGGCAAGTTGACTCCGTTGGAGATCCCTACTTGGAAGTGGGAAAGTATTTCTATGGACTTCATTACGGGCTTGCCGAGATCTCCTAGAGGATTTGATTCTATTTGGGTTATAGTGGACAAACTGACGAAGTGTGCTCACGTTTTGTCGTATAAGATTGATTATCCGATGAAAAAGATAGCAGAGTTGTATCTGAATGAAGTCATCAGATTACACGGTGTGCCAGTTAGCATCATTTCAGATCGAGACTCCCGTTTTACATCTCGCTTCTGGAGGAGTCTGCAAGAGGGTTTGGGTACAGATTTGAGGTATTCTACAGCTTACCACCCGCAGACCAATTGTCAGACTGAGCGAGTGAACCAGATAGTTGAGGATATGATCAGGTGCTACATCTTGGACCACGGTGGAGCGTTGGATGAGCGTTTGCGGCTTATGGAATTTGCATACAATAACAGTTACCAGGAGAGCTTGCAAATGGCTCCGTTTGAAGCCTTGTATGGGAGGCGCTGTAGAACTCCCTTGTTTTGGACCGAGGTCGATGAGAGGCCTGTTTTGGGTCCGGATGCACTCGAGGAGATGGAAACTGCTGTGAAGCTTATTCGAGAAAAGCTTCGTATTGCTCAGGAGAGATATGAGAAGAACGCCAACCGGTGTAGGTCTGACTTGGAGTTTTCTGTAGGGGACCTTGTGTTTCTTAAGGTTTCCCCGATGGTTGGTGTTAAGAGGTTCGGTAAGAACTGGAAGTTGGACCCGAGGTATGTGGGCCCGTTTAAGATTGTTGAACGGATTGGCGTGTCAGCATATAGATTGGAATTGCCAGCAAATTTCCTAGGTATTCATAATGTGTTTCATGTAAGCCAATTGCGGAAGTGTGTGCGAAGCAGTGGGCAAGTCTTGGTTGATGTGCCCCAGTTGGAGCCTAATCTTTCATATGTTGAGGTGCCGGTCCGCATCTTGGATACTCAAGATCGGGTGCTACGGACAAAGTCTATCCCGATGGTGAAAGTTCTATGGAGGAATCAGGATTTGGAAAGCACGACTTGGGAGCTAGAGTCGGCTATCAGGGAGGCTCACCCTCATCTGTTCCCTTGATTTAATTGGTACATTTCCTTTCTAGTACTCTTGTTTGTTACCTTCCTTCTATAGTAGAGGTAGTGTATGTAAAGTTTCGGGACGAAACTTTCTTTTAGGGGGAGTGACTGTAACGCCCCCGATTTTTTCTGCGATTATTTAATTCTCGTTTGGCGTTACGTTGACGCATTTCCGGCATGTGCCATTTGTTAGAGCGTGGTATTAGCTCTCTAGATTCCTTGTGTGGATGTTAGTAGCCTTTTTGGCAAGATTTCCTAGCAAGCCGGGTCTGTTTTGGTGACCGGTGAGGCCTCTCGGGGATTCTTGTGTTTTGGCTTCGGGTAGTGATAACTCGAGTTTTGATCGTCGAAAGTTGATTTCGACTCTGCCGTTGCGTTCGTAGCTGAGTGTTTAGCTACGGTGTGAATTTCGTCGGATTCCGAGGTGGTTCGGTTTTCACGTCATTTTGATGTGTTGATAATAATAATGTAAATAATTAATTAATTAAACTTGAATTAAATCCAAAGGCGGTAGGGCTGATTAGACGTGTCCATGCATTTATATATAAATCCTTAGACAAAATCCAGACTTGTCATTGTCTCCTTCCTTGAGGTTATAACCGCTGCCTGTTGAGAGGAAGTAAAATTGCCAACCCTGTACCCTACAGACGCCGATTTTGGGAGCATTAGTGGACGGAATTCGATTCCGAAAGCAGATTTGGGGTGCTCTCGCCTAGACCTTCATTCCTACGGTAAGAGATTCAATTGTCATGGTGTTTCTAGAGGTCTCAGAATTTTTACTTTGATCCTTTTTCGCCATTAAACCTTAGATTCCTGTTTAGGTGTTGTTGCGGTTGGAGCCGAGAGAGAGAGGGGCAGGGTTGTGCAAGATAAATTTTGGAATTGAGGCAAGTGGTGCTCCTACCCTTGCCAAGTTTTCTTCTCCTTCTCATGGTCATATTTGCTATAATTTTTCCCTGTTTCCCAAGATTAATATTTTACTCTGTTTTCCATCAAAAGCATGTGAATCATTAACCATTATGGCCCTTTATGTTTTTGTTTGCATTCTCTCAAGTTTTGAAACTCAAATCTTCGGCTGGAGTATTGTAGTCTTGTTTGTTTTTATTAAATTGTTCCCTGATATTCATTCAAAGTGTTCCCTGTTAAAACCTCTATTTGGGTAGTATCTAGCCTTTTAGCCCTAGAATTTAATAGCAGTGAGATTTCATACTTATATTAGCAGTAATAGGTTTGAATTAGGCTAAGAAGTTGGTCGGGAATGAAGTTGGAGGTGCAGGTATGTTGTACACTCAATGCAACCAGATCGACAGAAATCGTCGATCTGGGTTCGACAATTATCGTCGAGCTAAGCTCGACGATGCGCCTTA
Organism: Platanthera guangdongensis; assembly: GCA_039583875.1. Classification (NCBI taxonomy): domain Eukaryota; kingdom Viridiplantae; phylum Streptophyta; class Magnoliopsida; order Asparagales; family Orchidaceae; genus Platanthera; species Platanthera guangdongensis. The sequence continues at coordinate 55,677,882 of CM077164.1, read as the reverse complement.
GTTCTGGGTCTGACGGAAATCATCGAACGAAGTTCGACGATTCTCCCATGGCCAGTGTTCGGCGAAAGGAAAATCGTCGAACAGCGTTTGACGATATTCCCCGTGGCCTGTATTAGACGTTTTCCTATGGCCTGCATTTAACGCATAATCGTCGAACGGAGTTCGACGATTTCCTGTGGCCTGCGGTTAAGGAAAATCGTCGAACGGCGTTCGACGACTTTGCCCGTGACTGTGATCGATGCAAGGCAAATCGTCGAACGGAGTTCGACGAATTCCCGTGTCCTGTGATTCGACAAAAATCGTCGAGCTGCGTTCGACGATTTTCCTGAGTTCGACGATTTTTCCCGCGCTCGACGAAAATTGTCGAGCTGCGTTCGACAATTCCTGTAGGCAGAAATTTATTTCTTTTCAATTACTTTTCTTCCCGAGTGATTACCTCCTAGGGGAAATGTCTTGTCGACCTTTCGTTCTTCCTTTGTTTTGAGGGCTAAATCGTGGGTTATGGCAGGTAGTGGTTTTTTGACGCTCTAAAGGAGCGGGATGTTTTGTGTGCGAGCCGTGGCCGCCACTTTTTAGTCCCAAGTATGGGCTGGGCATTTGCTATGGCCGCCACCTTTTTTATCCCAGGTACGGGCTGGGTTTCTGGTGGTTTTGTGCTGACAGTGAAATTTTATTTTTAGTTGGAACTGTTTTGTTTGGGGGACTATTTTTGGTCACCAACTCAGGTCCATGATGATTTACTACTGCCATTCCTCACAAATTAGGATTGTTAGGTGTTTCTTCCTGGTTGAATGTAGCATATTGTGGCAAGTTTTTCTTGTCTTTTGCCTTGTAGCATCTGCAGGATTTGGGCAGGGCTTGGTGTTGTTACTTGGTACTTGGTGTACTTTTGTTTACTTTGGACAGTGTTTGCTTTTACTGTCTTGTTTACTTACACTCCTGTTCCATTTTGATTTAACGCTCTAATTCTGATTTTCTACTTTTACTTGATGAGGTGTTCTTTCTTTTTTGAATGCCTCAGGTTCTGATTAGTAGTCGGGTAGACGGCTAGATTTACTGTTGTGTTGCTGGTGATCCCTTGAGTTGTAGGGATCTTTCGCTTGCTGTTGTGAGGTAATTTTCCTGTTTTCTTACAGACATACATACTTGCCAGTGGGTTCGTGTCAGGTTTGTTGACTCCCACTGGTAGTTTTACCTTATGATACTAGATATGTTTATTTTACTGCTACCTTTTCTGGAAATAGTCTACTTGCTCTTGGGAAGTGTTATGCTAGGTTGCTGGTTATTTTTAAACCTATAAACACTACTATAAGTATATCTCATGATCAACATGTTTTATAAAACTCATACACTACTTTCCAAGTAACGTAAAAAGATCGTTTTCCGACTTATAATATAATATAAATCTAGAGTCTTGCATAGTTATAAGTTGACCTCGGGGGTCACTTATGCACTCTCATAGGATGTCAAAAATAAATAAAGTATTTTCCGCTGCGTATAAGTATAGTTTTTAAACCGTGGACTAGATGATCCACTGAGCTGAGGGATATGGCCCTTAAAATTATATCTAATTTTCTAATCATTAAACTTAAGAAATTTTAATAGTCTAGTTAGATGGTGTTCGCCTGAGAATCGACAGTTATCCCCTGCTCGATGTGGCATCACGACGCGTGTTTTTTCTCATACTCTGATACTTCTTGAATTCGGATAAAAATGCGGGTTGTGACAGTCTCCGACTCATGGAGTTTGCATAAAATAATAGTTATCAAGAGAGTCTGCAGATGACCCCGTTTGAGGCCTTATATGGGAGGCATTGCAGAACTCCATTGTTTTGGGCTGAAGTTGGTGAGAGACCGTTGCTAGGTCTAGAAGCCCTTGAGGAGATGAATTGTGCTGTGACTCATATTCGAGAAAAGTTCTGTGTGGCTCAGGAGTGCTATGAGAAGTATGCTAATCAACGAAGGGTCGATTTGGAGTTTGTCATTGGAGACTTGGTTTTTCTGAAGGTTTCTCCAATGTCTGGCGTTAAAAGGTTTGGAAGGAACCACAAGTTAGACCCCCGGTATGTGGGACCTTTCCAAATTCTAGAGCGCATCGGAGTGTCAGCTTATAGGTTGGTTTTGTCTGCGATCTTCCCTGGTGTCCATGATGTGTTCCACGTAAGCCAGTTGCGGAAGTGTGTTCGTAATGATCGTCAAGTCCTCGACTCGATTCCCCAGATTCAGCCCAACCTTACGTATGTGGAAGAACCTATTCGTATTCTGGATTCTCAAGAGCATGTGTTGCGAAGAAAGACCATCCTCGTGGTCAAGGTTCTTTGGAGGAATCATGACGTCGAAAGCGCGACGTGGGAATTGGAATTAGCAATGAGAGAATCTCATTTGCACCTCTTCTATTAGTTTCGGGTATGTCGTTATGTTTTCAGTTATGTTTGATTTTATCGTTTTGATTTGGTTTTGGAGTTGTGCTAAGTTTCGGGATGAAACGACTTTTAGGGGGAGTGACGGTAACGCCTCCAATTTTTTTTCAATGATTTTATTTGAATGGGCATCGTCATATTTATGACGTTGTGGCGTTACTTTTAACATCGAGTTGACGGCGCAACGCCGTTAAGGCATTTTCGCATTCGGGCGGTTGAGTCGGCCGAATTCTTGTTGTAATGGAAAATTTTGCATTTGGAATTTAAGTTAAGTAATTTTGGACTTTCTCATCCAGTTTCGTCGTAATCCGAGCATTTTTGAATTCTCGGCGCGCGATTGAAGTTTTGGATTTGTTTATGTTCGTTGTATACTTTGAGGATTAATATCTCGGAAATGGATCGTCGGATTTTGGTTTTGACTTCGTCGTTGTGTTTGTAGCGTCAGTGTTCGCATATGGTGCGAATTTCGTTTGATTCGAGGCGCGTTCGGGCCTCCGTTTGATCTCGTAGTTTCCTTATTCAAAAATATATAAATATGATTATTTTAATATTATAGTAGTATTCAAAAATGTATTTTACTGTTCAATCATATAGTTTAGTTTTTTTTGGATATATATGTAAAGGTTAATGTTCATGCAAAGTTTTGTCTGAAGTTCTCGAGTACTCAGGAATCTATCTCGAGTACTTAGGAGTTTCTCTCGAGTGCCTGTATAAGCCACTCGTGCTCTGCTTCTATGATCTCGAGTACTAAGTTTTTAGTACTCGAGTAGTGTAATTCTGTTACTCGAGTAGGTCATTTTGTTACTTGAGTAGGTCATTCTGTTACTCGAGTAGGTCATTCTGCTACTCGAGTAGGTCAATTCTGTTACTCGAGTAGGTCATTCTGCTACTCGAGTAGGTCAATTCTGTTACTCGAGTAGATCAATCTGCTACTTGAGTAAGTCAATTATGTTACTCGAGTAAGTCATTCTGCTACTCGAGTAGGTAGATTCTGTTACTCGAGTAGGTCATTCTGCTATTCGAGTAGGTCAATATTGTTACTCGAGTAGGTCATTCTGCTACTCGAGTAGGTCAATTCTGTTACTCGAGTAGTCCATTGTTATTTACATTCGGGAGCCTTTTTGATGGTCAACATGATATCGTATGGAAATATGGTTAACATGTAATTTGTTCGTCTGGACGAGATCTACAACTTTCATGTTGGACACTTTTCTATTTGGAGTCATCCTAGGCATCCATTTTGGGTTCCCGCAAAATCGCTTGAAATAACCCATTTTTGACAAAACTTTTATATATAATATTATATATATATATATATATATATATATATATATATATTCTTAAACTTAGTTTTAGAACCAAACTTCATCTTCTCCGTTATTTTTCTCCCGTACCAGAGCAGCGAGCGAGTGAGAGAGTTTCTTTTTCGTGAATCTTCCGGTGGCCGCCGACGGTTCTCCGGTGCTCAAAATCTTCAACCGATCATAAATCCGGAAAGCTCTCGTCGAGAGCTACGCCCTCATGGTAATTTCTTCCCCATTTCTTGAGATTTCTCGCTAGGGTTTTTCGGCCCTAACCTCCATTTCGACGATTTTTGTCTAGATTTCAACTCCTCCTGCATCCTTTTCCCCGATCTACGACGTGGTTTGATTCGGTGGACTTTTCCGGTAAAACCAAGGTAAGTGGTGGTTCCCCCCCCCCCCCAGTTTATCCTTGTCTGATTTGATGGTAACGAATGAGTTTTGTTCCTTTATCTTCTTTTCAAGTTATAGCTATGTCTAATCTTTTGATCATTTGAAAATTTCTAGATTTTGTGTTGTTAGCTGAATCATGTAACTTCATATAGGTTTGATAAAATGTTTTTAGTATTGGCTTTAATTGCCTTATTTATCGTTACCGAACGTATTAGAGTTTATCTAAGATTGTAGAATCGTCCGTAAGGGTTGATCAAACGCGTCTTAAACTAGAGTGTCAAGTAGAATCTGACGAGCCAAATCTCGAGATATGCGGTGTTTTCTTGGTGGTTTTCTTGATTGCGGGAGTTAGTGGACGATCCCACTTCCGCAGCATTTGTTTCTTTTATTAGTAGCTTGTGGAAGTCTACCAGGTTTTTGTTGGGCGTCTGCGGTGTATGGTAGAGAGTATGAGACTCCCTCGCAGTTAAACGGATTTTATATTCATGAGGGTGTGTCCACGAGTGACCACCTCACCCTTGTTTTGGTGTGTCCACAAGTGACCACCTCGCCCGTGTTTTTGTGTAGAATCGACCACAGGTGCCTAATAATGGTTTTGAATTTTTTTCCTTACGAATTATTCATGTTGTCACCTTATAGCCTCGTGCGTCTGGTGTACTATTGTTATACGTAACGAATCGCGTAAGAGTTTTTTTTTCTGAAGACGACTTGTTCCTCTTTTTGTACCTTATTTCAGTACTGTTGGTCTTGGGTTGGTACCCCTCTGACCTTTGTTTAATTTGGCTTATTAATTTATGCCACCATTTATGATTTCTTGCTGAGGTGTTCTGCCTTTGGAATGCCTCAGGTTCAGAGCAGTAGCAGATAGCAGAGCTAGTTTTGGAGTTTCTGGGCGGCAGTGTTGGCTGTGGTTGTTACCTCGTCTCAGCGAGGTAGTTTGTTGTTTATTCAGTTACTGGTTTAGACTTACTTTTTTGTAAGTGGGTTCGTGTCAGTTGTTGGCGCCCACAGAATTGTGATTTGTTTGATACTTGCTAGCTGCTTATTTCTCTATGTGTGGATGTGGATTACTTGCTCTCTGGGAGGATTTATGCTAGTCATGCATGTTAGGTATTTTTAACTATAAAAATCTATTACTACTACTTCATGCACTGCATAATTTAAAAAAACTCTAACTTGTTATATTTAGCGACCATAAAAGTTATCCTTACTACTATTATAAATTTAGAGTCTTGCATAGCATGAGTAGTCCTTTGGGGACATTTATACTCATGTACGATGTTCGATTCAATCTAAACAAGTATTTTTTCGCAGCGTATAACTACATTTTGATTCGTGGACTAATTGAGCCACTAAGCCGAGTGATACGGCTAACTATTGCACTTAACTGATTTTCCCTTAAAATAACTTAAAGAATCTTTCTTCATGGTTAAGTAGGTGTCTGCCTGAGCGTCCGCAGTTATCCCCTGCTGACGTGGCATCATGACGCACATTTTCCCTTACTCTGATAAGCTGTTATATGCGGTGAAAAATGCGGGTTGTGATACGTGGTCACTCAACACTCTCAACGCCTAAGTTGTAGAAAGCTTTTCTAAGGTAAAAAGAGTTGAGTGATGAATACACACTCAACGCTCTCAATGCCAGAGAAGCAGGAGGATTTTGCCTAGGCAAAAAGCGTTGAGTGAAGCATGCTCACTCAACACTCTCAACGCCCAAGTTATAGAAAGCTTTTCTGAGGCAAAAAGCTTTGAGTGATGAAGACACACTCAATGCTCTCAAGGCCAGAGAAGCAGGAAGATTTTGCTACGGTAAAAAGCATTGAGTGATTCTTGTTTGCTCAATGCTCTCAACACCTAGATAGACAAAATTTTTTCAAAGTATTTTCTCATTGAGTGAAGCTCACTCACTCAACGCCTATATAAATATTGCTTGATTTTTGGCTAAGTCCACAGCTGGTGACATCAGCAAGTCAACAAGTCAAGATATTTCAAATTAGTGACGGGATGGCGACAGTACACGACAAATGTTGCTGCAGACCTACTGTACGATAATTGGCGTCAAAGTAAGGTTGATGCAGGCCATTAAATGTGTGGGGCCCACTGCTCAAGAGCGAATGGGTCAAAATTAATAAAAGGAAAAGGCTTTATAAAGAAAGATAGTTTTTCGAAAAAAAACAATCAGGCAGTTCTTCTTCTCCGCAATTGTTGTGGAGCTGAAGAAAAGAAAGCTCAAGTCAGCAAGACGAAGAGCAAGTTAGTTGTTGGTATCAACATCTTCAACAACAAGATAGCTGGTTTGATCTTCATCTGCACCAGCAAGTTAGCTTAGAGGGATTCTCTGAGAAAAATATAGTAGCTTGGGCCAACCCTTATTGTAGGTGCTTCATAGACCCATCCAACAAATCCTAATGAACATTCTCTTGGGGAGCTATGAAGAAGGAGATAGGGCTGAGCAGTTGGCTCAGCTCAGAAAGTAATAGAGAAGTTGATTTGCATGCTACCTCTAGCACATGGCAAAGCAGGATCTGCATCCATGTTGTTGTGAAGAAATGAGTTGGGTTGGGATTCTTCTAGCTCAGGTTGCAGCAAGATCTGTTATAGTTACTTCTCTAATTCTAGCTGGATAAAATCCCTGGTGCTGAGAAGAGGAAGTTAGGTCTAAGTATTTTCTTATTCCAGATAAGTAGATTAAGAAAATATATTTCCTGGAGTCAAGGTTGGGCTGAGTTTATCTCAGTCCAGGTAGATAAGCACAGTGAAATTTCACTTGTGGCCAATCATCACTCCAACTACTTTCATCTTGTAGGATCGAAGTGTGGATTTGAGCTGTAGGTCTATCCTCCCATCGTGAGTAGTAGGGCCTAGTGCCTAAGGTAGGTGACAGTTGAGTCACTTAGCTGTAGGTGACAAGTGTGTCACTGAGTTGTAGGCCTTGGAGGAGGCTGAGTTTTAGGTGCCTGGAAGGGCACTGAGGTAGGTACCTGAAATGGTACTGAGTTATAAGAGTGTTGCAGCACTCTGAGAGTAGGGCCTTGTATCTGAAGTTGTAGGGCCGAAAAGCCTGAGTTGTAGGCCTTAGAGATAACGCTGAGGTAGGTGGTTGGTGGACCACTGAGCTGTAGGTGCACTACAGGGCTCTGAGGTAGGAACCTTTGTGGTTATAAGGTAGGGTTCTTAAGAGAACTTGAGTGTAAGGCTGAGGGCCTGATGTGTAAGCTCTAAGGATCATTTTGGAGGAGTTTGTACCTTGTCTAACATAAGTTAGAAAGGTGGGAGGGAAAGTGGATGTACCCTAGTTAGGGGAACCACTATAAATCACTGTGTGTTTTTCTGTTTTGTTTTCTTTGTGCAGGTTGTGTAAATCTTGAAAGAATAAAACAACCTAAAGCCAAACCTCTTAAAGAAGAAATATTTTAGAAACCAGAAAGGAGACAAATAACCTATTCACCCCCCCCCCCTCTAGGTTGTTAGCTATCCTTGAAAATAAAGACTTTCAAGTGGTATCAGAGTAAGGTTACTAAAAAGGACCTAACAGTCTGAGTTGACCTCCAAGGATAGTTAAATGGTTAAACTATGTGTTCAAAGATAAACCAAAAGGTGTGGAACTCTATGGATCATCAAATTTGCAAAGAGGACAAGAACAGCATTGTGCTGTTGGCAGCTCTTGGTGATGAAGGTGAAAGCAGATGCAATGGACCAATAACTACACCAGAAGAAGAATCTTGCCAAGATCAACTGGATATGAATCTTGTACAGACTCTGATGTCTCATCATCAAGTGATGATGAGGGTCCTTTGACAGAGGATGATATCAATCAATTGATTGACAATCATGCTGCCCTTCTGAAAGCTTTCAAGGAAAGCAAGCCGCTTGTTAAGAAACATGCTGAGGAAATAGCCTCCCTACAGAAGACTACTTCCCAGCAAGATGAAGTTTCATCCTTGCTATATCTAAAAGAGAGGGAAGCAGCCCATCTGAAGATCATGGTAGATATCCATGTTGAGTCCTTATAATACAGGTACTCTATTATCATGAATCTTGAAGAGAAACTTGATGGGGAGAGGAGAATTGTGTCTAACTTCTCTAAGATAAATACTGTCAAGAGAAGATCTAAATTCGAGTGCATTTCTAAAGTGATCAAATTTAAGAAAAGAGGCCAAGTTCCTATCAGGCCTCAGCCTACCTTTCACAAGGTAATTATCTCTTCCAACAGGTATGGACAAGACCCCAGGGATGGTCACTAGAGGAATGGGAATCTTCCTTATAAGACTACAAATGTCTCTTATAATGGAAGATGAAAGGACAGGAGAATGAGTGCCTTTAAGGATCCCCATGAACAAGTACAAATGGCCCATTCTAGACCATTTATATTTGGTGCCCCAGCCCCAACTCTAAAGGATAAGACAGTGGCTTTCACTCAAGCCCACCTTGTAAGGACTCAGACCAAGGGCCAGTCTACCAGTAAGCCTGACTTGGTTGTTTTTGATGTTATAAACAGCATGTCATCTGTATAGAAGACAGTTGTAAATAGCATTCAGAGTATACAAAGGAAGTCTACTGGAAGTCTAACCTTCAGTCAGATCCTTGCTGAAAGGAACCTGAAGAAAGGTGTTGCTCCTCTTCCTTCTGCTCAGATAGTAGTTAACCACACTGCAAGACCTGCTCAGAAAAGAAGATATAATATTCATGAGTGTTGAACCACATAGCCCAGGTCCAATTCCACTTGCTTGTTGCTCCCAACCGCGTAGTTCAACTTAAGACGTACGCACGAGCCAAGCTTCTCTCGGATCCTGCCATTTCCAAACAATCACATAACCCAGTTATGTTCAAGGCCGGTTCCCAGACCACCAAGTTAGCAGAACAACGATTTCACTCAGTTTTCCGGGTGCGCCTTGGAGTTAACCTCCAAGGATCCCTGCTGCAATCTACCGCGTAAAAAACCCGAAAACCCAAAGCACGGAGTCTTCTCCGGCAAATCATAACAAATGCAACATCACTGATCCAAACCAACATGTCCGGGTAGGCTTCACACACAATGCCTATGCCCGTACTTCGATTCCGGACTCTATATGCAACACAAGGGGGACTATTCACATTCAACCCAAGGAACACCACGCACTCACTGCACACTCGCGGGAGCGGGTTTTCCCTATGCAAAAAGGAAGAGCTTCACATGCACAAGTTGAGAATCGTTACCCTTGTAGTCCGCTTTGGCGCCATGGAAAAACTACACGGATAGAAGTCTTCGCAACGATCTTTCCTCCACAGATCCACTCTCAGATCTCAAAATGGTGCTCCGATGCTCCGCCGGTGGCCGAAATCCTCCTCCTCCTTCCTCCTTGCTCTAACTCCTTGGAAAGAGAAAGCTTTGGAGAGAAATGAAGGATTTAACTCCCATTCACGGCCTTAACAGAGCAGGTGGTGGTTAAAACTCCAAAATTATTTGCGGTCACGCGGCGACCCGGCGGTTTTATTTGAGAAAAAGGCGGAAGTGAATTTATTTAAGAAAACGGGGCGCGTGTATTTATTTATTTATTTTGGATATAAAAAAGGGTTTAGATCGAGTTTTAACGAAAGGAGGCAAGTGCACCTATCGTGAGTAGTACAGGATATTCCGGGTGGAATATCGAGGTCGTGTTGTTCTCGGGTCCGGTTCGATTATTTCTACTCTTCCCTGGAGGGGACTATTATTTTACCGATAATTATCTTGTCGGGATATTTATATATAATAAAATGCAGAAAATGACAGAAAGAAAATGAAAGCAATAAGAAGAAAGCTTGAAGGTGGTGCCGATGAAGAGCTTAGCTCGATGGCACCGAAAAAACAATTGAACTAAAATAGACTTTAAATAAAAAGAGCTCCTAAATTTCTAATTAATTAAGGCGGAGACTTGGCCGTGGAGGTTCCACTAAAATGAGCTCACCTATCTCTAGGACTATCGCTCACCTGAACGCTAAGACTATTCGACCGAACGCTAGTCCGACGAAGGATTCCTCTTAACGCCCGCATTACGCTAAGAACCCCCGCTATTGGGTGGGGAACCCAATCCGGTAGAGTTGGCGCGCCTCCTCTCTCGAGGGTTAGTGCGGAACTCTCTTTGCCAAGGGGTGATCGGTCCATATGCACGGCCTCTCGGCTAGCTAGCATATGGACTACGGAAATAGGGCCCACACATCGATATGTGGTCCTACGCGTCGTTAACCCCGGGCAAACCTTAAGTGCTATTAATTAATTAGAAAGATTAGACCTTTAGTTATTTTAAGCTATTTTATCTGTCCCAATGCTCTTCGATGGCGAGGGCTAAGAACTGTTAGCCACTCATCGGAATGGGGACGGCTTGCGAGGAAAGCAATAAATAAAGCAGGAAAGAAAGCTGAAAATGAAAGCAGTAAAGGAAAGCTGAAAATTGCAAGTCCTACCCAAACGAGTAGGACTGAAGAAAGCAGTAAATTGCGAGTCCCGGCGCAAATGCGTGGGCGGGAGAAAGAAAGCAGTAAAACGCACACACGCAAGTCCTACTCAAATGAGTAGGAGAAAATAAATACGGGTCCTACTCAAACGAGTAGGACAAAATAAATGCAACGCACGCACACACTCTCTCGACATAAATGAAAACACACGCACTCTACAAGAAAATAAAACACACTCACACACACGACAGAATTGAAATAAAGCAAAGCGCCATTTAACTCTTAACGAGTAGGCGGAAATAAATGCGCATACATAAAAAATTGCAAAAAACTAAGTTGCCGAAAATTGAAAACAACTGCATTTCTACCGCTAGAATGCGGTAGAAATGCATAAAAAGCGAAAATAAAAATTAAACGGGAAGAAAGTTTTTGCAAATAAATGCAAAAATGCAAGTGATCGAAAAATAAAAACGAATACATTTCTACCGCTAGAATGCTGTAGAAATGCATAAAAAGAGAACGGAAAAATTAAACGGACAAAAGCTTAAAATGAAAAACTAAGTGCGCGAAAAATTATAACGACTATATTATCATTCCTATAACTTGATAAAAACGCTGAAAACGTGTAAATAAAGTAAAAAGAAAGAAAAAGTTTTACAACCTAAAACGAAAAAAAACTAAGTTAAAGAGAAAAGAAAGACACTTTAAAGCGTTTTTACGGGTTATAGGAACGAAATAAAAGCTATAAAAATCTAAGTTAACCAAAACAAAGAACATAAAATTAAAAAGTTATACTCATACACACACACACACGTATTAAAAAGACGAAAAAAAACTAAGTTAAAACAAAAACGATAAATAAGATTGCATAGGGGAGATTGTAAAGATCCATTCCAAAGCTATATTAAGAGAAGAAAATGGAGACAAATTTTATTAACTAAAAACACGGGTTACAAAGACATGAAAATAAAAGCTAAGGAGAGGGGGAAAAATATCCCTTACATAGACTTTGGAGGCATCCCGGCAGCATTTCCCCTATACAAAATGGTGCCCAAAAGGGGAACAGAATTTCAGAGCAGAACCTCTGAATTTATAGAAAAAATTTTCATGAGTCACGCCCTTGGTCACGGGCGTGACAGGGGGCGTGACAGTACTATTTGGAAGGCGGCCGGCGATTTGACGGGAAAGTTGACTTCGGGCTGGACACGTGTCGGTCTCGCAGTGGTCACGCCCTTGGTCACGGGCGTGACAGGGGGCGTGACAGGCAGGTGGATCTGGGCGCGGTGCGCCAAAAAGTCGCCGCGCGGGTCTTGTCGGGCTAGCTGGAAAGGTCACGCCCCAGGTCACGGGCGTGACTCTGGGCGTGTCGGCTGGTGTCGACACTCGACGATCGTCGAGATGAAATCGTCGAGTGGAGTGTCACGGGCTTGGGTCACGGGCGTGACTCGGGTGACACGGGCGTGACCCCGGGCGTGTCAGGCTTTGCACTTCAAATTTTACTGATTTCACGGTTTTTGACATGTCACGCCCTGGTCACGGGCGTGACCAATATGTCACGGGCGTGACATTGACTTTTTTTGGCAGAATTTTGGTTTTTTCTGAAAAATAAAATGAACAAAGTTAGCAAAATTATTTACAAAAAAGGAGCAATTTATTAAGCAAAAATATATAAAAAAGACGAAAACAAATGAAAACGACTAAATTAATGTACAGAAAAATAGGTATATTTACAATTCATCAAATACCCCCATACTTAAGCTTTTGCTATTCCAGAGCAAAAGTTGGAGATGAACTTATAAGGAATAAAAGAAATCCTAAGTTTAGTTATCGCTTGAATTAATTAAAAGGAAGATCAAAATAAACATCCGAGGTTAAAGAATTAAATCCTAATTTATGAAATGTTATGAATAGAGGAAGAGTTTCAAAAAGACTTCTAGAAAAAATAAAATAGAAAGCAAAAATTTATTTTTGTTAGTTTAACAAAGATGGATTGGATTTATACAAAAAACCTTTGCTTAAAAGAAGTTAAAGGAAATAATGCAATTTAAAAGTTATGCTCTCAAAAAAATTTAAATTAATTCTAGAATCATTGAAATGAGATAAGTGGTTTGGTGGTTTATGAAGAAGGCTTGAATATTGAGGCGAGGTAATTTTTTCTCGAACCTCCAATTTTTTTCTTTTTGATAGTTAGGAAAACGAAATCTTATTTTCCTAACTCATAATAAATTTTTTCTTTCTTCATAATAAATAAAGAACCCAATGTATATTTGTAGGAGTAATGAATTTTATCCTCTTACTCCATATATAATCTTTTTAAATTATTGGGTGCCTATGTTTACGGAACGAAATCTTATTCCCATTGACATAGGATCTTTTAAGGGATAAGGGGAATCATGTCAATTAAGACACGAAAAAAAAAAAAAATGGAAGTGGGTTTAGTTTTTCAAAAATAAAACTAGCTTTTAATCAAAAAGTTTTGAGAGCAACCTTTTTTAAAATGAACGTTCCAATGTTTCTAAAAGCATGAAGTTGAAATAATTGAAATCCATGGATGTTATTTTCTAACATAAAAAACGAGCTTCTATTTATAAAATTAGAAGTGGTGGTGAAAAACAAGTTCCCTATTATAAGGAAAAGACATAAAAAATTCTTTAAATCTTAACCTCAGACACTTAAATCTATCGAACTTTAATTAATAAACGAATAGTAAGCAAAGAATAACTAAAATTCGCATATAAACTAACTCGAAACTAGATTTTTGGAAAGCAAAAAGAGTTAAGATATGGTGTATTCGAATTATTTTGTTATATAATTAAACAAAACATTTTTTTTGATTTTTTTAGAGTTTTATCATTTTTTTTGTTTTTTAATTATTATCTTTTTAGGATTTTTAGATTTTTTATCTTTTTAGGGTTTTTTGGGGTTTTTCTAATTTTTTTTTTTTAGTTTTTTAGGATAAATTATTTACAAGAATGAGGAGAAAAAGAAAAGTTATTTACAAAGAAGATAGGGGGGAAAGAGAGATAGTTACAAAAAAGGCAAAGTAAAAACTCGATTGCGGCCCCGCGAACAGACTCTTATTTGAATGGTTGGTTCGATGAGTCGACCGTCGCGGGCAGGCAAGATGCGAGTTTTTACAAAAAAGAAGATGTGGGGAAAAAAAAATTTTTTTTTTTTTTTTTTTTTGAGTTTTATGAATTTTTTTGAAGTTTTATGATAATAAAAACAAGAAAAAATTTTTAGATTTTAAGTTTTGCAAATTTTTTTTTAGTTTTGATGAGTACAGAATAAAAAATTGCAGTATAGGAAAACACCCCCATACTTAAACCCAACATTGTCCCCAATGTTGCAATCTAAGTATGCGGAACAGATAATATACAAAATAAAATAAGTACAAAAAACAAAAACAGAGAGGGTAGAAGCTTCCCTAAGACAAGTCCGGGAGGCCCAAGTTGAAACCCTGCATTATTTAGAAGAAAAAGCAAAAAGATAACAGAAAAAATAAGAAAGAGAAACTCGGCCTAAAGATCGCGGGCGGTAGGGGGGCGATGTGCGTGGGTGACTCGGAAGGTAGCTAAGGCCTTAGCGACCATTGTGTGATAAAAATGTGATCCCCTAGCGCGCATAATAATGGAAGCGTGCCGAAGCAAAATGAAACGAAATAAAACAAAGTTAAATAAAATAAAATATATATAGATTTAGTATTATTATTTTTTTGGTGTTTTTAAGTAGATTTTTTTTTTTTTTTAGTTCATTTTTTGTTTTTAGTTTTTTAAGAGTTTTTTTTTTTTAAGTTTTAAGTTTTTCTCTGTTTTTTTTTATGTTTGATTTTTTTTTTTTCATTTTTTTGAACTTTTTAGATTTTTAGGTTTTTGTTTTTAGAGTTTTTGTTTTTTTTTTTTTTTTTTTTAGATTTTTGAGATTTTTTTGGTTTTTTTTTAGGTTTTTGAGATTTTTTTTGGTTTTTTTTTTTTAGGATTTATAGAAAATGACGTCATTTCAAAAAAATATTTTATAAATAATAATAATATGATAAAAAAGATATATATATATTTTCTAAGTTTTTGTTTTTTTTTTTTTTCTTTTTAAAGTAGTTTTTTTTTTTAATAGTATTATTATAAATAGTTTTTTTTTTTTTTTAAATAAGGTAAAATTAATAGATTTCCAGGGTTTAAAATAACGAACCTAAAATGTCCCCGGCAACGGCGCCAAAAACTTGGTGGTTAAAACTCCAAAATTATTTGCGGTCACGCGGCGACCCGGCGGTTTTATTTGAGAAAAAGGCGGAAGTGAATTTATTTAAGAAAACGGGGCGCGCGTATTTATTTATTTATTTTGGATATAAAAAAGGGTTTAGATCGAGTTTTAACGAAAGGAGGCAAGTGCACCTATCGTGAGTAGTACAGGATATTCCGGGTGGAATATCGAGGTCGTATTGTTCTCGGGTCCGGTTCGATTATTTCTACTCTTCCCTGGAGGGGACTATTATTTTACCGATAATTATCTTGTCGGGATATTTATATATAATAAAATGCAGAAAATGACAGAAAGAAAATGAAAGCAATAAGAAGAAAGCTTGAAGGTGGTGCCGATGAAGAGCTTAGCTCGATGGCACCGAAAAAACAATTGAACTAAAATAGACTTTAAATAAAAAGAGCTCCTAAATTTCTAATTAATTAAGGCGGAGACTTGGCCGTGGAGGTTCCACTAAAATGAGCTCACCTATCTCTAGGACTATCGCTCACCTGAACGCTAAGACTATTCGACCGAACGCTAGTCCGACGAAGGATTCCTCTTAACGCCCGCATTACGCTAAGAACCCCGCTATTGGGTGGGGAACCCAATCCGGTAGAGTTGGCGCGCCTCCTCTCTCGAGGGTTAGTGCGGAACTCTCTTTGCCAAGGGGTGATCGGTCCATATGCACGGCCTCTCGGCTAGCTAGCATATGGACTACGGAAATAGGGCCCACACATCGATATGTGGTCCTACGCGTCGTTAACCCCGGGCAAACCTTAAGTGCTATTAATTAATTAGAAAGATTAGACCTTTAGTTATTTTAAGCTATTTTATCTGTCCCAATGCTCTTCGATGGCGAGGGCTAAGAACTGTTAGCCACTCATCGGAATGGGGACGGCTTGCGAGGAAAGCAATAAATAAAGCAGGAAAGAAAGCTGAAAATGAAAGCAGTAAAGGAAAGCAGTAAAAGAAAGCTGAAAATTGCAAGTCCTACCCAAACGAGTAGGACTGAAGAAAGCAGTAAATTGCAAGTCCCGGCGCAAATGCGTGGGCGGGAGAAAGAAAGCAGTAAAACGCACACACGCAAGTCCTACTCAAATGAGTAGGAGAAAATAAATACGGGTCCTACTCAAACGAGTAGGACAAAATAAATGCAACGCACGCACACACTCTCTCGACTTAAATGAAAACACACGCACTCTACAAGAAAATAAAACACACTCACACACACGACATAATTGAAATAAAGCAAAGCGCCATTTAACTCTTAACGAGTAGGCGGAAATAAATGCGCATACATAAAAAATTGCAAAAAACTAAGTTGCCGAAAATTGAAAACAACTGCATTTCTACCGCTAGAATGCGGTAGAAATGCATAAAAAGCGAAAATAAAAATTAAACGGGAAGAAAGCTTTTGCAAATAAATGCAAAAATGCAAGTGATCGAAAAATAAAAACGAATACATTTCTACCGCTAGAATGCGGTAGAAATGCATAAAAAGAGAACGGAAAAATTAAACGGACAAAAGCTTAAAATGAAAAACTAAGTGCGCGAAAAATTATAACGACTATATTATCATTCCTATAACTTGATAAAAACGCTGAAAACGTGTAAATAAAGTAAAAAGAAAGAAAAAGTTTTACAACCTAAAACGAAAAAAAACTAAGTTAAAGAGAAAAGAAAGACACTTTAAAGCGTTTTTACGGGTTATAGGAACGAAATAAAAGCTATAAAAATCTAAGTTAACCAAAACAAAGAACATAAAATTAAAAAGTTATACTCATACACACACACACACGTATTAAAAAGACGAAAAAAAACTAAGTTAAAACAAAAACGATAAATAAGATTGCATAGGGGAGATTGTAAAGATCCATTCCAAAGCTATATTAAGAGAAGAAAATGGAGACAAATTTTATTAACTAAAAACACGGGTTACAAAGACATGAAAATAAAAGCTAAGTAGAGGGGGAAAAATATCCCTTACATAGACTTTGGAGGCATCCCGGCAGCATTTCCCCTATACAAAATGGTGCCCAAAAGGGGAACAGAATTTCAGAGCAGAACCTCTGAATTTATAGAAAAAATTTTCATGAGTCACGCCCTTGGTCACGGGCGTGACAGGGGGCGTGACAGTACTATTTGGAAGGCGGCCGGCGATTTGACGGGAAAGTTGACTTCGGGCTGGACACGTGTCGGTCTCGCAGTGGTCACGCCCTTGGTCACGGGCGTGACAGGGGGCGTGACAGGCAGGTGGATCTGGGCGCGGTGCGCCAAAAAGTCGCCGCACGGGTCTTGTCGGGCTAGCTGGAAAGGTCACGCCCCAGGTCACGGGCGTGACTCTGGGCGTGTCGGCTGGTGTCGACACTCGACGATCGTCGAGATGAAATCGTCGAGTGGAGTGTCACGGGCTTGGGTCACGGGCGTGACTCGGGTGACACGGGCGTGACCCCGGGCGTGTCAGGCTTTGCACTTCAAATTTTGCTGATTTCACGGTTTTTGACATGTCACGCCCTGGTCACGGGCGTGACCAATATGTCACGGGCGTGACATTGACTTTTTTTGGCAGAATTTTGGTTTTTTCTGAAAAATAAAATAAACAAAGTTAGCAAAATTATTTACAAAAAAGGAGCAATTTATTAAGCAAAAATATATAAAAAAGACGAAAACAAATGAAAACGACTAAATTAATGTACAGAAAAATAGGTATATTTACAATTCA
Source organism: Platanthera guangdongensis (assembly GCA_039583875.1). NCBI lineage: Eukaryota > Viridiplantae > Streptophyta > Magnoliopsida > Asparagales > Orchidaceae > Platanthera > Platanthera guangdongensis. Next base: position 55,660,401 of record CM077164.1, on the reverse strand, counting down.
TCAGCAGGAAACCACCTGGGCCATTGGATCTAAAATAAAGAAATCGAATGGCTCTAAACCGCTCAAAAATCAACAGACCTAGGCTGACCACGGCTTGGCACACGGCCGTGTCCCAGGTAGTCTGCCTCTATCCAGGTACGATCGTCGAACACAGAGACTCACACGGGCTAAGACACTCCAGTGTCCCACTCGACACGCCTGTGTCGGGTTCCTCGACAAGCCCGTGTTCGAGGGCGTGTCACATATAACCGCCACGCCAACCAACACGACCCTGCTGAACAAGGGTACTGACACGGGCAGGCACACACTTGTGTCAAATGACACGACTGTGTCATCCAGCCGAGTTTCTTGTCGTGTCCTTCTCGGTATGAAAATAGCCAAAACACCAGTCAGACACGGCCTTGGACAAACCCGTGTCCTAGGCCATGTACCCCTGTACAGGCACCAAAATCCCTTTTTACGCGACCAACTCAAATACAATTTTCGGGGCGTTACAAATCTCCCCCACTTAAGGAATTTCGTCCCGAAATTAAGTAAAGGTACACAAAATTACAAGCTACCTTAATGGAATAACTCGGGGTATTCTTCCAACATAGTTTGCTCTCGCTCCCAATAAAGCTCCTCACGTCCGCAATTATCCCAACGGACTTTAACCATTCGGATATCCTTGTTGCGGAGTCACTTGACTTCAACGTCTTCTATATGTATAGGCTTGACCTTTGTCGTCAACTCGTAATCAACTTGCACTTGATCAACCGCAACTATCTGCGAAGGCTCTTGCACCGCCTTAGGCAACACCGATACGTGGAACACATCGTGTAGCCCACTCAACTCCACCGATAGCTTCAATCTATACGCTGCTTCGCCAACATGCTCCAGGATCTCAAATGGTCCAAGGTATCTCGGACTCAGCTTCTTCAAGCATCGAACCTGCGAGACACCCTTGAACGGCTTGATTTTCAAGTACACCTAGTCGCCAACACTGAACCCCACGTTCCTATGCTTGGTATTATAGTACTTTGACTGTCTGTCCTGAGCGATCTTCAATCGTTCCTGAATTATCCGTATCATTGAAGTGGCATCTTCCACCGCTTGATGTTTGTAAAGCTTCGACTCGTCCGTCTCTAACCAAGACAACGGCGTGCGACACTTTCTCCCATACAAGGCCTCGAAAGGCGCCATTCCAATACTCGCCTGAAAGTTGTTGTTATACGCAAACTCCACCATGTACAGGTGATCATCCCACTGCTTTCCAAAATCTAGGACGCACATGCGAAGCATGTCCTCCAACGTCCAGTTGACCCTCTCGGTTTGGCCATCCGTCTGCGGATGAAAGGCTGTGCTGAACTTTAGCTTAGTACCCAACAGACTATGCACCAACCTACAGTCATTCGACGTGAAGCGTCCATCTCGATCACTAACAATACTGCGGGGCACACCATACAACCGTACAATATTCTCCACATAGAGTTTGGCCAACCTTTCCACCGGATCTTCCTTCCTGATCGGGTTGAAGTGCGACACTTTTGTCAACCTATCTACGACCACCCAGATGGCGTCGTTTCCCCTCTGCGACTTCGGCAAACCATGCACAAAATCCATAGATATGTCGTCAAATTTCCATTCCGGGACAGGCAAGGACTTTAGGAAACCTCCGGGCTTCTGGCACTCCACCTTAACCAAGGCACAAGTTTGGCACTTAGCCACATAAAGTGCTACATCTTTCTTCAATCCTGGCCACCAAAATAATTTCTTCATGTCTCTATACATCTTCGTGCTTCCCGGGTGGATTGAGTACTTGGTATGATGAGCCTCGTACATCAACTCCTCCCGAATATTATCCGCACTAGGAACGCATAGGCGACCGTCATTCCTTAGCAACCCATCCTCAACAGTAAACTGGGAATTTGACCCATCCAATGATTCATCCAAGATCTGCTTCATGCTGTTATCCTGAATCAAAGCCTGTCGAACTCTATTAGCTAGGTCACACTACACCTCGGTCCAAAACAATTTTGCCTCAGTACTAGACTGCTTGTCGACGCAAGATATCTCCAAAGCCTCCAACTCACGGACCAACCTCTCATTATATACCGATAACAAGTTTGCATGTGCAGGAACCTTACGACTCAACGCATCGCCACTACATTACCTTTCCCTGGCACATAATGTATCTTGAAGGTGTAGTCCCCTAGGAACTCCATCCACCTCCGCTGTCTCATGTTCAGATCCTTTTGATCTAATAAGTACTTCAAGCTCTTATGATCGATGTATATATCGAATTTCACGCCGTATAGATAGTGCCTCCACAGCTTTAAAGCAAATATCACGGCCGCTAACTCCAAGTCATGGACCGGATAATTTCTCTCGTGAGCCTTCAATTGTCGTGAACCGTAGGATATCACACTCCCATGCTGTAGCAGAACACAGCCCAAACCACTGCCCGAAGCATCACTATAGATTTCGAACCCTTCGGTTCCACTTGGGGAACATAAAATAGGTGTTGTGGTCAACCGCCTCTTCAACTCTTCAAAAGCTTGTTCGCTCTCCGAAGACCACACAAACTTCTGATTCTTCCTAGTCAAAGTCGTGAGTGGTAGCGCTATCCGCGAGAAGTTCTCTACGAAGCGCCTGTAGTAGCCAGCAATCCCTAGAAAGCTCCGGACATCCGCCACTGTAGTCAAAGCAGGCCACTCCCGTATCACAACTATCTTCGCCGGATCCACAGTTATCCCTTCTCCACTAACAACATGACCAAGGAACGCTATCGAGGATAACCAGAACTCACACTTGGAGAACTTAGCATACAACTGGTTTCTCCTCAATGTCTCCAACACCATGTGCACGTGATTGTAGTGATCCTCTTACCACTGCGAGTACACCAGGATATCATCAATAAATACTATCACAAAACGGTCCAGGTACTCTCTGAACGTACTGTTCATCAGATCCATAAACATGGATGGCACATTGGTCAAACCAAACGGCATGACCGTGAACTCATAATGCCCAAACCGCGTACTGAAGTTGTCTTTGTGATGTCGGTCTCCCGTATCATCAATTGGTAGTAACCGGACTTCAAATCTAACTTCGAATATACCGTTGACCCAACCAACTGATCAAATAGATCGTCAATTCTCGGAATTGGATACTTATTCTTTTTCGTAAGCTTATTCAATTCCCGGTAGTCGATACAAAGCCGCAAGCTCCCATCTTTCTTCTTAATGAAAAGAACTGCTGCGCTCCAAGGCGACGAACTTGGACATACATAACCTTGCTCCAACAACTCTTGTAGTTGCACCTTCAACTCCACCATCTCTTTTGGCGCTATCTGATAAGGGGAACGTGACACCAGTTTGGCACCCGGTACCAGCTCAATAGTAAAGTCTATCTCCCGCTGAGGAGGAGCTCCTGGGAGATCATCTGGGAACACATCAGGATACTCAGACACAACTGGGATACTGTCCAGACTAGGCCTAGGCATGGAAGCCTGCACTAATGTGACAAACAGCTCTTCCCCAAACCGAACTGCCTTGATCACCTGAAGGGCTGATATCAAAACTTTCCCTGACCACTTCATGCCCGCAAACGTAGTCTCTCGTTCAGAATTTAATCCCAACTTAACCTCCTTTAGGTTGCAATCAATGTAAGCTCGCTACTTCGAGATCCAACCCATACCAAAGATTACATCGAACTCTACTAACGGTAGAATCAACGCTCGCAAATCAAACTCCCGATCCCCAATCCGAACCTTGACTACGCAGACCTTATCCGCGCGCATTGAGAACCCATTGGGCAACAACACATCCAACTTGTCTTTTGCCATCGAGGGAGGGACCCCAATGCGTGTCACAAATAGTTCGGACAAGAAGGAATGCGAAGCTCCCGTATCAAACAAGGCTCTCGCCGGACAATCGAGAATCAAAACAAATCCTAACAACAACAGAAGTAAGCTAACACATAAAAGAGGTAACCACTACAAAAGTTAATCTGCTATAAATTAACTCATACCTGTCACCACGTCAGCTTACTTTATGGCCTCTTGCAGACCAAGGTTATAAACTCTAGGCTGGATTGGAGCATGATGGGACGCATTTGACTCCACCGCCATACCTTTCTCCTCATAAGTCGCTCCAGACTTCCTCTCGGACTTTGCACGTCCGCTCCAACACTCATGAGCAAAATGCCCCGTCTTCCCACAGTTGTAGCAAGCTCCTGGGACTCGACTTGTGGTTGCCCCTGATGCACCAGACGAAGGGGCTGAGTTCGAAGTCCTCTGCCTCTTGTTCCACCTGTGGTATCCTGACTTTGCATTAGGCACTTTGAACTCTGCCTTATTTTCTCCTGGGTCCTTCTTCTCTTGCACCCTCTTCACAACCTTTTCCAAAGACCGGGTCGAGTTGACCAAGGCTAGGAAGCCCTGCGCCTTAGGCCCATCAAGGAGTAATTGTAGGTCACCACGAAGACCCTCATAAAATCGGTTGGTCTTCCTCTCCTCTTCCGTAAACATAGCCCCAGCATACCGACCCAACCGTGTAAACTCGTGGAGGTACTCATCCATGCTTCTGGATCCCTGAGTCAACATAAGATATTGGTTCTCCATCTCAAGCTTCTGAGCAGAGGGTACATATCTGGCTAGGAACAATCTTGAAAATTCCGCCAAAGGCACATCAGCAAGCTTCCTACCCACTAAGAGATGAAACTCCAACTCATCCCACCACAGCCTCGCTTCACCCACCAATTGAAAAGTCGCTATGGTGGTCTTCTGCCACTCCTCAGTTAACGTGGCTGTCAAAACCCTCTTTATCGTAGAGAGCCAGTACTCAGCTTAAGCTAGCGTTCCAGTCCCGTCAAATACTGGGGGATTAAAGCCCATTACATGCTTAAGCTGCTTCTCCGTAGCTCTCCTCGGCTCTACCAGATCAACTGCTGCGCGCTCCATCACTCTCGGCTCTGCCGCCCTAACCGGTTCTTGCTCCATGACAGGAGGTGCGTGGTGCATTTGCCCTACATGTTGGGCATTAATCATTGCAAATACGGCTTCAGCCACCATCCTGATGGTTTCCGCTGAAGGAGGTGTAGTAGGCATGTCTCTCGGTGCACTACTTTCCGCCGATTACGGATGCTCTGATTGACCAGAACTGCTCCTAGCTACCTATAGAAGCAAAGACACGCAATTAGACGACAACCAATTTGCTAAAAGCAATCATTGGAACACTCAGATTCCACAAAACAAGTGTAGTTTTCATTCCTACGTGGACATTCATGGGTTCTTTTTGATGTTATAACGATGACGCACACATGTGCTCACCACCCCTTAAAAGAATTCGTCCATGAATTCATTTAAGCCTGACCGTAACCAGAAGTCTGATACCAAATTGTAACACCCTTATCCATCACATGGCATATAACAGAAGGTCCAGCTGGAACCCGACGCCATATACCACAAACAGTCGAAAGGGTTACATAAGAATATCCAAACTATCTAATTAAGACTACTCGTCCTACACAGAGCATTCTAGTGGAAGCTTTTAAATAGTTGAAAGAACCCAAAACTTAAATCCATAATCATGAATGTCCACATCCACACAACAGGAATGAAAACCAAATACACTGAAAGGGGAAACACGGCCTTATGGCCTTACAATAGTTCACTTAACAAATAGTGTCTTACATACATCGGCCCGCAGGCCGGCCACACGTGACAAAATAAAAACAACTATTCTTTACGGCCTTCAAGGGCCAGCACAGCAACATGGGCTCCAACCCGCTATTTTGCACTCGGCTCCTCAACACCTGCAAGCAATATTCCACCGCATGGTGGCAAATAAGCAACGGTCAGCTAAAGCCGACCAAATTATAACGACCTCGCCCCTTACTCGGGACGGCGGTGCTCTTTCCCTGCATAACATTATCCCAGCTAAACAATTATGTAAAAACAAATTTCGCCACAGGTGTAGGCTCGCCTAACCAAACACCCCGTGCACTCAAGGCACATTAACGGTGAATCCTGACACTTCAGCGTCTTCACCACCACCACCAAGATGGCAACCACGTGAGCATTTAGCCTTCCTGACCACTGTATAAGGCTCCCGACTATTCCAACGGCCAGTCCCCTTTTCGGTTCACTCGCACCGAACCACATAGCCCAGGTCCGATTCCACTTGCCCATTGCTCACAACCGCAAAGTTCACCTTAAGACGTACGCACGAGCCAAGCATATCTCGGATCCTGCCATTTCCAAACAATCACATAACCCAGTTATGTTCAAGGCCGGTTCCAGACTGCCAAGTTAGCAGAACAAAGATTCCACTCAGTTTTCCGGGTGCGCCTTTGAGCTAACCTCCAAGGATCCCTGCTGCAATCTACCGCGTAGAAAACTCGAAAACCCGAAAAACCAAAGCACGGAGTCTTCTCCGGCAAATCATAACAAATGCAACATCACCGATCCAGACCAACATGTCCGGGTAGGCTTCACACACAATGCTTATGCCCGTACTTCGATTCTGGACTCTATATACAACACAAGGGGGACTATTCACATCCACCCCAAGGAACACCACACACTCACCGCACACTCGCGGGAGCGGGTTTTCCCTATGCAAAAAGGAAGAGCTTCACATGCTCAAGTTTAGAATCGTTACCCTTGTAGTCCACTTTGGCACCATGGGAAAACTACACAGATAGAAGTCTTCACAACGATCTTTCCTCCACGAATCCGCTCTCAGATCTCAAAACGGTGCTCCGATGCTCCGCCGGCTGCCGGAATCCTCCTCCTTCTTCCTCCTTGCTCTAACTCCTTGGAGAGAGAAAGCTTTGGAGAGAAATGAAGGATTCAACTCCCATTCACGGCCTTAACAGAGCAGGAAACCACCTGGGCCGTTGGATCTAAAATAAAGAAATTGAACGGCTCTGAACCGCTCAAAAATCAACAGACCTGGGCCGAACACGGCTTGGCACATGGCCGTGTACCAGGTCGCGTGCCTCAATCCAGGCACAATCGTCGAACACAGAGACTCACACGGGCTCAGACACGCCTGTGTCCCACTCGACACGCCCGTGTCGGGTTCCTCGACACGCCCGTGTTCGGGGGCGTGTCACGTATCACCGCCACGCCAACCGACACGACCCTGTTGAACACGGGTACTGACACGGATAGGCACACGCCCGTGTCATCCAGCCTTGTTTCTTGTCGTGTCCTTCTCGGGATGAAAACGGCCAAAACACCAGCCAGACACGGCCTTGGTCACGCTCGTGTCCTAGGCCGTGTATCCCTATACATGCACCAAAATCCCTTTTTACGCGACCAACTCAAATACAATATTTGGGGCATTACAACCACATTGACCCAACCCAAGTTGGGTGGTGCCATTAGACCCATGACCACCAAGTGGGGTCAGCCCACTCATCATGGTTGACCAGGTCAACTCAAAAGTCAACTTAGTCAACATAATTGACCTAAAGAAGAAAATGAGGGCTAAGGCCACTCTCCTTGGGCCAAGCCCACCAAACTTGGCCCATTATCAGCCAAGTGGTCAATGACCACCCCTACCCTCTGGTTTTGAAGAGAGGGTCACATGCAAAAGGGAATTTTGGAGAATTCACCTAAAAGAGGAGAGAGAATGTGAGATTAAGAGGAGGATGCCATTTGTCCTTGGCTTCTTCTACCCCAAAAAGTTGCTGGCCGGCCTCCTCAGTAAATTCCAGCAAAAGTTTGAGCATGGTGGCCACTTGGCACCATTGGTGATACAACAAAAGCCCCAAACCGAGCTCACCTTGGAGTTATCTCCATATACAGTCCTCCCCAGCTCAAACCGACCACACCATCAGCTTCAGTGAGTGGAAACGAGTTGAGAACGAGTCCTGGAGCAGAGCGTTTGGTGAAGAAACAAAATTTTGAGCAGGAGATTGCCGGAGCAGCTCAACCATGGCCAACCACCGCCGCACTCGCCGCCAAGGCCAGATTCAGGTCCGTTTCACCGTCTCTCTACCCGTACTAGATTTCTAGATCTTCTAGGGGAGACATCGGGCTCAATTGAGCCCGATACCATGTGAGAAAAAGGTGAATTTTCCGAGCTTTTCTTCTTGCTCGGGTTCGCTGGAGGATCCAATTCCGGCGGCCTCATCGCCGGTAATCGCTAGCCACCACCTCAGTGAAGGTGGTGGTGACATCCGCCGGCGGTGGTGGTGGCTCAGCTGGCCAAAAATAGCCGGGCAAGTGAGCCCAGCGGAAACCAATTTCGGTCGTTGGTTGATTGGGGATGACGACCAGATCCCGTCTATTATGCGTTAAGATTCGTGCAATCGATTTTAAATTAAATAAAAATAAAAGTATGGAATATATGAATATATGTCACACTTATACAGTGATATTGCATGTCTAATTTAGTCCCCTTAGATGCATATTTAGATCTGGTGCTTAAGATGAAAGTTGTAGCCCTTCCTCTTAACTCTATTTTGCCACCTTAATCTTATAATTTGGTGTCGTATACTATCTTGTAGGGCTGTTTTCCTAGGACTGGTCCTTGACTAGGGCAGAATTACATATTGATGCCCAAGCCAACCCATAACCAAAATGACCCCAAATTTTGGATGCATGCATGATTAGGGCATATATAGCCCCTGCCAAAAATTGAGAATTTTTGGGGAAACTGTTTCTATAGTTTTATTCATAATACACAAAAATAAATAAATGAAATAATTGGAGTAATATGACTCCAAATGGCCCCAAAGTTTGGTGGCATGTCCTTGGGGACTATACATGTGCATGGTAAAAATTTCAGAACATTTTGACTAGTGCATGTCGGGTAAACTCACTTGCATGTGTTGGTTATGCATTGGCATGGGGTGCAAATAGTCAATTTTGAAATATTGTGTATTAGGCCTATTTGGAACTTCCAAAAATCATGGAATTGATTTCAGAGGCTCATTAGGGTGAAGTATACCCCACATTGTAATAATAGGATTTTTGGAAGCAAAAATGCCATTATTTGGAATTTTTGAAATAATAGGACTTTTGAAAAATAAATGTGAAAATAGGCTCATCATTGATATAAAATCCCCAATTTTTGTAAAGGTCAATATAATGTTAGGTTTAACTCCTGAAAAAGTTTTATGACTCTGTTTGAAGAATTTTGATAGCAGTTATGTGGAAATTACCTTTTTACCCTCATTATACTTAATTAGAAAATTGAATAAAATACTTAGTAGAAAATTTTTGGAAAATTTCTTGGTGATATATCTGAGTATGAATAACCTTGTATAATTTTCTCAGCATTTTTGGATGACTCAGTAATTTTTAAAAACCTCATAGTGGCATTTTGGCAATATAATTAGAATCGAAATTTTATAGCCCTTGTTCCATGGAAGTTCGTGAAATCCTGTCTTTAGCATTATTTTACTAATATATGTATGCTGTAATTTTCTTAGAAGTTTTAGTAATGAACTCCTTATACTTCCTTTAGAAAATGGCTATTATGTGAGTTTTGTACTAATTAAGGAATAAATAGAAATTATCAAAGGAAAATTATGAATTTTGGTAGACAACAATATTTTACCAAGATGCAACTCAAGAAAAATTCCTTAGGTCAATGGATTATAATTTGTAATACTTCATGTATTAATTGACCCAGGGGATTAATTAAATGATTTAATTAGAGGCTTTAATGACTTAAGAAAATTATAAAAATCAATATGCTCACTTCATTAGTCCATACCATCCAAGGATAAATAATTAGGGGCAGGTGGCCCAAGGAATTGAAAGTTCTATTTCGGGGTGGTATTAGGTCATGAGTTGCGCATAGTGTAAGTAGGTTATACTATAAGGACCACCAGGGGATAGATCGACGGATGAGCTAGAGATTACAATTGGAGAATAACCCTGGTTGGCAGTTTTGTCTTAGTGACAAGAGTAAAAGTGCAAGCCCTTGGATAGCATATAGAATGGAGATCGGCGGAAGACCGCCGCCCTTCTGAAAATATCTTAAGTCATTAGGACCACTCAAGAGTAATAACGAGAGCTGGGGGTGAATTATGGGTACTCTTCAACTAAAGTGAATATCCTTGAGAAAGGGAGCTTTGGGTGTAATCTCATCGTAGTTCCTAGTGCTCCCGAGAGCCCTTCACCGGGTATACCTTGGGTAGTCCTGGGATTAACCTTAAATCACTAAGTATAATAACTCATAGACAAGAGTAGTCTAAAAGGTTAAGACATTGTGGTCCATTCTCGCCCATGATGGGTTGGAGGGATTTTGAATAAAGGTACTATTGTGCGTTCTCACCCGCTATGGGTTGGAGGGATATATGTTGTAGGCTCGCCCATGATGAGCTTGAGGGATTTTGAAAAAAGGCACTATTGTGCGTTCTCACTGCTATGGGTTGGAGGGATATATGTTGTAGGCTCGCCCGTGATTGGTTTGAGGGATTTTGAATAAAGGCACTATTGTGCGTTCTCACCCGATATGGGTTGGAGGGCTATATATTGCAGGCTCACCCATGAAGGGTTTGAGGGAATCAGGACAGGTTAGTCCCGCGAGCTAAAGGCTCGAGATGAAATACTTGCATATGCATAAATTTAGTGGCGGGTCATGTTGTACTGACCGATCGTCACACCGATGTAGTACGGTGAACCAGGCGGGTGTGAGGGTTTCAGGGGCCAATGGGTTATTTTACACTGCGGTCTGGAGGACGCCCCCCCGAGAACGCACACCCTACCCAACAAGACTGACTGGTTATCAGCAAAGTACGTACACAGGCTCTAGAGTGCACCTAGGACGTGTACAGAGGCGTATGAGAGGGGTCTAAGGTTTGGTAGTGTGCATACCTGCCTAGAAGTGGAGATGCCCGCTCCGCTGCTGTCATAGCCACAATGGTGGTACCCGAGAGTGAAGCTAGCTCTCAAAAAGTGGGAACTAAAGGTCTGTGATCACAGAGTCGTTGTGTGTGAATTACACTTGCCTGTTGCATAAATTGCATCATAAACATTCATTCATATTAGATCATACGCTTCATAGATCCTTATCATATAAATTAGTATGGGCTCTTTTATATGATAAGTTAAAATTCCAGGAAACCTTAACTTATAAATTTGTATGGGCATTTTTATAAGTTAAGGTACGTTTGTGATGGCAGAGTAGTGGTATCATAGTTTTACTTTTCTGCTCTTACTTTCAGTTCTTTACTTACTTGTACGGTACATGCTTTTACTTTTGTGCTATATACATAGAACTGCTAGTATAGATTTACTGCTCACACTCTTAGTTGGTAGCTTAGTTTTTCTTGTCACATGCTTCCCTTTTGTTACCCCTTGTTGTCCTCCGCTTCGTCCTCCTGCATGGTGCCTAGGAGTTGCGGGGCGAGGTGCGGAGGAAACGACTTAGTCTTTTTGAATAATGGTCGGTGACCAAACTATTTTTAGGAGCTCGAGGAGATGGAGTACCAGCACGACTGGCAGGATGAGGTGACAGGGGGTGAGGAGTTGATTCCACCTACTACTACTACTACAACGCTACCTCAGGTGGGATGAGTACGAGATTAGTTGATTAGCTTCCGCTGTTTTGATATTTTGAGAGGAGAGTTTATTCATATGATGTACTGGGCATAAGCCCTTATTACTCTTCATATTTTTATTCTCATTGTGTACTTTGTACACTTTCATTCATATATATATAAGTTGTACTGTGACTGTGGACTAGCCGTGTTGTACTTGGATATGTATTACTTTTATTTCTCATATTGGCCTACAGGTTATATGATCGTTCTAGCCGGTAGAATCGACATGTTGCGGTGTCGACTAACCCGTGCGTTAGTGCCACCGTAAGACTGCGGTTCTGGGCATAAGACCGGGAGCCTCCTTGATAAGGGGGAGGGTCTTACAAATTCCTCCTGTGGAATTATGTTTGCTTTTGGGGGAATATCAATCCCTTCAGTGCCTTCATCTTCACTTTCTTCAATAACTTGTGGAGAAGGATGTGTTGGAACCTCTTGGGTAAGGTTTAGTCCATCCAAATTCTCACACAAGTGAAATACCTGCAAATTGCTTTTGGTAGAAATCTCTTTCTCCTTGCAAGACATGTTAGCTTCATCAAATGTAACATGGATAGACTCTTCAATTTTTAAAGTTGATTTATTATAAACCTTGTAGGCTTTGCTTACTTGAGAATATCCTAGAAAGATTCCCTCTTCATCCTTAGCGTCAAACTTTCTAATATATCTTTTATTGTTGTTGTGAATATAACATATACATCCAAAAACTTTAAAATAGTTGATTTTAGTTTTTTTCCCTTTAAGTAATTCATAGGGAGTCCTATTCTTCAGTTTATATATCAGGCTTCTGTTCAGGACATAATTTGCAGTGTTTACAGCCTCTGCCCAAAAGGATAGTGGCATGTAAGCATCTGTAAGTAATGTACCTGCAGCTTCAATGAGTGTCCTATTTTTTCCTTTCAGCTACCCCATTTTGTTGAGGAGTTCTAGGAGCTGAGAAGCAATGTCTGATACCTTCCTTCTCACAGAACTCAAGCATAAGAAGAGACTCAAACTCTATTCCATGATCACTTCTGATCAATGCAACATGAGTAGAGAACTCAATCTGTATGGTCCTGAGAAAATCTACAAGAACCTTAAAGGTATCTGACTTAGATCTCAGAAAAGACACCCAAGTGAACCTTGAGAAGTCATCCACAATAACTAAGGTTTAGAATTTCCCTCCTAGGCTTTGTACAGCAATGGGTCCAAAGAGATCCATGTGTAGCAAATACAAAATCCAAGGTGAATCACTTTTATTTACAGATTTAAAACTAGATTTAGTTTGCTTGCCTAGTTGACAAGCCCTGCAGAGACCTTCCTTCTTGTAGGGACCAGAAGGTAGACCTCTAACAAGGTTGCCTTTAGATAACCTAGCAATGTTTTTCATATTAACATTACCTAGCCTTTTATGCCATAAATCATTCTGGTTACTAATTAGATATAGTAAGAAGATATCAGAACTGGCAGATAGGAAATCAACTAAATATATGTTACCTTGTCTATTCCCAATTAAAACTATTTGTTTTTCTTTATTAGAGATAGTGTAAGAAGATGAATTAAAATGTACCTGATAACCTTCATCATATAACTGACTTATGGAGATGAGGTTATGCTTGAGTCCTCTGACATATGTCACTTTCTTGAATGTGACAGCTCCAATCTTCACTTCTCCAAAACCTTCTGACTGGCCACATTTGGAGTCACCAAAGATAACCTTTGGCCCCAGCTTGGACTTGTAGTTGGATAGATTGTCCTTGCAGCCTGTCATATGTTTGGAGCAACCATTGTCCAAGTACCAGGTCTGATTCACACTTGGACAGCTCTTTACCTGCAATACAAATAGTTAAATGTTCTTGACCCAGGTTACCTTGGGTCCTTTATATTGCTGGTATGAAAAGCTAGAAATTACAGAGAATTCAGGTTGGGATTTATATCCTAGAGGGTGATATCTCCTAGGTGGTATAACCCAATCAACTAGTGGATTAAATGCTCTCCTAGGATTATTTAAGTTGCTGTTATAATTAAAATTTTGGTTAAGTCTTTCTGGGTTCGACGAATTTCTGTGATTTCGTCGACCAGAGTTCGATGAATTGGGTTGAGATTGTCGATCTCTGCCCAGAGAATGAACATATTCATTTTATGTGCCCCACTTTCGTCGACCTCTGCTCGACGAACCATACAGAGTTCGTCGAACGCAGTTAGACGAATAGTTATAGCTATAGTTTTCATTCAAAGTTCGTCGATATGGGTTCGACAAACAGGCTACATTTCATTGATCTGAGTTCGACGAATTTTGCTGAACCTTGTTTTTACCTAAGGTTTTCTAATTTTTAGTTTTCTGACCTATTGATTTGGGAATATTTTCTGATGTTGGTTTATTGTTTACTTTTTCTTTCCTCTTAGCAGAGACAAATTTGATGGGGGTTGTTAAAATATTTTTCTTGAGAATGGGGGCAAACTTGATGAGGCACCCAAGCCTAGCTTGCCATTAAGTCTGGCATTAACAGTACTTGTGATGTCCATCAGCTTGAGGCTTCTTCCATTAAGAGTTTCCTCAAGTTGTTTAGCCTCATAAAGCTCAGTTTTTAGCAGTATTATTTGTTCATTAGCTAAACACAACTTATCCTTTAACCTATCATTTTCAGAGTTAATATTTTCTAAATTTCCCAGTTTCTCCCTAAGAGTTTTAATCTCATTTTCTGAGTTTATTAAGTCTATACACATTGTTTTAAATTCAACTTGAAAAGAATCAGAACTGTAATCAAAAGAAGACAATACCTTGTCAGCTTCAGAATCTGAAACTGCTTCATTGTCTGAATCCTCCTCTTCTGAATGGCTCCTGGAAGCATCGATTGCCATGAGGCAAACCTCCTTGGCCCTTGCTTCTTCCTCATCTTCACTGGAGCTAAAATATGCTGATTCATCTTCTGTTTCACTCCAGGTTTCAGCTACAAAACCCTTCTCCTTCTTCTTGTATTTGCTGGAAGAAGGTCTGCTATTGTGTTGTCTCCTGGTGTCTTTCTCTCTTCTCTTTTCTTTCTTCTGATTCTATGGACACTCAGAGATGAAGTGCCCAGGTTTCCTGCATCCAAAACACACCACTTCTTTAGTTGGTGTTTTATCATACCTGGGTTTGTCATCTTGCCTTGATGACTTTCTATTGAATTCTTTTCTTGCCATCTTATAGAATCTTTTGGCAAACAGACTCTTGAGCTCTTCATTTGTTGAGGGAGTCTCTGTCTCTTCAGCAGCTTTGAATGTTATGCTTTGTTCTTTTCTTGCTGGTGGAGGTGTTCTCTGCTCAGTTGCCTCCCTAGATTTAATCAACTGTTCATAGGACTTTAGTTTGCCTAATAGAGATTCAGTGGATATCTCATTTAGGCTTCTGGCCTCCTTGATAGGCCAGATCCTTGAATACCATGAGCTTGGGAAGCACATTAGGATCTTATCATTCACCTCAGTGAGGGTGATGTCCTTATCCAAGGTTTTTAGCTCATTGATGATTGAGCTTAACCTATTATACATGTCAGCCGCTGTTTCAGCTTCTTCCTTTTTGAAGTTCTCATATAAGGATATGAGGTTGGATCTCCTATCCTTTCTTTCATCAGCTGATCCAGCTAACATTTGGTTTAGGGAATCCCAGATGGATTTAGCTGAGGTGCATTCAGCCACCTTTTGAAAGATATCATCTGACATAGTCTATGCCAGTATGTTCATAGCTTTAGATCAACAATCTTTGCCTTTCTCTGGGCTTCAGTCCACTCAGGTGGTGGAACTGCAGTATTGCTTGTAGATGTAATAGAAGTTGAAGCTTGAGGTGGACCTGTCAAAATAGAGTTGTATATATCCTCATCAATAGAGTTCATGTACAATCTAATTCTTGCCTTCCATATGGCAAACCTGTTTAGGTTGAAAACTGGAGGTCTAGTGCTTGCATAATCTTTGTTTTGTGTCATGCTATGTATTTACTTCTAATCAAATAAATATAATATCTAACTGAGGATCTTTGGTTCAAGGGTTAGCTTGTATAACCAAATGAATCTCCTCTGATACCAATTGAAATACCTCTTATACCAATTGAAAGAGGTGAGTTAGATCAGAAATACTCTAGAGGGGGGGGGGGTGAATAGAGTATTTAGATTTTACAAAATTTTCTGGCTAATCCAATATAGTCCTAGTGCTGTTGGAAAATAAATTAAAATATAAAACACAGCAAAGTTAAATATCACAGCCACATCAAGAAACAAAAGAAAGGGCAACCAGACGACACAAGAAGTTTATAGTGGTTCCCCAACCTGGGTACATCCACTCTTCTACCACCCTGGTAGGAATCCACTCAGATTTTTGATCAGGTGCCTGACACCAATGAGCTTTTGATCAAGTGCTCAAAAACCAAATCTCAAGTCTTTTGGTCAGGTGACTTGCAACCAAGAATCACTTTTGAAGGGAGATGAGAACCCTTTATACAATGGGGGGATGAGAGATGATGGTGTCTTCTCTATCAACAATCAGAGAGAAGACTATTGGATATGATATTAGAAAATGACTCCCCCTGAGATGTAGAATGGTTCAGGGAAATCTGGAGCTTTGCTTCAGGGTGATAGACCTTCTATATTTAAGCCTTTATAAAAAAAATCTGCAGGAACTTCTTGACAGTTGGAATAGTTGTTGTCCTTTGAAGTGTCCTGCAATGATGAAGAATGAAGACTCTTGATTTTTGAATGATTGTTCTTCTTCTTGAAAGTGCAACTAGATCTGATATACTCTAAAGGGCGGGTGAATAGAGTATATGGTGCTTTAAAAGTTTTTACAACTATTGTTGTAATATGTGTGAGCGGGGAAGCAATAATAAATCTAATCACAGCACTAAGTTAAACACAAACTAAGTACAGAAAAATCAAGGCCAGAAACAAAAATGAAAGCAGGCAAAACCAGAAGACACAAGGAAATATAGTGGTTCCCCAAACTTGGGTACATCCACTCTTCTACCACCCTAGGTAGGAATCCACTGCAGGATGAGTTGATCAGGTGTCCTGGGCACCAATGAGCTTTTGATAAGGTGCTCAAAAACCAAAGCAGATTTTTTGATCAGGTGTCTTGCCACCAATGAGCTTTTGACAAGGTGCTCAAAAACCAAGCTCAAACTTTTGAAGGGAGTTTGAGAAACCCTTTACATAGTGGGGGTGAGAGAGTGATGGAAGTCTTCTCTTTCTCAAACAACTGAGAAGACTATGTGGATTGTTGATGTCAAAGCTCCCCTGAATCCTTGAGATCTTCAGGAAGATAAGCTTTGCTGAGGGTGATAGGCCTTCAAAGATTGAACTCCAGCAATAGATGATTTCAGCAATAGCTGAAATGTTGAATGTCTGGAGTCTGGAAATATGTTGGCCTTGAACACTTTGAAAACTACAGAGATCTGAGGATTTGAGAAAGCTTGATCTCCTTGGATGAGTGTTCTTGAGAATTCTTTGTGACAGAAGATTTTTGAATGTGTCTCTGTAATCTGTATTCTCTCTCTGTATTGTGTGTGCTCGATGAGAGATTCAAAAATTCTGTCTATTATTCTCTGGTACAGAATAGAATATCATTCTCTGTCAAGTATAGCTGTTGGCCTGCATTAATTGCATCCTTAATTGCATAATCTCTTCTGGAGGAAAGTCCACAGATATATTCCTTGAAAAATCCCTTGAAACTTGGTCCAGAATTGAATGAAAACGGCTAGGAAATCTCTGAATTAATTGCAGAATAACTCCTAACTGATTTGAATTTGAATTAAGAAATATCCTGGAAGTTATCTGAAATCGTCAAACTGAGCTCTGCTATCGTCGAGCTGAGCTCAGCGATCTGGAAATATACAGCAGCAAAAAAATCGTCGATCTGAGCTCAAAGATCGTCGAACTGAGCTCAGAGATAAAGATCCAAAGCATAGTCAAAATCGTCGACCTGAGCTCACCGATCGTCGAATGGAGTTCGACAATATAATGATGTTGAGCTCAGCGATCGTCGAATGAAGTTCGACAATCTTGTCGAAGTTGAGCTAGACGATCGTCGGCCGGAGTTCGACGAATCGTCGTGCTGAGCTCGACGATCAAACTTAGTCTCCAGACTGAGAATCCTGGTCTTCAGGGCAGCTTCCAAACCTAGACTTCTAACCCTTAGACTCAATTCTAATTGACCTATTAAGCTATACAGAAGGTCAAGCAAAGGACTCCTAGAGACATAGTGATCCTGACCCAAATTAGTAATAGGGTGTTCCAACAATATCCCCCTATTTGGGTTAGGATTACTATTTACAGACTTTGGAAAAGCTTAAGTAACAACATATAATCAGAAAAGCATAAAAACAACAGCTAGACATAGCAGAAACACAGAGATATATATATCATCCAGATAGCAATCAGAGATCATAGAAATTGTCACCTTACAATATCATTTCTTCTCTTTGTCTTTAACAAGTTTAATTTCTCTGTTAGGATTGAGGGCTTCCTTCTTGGATCTGGTGTCATCTGCTGCACCTAGAGATGTTTGCTGTTTAAGCCTGGGAACCACTACTTCAGGATGTAATTCCATGTATCTGTCAGCATCAAAGAATTTACTTGAGGCATATCTCTCTAATTCTTTTTGTCTCTATTCAGACATAGTAGAAATGTTGGAAGAGTCTAATCCTTGTTCTCTGGCCTTTTTAATTTGGTCCAGTGCAGCTAATTCCTTTAACCTTGCAGTCCAAGCAGCTGGATTATTTTCAGGGTCCTCAAAAGGTACAGGTGGTTCATACCTGTTGGAGGGATTGTCTTGAGGAGGCCTGGCAGACACAGTCTCTTTTAGCTTGTGAGGGAAAGAACTAGATGTTGTATCAGTTAAAGTTTGTCTTTCCCTGGAATATGGGTGCTGCCTGGAGTACCCTTTGGAGTATACTTGAATATCTCTTTGAGTTCCTCTATATCCACCTCTCCTAGAATGTGAACCCCTGGATTGGCTTTCCCTGTGGTAAGATCTGGCATGAGGTTGATAGGGAGCCTGGCTTCTAGCTGGGGTTGACTTACAGAGATTCCACCTGCACCTACATTAGGAGGAGGTGGTGGAGGAGGATGAGGGTGCTAGAATTGGGATGAACCCTTCTCATATTTTCTCTTTTTCTTCATTGCTTTCAGCTGATTTTTAGAATATTGCATCCAGTGTTCAGTGATTGGGCAGTTATGCAGAATGTAATATGGGATATCATTGTTATCTTTAACTTTAGCAGGAGGTACCCTCTTCATAGCCTTTCTCCTTGCCTTCCTTTTCCTGGCAATGGTAGCAGAAGAGTCATCAGAGTCTGTTTTAAATTCATCAGATTCAGAACTCTGGTCATCATAGAGAGCATCTATTTTCTTCATCAAGTCTTTCTTTAGTTGTTCAGAAGCAGATGAGGCAGAAGTTGAAACAGCAGCAGCAGTAGGTGTTGAGATGGTAACAGCAGGGACAGCAGCAGATGGAGAAGGTGAAGCAGAAATAACAACAGCAGCAACTTCACTAGCAGCAGTAGAAACAGCAGATTCCCTAACAGAAATAGAAACAGAAGGAACATCATCAAAGACTACAGGAGGCTCAAATTCAGTGGCCTCTGACATCAGAATGTCCTTGGAAGATGGTTCATCAGAACCAGCAGAAACTTCAGCATCAGCAGTATCAACATTCTCAGAAGCAAAATCAGTCCTTTCTTCAGAAGAAGCAGCAGCAGCAATTACTGAAGTTACAAAAGCAGTGATAATGCTAGGGTCACAGCAAGAGAAAGGCACAAGTGTCTTGGATAAGTCTTCTGGGGGCTGGACAGCATTACCCTCTGGCAGACAGCTGAAGAAGGCAGAATCAAAAGCTGATAGCAAAGACCTGAGGTCTATTACAAGAACTGGAGGTGAAATCTGACTCTCTGGAGGCACAGCAATAGCAACAAGAGGAGGAGCAGAAGAATCAGTACTAACAGCAGCAGCAGACAGAGGGCTTGCAGAAATAGCAGCAGCAGCATGAAGATTCTCTTCATATGGCATCTCCCCCTGCCTAGATGCAGACACATCTGGATCAAGGCACACTGCTGTAGGTGCTGCCTGAGGGAAGATGGAAGAGAGCCTGGCAGAAAGGGCTGCCACTGACAGGTGGAGTGGAGCCAAAGAGGTCTCCAACAGCAGAGTTAGCCTGGGGGCAAGTAACTCATACAGCCTGTCAGCTAGGGCTGAGAGGTCTACTTGCTCAAGAGCTGGAGCAGAGGTAGAAGGTATGGAAGCAGCTGAGGGTTCTGGAAGTGGAGAGCTGGAGAATGGTGGAAGGGATGGATCAGGTGTTGGTAGGGTGGATATGGAGGATAGGGGAATGGATATGGATGGGGTGAATGTTGATTGGTCTATGATGTGGTGTAGGAGGTCTTGGAATGAAGTGGAGGAGGTAGGTAATTCAGGAGGAGATTATAGGGAATCATCCATAAAGGAATCATCCAGTAGGGTGATGGATGGAATAGAGGGTGATGAGGTGACATCAGGTGGAGGGTAGGAGAAAAGTGGGTGGAATTGGTCTGCTGGTGGAGGTAGAATGGGTTCTGGGGATGGTGTTGATGTTGGAGATGGGCTGGAGATGATGATGGTGGATGGAGCTGGAATGGTGGCTGGTATGGGAAGGGATGGAATTAGAGGAGGAGGAGGAGTAACAGCAGCAGTCAGGTCATCTGCAGGAGCAGAGACCTGTGGGGGAGTGACTCTTAAAGTCCTTGTGCCTGAAGGATTGCTGGAGGAGGGCCTGCTAGGCTTGCTGATGTGCCTGTCCCACTTGCCAAAGAGGGCACAGGTCAGTCTCTTGGAGGCATTGATATGAACTCCAGAGGAGACTAGCAAGGCAGGACACCTGTGCTGCAGAAATACTCCAAGGATTCTCCCAAAGTTAACAAAACTCTTGTTGATTTTCTTCTTGATGAGGTCAAAGAAAATCTCTCCCCAATTCAGATTCTTCTTGTCCACAAGAGCTCCCATGAGGCAGAGCTGATATCTTGATATAGTATCATGGGCAGAGTGCTTTGCCAGTAGCACTTTCCCAACCACATCTGCCAGGAACCTATATTCAACAGACAGGTTCCTTTTGAAGAGCTTGCTAGGGTTTCCCTCTGGATGACCCATCTTGGCAAGCAGTTCAGAATATTCCTCTCCTGGCAAGCATATTTTAATTTCTGTTATGCTTTCTCTCCCCATATCCTTAGCCTGATTTCGGGGACAAAATCATTTATTTTGTTTATAGTATTTGTAACGTCCCGATTCGCACTAGGCCCCTCGTGCGTGTTTTTGAGTCAGGCGAGTTAACTTGGGTTCACGGGAGTGCTGGAAATTGGGTTGTACTTGTAAATGGGAGGAGAAATTAGTACAGAATAGGACACGGGTAGAGACACGGGCGTGTCCATACCTGTGTGTGAGAGCCCAGCTCTCGATTCGACGACTCGAGTATGTCTAGAGAAGGATACGGGTAGTGACACAGGCGTGTCACTACCCATGTGAAGATGACACAGGTAGAGATACGGACATGTACCTACCCGTGTACGTCGAGTTGAGATCGATGAAATGTCCCTGAGAAGGACATGGGTAGAGACACGAGCGTGTCCCTACCCGTGTGCGTTGAGTTGAGATCGATAAGGCGTGTCCAGAGGAGGACACGGCCAGAGAACACGGCTGTGTCATGTGGACACGGGTAATGACACGGGCATGTCCCTACCCGTGTTTGTTTATCGAAACGTCAGGTAACCGTCTGTAATGCTTCATCCGAGCAGGACTTGATTGACTTGATTTTCGGGGCCAGAGCTGCATCCCTTCCTTGCTCTGCCCGGATTCGGTCCCGGATATCACAAACTATGCTCATGGTTGCCAAGTACTCTGTATACTCCGCCGAAGGAGCCTTGAACACCAAAGTAATCTCCATCTCTTCCATCATCCGATCTAACTCCATACTCATTAACCGACACACTAAACTCGATTCCGGTACTTTTCTGCTAAATGCATCGGCCACCGAGTTTGCTTTTTCAGGGTGGTAGTTCAAGGTGAACTCATAATCGCAGAGAAACTCTAACCACCGCCGTTGTCTCAAGTTCAATTCCTTCTGTGTATGAACGTACTTTAAGTTCTTATGGTCTGAGAAAATCTCACAGTGGACGGTGTATAGGTAGTGCCTCCAAACCTTCAAGGCGAACACCACTTCTCCCAATTCCAAATCATGAACCGGGTAATTAATTTCATGCTTCTTCAGCTGTGTTGAAGCATAAGCAATCACGTGTCCGTGCTGCATCAACACTGCTCCCATCCCTTGATATGACATGTCAGTGTAAACTTGAAATCCTTCCTTCCCAGACAGAAGTGCTAGCATGGGGGAGGAGGTAAGTCTATCCTTCAGCTCTTAGAACGCCGCTTCACATTAGGGTGTCCACTCATATGGCACACCTTTCTTTGTCAAGGAAGTAAGAGGAAGGGCAATCTTTGAGAATCCTTTTACGAACTTGCGGTAGCACCCGACAAGTCCAAGGAAGCTCCGCACATTGGCCGTCGACTTCAAGGGTGACCACTCCTTCACGGCACGCACCTTGGCCGGATCCATCGCTAGTCCTGCTCCACTGATCACATGGCCCAAGAAAGCAACCTCTTTAATCCAGAATTCGCACTTGCTGAAATTGGTGAACAAGGCGTGCTCCTTCAATTTCTTCAATACCAAGGTCAGGTGTTCGATATGCTCCTCCTCCATCTTTGAGTAGACTAGGATGTCGTCGATGAAAACGATGACGAAGATGTCCAAATAAGGCTCGAACACCTTGTTCATCAGGATCATGAAGGCCGAGGGGGCATTTGTGAGCCCAAAAGGCATTACGGTGAACTCGTACAGTCCGTATCTTGAGCTAAAGGCCGTTTTCTGAATGCCCCTTCTTGTATCCTCAACTGATAATATCTCGAGCGCAGATCCAACTTCGAAAACCAATGCGCACCTACCAGTTGATCGAACAGCTCGTCGATTCCAGGTAGCGGATAAGTGTTCCTCACCGTCTGTTGATTGAGCTCCCGATATTCTATGCATAACCGCAAGGTTCCATCCTTCTTCTTGACGAACAATACAGGGGCTCCCTAGGGTGACGAGCTGGGGCGAACGAACCCGGACTCCACCAGTTCTTGCAGTTGAACTCTAAACTCCGCAAGTTCCTTCGGGGCCATTCGGTAAGGGGCCCTGGATACAGGCTTGGCACCCGGTACTAAATTAATTTGAAAATCAACTTCTCTATACGGGGGTAATCCTGACAGTTTCTCAGGAAATACCTCGGGGAAGTCCCGCACTACCCGTACATCTTTCATATCCAACTCCATCTCCTTCAACTCGAAACAGATCATGAAGACTTCATCCCCCTTCGTATGGGCTTTTACAGCCTGAACTGAAGATAACAACATACGAGGTGCGAATCTAATACCTTGGAAGATGACATCGGTGTCTCCATGCCTCAAGTAGATTTGTTTCTTTGCACAGTCAATCCTTGCGAAGTGCCAGTCCAACCATGCCATGCCCAGAATGATGTCAAATTACGGCATTCTCAAGACCGTGGCAGGCGTATCAAAGGCCTTTCCCCCAATGAATATCTCTAGCTCGCACTTAGCAGTTGCAGTCATCTCAGAGCCGTCTGGGAGACGTACTCGTCGAGCTATACCAGTAAAGTATTGTACACCTTCCATGTCTTTAATGAAGTCCTCAGATACAAAAGTGTGTGAGGCATCGGTATCGAATAGTGCATAGGTCACTTTCCGCCGACTACCACGGTGCCTAAGTACCAATAACCAAAACTCAACGCTAGATATCCAGTATGTCTTAAGCATCTTAAGTTAAATAATGAAAATGTGAAAGCTAACTGCAACATACCTGCAATCACATCCTGGGGATTCCATTCTTACGCCATGTCCAAAGCGTACACTTGATCCCGGGAAGGACCGGGGTTTCCTCCTCGCGGTCCTCGTCCTCAACTATGCATGTAACCCCGTCCTCGAGGAGCTGCCGGAGGGAGAGCAGGAGGGGCGTTCCCAAACAACTGCAGGTAGTAGCATCGAATGTGGCCCGGTTGGTTGCATTCGAAGCACACCCGCCCATAAAACCTCTCAGGTTGCTGAAGTTGTTGAGGCTGAGGCGATGGATGCAACATGGGCGGCTGTGGAACTAGATGCTCCACTGTAAAATTTCGGTGGAAACGTCCTCCACCCCTTTGATGTCCTCTTCCTCCTCTAAAGTCATGCCTTCTTCTGTTTCTTGGGCCAGCTTCCATCACGCCCTCCACAGGCCTCTTACCACTTCCCAAGTGGTCCGCCTCCAATCTTTTTGCCATATCGATAATCTCCGCCAAGCTAGCATCCGCTATAAACAAAAGGGTCTGCCTTAGAGGGTCTCGCAGCCCTTTGTAGAAACGCTTGACATATCCTCTATCATCTAATTTGTATGAATCTGCGAACCTTGTGAGATGCTGGAACTCTTGTTGATACTCTGTAACCGATTTTGATCCTTGCTTCAACAGTAGAAACCTCTCCTCGAGTTCATCTCGAGCAGATGAAGGAATGAAGTGCTCCAAGAAGACTCCGGAGAACTCGCTCCAGCTTATCTCCGTATAAACCCGGCCTTGGAAGGTGGAGCCCTGAGGGACTTCAACCACCTCTTAGCATGTAGTTCTAAGACGGACACCGCCAATGTTACAGCTATGTTGGCTGAGCAATGGATCCCGCCAACAACTCCTGCACCGTGTCAATCCATTGCTCCGTGCATACGGCCGACTCCATCCCGAGGTAGGCGGGAGGGGAGAGAGCCTGAAAGGTGCTCATCCAGTTAGTGCCCGGAGCCTGTTGTTGCACTGGAGGCTGCTGCGACCTAAAGGCATCCAGGATGGTGGTGAGCGTCTTCCCAAACTCGAATTGTTAAAACTGAGTGGGTATGGAAGGGGCAGGAGTGCCCCCTATCGGCTCAACGTGCACTGGAATCTACACATAGAATACAAATGTATGGTCAGGTTGGCTAATCTTAAGGTCAAAGTAGGACATACTTAGTGTGAATTACATATGGGCAAACCACTGCTTCCGCTAAGTCGGTTTGTCCCCAAACTGTCTAATTGAATGGGGGTGGTACCATTGTTGAATGACTTCTTTAGTTGAGGATCATGGAAAACTGATACCATTTGTAAGACCACCCCCCCCCCTCCCGCATCCCAAAACACGGCACGAACGGGGTCTTATGCCCAGAACAGCCGCCTTTCAGTAGCATTAGCACACGAGCTAACCTGTACCACAAGACGCCTATTCTGCCGGCTACAACCAATACCAATATATATCAACCCAACCAAATAATAATATAAAGAAGTCAAATCCACACAAGTATAATAGTCCAAAGTACATCAAATAAAGAAGCTAAAACATGATTCTACAATATCAGAGTACAACTAATAAACGCCCAACGGGGATACATCAGAGTCGCTCGACACTCACATCAGTAGCCGACGGTAGCGATGACACCGTCACTTCAGGCCCTGTCATCCTGGCCTGGCTGTCCTGCTGCATAATCTAAGACTCCTCTACCTGTGGGGTGACCTCCTAAAAAGGAAGACGTAGCAACCGTTAGTCGAAAAGACTAAGTGGCTTCACATCCGCTCCCCCGGCGACTCCTCGGCACCGGGCGGAAAAAGGAACAAGGGTACAATATATAACAAGTAAGGTAACAAGTACAACCAGGTGGTAATAGTACAATAAGATTAACAGCAGTATAATCTAGCAGTTCTACAAGATAAATAACAAACCATCAAGTTTAAGTATCTACAGCAGGAAAGTAACTTAACTTATAAGAATGCCCATACAAGCTTATAAGTTAAGTATCGGTATAACATAAAGTAACTCATCGTATAAGAGTGCCCATACAAACTTATACGATGAGGATCTTATTGTGCAATATAATGTAATAGTATGTATATTATGGAATGACTCACCCATGATCACGCACATGCAACCGCTATGTCGACACAGACAAGTAGTTCCCACTTTTCGAGCAGGTGGCTAACCTCTCAAGCATCAACCGCCATGGCTAGGCGGCGATAATAGAGCGGGCTTCTCTACTACTAAGCGAGCATCCACACTGCTTCACTTAGGACTCTGTATGCCTCAACGCTAAGAACATAACAGCGGAGCCCCCCCCCCCCCCCCCCCCCCGCGTACTATGGCCCAGCTGGAGTCTCGGGTAGATGTGCATCGAGAACAAAGCCTCGAACTGGACTTGTGTGACCCAGAAGGAGCCTCGAAAGAAAGCACAATGACCAAGCCCAACTGTTCACTTGGCACGGAAGGAGCCCCGGGATATGAACACCGAGGACCAAGCCCAACCGCCCAAGGTCTAACTGTCAACTCCCGTCGGTGTGATGACTACCGAGCCCGTAGGCCTGCCATACTATCCTTAACCCCGGATTACGACACTGCGTGTCGACTCACACCGCATGTAATTCCATATCATCATGGCATGGAAGGAGCCTAGGAGAAAGCACGAGGACCAAGCCCAACCGTCCACTTAGCACGGAAGGAGCCCCAGGAAATGTGCACCGAGGACCAAGCCCAACCATCCGTTTATGACTCATCTAAACGCTATCCCAACTAGTGCGGTCAACACCGCACTTACACCCTTTCACAATACTACCCGTAGGGAGATGCCACTCTAAGCATTAGAATATAAATTCATTCTTGTTAATCAAACATTCGCATGGCCATAGATTATCCTCCTACATATCATTCCATATGATTTCAACACATTAATAGCATGATGCGCATTTCTATTAGATTACCAATTTCTATCAAATCATTTCATTTAAGTACGTTTCGCTTCACAATTCAATTACGTGAGATCAAATTATTAAACTTCATCATTCATAGTACTATGATGGTTAACATAAAAGAGTTCAACAAACCTCAAGTTAATTTGCAACATTATCTCTACCGAATCCAAATCCAATGTTATACAATGCCCAGACTTCTTATTACAGAACATCATCAGGACAATAACTTCAACCGGAGATTCCCGAAGATACAAAATCCGGTGAAGACGTGTAACCACTCGATGGAAAGATCTTTCCATGGGTTACAACTTTCATATTCAGACCACAACCTAGATTTGAAAGTAAGACACTTGAAATCTGCTTCAAATTCCGCTGCGTACAGGACACAATTCCTGCATGCAGGGTTTGACAGTCATCAATTTCATTCAGACTTTCCTGTGTCTACAGACTTTGCCCAAAGTAGTGCAACCACTCGTTGGAAAGGTATTTTCATGGACTTCAACTTTTGTGTTTAGTCAAAAGCCCAGTTCTGAACATATCACACCTGAAAATGGCCAAGAAGGTCGCTGCGTGTAGAACACAGATTCTGCACGCATCTTAAGGCGGAATGAACGGCATTGGTTCATCTTCCTCCTCAAGTCGGTCTTCGCGAATCACACCAGAAATTTCTCCTCCATTATTCACCCTAACGAGGCCATGACTCTTCACGAAACCATCCCCCATCTTCACATAGAAGGTTGGAGAGGTTGAAGACACCACTACCCTTAGAGCACAAGCCCTAGAACGGCCTCTTCTTAGAGAAATCATCATCTCACAAGTATAGACACTTTTGAGTCGACATCTCACCTAGATATCTACAGATCTAGCACCAAGGGAGAGGGTAGGAAGCTCACCTCATTTCCGTCCATGGACCTTGTAACTCTTCTCGGCGGCATCTTCTCCTTCACGGCGGCGGCGGTTCTTCTCCTTCATGGCGGCGACGGTTCTTCTCCTCTTAGACTTGCTCCAGCAGCTCTCCCTCTCTACAGAAGTTTCTCTCAGGAAAAGGGTTGGAATGAAGAGTGAAAATGGCTAGGGTTTTCACAACCCTTATAAATGAAAAGTGACACGGGTAGGGACACGCCTGTGTCCTTACCCGTGTCCTACTCGGGCGAAGCGTTATAGGCGGTGGACCACTTTCTTACTCTGGGTTAGGTATCAAGATGCTCCCGTTGTCAGGCTTCCATCTATCAGGCAGTGTCAGGATCCTCGATGGACATCATTATGACCCTGTAGTTCAGTCTCAAGATGCTCCCGTGTTGGGTCCGGCATTCCTTCACTTGACCCAGGCGCTCTTCTACTTATTTAAGAAATTAAGTAGCACCCTTTCCAACAGTCCGGGCTTTTGGAATAGTTGGTTATGCGCTTGATCCTTCAATTGGTATCAGAGCAGGTCACAGGTTCAAAACCGGGGGGGGCGCTATTAAATCCTGATTTTTCCCTTCGGTCTGGCAACCGTGGACATGTGGGAACCCCGCCTCTGAGCCGTGTGGGCCATGTGGTAACCCCACCTCTGATCCATGTGGGCCATGTGGTAACTCCACCTCTGAGCCAATGGGTTGTGCTGGACGCCGGG
Organism: Platanthera guangdongensis; assembly: GCA_039583875.1. Taxonomy (NCBI): domain Eukaryota; kingdom Viridiplantae; phylum Streptophyta; class Magnoliopsida; order Asparagales; family Orchidaceae; genus Platanthera; species Platanthera guangdongensis. Next base: position 55,632,433 of record CM077164.1, on the reverse strand, counting down.
GGGATTGTTGGGTCCGGCATTCCTTCACTTGACCCGTGGCGCTCTTCTACTTATTTAAGAAATTAAGTAGCACCCTTTCCAACAGTGCGGGATTTTGGAATAGTTGGTTATGTGCTTGATCCTTCATCCCGCTGCCAGGCTCTTATCAAGCTGGCAGGGCCAGGTGTTGGGTCCATTGTCCATAATGTTCCCTATATTGGATTTGAAGAAGCATCACCATCAACACTAAGAGCATAGTTGTATTTGATGTTGTTTAAGCTCATCTAGTGAGGATGTTCCATGGAACAAGTTTAGATAGATTTTCTAAGAGTTTGTGATAGGTGGTCATAAGGATGAAAGGTGGACACAAAGCAACTGGCTAGACAGGAAGGAATTTGCCCAAGTTCACAGATATTGAGTGAAGCTTACTCACTCAACGCCAAGTGCAGGAATTCAGTTAAGTCCACCGGAGATGAGTAAAGTAAGATCACTCAATGCCAAATGCAAGGGAAGATGCTGGATAGAATGGAAATCGCCTAAGTCCACAGGCATTGAGTGTAGTATACTCACTAAACACTATGTGAGTAAAATCATTGAAAATAGCTTGGACAGTCAAACCCAAACATTTGGCAGGATGAAAATACGGCCAAGTCCACAGGTGTTGAGTGAAGTGTGCTCACTCAATGTCATATAGCTAAATACTGTGAGATAGGCAAAGCCTAAGAAGAAACAGTAAGAATGTGGCTAAGTCTATAGGCGTTGAGTGAAGTCCACTCACTCAACGCCATATCATCAAAATCATTGATTATTGCCCAGTCAGTCAAAACCACAGAAAATTGATGTAAATATTTGACTAAGTTCATAGACATTGAGTGTATCTTACTCACTCAACGCCATGTGATAAAAAGCGTTAACTGAACCTTAGTCAGTCAGAGAGTGTTTCCAACACAGGATTTTGTCAAAGGACAAAAGCGTTGAGTGAAGGATGCTCACTCAATGCCAAATCAACTTAGAATCTGTCAAAGGATAGAGGCGTTGAGTGAAGTCTACTCAGTCAACGCCATGTCAATATAATTGACACATGCTGAAAGCATTGAGTGAAGAATCAACACTCGACACTTCCCAAGTAAGAAAAATGGCAAAGTCCAAAAGCGTTGAGCGAAGGCTGCTCAATCAATGCAAAGTGACTAAAATCATTTCTAAGTGATATGGAGTTGAATGAAGCTTACTCACTCAATTTCAAGAGACAGAAAGTTTGCTAAGGCAAAAAGTGTTGAGTTATGAAGAAGCACTCAACGCTCTCAACGCCTAGCAACAGAAAGTGGCTAAGGCAAAAAGTGTTGAGTGGACTCAACGCTTTTAATGCCCAGAGACATATAGCGTTGAGTGGACTCAACTCTCTCAACTCCTAATGGCAGAGAAATTTTTCTATGTGTATTGGCATTGAGTGAAGGTCTCTCACTCAATGCCTAGTAACAAAATGATTAGCGAAGGCCAAAAGCGTTGAGTGAAGCTCGTTCACTTAATGCCTAAGATAGACAGAAATCTATCTAAGTGTTTTGGCATTGAGTGATGCTTACTCACTCCACGCCTATACTATTGATGCTTGATTTTGGCTAAGTCCACAGATGGTGACATCAGCAAAGTCAACAAGTTAACAAAATTCAAATTTATTGCGGGAAAGCTATAGTACATGATAATTGTAGTCGTGTGCCTACAGTACTATAATTAATGAAAAAGCAAAGTTGCAGCTGTCAATCTCAGTGGGGCCCATGGGTCAAAAGAGTCGTTGATGGGATAGTAAAAAAAGGTGGAGATCGAGGAAGGGAAGATAGCTTTTGGAGAAGACAGCTGGTCCTCATCTTCTTCCTCTCCATTGTTACAGAGGCTGGAGAACGAAGTTCAAATCAGCAGGTCTTAAAGCTCAACAAAAGGATAGTTGTGGTCTTATTCATCAACTCTAGCAATTCAAAGTTAATATCTGAGAAAAAGAAAGCAGCCAAGCTCTAAGCCTAGCTACAAGATCTGGGATCAAAAGCAAGTAAGCTGATTTCATTTTCCCCTACACCAGCAAAGGCAGAAAACTTCCTTTTTGAGGAAGAAGGAGAAGCAGATACATCTAAATTCTGCAGTCTTTCACAGTTCTAGCAAACAATATCATAAAGATCTTTATCTGGAAGTTATGAAGAGAAGAAAACTTGAAGAAGCAGTAATTTAAAAGAAGGCTCAGGGGACTATTCCACATGAGTCAAAGTTAGGGCCGAATCTCCTCAGTCAAGGAAAGAAAGAGGAAGCAGAGCAGTTCTACAAGTTACTTCTAGAACAAGCCAAAGCAAGATCTATATCCTTTTTGATGTAAACAAGTTGGGGCTATGATTTTCTCAGCTCAGGTAGCAGCAACTAGCTGTAGTAACTCCTCAGGTCTAGTAGAGCTTTTTCCTGAAGATAAAGTCCTAGTGCTGTGAAGAAGAAAGGGTTGAGCTTCACGTTCAGTTCAGAAAGGGGCAGAACAGTATTCTGCAGGTCACTTCCAGCTCAAGTAAATATATACTTATTGGTGTGGAAGTAGTTAGGGCTAAAGGTTTCTTAGTCCAGAAAAGTAGACTCGAGAAATATATTCCTGGAGTCAAAGTTGGGCTGAGTCTATCTCAGTCCAGGAGGATTGACACAGAGAAATATCCCTTGTGTCCAATCAACTCAACAAAACTAATTCCACCTTGTAGGATTCTTTTGGATCTGGGTGGTTGGAGCAAATTTGGTCTGAGGTAGGATCCAAGTTTGGATCTGAGTTGTAGGGCAGATTTGCCTGAGCTAGGATTTTGTTGAGAATATAAGAGTAGGGCTTTGGCATAAATTGTAGGATTCATTCGTGATTCTAAGGTAGGATCTAGTTTGGATCTAAGCTAGGTGATCATTTGATAACTGAGCTGTATTGCCTTTAGGCCTAAGGTAGGTGAGTCATTCTCACTGATTTGTAGGGCACTTGTGCCTGATGTAGGTGATCCTTGGATCACTGAGTTGTAGGGACTTTATGCCTGAGGTAGGAGAGTCATTCTCTCTAAGTTAGGATTCCTTGTGGATCTGAGGTAGGGCTGTCCTCCCATCCTGAGTTGTAGGGCTTAATAGCCTAAGGTAGGTGATCTTTAGATCACTGAGTTATTGGGCACTTGTGCCTGAGCTGTAAGTCTTCGAGAGATCAAGTGGTCCTGCGGGATTGTGTTGTAACCTCTTTAAGCTGAGATTGGAGAAGTGTCTTGTCTAACTATAAGTTAGAAAGGTGGGAGGGAAAGTGGATGTACCCATAATCTGGGGAACCACTATATATCTTATGTGTGTTTCTTTGTATTGTTTCTTTATTGCAGGTGTGTGTGTGTGTGTGTCTTGAAAGCTATAAAATACTCACCAACAAAGGTCTTAAAGAAGAAAAATAAAAGATAATCAAAAGTAACCAAGAAAACTATTCACACCCCCACTCTAGGTGATTTAGCGATCCTTGAAAACAAATACTTTCAAGTGGTATCAAAGGGAGCTTACTCAAAAAGGACTTAACAGCCTGAGTAGACCGCAAAGGGTAGCTAAATGGTTTTCCTTATGGATTTAAAAAAATCATAAGGAGTGAAGCACAATGGAGCTTCAAGTCTGCAGTATGGAGAACTTTGGGACATGGAAAGATAGGATCAGGGAGATCATGGAAGCCAGTGATCCTAGAGTCTTGAAATTAATTCAAGAAGGACCCTTCATTCCCATGAAGGTCTCTACATCAGATGCAAGTATCCAGACCCCAACGAGCTATATTGAAATGACTGAGTATGAAGTCATCCTGGCTGCTATGGACAAGAGAGCACAACACATCATATTAAGTACCATAGATTACTCCATCTTCCAGTTCTTGGTCCACTGCAAGACAACCAAAGAGATGTGGGATTCTCTTACTGTATATATGGAAAGGACAGAGAAATTCAGTCTTTCTTATAGTGATTCAGAGTCTGAAGAAGAAGAAGCCTTTATTGTGCTACTTACTATCATTATAGAGGAAGCATAAGACAATTCAGATGCAAAGATAAAGATCAGGGCCCTTCTATCACATCTAGAAAGTGATTCAGAGGAGGATTATGAAGAATAAGATGACTGTAGATGTTATGGGCTAATTGCCATGATAGAAGAAGAAGAATCCTGCCAGAATCAGCCTGGTCCAGATCAGGTACAGTCTCTGTCTAGCTCTTCTTTTTGCTCAGGTCGTGAGACCAATCTAGATTATGATGCATCCTCATCTAGTGATGAAGATGACTTTGAATCTGAGAAAGAATTCAATCAATTGATTGACAAGTACGGTCAAATTTTGGATGCTTTGAGAAGAAGAAAGAAGTTGGCCAAGGTTCAGGCTAAGGAGATTATCTTCTTGCACCTATCTGCTTCCCAGCAATCTGATTCAGAATCTTTGCTGGAGCAAAAAGTGAGGGAAGACAGCCAACTAAAGGCTATCTCAGTCATCCAACTTGAGACCATATGCCAGAAGGACAAGATCATTTTGGATCTTGAAGTGGAGCTCCTTAAGGAGAGAAGGATAGTGGCTAGATTTTCTAAGTCAAGTACTGTGTTGCCCTTGATAGATTCCTTCTCCCCTCAAAATGGTAAGAATGAGTTGGCACTCAAGGGAAGCATAAGAGTTTAACTTTCCAATGGGAAAGGCAAAGCTCCTGTAGTGCCACAGTCAACCTATCACTAGGTAATCCTCCTTTCTCACAGGTATGACCAACACTGCATGCATGGTCATTAGAGAATGAGAATTCTTCTTGTAAGAATACAAGAGTATCTTCCAATGGAAGAAGAAAGGGTAGGGTAATGAGTGCCTTTAAGGCTCCCCATGAGGAAGTACAAATGGCCCATTCTGAACCATTTATATTTGGTGTCTCAGACCCAACTCACAAGGACAAGGCAATGACTTTCACTCAAGCCCATCCAGCAGGGACGCAGACCAAGGGTTAGTCTACCAGTAAGCGTAACTTGGCTATTACTGATGATATAACCATCAAGTCATCTGAAAAGAAGACAAATGTAAATAGCATTCAGAGCAAGCAAAGGAAGACTGCTAGAAGACTAACCTTCAGTCAGATCCTTGCTGAAAGGAACCTGAAGAAAGCTGTTGCTCCCGTTCCTTCTATCCAGATAACGATTAACCACACTATAGGACCTACTAAAAAAAGGAGATATAATATCCATGAGTGTTGGTGTTGTGGCAAGGTGGAGCATTTTACCCTAGATTGCTGGCACAATCCTTCTGTGCCTAGAGCAAGAGTTAGCCTACCTATCAGAAATGCTACTGGTAGGCAAGTTAGATTTCAGACTAATCAGAACCTAGGACCCAATACTTATTGGGGTACTAAGGTAGGATGAACTCTATTTTGTATGTTAATCCAAGTGCCCATACCGTCATGTGGTACTTGTATAGGGGATGTTCCAGAACTTGGACTGGAATAAGAAAGCCATCTTATAGATCATACTCAAGGGAGTGAAAGACCTAAGATCTACAGTTAGGAAGTTGGTGATGGATATTGACCATATAGGATGCTCCTCCTACTGCCCAAGAGGAAGAGAATGTTGTGTGAAATTCTGAAGAAGGATAAGTGCACACTCATGGATGAAGACCAGCTGAATCCATCCATTAAAGGTCAAGATGCCTGAGTGGCGCGACAAAGTGTTTTGGTATCAAAGTTGCCTCCTCAGCAAACAAAGTGTTACATAAGTCTTAGGCAAAGGCCAGCTGGATCCAGCCAGGAGGAATGTCTGGTTGGACAATTTTTTGCTACCACACCAGCAAATCAGTGAAGAAAAAGCAGGTTGTACTCGTTGAGGAAAGCATTAGAAGTAGCTCTTCTGAGAGTAGCAAGGAAGGAGCACATTGTGCTCAGCTGAAAAGCTTCTCAAGTGGTATCCTCTGGTAGACTCTGGTAGATTCTTTTGAGGAAAATTGAAAAGAAGTATGCTCAGGTTTCAGTATCATCTGAATCTGTAGCAAAGGTTGTCCAAGAGTGTGGGCAGTGTAGACTGAATCTGTGTAATTATTAAGAGGGAGCCAATATAGTCTAGTTCAGTCTGGAAAGGTTAAAGTCTAGTCTAAATAATTGGTGTATGAGAATCTCCAGCACCAAAGAGATCAGAAGAATACTTCTGAAGTTTAGTTTGTCCCTATGGACAATGCTGAGGATAAGAAGGAGACTATCTAGATGATTACAACTGCTGTAAGTGTGCAAGTTCATAAGAACTGCTGGATTTCTCCCGCCATTATTGATACAAGTCAGCATATTCCTGTGGGAATAGTTGTGTAAATAAAGACTTGGTACCAGAATGAAAGGATGGTTTAAGGGAAGATCATTCAAGGTTCAAGTGGCATCTACTCAAGTGGTAAGATCACTATTAGAGTGGTATCAACACAAGATGGCCATGATAAAAAGAGAGTATGCTATGCAAGCAGAGATGGTACGCAAAACCCTGCCAAAATAATCCAAGTGGTATTCACCCAAATCAAACAGTCAGGTATCTAGGCTAGATGAAAATTTGCTGAAGATGCGAAAGCATTGAAAGAACAATTCTTCCACCTCTTTACAGTATATGGAAGAACACAACAAATCTGGGATGATGCTCTCTAATGGAGATAGGTAGATAAGTCCTTGATGTTACATCAAGACTATAAAGACCATTAAGTGCTATCAAGACTAAGATGGACTCAAGTGACCAACAGATGGAATGACAGTGATGCTCCTATTGTGGGGGATCAAGCTCAGAACCTGCAGAAATGATGACAGGAAATGCTCCTATTAAGGGGGAGCATGTCCAGTACTTGTTGGAACAGTATCAGCCTCATGTTGACAAGGAGCAAGCAGCTACTGCAGTGGATTAGAGATCTTCACTGCTGATCAGTTTGTCCTAAGGACAATGCACAAACTAAGAGGGAGATTATTTATGACATAGTCATAATTTTCTCTGAGTCTGAGAAGGACTGCTGCTGTTGAGAAAATAGTGTGGTGGAGAAGCTGATAAAAAAGTGTTGCTATAGGAGAAGAGGAACATCTAACAGCTAACTCAAATGGATCCATGGTCCACTCATGTGTCAAGGGGTTGTAGTGATGTGGTGTATCAATTATATCACCACAAGTGGATGCTGATTCTAAGGATACAAATTCAGTAAGTGGACTACAATCTCTGGTATCAGCTCAAGTGGAACTATATTAGTAGCTTGTCCAAGTGTTGTAGTGTTGTGTTGTATTAATGTATCAACACAAAAGGTATGGCTCTTAATCAAGTGGTTTGACCTCAATGCTAATATCTTTAGTGTTATCAACATGGGACTTTGGCTAGGATTAAGTGATAAATTCTTCCTTGATCCCATCTCATCCCTCAATAAATATACCTATTGAAGAAGCCAGAAAGGGGGAGATGTGTGGCAATACATAATGGGGATATGTGGAAGCAATACTTGACATGATCAGGTCATGTTGAGTCAGTGCTTCTTGTGGTGCTCCATTTAGGTATTAAGTGGTATAAAGGAGAGTGCATATTACTTGAGCAATTGTTCAAGTGGTATGAGGATGCATTGAATTAACTAATTGAGTCAATGCAGTCAAATGGAGTACATTGGATTGATATGCTAAAATTCATATAGTATAAGTTAGCAGATGTAGCAGATAAAACCTATACTACATGAATGTAATCTGCTTATTATGTTAATGCTTCTTAGTATTGCTGGGTGTTCTGCCTTATTCAAATAGAGGGAGATTGTTAGGTCAATTGACCATAATGTTCTCTAGATTGGATTTGAAGAGGCATCACCATCAACACTAAGAGCATAGTTGTATTTGATGTTGTTTATGCTCATCATGTGCAGGATATTCCATGGAACAAGTTTAGACAGGTTGTCTAAGAGTTTGTGACAGGTGGTCACAAGGCTAAAAGGTGGACACAAAGATGTTGACTGGACAGAAAGGAATTTGCCCAAGTCCACAAGCATTGAGTGAAGCTTACTCACTCAATGCCGAGTGCATGAATTCAGTTAAGTCCACAAGCATTGAGTGAAGTAAGCTCACTCAATGCCAGATGCAAGGGAAGATGCTGGATAGGATGGAAATAGCCAAAGTCCATAGGCGTTGTGTGTAGTCTACTCACTTAATGCCAGGTGAGTAAAATTGTTGAAAATAGCTTGGACTGTCAAAGCCAAAAATTTGGCAAGCTAAAAATGTGGCTAAGTCCACAGACGCTGAGTGAAGTGTACTCACTCAACGCTATACCGCTAAAGGTTGTGAGATAGGCAAAGCCTAAGAAGAAATAGAAAGAATGTGACTAAGTACACAGGTGTTGAGTGAAATTGTAATACCCCCCTCTCGAAACACAAGACACGGTCGAGGGGAGCCTTATTCACAGAACAGCTGCCTTGCAGTAGCGTTAGCACACATGCTAACCTATAATATAAGATATCTATCCCGCCGGCTACAATAAATATCATTCATTGCAAACCCAACAAAAAGAATATAACAGATGTCAAAATCCACAATAAGCATATAAGTCCAGGACAAGTACATCATAATAATAAGCAACCAAGGCTTCTATAATATCAGAGTACAAAATGCCAAGAAGGCTACAAATGAGTCTCTCAAAAATAACATCCATAACGAACAGCACTGATGGTATCGACCCTTCAGGCCCTGTCACTCTTGCCTGGCTGCCCTCCAACAAAAACTATTGCTCTATCTGCGATGTTCCCTCCTAAAAATGAAGACGTAACAACCGTTAATCTTGAACCTGAGCACACTTCTTTTCTGGTTTCCACTGAAGAGCTAGACAGCTGATGATACCACTTGAGAAACTTTTCAGCTGAGCATAATGTGCTCCCTCCCTGCTGCTCTCAGAATAACTTATTCTTTACAGCTTTCCTCAGTGATTACAGCCTACTTTTCCTCACAAGTTTGCTGGTGTGGCAGCAAAACTTTGTCCAACCAACCGGGCATCTTGTCCTTAATGGATGGATTTAGCTGTTCTTCATCCATGAGTGTGCACCTGCCCTTCTTTAGGATTTCACTCCACATTCTCTTCCTCTTAGGTAGTAAGAGGAGTATCCTTGATGGTCAATATCCATCACCAACTTCCCAACTGAAGATCTTAGGTCTTTCCCACACTAGATTCTGATCCATAAGATGACTTTCTTGTTCCTATCCAAGTTCTGGAACATCTTCAGTCCAAGTACCCTATGGGGTTTGGGCACTTAGACTGACCTGTAAAATAGATTACTTTACCTTAAGGCCCCAATAGGTATTGGGTCCTAGGTTCTGATTAGTCTGAAATCTGACTTGCCTACCTGCAGTATTTCTGACAGGTAGGCTAACTCTTGCTCTAGATATAGAAGGTTTGTGATAACAATCCAGGGAAAAATGACCCACCTTACCACAGCTCGGTGTGAGAGACCCGAAAAGGGGACTGGCTGTTAGCATAGTCGGGAGCCTTAGACAGTGGTTAGAAAGGCTAAATGCTCACGTGGTTGCCATCTTGGTGGTGGTGGTGAAGACGCTGAACTGTCAGGATTCACCGTTAATGTGCCCTGAGTGCACGGGGTGTTTGGCCGGGCGAGCCTACACCTGTGGCGAAATATGTTTTTATATAATTGTTTAGCTTGGCTAATGTTATGTAGGGAAAGAGCACCGCCATCCCGAGTAAGGGGCGGGGTCATTATAATTTGGTCGGCTTTAGCTGACCGTTGCCAGTTTGCCACCATGCGGTGGAATGTTGCTTGTAGGTGCTATGGAGCCGAGTGCAAAATAGCGGGCTGGAGCCCATGTTGCTGTGCTGGCCCTTGAAGGCCGTAAAGAATAGTTGTTTTTATTTTGTCATGTGTGGCCGGCCTACGAGCCGATGTATGTAAGACACTATTTGTTAAGTGAACTATTGTAAGGCCATAAGGTCGTGTTCCCCCTTTCAGTGTATTTGGTTTTCATTCATGTTATGGATGTGGATATTCATGATTATGGATTTAAGTTTTGGGTTCTTTCAACTATTTAAAAGCTTCCGCTAGAATGTTCTGTGTAGGACGAGTAGTCTTAATTAGATAGTTTGGATATTCTTATGTAACCCTTCCGATTGTCTGTGGTATATGGCGTCGGGTTCCAGCTGGACCTTCTGTTATATGCCATGTGACGGACGAGGGTGTTACAGTGGTGCCCTACTTGGGCTAATTGGGCCTATAGGTATAGATTTGACCAACTTAGGGTTATGGTTGACTTTGGTCAACTAGGGTCAAAGAGTTGACTTAATGACATGCCCTACGGTCCACTTAGATTATCTTAGGGTTAGGGCAATGTGGTGGGGTCATGGTGTGGCTAGGGTTCATATTTAGGCTAGTTTGACCTAGTTTGACTTGACCCTATAGTGGGTCCCGCATGGCTACAACCCACTACCTAGGGTCAAACCTAGCTAATTTCCCTAACACCCACCTCATGCCCAACCCAATCTAAGTTAAGGGGTCTAGAAGTAACATGGGATGTTACAAATCCCAATAAACAAAAAAAACAATTTCGTCCCCGAAATTCAAGTTTGGGTCTTCGGGGTTTCTGTGCATAAGAATTTTAAGAAAATTTCAACATAGTTAAAATACACCTGAGGCGAAACATTCTGGGTACCGTTCACACATCAGATCCATCGGTCCTCAAGTGTGCTCGTCCCGTCCGTGGTTGGACCACAATACCTTCACTAGGTGAATCTTCTTCCGCAGAACTCGAATCGTCGTATCGTCGCTCCGGACCGGCTCCAAACCAACTGATCTATCTGTTACTACCGGTCCTGATGCAGTGGTAATATGTTGTTCTGGTCGAAGTAGAGCTCTTCAAAGTGAGGAGACGTGAAAGACGTCGTGCAAATTCCCTAACTCTAATGGTAGCTCCAGCCAATAAGCCAAGGGGCCGATCTGCTCCAGGATCAAATACGACCCCCTATATCGAGGGCTGAGCTAATTGTGACTTCGCATCCGAGAGACACCATGCACCCGACGTATCTTCAAGAACACCATGTCCCCCCTCCTAGAACTCCACCATTTGATATCGTACATCGTAGTACTTGGCATGTCTATTCTGAGCCTCCAATATCTGATCCCTAATCAGTTGTATCTGAGCACTCGTATCCTCTATATATTTCGATCCAAGTGTATTTTCACTATACTTCATGATATTCATAATCAGGACTACATTGGCATATTTCCAGGTCTTTCAACGCATTATCATTAAATAAACCTTAATCATACGTATGTTCGGTGTCCCTTACGAGCAATGACCACCAAGTACGTGAAAATAAATACTTTTATATGTAGAATTGAGCATACAAATCTCAGATTTCTCTTCCAGAATCGCATCATGCCTCATGGCTTATACTACATCGATTCTTCAAATTCAATGTATCGTGATATTATTTATTACGAAGATCCAACTTATGTATAGTAATTAACCAACCTCCAAAATTAAGATGTGATGAAGAGGTCATTATTTTGTTTCTTCCAGACTCATGAATTATTACACCTCTACATAAACGGTAATACATAATTCATAGAGTGTTCACCTTTCAAGCGTACATCAAGCGATCATTAATGATATTGATATAAATGACTCCCAATTGTTTTTCATATATAGTCTAATTCATAAATTTATAAACGTATCTGTCTAATAATGGTGAGATCTGACACAAATCGATTTCATCATAAAGAGAATTTTAATAAACACTCATTAGTTCTCGTGTAATTTCACTGTATACACTTTAGCAAACCAAAATTGATCTCTCCATAGTCATGAATTTCCTAAGGTGATCATGATGTTATCAACGTACGTGTCCCAGTTCTCGATGTTATCATAATCAAGGGATCATACCTATGCGTATGTTTCAACTAATTATCCACCCCATTTGAATTTGTTGAGTCGTTACATTTTCAATGTCATGTCATAAGAGATTAATCTTATTTATCATAACGTTACCTTAAGTTCCAATATAATGACTTTTTCTTAATTTGAATCATTCAAGGTTATAGTTCACCATTATGATCAAGTGACTGGCTATATCATGTAAGCATGAATAATAATGATATTTCATCATTGTGTTTAATTCTCCAAATCCCAGCCCCTTTTAGGATCAAACAAGGTAGTACTAAATCATACCTAACCATAGTAACTTAACCATTATATTCTAAACGCATGACGTTATCTTATCAAGATTTCTAATTATAACTTAAACTATCTCCCAAAGTATAAGGGTAAGTAAACCATTTAAATTTGAAAAGGGTTGATTCTTTGAGAGAACACACCATCTGTAAATCATCATCGAACACTTTTGTTTTGGTTCTTGTGATCATCAGAGTCACATCCAAAGGATCATACCTATAATATATGTCTTCCAATTTTGATTTTTCACTTGACTTTAATTTTCTGGGATCGCTATACCCCCAGTGTTATAGACATAATTACTCAAATATTTGAATCCTTACTTGATGGGCTCCAATCACGTCACAGTTAAGACCTGTAATCACTCCTTCACATTACCATGATATTACTCTATCTCGATCTGTATGTTTCTAACATTATGACCTGAGCATGTCAGGTAGGCACGGATTGCGGTGATCCATCATCATTTCCACTTCCCCCAATTTTACACATTTAATATGTGAAAGTCATAGTCACTTTCCTAAGAGCCACAGCTATGCATAATTTCCAACTATCATTCCGACTTATACTGAATTCTCAATTCGCATTGGTTTTCTCTTGCAATATATCTGAGTTCATTAATCAAATCCTTAACCGATGATATAATTATTAATCGCATGTCACGTCAATTGGGTTAAGGTGTTGGGGCATCTAGGAACGTGCTTTGCTGTGGTAACACATTCCTTAATTTATACATAAAACCTTTGTATCATCGTTACTACTTGATTTTAGTTTATTGAAAGGCCATTTGTTCGAATTCTTGTGGATTATACACAACTTGTTTCGATCTTTGGGATATAGCATGTCATTATGCATTGATGAAATTACAATCTCTCTTAAAGTTGTGTCAAGTAATGATATGATTCACAAGCCCGTGAAAGTTTCTAACTTCTCATGGAGACTTTCCTTGTTCTAGGGTTGTAATATATCCAAGCGGGCAACCCTCTACGTATATCTCAAACTTCTAGGGAGGGTTGGTTATCTTGCCGATTATGCGAATACAAAACCTCATCTTTACTTGAGCAACATTTGAATTAATCAAGTCTTCTAGATCATTATGTTTGTGACACATGTTTTATAAACCGGGTCTAGAGAAATTCAAGTCGTTACCAATTTAGCCCAATAAACAAAAGGATTAGCCCCCATACCTTTCGGGCTAAATTCCCTTAATATTTATAGTGCATTCCTCTTATATGTGCACTCAATCCTTAGGTCTAACAATCTTAGACCTGGAGTTCCACCTTGAGACTAATTGATATGTTATATACCTTTGGCCCTTAAGATTACTTATACGACAATCTTCTCGAGGTCAACATGTGACCCAACCAAAATGGGTTTCTTCTTAGACTTGAATTCTCATTCTACCTTGGGTATTTGCCACTGTGGTTGTCTCAACGTAATCAAGTCATCAGTATGAGGGTTAAGTTTACGAGTACCCTACTATTCCACTAATAGATTATATGCACCAATTCTCCTTAAGGCGGTACTATCATCTTGGGTAAGAAGTGATAATATCACTCGATAGGTGGAGTAGGGACATCGGAATTTAAGCCTTAAAAGTGACTCTTGTGTCAAATTCTTCCCTTGGTGAATTTTGGTATCCTCGTACCTTAACCAATCTATCTCCGAGGTCGATTTTAGACTCGGATACACTACGAAATCCTCTTGGTAACTCAAACTAAGGTGTTGTCCTAATTGGATTGGCCTAACTCATTGTTTAAATGGACTATTTTCTGTGACTTTTTACGCATGGGCACACCATTACTTCCGCTGCATAGTTTGTCCGCAAACTATTGCTCGAGTGGGGTGAGCCAGTGTTGTGGACTTCTTTCTCATATGATCGTTTGTTCAAGTGATACCAGTTTGTAAGACCCCTCCCCCTTATCAAGGAGGCTCTCGGTCTTATGCCCAGAACTGTCGTCTTACGGTGGCACCAATGCACGGGTTAGTCGACACCGAAACACGCCGATACTGCCGGCTAAAACGATCATATAACCTGTATGTCAATATGAGAAATAGAAGTAATACATATCTGAGTACAACACAGCTACTCCACAGTCACGGTAAAACTCATATATATATGAATAAAAGTGTACACAGTCCACAATGAGAATAAAAATATGAAGAGTAATAAGGGCTTATGTCCAGTACATCATATGAATAAACTCTCCTATCAAAATATCAAAATAGCGGAAGCTAATCAACTAATCTCGTACTCATCCCACCTGAGGTAGCGTTGTAGTAGTAGTAGTAGGTGGAATCAACTCCTCATGCCCTGTCACCTCGTCCTGCCGGTCGTGATGGTGCTCCATCTACTCGAGCTCCTAAAAATAGTGTTGCGTACATTGGAAAATGTGTACCAGATTTGGAGAAGCTTAACATAGAATAATGATATTCATCAAGGTGTATTTGATGTTTTTTGAGTTTATATGTGCAGGTTAAGAATATGCAGGAAAAGTTTCTAAGTCCATGAGTCGACACCAGAAGAAGTTGTGTCGACACTTGTGAAGACTTGTGTCAACACTTGAGAAAAGCTGTGTCGACACCTGGAGTCAATTGTGTCGACACTTGGAGAAGCAGTGTCGACACACAGACAGTTCAGTCGACACACAGAAAGTTCAATCGACACACAGAAAGTTCTGTCGACATCAACTGTGTCGACACACAGGACTTGTGTCAACACACATAAAGTTCAGTCGACATCAACTGTGTCGACACACAGGACTTGTGTCGACACACAGAAAGTTCAGTCGACATCACCTGTGTCGACACACAGGACTTGTGTCGACAAACACACCAGAATTTCTTCTAAGTCAATTGTGTCAAGACAAGAAGTGACTGTGTCGACGCACAAGACTTGTGTCGACACATTCTTACAGAAGCTATGTCAAGAAGTAGTGTCGACACCATGAGAGCTGTGTCGACACCACCAAGGATTGTGTCGACACTTAGTCTACTTGTGTCGACACATGTGAAGTTCAGACTCAACATTTTGCTGACAGAGACAAAGTTTCAATAAGTGACTGGAAGACTTGATAGCTGTCATAACCAACAGGTCTACTGCAACTGTCAGATCTGTCAGAAGTTAGTTAGCAACCGGATCAGTCGGTAACCTTGGATGAAGTATATATAAAGACAGATTCTATCAACAAAGAAATATGATTGAAGAAGAAGAACGGAAAAAACGTTGTTCACAAATCACAATTACAACAGAAGATCCAACATACACAAGGAAATCCATGTAGAGATTTCAAGTGGATCTAAGTGAAGAATTTCAACATTACTTCAGAAGAATTTATAGAGAGAGCTCCAACAATTCAGGTAAAGAAAGAGACTATCAACAACTAGTCTCTTAAGAGCAGATCCTGAACTAATCAGCAAAGAGGAATTCAGATTGATTTATGGATTTTAAGAGGGAAGTTGATTGAAGATCATCTTTAAGAAATTCAACCTTATTGTGTTCAGATTTAAGAAGCTTTGAAGAAAGCCAAAGACAGGTGGATTTCTGTGAAATCATATTCTTCAAGAACTGATCAAGAAATCTTTCTACCCATTCTCTCTCAACTTGGGTGAAAGATACAAACTATTTTTATCATTTTTCTGTAAGATCATTATTGATCTGAGTTGTAAGCCTAAGTTATAAAGGCTGAGGTAGGGCTGGGTGCCTGAAGTAGGAGATTTACATCTCTGAGTTGTAGGCATTGGGAAGGCTGAGGTAGGGTTATGTGCCTGAGGTAGGAGATCTGATTCTCTGAGTTGTAGGCCTGGGTGAAGGCTGAGGTAGGGCTTAATTGTCTGAGTTGTAGGAGTGTGGACTCACTCTGAGTTGTAGGAACCTTGACTGGGTTCTGAGCTGTAAGATTTGTAGATCTGAGAAGGAAGGAAGAAGTTAGGCCAAATCTAGCACACTGCTAGATAGGCGAAGGGGGAAAGTGGATGTACCCATCATTTGGGGAACCACTATAAAACTGTGTGCCATCTGTGATTGTGTGTGATTGTGTGATTTTTGTGATGTGGTAGCAGTAGATCTGTTTGATTCTATGTGATTAACTGAATTTATATTATGCCTTAGTGTAAAAAGGAATTGTACCTATTCACCCCCCCCCCTAGGTGTTTAGGTTATCTTGAAACCAATTCTTTCAAGTGGTATCAAAGCGATGTTACTCAAAGATAGACTTAACAGTTTGAGTAAGATCTGTGAGGCAGAATAACTGAGTACAACACAGCTACTCCACAGTCACGGTAAAACTCATATATATATGAATAAAAGTGTACACAGTCCACAATGAGAATAAAAATATGAAGAGTAATAAGGGCTTATGTCCAGTACATCATATGAATAAACTCTCCTCTCAAAATATCAAAATAGCGGAAGCTAATCAACTAATCTCGTACTCATCCCACCTGAGGTAGCGTTGTAGTAGTAGTAGTAGGTGGAATCAACTCCTCATGCCCTGTCACCTCGTCCTGCCGGTCGTGATGGTGCTCCATCTACTCGAGCTCCTAAAAATAGTGTTGCGTACATTGGAAAATGTGTACCAGATTTGGAGAAGCTTAACATAGAATAATGATATTCATCAAGGTGTATTTGATGTTTTTTGAGTTTATATGTGCAGGTTAAGAATATGCAGGAAAAGTTTCTAAGTCCATGAGTCGACACCAGAAGAAGTTGTGTCGACACTTGTGAAGACTTGTGTCAACACTTGAGAAAAGCTGTGTCGACACCTGGAGTCAATTGTGTCGACACTTGGAGAAGCAGTGTCGACACACAGACAGTTCAGTCGACACACAGAAAGTTCAATCGACACACAGAAAGTTCTGTCGACATCAACTGTGTCGACACACAGGACTTGTGTCAACACACATAAAGTTCAGTCGACATCAACTGTGTCGACACACAGGACTTGTGTCGACACATAGAAAGTTCAGTCGACATCACCTGTGTCGACACACAGGACTTGTGTCGACAAACACACCAGAATTTCTTCTAAGTCAATTGTGTCAAGACAAGAAGTGACTGTGTCGACGCACAAGACTTGTGTCGACACATTCTTACAGAAGCTATGTCAAGAAGTAGTGTCGACACCATGAGAGCTGTGTCGACGCCACCAAGGATTGTGTCGACACTTAGTCTACTTGTGTCGACACATGTGAAGTTCAGACTCAACATTTTGCTGACAGAGACAAAGTTTCAATAAGTGACTGGAAGACTTGATAGCTGTCATAACCAACAGGTCTACTGCAACTGTCAGATCTGTCAGAAGTTAGTTAGCAACCGGATCAGTCGGTAACCTTGGATGAAGTATATATAAAGACAGATTCTATCAACAAAGAAATATGATTGAAGAAGAAGAACGGAAAAAACGTTGTTCACAAATCACAATTATAACAGAAGATCCAACATACACAAGGAAATCCATGTAGAGATTTCAAGTGGATCTAAGTGAAGAATTTCAACATTACTTCAGAAGAATTTATAGAGAGAGCTCCAACAATTCAGGTAAAGAAAGAGACTATCAACAACTAGTCTCTTAAGAGCAGATCCTGAACTAATCAGCAAAGAGGAATTCAGATTGATTTATGGATTTTAAGAGGGAAGTTGATTGAAGATCATCTTTAAGAAATTCAACCTTATTGTGTTCAGATTTAAGAAGCTTTGAAGAAAGCCAAAGACAGGTGGATTTCTGTGAAATCATATTCTTCAAGAACTGATCAAGAAATCTTTCTACCCATTCTCTCTCAACTTGGGTGAAAGATACAAACTATTTTTATCATTTTTCTGTAAGATCATTATTGATCTGAGTTGTAAGCCTAAGTTATAAAGGCTGAGGTAGGGCTGGGTGCCTGAAGTAGGAGATTTACATCTCTGAGTTGTAGGCATTGGGAAGGCTGAGGTAGGGTTATGTGCCTGAGGTAGGAGATCTGATTCTCTGAGTTGTAGGCCTGGGTGAAGGCTGAGGTAGGGCTTAATTGTCTGAGTTGTAGGAGTGTGGACTCACTCTGAGTTGTAGGAACCTTGACTGGGTTCTGAGCTGTAAGATTTGTAGATCTGAGAAGGAAGGAAGAAGTTAGGCCAAATCTAGCACACTGCTAGATAGGCGAAGGGGGAAAGTGGATGTACCCATCATTTGGGGAACCACTATAAAACTGTGTGCCATCTGTGATTGTGTGTGATTGTGTGATTTTTGTGATGTGGTAGCAGTAGATCTGTTTGATTCTATGTGATTAACTGAATTTATATTATGCCTTAGTGTAAAAAGGAATTGTACCTATTCACCCCCCCCCCCCCTAGGTGTTTAGGTTATCTTGAAACCAATTCTTTCAAGTGGTATCAAAGCGATGTTACTCAAAGATAGACTTAACAGTTTGAGTAAGATCTATGAGGCAGAATAAATTTGAACAGATGGGTTCATGAGAAAATCATAAGGAACTTGGTTCCATGAAGTTGCCCATATGCAGGAAGGAAATCTTTGGAATATGAAAAGAAAGGGTCAGATTGTTTATGGAAGCATCCGATCCAAGAATATATATAACTGTTAAGGAAGGGCCTTATACTCCAATGAAAGTCTCAGTTCTTGATGCTAATCAGAGAACACCAAAAGACTTTTCAGAAATGACTAAGGATGAGATTATCTTGTCTACTATAGATAAGAGAGCTCGGAATATTATAGTAAGTGTCATAGATGACTCAACATTTCAAAATCTGATTCACTGTAAAACCTCCAAGGAGATGTGGGACACATTGATAGTCTACATGGAGGGATCAGAAGAAGTTAGACAAGATAGAAAGTCAATGCTTAACCAGGAATATGAGAGCTTCAGACAAAGCAAATCAGACAGCATCACTGAATGTTACAAGAAGTTCTTCAGAATTGTGAATGAACTAATGTCATATGGAAGGGTATTTAGTAAATATGAGTTGAATGATAAATTCCTTAGATCTTTGACTAAGGATTGGGACACCAAGATCTGTGCCATCAGGGAAGTGGCCAGACTGGCAGAAATCTCTCCTCCAACACTATTTGGCAAATTGCTTTCTTATGAAATGCAACTCATAGCCAGAAAGGAGGAAGAGAAAAGTACTAAAGTTGACCATAGAGAAAAGTCAGTGGCCTTCAAGTCAGAAGCCACAAGAAAGGACAGGAGGATGTCTTCATCTCCTCCTAAGAAAGCTGCAGAGGTGATCTCTGAAAGTTCAGATAGTCACACCTCAGATAGCAATCATTCTGATGAGGACTTTGCTGTCTTCACAAGGCAGTTTCAGAGATTTTTGAAGAAGAAGTAGTGGAAAACTAAGCCATCCTCCTCTCAGTCCAAGGATGAATATTATCAAAAAAGAAATTCATCTAGAAAGGACAAGAGTAGGTCAAAACCTAGCAAATAAACAACTACAAAGATTGTGTGCTATTGCTGCACAGACCTGTATATGTAGTACCTGATTGTCTAGACAAAAGAAAGGAATATGCAGATAAGAAGAAGTCTCAGAATAAGAACAAGAAGGAGAAATCCTTTGTAGCAAAGAAAGAGAAAAGCTGGACAGATCCATCATCTTCAAATTATGAATCTGTTGTTGAAGCTTATATTGGTCTGTTTGCAATAGAAGAAGAGAATGAGTTCTTGCAATTACTGGACTCAATAAATGGAACTGAAGATCATCAGTGCAAAGGGCTGATGGCCCTGACTGATGAAGATCACTGTCAGGATCAGCCTGGTCCTAGTATGGTAAAAAGCTTATCTGAAGATTCTAATTATTTCACTGGCTCAGAATCAGAAGCATCTGCATCAAGAGATGTGGATGGATCTGAATCGGAAGGAGATATTCATCAACTTATAGATGAATATGGTGATTTACTGCAGTCATTTAAGAGATGCAAAAACCTGACTAAAATTCAGGCTAAGGAAATTGCATCTCTTAAGTTGGCTGCATCTGATTCAGAAAAGCTGTTGGATCAGAAGATGAATGAGATTGCCAAGCTGAAAAACATAACTATTATTCAGATGGGTACAATCATATTCAAGAGTGATCAAATCAAAAGTCTGGAAGTCAGACTTCAGAAGGAAAAAGATCTAGTGGCTAATTTCTCTAAGCCAAAATCTGTCCTTCCCTTAATTGATGACTTTGTGTCTCAAAAGGGTAAGGCAGGATTGGGTTTTAAGGGAAATACTAGGGCAGCTAATTCCAAAAGGAAAAGGAAAGCCCTAGTTAAGCCACTTGTCTTTAATCCTCCTATTGCTCTCAGAAAAATGCAACATCCTACCAATTGTAGTGATCATGATATCATACATGGTCATGGTAAGCTTGAAATTCTGAATGAAAAGTGGTATCCAACACTCAAGCAAAGAAACATTGTACCTACAGCATTAAGAACAGCTGACAGCAAAGCTGTTAAAACTGTACCTAAAAAGAGGTATAATAAATATGAGTGTTGGTGTTGTGGCAAGGTGGGACACTTTGTCATTGACTGTTGGCATAACACTAGTGTCATGATGAATGCCAGCTTACCTGGAAGAAGGGCTATTACAAATTATGCTAAATTTCAGTCTAACCTGAACCAAGGACCCAATAATAATTTGGGTTCTAAGGTTAAGTAATTATTTGTTACAGATAAGTCCAAGTGGTCATACCCCTTTATGGTACTTGGATAGTGGATGTTCCAGACATATGACTGGAATAAGAGGATTGCTGAAGGACAACTCACCCATATTGAATGGACCTAAAGTAATCTTTGGTGGTTCTGAAAAAGGAGTCATCAAAGGGTTTGGTAACATTTCTAACAGCTCCATTACTATCACTCAAGTGGCTTATGTGAAGGGTTTGAAACATAACTTGATAAGCATAAGTCAACTGAGTGATCTTGGATATGACATTTCATTCATTAAGAATGGTTGTCATATTAAAACGTCAAGTGATCAGAAGATCATGTTGATTGGCTATAGGAAAGGAAATGTGTATTGCCTAAAATTTATGAGTGAGAATAAAGATTCTCTTATTTATCTGGTAGCTGATGAGAAAGCATCTCATTGTGTCAAATGGCACAAGAGGCTAGCTCATCTAAACTACAAGACTATTGGTCAAATCTTTAATAAAGAGTTAGAGAGGAATGGTCCTCAAGTTAAGTGCATTAAGGATGGAATATGCTCAGCTTGTCAAAAAGACAAGCAGATCAGATCCTCCTTTCATAGCCTTGAAACCAAAGACTCAGTGAGGTGTTTATACCTCTTGCATATGGATTTATTTGGTCCAATGCCAGTTCAGAGTCTAGGTAGGAAAGTCTATACATTTGTGGTTGTAGATGACTATTCTAGATTTTCATGGGTTTTCTTTCTGAGACAGAAATCTGAAACCCCAACTGTTTTCTGCAACTTTGTTAAGCAAATTCAGAATGAACTAAACAATTCAGTTGTCAAAATCTGAAGTGACCATGGAACTGAATTTCAATCTGAAAGTATGATAAAGTTGTGTGAAGAATTTGGGATTCATCAGGAATTCTCCTCACCTAGAACACCTCAGCAAAATGGAATTGCTAAAAGAAAGAATAAGACTCTCATTGAGGCAGGTAGAACTCTATTGAGTGACACCTCTCCCAGAATATTTCTGGGCTGAGGCAGTAAACACTGCATGCCATGTGCTCAATAGGGCTTCCATCACTAAGAGCCACAAAATGACACCCTATGAGGTTATGAAAGGCAGAAAATCAAACTTATCCTATTTTAGGATCTTTAGTTGCAAGTGTTATGTGCTTAACATTGGCAAGTCTTATCTAACAAAGTTTGCTGCCAAATCCCAAGATGGGATATTTGTTGGGTACAACAACAATAGTAAGGCTTATAGAGTTTATAACTTGACAACTCAAGTTGTAGAAGAGTCTGTTCATGTTATATTTGATGAATCAAGACTTATTAACAGTGAGTTGCCAAGTAGTTCTTGTAGCTCTACAGGTATAAAAGAGAAGATGGACATGCTGACTATCAAGGATGATCAAACTACAAGGCAGGAAGATGAAAATGATGATTGCAGTCCAAGGGGAGTACAAGACTCACAAGATGCTGATGAAGACCATAAAGTACAGTAGAATGAAGAAAATGGAGAAAGTCAAATTGTAGACAGACTTCCTCCAACAGTTAGACATTTAAAGGATCATCCTGTACACCAGATTATTGGTGATCCTAGACAAGGAGTTCAAACTAGAAGCAGGAGCTTGAACACTGTACTTTGCTCAAGCTTCTTGTCTCAGCGGGAACCTAAAAGATTTGAAGAAGCTATACAAGATCCACACTGGATTGATGCTATACAAGATGAGTGAAATCAATTCAGGAGATGCAAGGTCTGTAAGTTAGTTCCTAAACCAAAAGACCACAATGTCATAGGGACTAAGTGGATCTATAGGAATAAGCTAGATGAGAGTGGGATCATAATTAAGAATAAGGCAAGGCTTGTAGCCAAAGGATACAGGTAGGAAGAGGGCATAGAATTTGATCAAACATTTGCCCATGTGGCAAGGTTGGAAGCAATAAGGCTATTCCTAGCCTATGCAGCTTATCAGGGTTTCAAAGTGTTCCAAATGGATGTTAAGTCAGCCTTCCTGAATGGAGACTTAAAGGAGGAATTCTATGTAGAACAACCATCATGTTTTATTGATCCACTCTATCCTAATTATGCGTATAGGCTTAGGACAGCCCTATATGGTTTGAAACAAGCCCCAAGGGCTTGGTATGAAACCTTGTCTACTTTCCTCATTGAGAACAAATTCTCAAGGGGGAAAATAGACAAAACTCTATTCCTTAGGGAATCCAAGGGGAAGATAATCCTAGTCCAGATATATGTTGATGACATAATATTTGGTTCTACTGAAAATAACCTTTGTAGGAAGTTTGTTAAACTTATGCAAGGGAAGTTTGAGATGAGCAGCATGAGAGAACTTAAGTTCTTCTTGGGACTCCAAGTAAGACAGACTGATGATGGCTTGTCCATATCCCAGTCTAAGTTCACCAGGAGTTAATTAAGAAGTATGGTATGGAGTCATCCACTATCAGGAGAACTCCAATGGGAACAAGTATGCCTTTAAGCAAAGATGATGCAGGAAAACCTATAGATGAATCTTTATATAGAGGGATAGTTGGCTCTCTCCTTTATCTGACTGCCAGTAGACCTGACATCATGTATGCTACATGTGTCTATGCTAGGTACCAATCCTGCCCAAAAGAATCTCATTATACTGCTGTTAAGAGGATTCTGAGATATCTTAAGGGCACACCTAATCTAGGCCTTTGGTACCCTAAGAATAGAGATTTTCTACTGACTAGATATTCAGATGCAGACTTTGCAGGATGCAAAGAAGATAGTAAAAGCACAACAGGCACCTGTCAATTTCTAGGAGGAAGATTGGTGTCATGGAGCTATAAGAAGCAGACTAGTGTGGCAATCTCCACAACTGAGTCTGAGTATGTGGCTGCAGGGAGCTGCTGTGCACAGCTATTGTGGATATAGCATCATCTTAAAGATTATGGTATCCAGGTAAGTAGAACCCCATTATTCTGTGATTCTACAAGTGCTATTTCTATTGCTAATAATCATGTCTCTCATAGTAGAACAAAGCATATAGAAATAAGATATCATTTTCTTAGGGATCATGTAGAAAAAGAGGATATATGTTTAGAATTTGTCAATACAAGCTATCAAATTGCTGATATGTTCACTAAGCCAATGGATGAAACTAAATTCAATAATTTTAAAATTGAATTAGGTATGCTGAACATAGATTAGATTGACAAATTTGTCTAGGTAATTTTGTGTCGACAAAAAGAGGTCTATGTCGACACAGAGAAGTTATGTCGTGACATCTAAAAAATTAGTGTCGACACTTCAGAGAAGTTGTGTCGACACATCTAGAAAATTGGTGTCGACACTTCAGAGAAGTAGTGTCGACACATCCAAAAGTTGTGTCAACACTTAGAATTAGAGTCGACACAGATTTTCTGTTGAACTAATAAGTATGTCTGTGTCGACACATCATCAATTGGTGTCGACACATTGTAGTCAACACTTCTGTCGAGACATTAGCAGTCTGTGTCGACACCAACTCCATAGTGTCGACACACTAGGTAAATTTCGACGCGCCTTTTGACCTTCAATGTTTAGACACATATAAATAGGTCAAGAACAAACCCTGTCGACACTCTCTCCAGATTTTTTGAGACCAGATTCTTGTGTCGACAAACTCTCTCTTCTCCATTCAAGATTTCTCACCATCCTAATGGCACCGAAACTTGACGAAAACGTGAACGAGGGATATGAACTGGTATGGAATGTCTTTGACGATGCTGAACTAGCGATTAAAGCTGTGATAGCTCTAATTGCTGAAAATGGCTTGGAGTATTTGACATCAGAACCTACAAAGATATGGAAGAAGGAAATCATTGAGTTCTATGGAGCTGCAACTCAGGATTCAACTGGACTAAAAATTAGGTCTTCAGTCCAGGGTAATAAAGTCAAACTCACCATGAAGAGCTTACGAAAAACTCTTCATCTGCCCAAAACTCAAGAAGACGAAGAAGTTACATCTTCCAAGACCAGGGAAGCACTCTAGTGGTGTGGATTAGATTCCACCATGAAAATTGGATCATCCATGAATAGAAAAAGAATGAATGTTCAAGGAAAATTCCTTTCTGAAGTAGTTGGCAAAGTCATCTTATGCAAACCAGGTGGACATGATAGGGTCTCAGCCTACATGTTCAGCCTCATGACCAGGATCATCTACAAAATCAACACCAATGGGTCTGCAGTCATATATGAAAAGATTAGAGAAAGCATCAAGAAACCTTATTTGGGAAGGATATTAAGCTTATACTTGGCTGAAGCAATTCCAGAAGTGATGCAACAGGTTGCTAGATCCAAGATCAATCACATGAGGAGAATGGATCTAAGGATAATCTCTAGATGGGATAGAGTGCTGATAAAAGACATAGGTGATGAAGAGAGGCCAGAGAATACTGAGAAATCACCTGCTCAAGACATTAGACATGATGATCAGATGCAGGGGGAGCCTCATCTTGAGGAAGAGCCAACACACTTAGAAAGTGAAATGGCTACTTAAACTATCCTTGAGGTAATCCAAGAAGTTAATCAAACAATTTTCAATAATGAGGATGAAACACTAACTGTGCCCTTGGTTGATGTTGACAAGACCACTCAACTCAACAATCAAGCATAGGATGTTATCATGGAGGATACATCTACAGCTGCTGATGCTCCAGAGTTAAGAGTGCCTCTAGTCCATACTCAACAAGAGTTTACCCTTGAAGAGTTGTTCCCTGATATAGAGCAAGCAAGAACTGAGGGGGAGCAAGTCAGAACTGAGGGGGAGAAAGCTGGAATTGAGGGGGAGCAACCTAGGAGTGAAAAGGAACTGCCTCCTAGTCCTCAAGAAAGAGTTGATTTATCAAGTACCTCAGCTTCTGAAGATGAAGCAGAAATTCAAGCAAAGAAGAGAAAGCTGATGGTTTTCAAAAGAAGAAGCCAAAGCTATAAAAGGGCATTGCAAACTGCTCCACAACCAGTTCCTGCACAAGATTATAGCTCCTTATTGGTATCTTTTCAAGTAAATTTAGATGAACAAAGAATAGCCATGGAGAAATATATGGATGAGACCCATAAAGATTTGTAATTCTCCTTGGCTCAAGATATAAAATCAATTAGATTTGAGGTAAACCAGAATAAAAAGGAGATGACAGACTGCTTTCACAAAGGAGGAAATGTTGTGGTTTTCCTAGCAAAACAACAAGAAGGAATAAATACTAAAGTTGATGATATTGTTATCAAGCAAGGCTATGTCCTGGAAAATCAACTAAGTATGAATGATAATCTTACAGAATCACATAATGTGATTGTTACAGAATTAAAGAATACTGCAACTACCCTGACTGAGGCAAGGGCTAAAGAGAAATCTGAGTTTGATAAGAAACTTCAAGAGGATTTAGCCACTTTTCAATCTGCACTTCAAGCTTCTCAGAAGATTATATCTGCTCAGCTTCAAAAGTTTAAAGCCTATTATATAGAGGGAACAAATTTTCTGGATACTCAAATCAGATTCCAAAAGAATGATCTCAGGGATCATATTGAAAGAGAAGTCATAAAGGGGGAGAGGTTTATAGTCAATGCTAGCTCAGAGCATGCCAAATGGATAACAAATGCTGTTAGAGCAACTCTGGGATATCCACCCCTATGTGATGATGACAACACTGTTGAGTCAGGAATTCAAGCTGCAGGCATTGAAGGGGGTCAGCAGGAAGTAGCTCAAATCATATATCCCCCTTCTAAATTTGAGGAAATTCAACACCTGGTTGATCAGATGTACAACCCTCCAGAGGGTGCTAAAAATGTTATCATTAAGAAAGTAGAGTCAGTGGCAGCTTTGAATAAAGAGCAAGAAACTCAGCTCTCAAAGAAAAGGTTTAGAGAACAGGCAGAGTTGAAGCCTGATTTTGAGCAATGGAGTCCTACTTCCAGGAATATTATCTTGACTGCTTGGAAAGCTGTGAAGGATAACACCCATGACAGGGGTAAATGGTACACTGAGCAAAAATGGCACAAATATGAAGCTAGGCAGGAATCCATTCTTCAATATAGAAGGAAAGCAAAAGCTGGGAAGTTACCTGCTAATGCTTTGGAGCCTAGCAAGTACTTCCACAAGCCTTTTCATTATTTTGAAAGGCAAAGGATAAGGGCTGAAGAACAGAAAAGGAAAGATCTAAAAGTCAAGAAACGTGCTGATGATGTTGAACCTACTGTGCAGGCTCAGGTCAAACCAGGAAAAGGCATAGTCATCAAGAAGCCAGATCAGCCTTAGTATAGATTAACTAGATTTTAAAACAATGTAATCTTTAGTTGTTATAAAAATCTATGTAAACTGATTGTTGAAAAACTTTTGATAGTTTAAACAAAACAATGATTCATGCTCACTGTGTTTGCATTATTCTGTAATGACATATTATAAATGTTTTGTTTATATGTTACCCTGTCATGTAATGTTTATATACATCATAATGTATTTATTATAAATGGTGTATATCATTGAATAAGGGTTATGACTTCTCCAAATAGGGGGAGATTGTTGGGTACATTGGAAAATGTGTACTAGATTTGGAGAAGCCTAACATAGCTCAATGATATTCACCAAGGGGTATTTGATGTTGTTTTGAGTTTATATGTGTAGGTTAAGAATATGCAGGAAAAGTTTCTAAGTCCATGAGTCAACACCAGAAGAAGCTGTGTCGACACTTTTGAAGACTTGTGTCGACACTTGAGAAAAGCTATGTCGACACCTGGAGTCAATTGTGTCGACACTTGGAGAAGCAGTGTCAACACACAGAAAGTTCAGTCGACACACAGAAAGTTTTGTCGACACACGGAAAGTTCAGTCGACATCAACTGTGTTGACACACAGGAATTGTGTCGACACATAGAAAGTTCAGTCGACATCAACTGTGTCGACACACAGGACTTGTGTCGACACACATAAAGTTCAGTCGACATCAACTGTGTCGACACACAGGACTTGTGTCGACACACACACCAGAATTTCTTCTAAGTCAATTGTGTCAAGACAAGAAGTGACTGTGTCAACGCACAGGACTTGTGTCGACACATTCTTACAAAAGCTATGTCAAGAAGCAGTGTCGACACCATGAGAGCTGTGTCGACACCACCAAGGATTGTGTCGACACTTAGTCTACTTGTGTCGACACATGTGAAGTTCAGACTCGACATTTTGCTGACAGAGACAAAGTTTCAAGAAGTGACTGGAAGACGTGACATCTGCCATAACCAACAGGTCTACTACAACTGTCAGATCTGTCAGAAGTTAGTTAGCAACCGGATCAGCCGGTAACCTTGGATGAAGTCTATATAAAGACAGATTCTATCAACAAAGAAATATTATTGAAGAAGAAGAACGGAAAAACATTGTTCACAAATCACAATTACAACAGAAGATCCAACATACACAAGGAAATCCAGGCAGAGATTTTAAGTGGATCTAAGTAAAGAATTTCAACATTTCTTCAGAAGAATTTGTAGAGAGAGAGAGCTCCAACAATTCAAGTGAAGAAAGAGACTATCAACAACTAGTCTCTTAAGAGCAGATCTTGAACTAATCTGCAAAGAAAAATTCAGATTGATTTCTGGATTTTAAGAGAGAAGCTGATTGACGATCATCTTCAAGAAATTCAACCTTATTGTGTTCAGATTCAAGAAGCTTTGAAGAAAGCCAAACACAGGTGGATTTCTGTGAAATCAGATTCTTCAAGAACTGATCAAGAAATCTTTCTACCCATTCTCTCTCAACTTGGGTAAAAGATACAAATTATTTTTATCATTTTTTGTAAGATCATTATTGATCTGAGTTGTAAGCCTAAGTTATAAAGGTTGAGGTAGGGCTGGGTGCCTGAGGTAGGAGATTTACATCTCTGAGTTGTAGGCCTTGGGAAGGCTGAGGTAGGGTTGTGTGCCCGAGGTAGGAGATCTGATTCTCTGAGTTGTAGGCCTGGGTGAAGGCTGAGGTAGGGCTTAATTGCCTGAGTTGTAGGAATGTGGACTCACTCTGAGTTGTAGGAACCTTGACTGGGTTCTGAGCTGTAAGATCTGTAGATCTGAGAAGGAAGGAAGAAGTTAGGCCGAATCTAGCACACTGCTAGATAGGCGAAGGGGGAAAGTGGATGTACCCATCATTTGGGTAACCACTATAAAAATGTGTGCCATCTGTGATTATTTGTGATTGTGTGATTTCTGTGATGTGGTAGCAGTAGATCTGTTTGATTGTATGTGATTGACTGAATTTATATTCTGCCTTAGTGTAAAAAGGAATTGCACCTATTCACCCCCCCCCCCTCTAGGTGTTTAGGTTATCTTGAAACAAATTCTTTCAAATAGTTTGGTCACCGACCATTAGTCAAAAAGACTAAGTCATTTCCTATGTACCTCACCCCACAACTCCTAGGCACCGTGCAGGAGGACGAAGCGGAGGACAATAAGGGGTAAGAAAAGGGAAGCATGTGATAAGGGAAACTAAGCTACCAAGTAAGAATGTGGGCAGTAAATCTATACTAGCAGTTCTATGTATATAGCACAAAAGTAAAAGCATGTACAGTACAAGTAAGTAAAGAACTGAAAGTAAGAGCAGAAAAGTAAAACTATGCTACCACTACTCTACCATCACAAACGTACCTTAACTTATAAAAATGCCCATACAAATTTATAAGTTAGGGTTTCCAGGAATTTTAACTTATCATATAAAAGAGCCCATACTATTTTATATGATAAGGATCTATGAAGCGTATGACCTAATATGAATGAGTATTTATAATGCAATTTATACAACAGGCAAGTGCAACTCACACACAATGACTTTGTGATCACAGGCCTTTAGTTCCCACTTTTTGAGAGCTAGCTTCACTCTCGGTTAAAACCGTTGTGGCTACAGCAGCAGCGGAGCGGGCATCTCCACTTCTAGGCAGGTATGCACACTACCAAACCTTAGACCCCTCTCATACGCCTTTGTATACATCCTAGGTGCACTCTAGAGTCTGCGTACGTACTTTGCTGACAACCAGTTAGTCTTGTTGGGTCGGGTGTGCGTTATCGGGGGTCGTCCTCCAGACCGCAGTGTAAAACAACCCACTGGCCCCTCAAACCCTCACACCCACCTGGTTCACCGTACTGTCATCGGTGTGACGAAGGGCCAGTACCGCATGACCCGCCACTAAATTTATGCACATGCAAGTATTTCATCTCGAGCCTTTAGCTCGCGGGACCAACCTATCCTGATTCACTCAAACCATTCACGGGTGAGCCTGCAACATATAGCCCTCCAACCCATAGCGGGTAAGAACGCACAATAGTGTCTTTATTCAAAATCCCTCAAACCCATCACGGGCGAGCCTACAACATATATCCCTACAACCCATAGCGGGTGAGAATGCACAATAGTGCATTTATTCAAAATCCCTCAAGCCCATCACGGGAGAGCCTGCAACATATATCCCTCCAACCCATAGCGGGTGAGAATGCACAATAGTGCCTTTATTCAAAATCCCTCAAACCCGTCACGGGCGAGAATGAACCACAATATCTTAACCTATTAGACTACTCTTGTCTATGGGTTATTATACTTAGTGATTTAAGGTTAATCCCAGGACTGCCCAGGGTATACCCGGCGAAGGGCTCTCGGGGGCACTAGGAACTACGATGGGATTACGCCCAAAGCTCCCTTTCTCAAGGATATTCACTTTAGTTGATGACTATCCATAATTCACCCCCAGCTCTCGTTATTACTCTTGAGTGGTCCTAATGACTTAAGATGTTTTCAGAAGGGAGACGGTCTTCCGCCGGCCTCCATTCCAGATGCTATCCAAGGGCTTGCACTTTTACTCTCGTCACTAAGATAAAACTGCCAACCAGGGTTATTCTCCAATTGTAACCTCTAACTCATTCGTCGATCTATCCCCCGGTGGTCCTTATAGTATAACCTACTTACACTATGCGCAACCCATGACCTAATACCACCCCGAAATAGAACTTCCAATTCCTTAATCCACCTGCCCCTAATTATTTATCCTAGGATGGTATGGACTAATGAAGTGAGCATATTGATTTTCATAATTTTCTCAAGTCATTAAAGCCTCTAATTAAATCATTTAATTAATCCCCTAGGTCATTTAATACATGAAGTATTACAAATTTTAATCGAGTGACCTAAGGAATTTTTCTTGAGTTCCATCTTGGTAAAATTTTGCTGTCTACCAAAATTCATAATTTTCCTTTGAAAATTTCTATTTATTCCTTAGTTAGTACAAAACTCACATAATAGCCATTTTCCAAAGGAAGTATAAGGAGTTCATTAATAAAAATTCTAAGAAGATTACAGCATACATATATTGGTAAACTAATGCTAAAAACAGGATTTCAAGAACTTCCATGGAACAAGAGCTACAAAATTTCAATTCTAATTATATTGACAAAATGCCACTATGAGTTTTTTAAAAATTACTGAGTCATCCAAAAATGTTGCGAAAATTATACAAGGTTATTCATACTCAGATATATCACCAAGAAATTTTCCAAAATTTTCTACTGAGATTTTCATCAATTTTCTAATTAGGTATAATGAGGGTAAAAAGATAATTTTCACATAACTCCTATCAAAATTCTTTAAACAGAGACATAAAACTTTTCATGAGTTAAACCTAATATTATATTGACTTTGACAAAAATTGGGGATTTTATCTCAATGATGAGCCTATTTTCACATTTATTTTTCAAAAGTCCTATTATTTCAAAAATTCCAAATAATGGGATTTTTGCTTCCAAAAATCCCATTATTACAATGTGGGGTATACTTCACCCTAATGAGCCTCTAAAATCAATTCCATGATTTTTGGATGTTCCAAATAGGCCTAGTACACAATATTTTAAAATTGGTTGTTTGCACCCCAAGCCTATGCATAACCAACACATGCAAGTGAGTTTACCCAACATACACTAGTCCAAATGTCCTGAACTTTTTACCATGTACATGTATTGTCCCCAAGGACATGCCACCAAACTTTGGGGCCATTTGGAGTCATATTATTACAATTATTTCATTTATTTACTTTTGTGTATTATGAATAAAACTATAGAAAATGTTTCCCCAAAAATTCTCAATTTTTGTCAGGGGCTATATATGCCCTAATCATGCATGTATCCAAAATTTGGGGTCATTTTGGTTAATGGGTTGGCTTGGGCATCAATTTGTAATTCTTCCCTAGTCAAGGACCAGTCCTAGGAAAACAGACCTACAGGACAGTATACTGTACCAAATTATAAGATTAAGGTGGAAAAATAAAGCTAAGAGGAAGCGATACAACTTTCGTCGTAAGCGTCAGATCTAAATATTCCTCTAAGGGGCCTAAATTAGACATGCCAATATCACTGTATAAGTGTGACAGATATTCATATATTCCATACTTTTATTTTTTATTTAATTTAAAATCGATTGCACGAATCTTAACGCATAATAGACGGGATCTGGTCGTCATCCCCAATCAGCCAACGACACAGATTGGTTTCCGTTGGGCCAACTTGCCCGGCTATTTCCGGCCAGCTGAGCCACCACCACCGCCGGCAGATGTCGCCACCACCTTCACTGAAGGTGGTGGCTAGCGATTCCCGGCGATGAGGCCGCCGGAATTGACTCCTCCAGCGAACCCGAGCAAGAAGAAAAGCTCGGAAAATTAACCTTTTTCTCACATGGTATCGGGCTCAATTGAGTCCGATGTCTCCCCTAGAAGATCAAGAAAGCTAGTACGGGTAGAGAGACGGCGAAACAGACCTGAATCAGGCCTTGGCAGCGAGTGCGGGGCGGTTGGCCATGGTTGAGTTGCTCCGGCGATCTCCTGCTCTAAATCTCATTTCTTCACCAAAAGCTCTGCTCCAGGACTCGTTCTCAACTCATTTCCACTCACTGAAGCTGATGGTGTGGTCGGTTTGAGTTGGGGAGGACTGTATGTGGAGATAACTCCAAGGTGAGCTCGGTTTGGGGCTTTGGTTGTATCACCAATGGTGCCAAGTGGCAACCTTGCTCAAACTTCTGCTGGAATTTACTGATGAGGTCGGCCAGCAACTTTTTGGGGCAGAAGAAGCCAAGGCCAAGTGGCCTCCTCCTCTTAATCTCATATTCTCTCTCCTCTTTTAGGTGAATTCTCCAAAATGCCCTTTTGCATGTGACCCTCTCTTCAAAACCAGAGGGTAGGGGTGGTCATTGACCACTTGGCTGATAATGGGCTAAGTTTGGTAGGCTTGGCCCAAGGAGAGTGGGCTTAGCCCTCATTTTCTTCTTTAGGTCAATTATGTTGACTGAGTTGACTTTTGAGTTGACCTGGTCAACCATGATGAGTGGGCTGACCCCACTTGGTGGTCATGGGACTAATGGCACCACCCAACTAGGGTTGTGTCAATGTGGTGCCCTACTTGGGCTAATTGGGCCTATAGGTATAGATTTGACCAACTTAGGGTTATGGTTGACTTTGGTCAACTATGGTCAAAGGGTTGACCTAATGACATGCCCTAGGGTCACTTAGATTATTTTAGGGTTAGGGAAATATGGTGGGGTCATGTTGTGGCTAGGGTTCATATTTAGGCTAGTTTGACCTAGTTTGACTTGGCCATATAGTGGGCCCCACATGGCTACAACCCACTACCTAGGGTCAAACCTAGCTAATTTCCCTAACACCCACTTCATGCCCAACCCAATCTAAGTTAAGGGGTCTAGAAGTAACATGGGATGTTACAGAATTAACTCCAAATGCTGTTGCAGAACCAACTCCACCAACTGATCTTGTCACACATAGGGATCACCCCAGATCTCAAGTGATTGGAGACATATCAGCAGGTGTACAGACAAGGCATCAACTCAACCAAGATTTGATGCATGCATGTTTTCTCTCTCAGATTGAACCTCTATCCATCCATGATACAGAGCAAGATCTCCATTAGATCATTACAATGCAGGAGGAATTAAACCAATTTGAGAGATATAGAGTTTGGGATTTGGTTCCAAGACCTCAAAACTACCCAGTAATTGGAACCAAATGGGTTTATAGAAATAAGCTAGATGCACAAGGAGTAATTATGAGAAACAATGCTAGGCTTGTTGCTCAAGGATATAGGCAAGTAGGAATAGATTATGACCAGACCTTTGCACCTGTTGCAAGGTTGAAGGTAATCAGAATATTCCTTGCCTATGCAGCCTACAAGAAATTCAAAGTGTATCAGATGGATGTGAAGAGTGCATTTCTGAATGGAGTACTCAAAGAAGAGGTGTATGTTGAACTACCTCCAGGTTTTGTTTCTCCAACTTATCCCTCTCATGTTTTTAAGTTGCATAAAGCTCTTTATGGTCTAAAGGAAGCTCCAAGAGCTTGGTATGAAACCCTAGCTAGCTTTCTCATAGAGCATAAATTCATTAGAGGCATAGTAGATAGAACACTCTTCACTAGACATCATAAGGACCAAAAATTATTAGTACAAATATATGTGGATGACATCATATTTGGGTCTACTGATTCCAAATTATGCAAGAGATTCTCTGATCTCATGCATTCAAAATTTGAAATGAGTAGCATGGGTGAGTTCTCCTACTTCCTTGGTCTCCAAGTGAAGCAGCTCCCTGATGGCATCTTCATCTCCCAAGCTAAATATGTAAAAGAGCTCATCAAAAAGTTTGGGATGGCTGATGCCTCAGCAAAGAAAACACACATGGCTACAAATGATGTAATTGACTCTGATACCCATGGGAAACCTGTGGATCAGAAACTATATAGGGTCATTGTTGGATCCCAATTATACCTTACAGCAAGCAGACCTGATATCATGTTTGTCACATGCCTTTGTGCTAGATTCCATGTGAACCCTAAAGAATCTCACCTTATTTTCCTAAAAAGAATTTTAATATATATAAAGAGTTATCCTAGTCTAGGCCTATGGTATCCTACTGAATCAGAATTTGAGTTGACTGGATACTCATATGCTGATTTTGCTGGATGCAGGGTGGATAGGAAAAGTACTTCAGGAACCTGCCAGTTCCTGGGTATGAGATTAGTATCCTGGTATTGTAAGAAACAGTCATTTGTGTCTACCTCAACTACTGAGGCAGAATATATTGCAGCTGGAAGCTGTTGTTCCCAGATGCTGTGGATTCAACATCAATTACTAGACTATGGTCTCAACTTAAATAATTCAACTTTACTATGTGATAACATAAATGCTATAGCCATAGCATAAAATCCAATCCATCACAATAGGACAAAGCATATAGATATTAGACATCATTTCATAAGTGAGTGTGTAGACAAAAACAAAATTAAACTTGTCTATATCTACACTGATTTACAAAGAGCTGATATATTCACCAAACCTATGGATGAAAGAAACCATCTATTCTTTGTAAATCAGCTTGGAATGATCAATGGAGAAGACTTAGTTTAGTTTCTGTCTGCACTCGACAAATTTGCCAAAGTTCGTCGAATGGAGCTCGACGAACTGGCGAAAGTTTATGAGATATTCGTCGAACGGAGGATGACGAACTCTCTGTGAGTGAAGTTGTTTTCGTCGAACGGAGATCGACGAATCCACTTTAGAAAACTTTTGTCGAATGGAGCTCAACGAAATATCTTCAAATCTTCAGGCGGAGCTTGATGAATTACTTAACTATCAATTATTTTGTCGATCTCAGGTCGAAGAATTTCTTAATTTTCGTGGAACGGAGTTTGTCAATTCATATTATGGAAAACCTTGTATCTAGGTTTTTCTTTGACCTCCGTCCCGCGCTTTCTGTTCTCTTGCACTTGATCACTATTTTTCTCTCTTGCAGGTGATTTCATGGCGATTCAAGCAGGAGCCCTAGCCGCAATGAAGTTTGACATAGGATTTGATGTTGACTTCGATTCATTTCAACACTTGGATCCCATTTTTTTGAATATTCTGAACCTACTGGAAGAGCAAAATCTGCAAAATCTGATGACTACAAGGATAAAGCTGTCTGGAACAGAGTTTCGAGAATGGGTTTACACATCATCTACATCAGAGGAGAACACCATGACAGGAACAATTACGGGTAATGCTGTGTCTTTATCTCCCGCAGTATTAACTGAAATTTTTGGATTGATTAATGGAGAAGAATAACTAGAAAAAGATTCTGAAGAATATGATATGATGTTAAGTTTGATGGGTTATACTGGAGATAACCCCAATAAGCTGTTGAAGAAACACCTATCTGTAGAATTCAAATTTCTGGCATATATTGTGGGGAAAGTCTTGCTAGGCAAGCACACTGCACATGACTACATTACCAGGCATCAATTTTTGGTCATGTGTGTAGTGGTTAATAAGAATAAAGTCGATTAGGCGCAGATCATCTTTGATCTGATAAAGAAAGAAGTTTGTTTTGGAAGGATCCTAGGGATCTTCCTGAAGGAGAAGGCTGCTGAATCACTGGTCTCACCGACCATATTCATAAATGCCAGTAAAAGGCTCACCTGTGCCTTGTTTGCAGGTGGGAGAGGACGATAGTTAAGCCCTCCAAGGCTTCAACCTCTTCTACCCCATATTCTGAAGGCACCAGGGCTGTAAGAGCCACTCCCCACCCTGATGAAGAGATCATTCCACCCTCATCATCTCTTCCATCCATTCAACCTACACTTCCACCAACAGTCCAAACCATCATTCACACTCGCACTCCTCCTTCATCCCCTATTCATACCTTTCCAACCACCACTCATCTTCCTACTCCACCTCAATCTCCACATGCTTCACCAGCTCCCTCACCACCAATATATCTCATAGAGAACCCCTCCTCCCCCTTCAGGACAATCAACAACCAACCCCACCTCACTCACCCCATGATACATACATTCCTTCACCACCACCATCTCCTCTTCCACCACATCTGTCCTCCATACCATCTTTCACCCTACCATCAGATACAATCATGCAAGATTCTTCTCCTCCATCCCCACCAACATCTACCATTCCTCCACATGTTTCTACTCAACCACCATCTGAAACATCCACTGCTCCTCCAACACTGGATCCCTCCACCATCTCTTCTATCATTGCTCTCATCACACCCCTCCTCAAATCTATAATAGCAGAGGCCATTACACCTCTTGCTACTTCTATCTCTACCCTCTCTGCCCAACTCTCTTCCCTCACTGCTGCCCCCTCTTCATTCAGGGGCTTGGCTCCAGTTGTCACTAAAACCAGGCAGGGGGAGATGCTTGATGAAGAAGCTACAATAGCTCCAGCAGTAGCTCTAGTTTCAGTTTCAGAAGCTCCAGCAGATGCAGAGGCAGCAATAACAGTAGATACGGATTTTATACCAGAAGATATTAATTTGATTGATTTAATTCATTTTATTGAGACTGACATGGACTTTGATGAGTCAGTTGTTGAAGAGATAGTTACTGAAGAAATTCTTCCTGTTGGTGGTTTTATGTTAAATCCCATAGTAGATTTAGTTCATTTATTGAAAGTTTTTGATACTGCATTTCTGAATTTTATTCCAGCAGAATATACTAAGCCATCTTTCACTATTGTTCCCTATACTTCCCCAATTTCTCCAAAAGTTGCCAAGCAACTCAGGGATACTTTTGTTGTTTTAAAGCCAGTAGTCATGTCATCTTCTCCAAAAGTTATCTCTGCTCCAACCTTTGTGATGGATGACTCTCCCATGCCTGACCTTGATGCTCTGATCTTGGCTGACATTGAGGAAGAAAATAAGGCAGTTGCTGAAAGCACTGTCAGAGTCAGTTCTCCAGCTTCTCATGTGGCTTCTCCTCCAGCTCCTATTGAAATTCCTGCTCAAGCTCCATCTCTACCTGAAAAGCCTATCATTCCTGCTAAGGCTCTGAAAGCTCTAAATGACTTATATGATAACCCTCAGGTATCTGATATTGATGAGGATGAGGATGAGGATGATGATTCGGATGATGAACCCAAGAGGAAGCCAGTATCCAAGAAAAGAAAAGCCCCTCCTCCTCCTGCTCCTAAGCCAAATCCAACCAATAACACTACCTTTTATATCCTCCATAACATAACTCCATATAAAGGGATGCCAGCTTGGATGTGGATGGCTAAAAATCAGCAGAAGGAGAGGAAGAAAAGCAGAAGATACTCTCCTCCTCCAGCTCAGAAGTACAGAAGAGATCCTCCTCCTCCACCTCCTCCAGCTGCTGGTGCTTCAAACACATCTTCTCAAAGATCTGCCCCAATTCAAAAATATCAAAGACACCAAGGGAGATCATCTAGAAGCAGCCAGCACAGTCATTATTCTTCAGGAAAGCAGCATCAATAGCAGCATCAACATCAACAACAGCAGCAATCATTCCCTGTAGTTCAAAGAGCTGAAAGTCCTAAAAGGCCATCCTCTCCTCTTGTTCCTTTTGAAGATCCAGAGATAGCTAATACTGCTAGAATGGTCAGGTTCCAAGAACTTGTAGGCCTTTCTATGATTAACAGGGACAAAGCTGAAGGAAAGGATCCTTCTGAATATTCCACCATGTCAAAGTACAGGAAAGAGGAACTTAAGAGATTTGAGAAAGCAAACAAATTTTTCAATGTTGATGACTATATGAAGTTGCACCCAGAAGCAGTAGTCCCCAGAGCCACATCCTTGAAGATTTTAGGGGCTGCTGATATGACTATGTCCAATGTGCAAGCTTTAGATCCTAACAGAGAGATTGTCTTTACAAAGCCAGGAGACAAAATCAAAGAAGAAAAGCAAAAGGAGAAAAAGCAAAAGAGATGAGCCCTGAACTGCTTAACATCTGTTATGTTTATAATTGTTTTCTTGTTTTTGAACAAAGCTTATCTGTACATATATATATTTGTTGTATGTGTTTATTTTTATCTGCAGATATATGTTTTTCTTGCTTTGTTTATTTTCAGTTTAGTCTGAGTCTGTACTGAATCTGTAATTAGTGACCTCACCCAAATAGGGGAGATTGTTGGATCCCTAGTTTGATTTGGGCTAGGTTCACTAAGTCACTAAGCTAGGATC
Source organism: Platanthera guangdongensis (assembly GCA_039583875.1). Lineage (NCBI taxonomy): Eukaryota > Viridiplantae > Streptophyta > Magnoliopsida > Asparagales > Orchidaceae > Platanthera > Platanthera guangdongensis. The sequence goes on along the minus strand of CM077164.1, from coordinate 55,593,642 downwards.
ATTTGACCCAACATGTATAGGCAGGGTCATAGTTGTGTTCTAGAGTCTAGGCCAAGTCCTTAGAGTCAACATCACATGGACCAGCTATCAATAAGACTGCCAGACACTCAAGACTTAGAGATTTCCAAGACTCTAAAATTAGTTCGACGTTCGTCGAACTCGGGTTGACGATTGTCGTGCTCAGCTCGACGATCTTAGAGAAAATTCTCTGAGCTGAGCTCGACGAACTTTGTTCCCTGGTCGACGAAAGCTTGGACACTAATTCAACACTTCAAGTTCAGAAAACATCAAGATATTCCAAGTCTAGAATCAGACTTAGGTCGACGAACTTAGTTCTCAGCTCGACGAATTTGTTTCTTTGGTCGACGATCTTTGGACTCTACCTTTAGCATTCTGTCCAGACTTTATTCTCTAGACTCAGGTCTACGAACCTAGTTCTCTGCTCGACGATTTCTGGATTCTTTACTTCAACTTCTTAGAGCTAGAAGCTTCACAACTTTTCTAAGTCCAGAATCATCTTCAGTCGATGAATTCCAGATTCTCAGCTCGACGAACTTTGACCACTTTAGCTAAAGTTATCAAGCAACAGTTAGTGGTCCTCAGCTCGACGAAATCAATTCTTAGGTCGATGATTTCTGGATACTTCACTTCAACTCTTCCATTCCAAAGGCATCTGAAAATACTCTAAGTCCAGAATACTTTGTTGAACTTCAGTCGATGAAACCAGTTATCAGCTCGACGAACACCAGACATAGAAAAGACAAAGTTTCTAGTGATTGCAGTTCTGTCTTCAGCTTGACGATCTTGGAACTCAGCTCGATGAACAGAAGTCATCTGATTGACAAACACAGCAACTCAGCTCGACGAACTGTGGACCTAGCTTGACGATTTCTGTTAGCTGTTTGACGAATCCAGACTTGGTATTTCCTTCCTTCTGTCCCCATTCTATGGTAATAAATTCTGAGTGATTAAAGTTACAATATTCTCTGAATATTATCGTTGGATGGTACATTGATCATGACTTTCATCAGAATTATTGCTTTCCAATTTTCCATGGGACAGTTGGGGAAATAAATCAATGCAGTTTATTTTCAAGGCCGTCAGCATTGATTGCAGCAGAGGAATTCAAAATCGAAAGGCAATTTCCTCGGGAAATATAAAAGAGATTTTTTCTCCTTCTGTAGAGTAATAACAGAGTAGAACTAGAGACAGACCCAGGCACACACAGACAAAAAGAAAGTTACAGTCAGTTTGTCATCAAGAAATTCTCTCTGCTCATTCTTTCAAAAATCTTTGATACAGAAAAGAAGCTCTGCACCCAGAAGTAGATCAGCTCTCTGAAGAAGAAGAAGAACAATCATTCAAAAATCAAGAGTCTTCATTCTTCATCATTCCAGGACACTTCAAAGGACAACAACTATTCCATCTGTCAAGAAGATCCTGCAGATTTTTCTGATAAAGGCTTAAAGATAGAAGGCCTATCACCCTGAAGCAAAGCTAAAGATTTCCCTGAACCATTCTACATCTCAGGGGGAGCCATTTGCTAACATCATATCCACTAGTATTCTCTCTGATTGTTGACAGAGAATACACGATCATCTCTCATCCCCCCACTGTATAAAGGGTTCTCATATTCCTTCAAAAGTTATTCTTGGTTGCAAGTCACCATACCAAAAGACTTGAGATTTGGTTTTTGAGCACCTAATCAAAAGCTCATTGGTGTCAGGCACCTGATCAAAAATCTGAGTGGATTCCTACCAGGGTGGTAGAAGAGTGCATGTACCCAGGTTGGGGAACCACTATAAACTTCTTGTGTCGTCTGGTTGCCCTTTCTTTTGTTTCTTGTTGTGGCTGTGATATTTAACTATGCTGTGTTTTATATTTTAATTTATTTTCCAACAGCACTAGGACTATATTGGATTAGCCAGAAAATTTTGTAAAATCTAAATACTCTATTCACCCCCCCCCCTCCTCTAGAGTATTTCTGATCTAACTCACCTCTTTCAATTGGTATAAGAGGTATTTTATCCTGCCTGGATAGCTCATCCATCCTCCTCTCCATCTCCTTGGCTCCTCCCTACCAAGATATGGAGTTCACCATCATGACATAGCACTCCATTGCCACCTTGGGGTCTCCCCGGACCCTGACCAGGATGCCCTTAGCATTGAACTTCAAGCACTGATGGAAAGATGAGGGCACGTAGTGGAAGGCACTGATGAGGGTGTTGGGTATTGCATCCACAATAACCCAGATTTATATGAAGTCACCCTTGAACTAAGATGAATTAAGTTTGTATTTGATGTCTTTTTTAGTTGAGTGTTTGCAGGATACAATTGCAAAGTGTAGACCAATATCAGTCTACAATGACTCACCAAACACAGTACCATACAATGTAATCCCTCATTGTGTGATCCATGGTGTTGACTCATGTGTAGCCTCTTTATTGGGATATAGTTCTTTTTCAAGCACTAAAGGAATGGGAGAAGAGTTAGCAGTTGTATTTCTTGAATAAATTAAGTTTACAGATTTTTAGAAAATTTCTAGGTCTTTTTCTCGAGTAGGAAATTTTATACTCGAGAAGTACTTTTGTTTATTCTCGAGTGAGACTTGTCATGAACTCGAGTTGCAGAAGCAGTTCTCGAGAAAGCCTAGTATTGTTCTCGAGAAGGCCATGTGTTCTCAAGAACTCCATGATTTTCCTTCTCGAGTTACTTCATTTCCAGATAGAAATTTTTTCTAAGTCTTTCTCGAGAAGCCACATGTTATTTCTCGAGAAGGTCGGTATTACTTCTCGAGAACCAGAAGCCATTTCTCGAGTAACAGAATCTCTTCTCAAGTGACAGAATAATTTTCTCGAGAACAGAAGTTCATTTTTCTCGATTACTTCTTTTCTTTCTCGAGATGCCTAAATTCCACCTTTATATTTTTCTAAGTCTTTTCTCGAGAAGCAAAATATTTTTCTCGAGAAGGCTATGTTTAGTTCTCAAGAAGCAGAAAATATTTCTCGAGACCTAGAATATTTTTCTCGGGAGTCAGTGATGAGTTATTAATATACATATTTTTACGTACGTTAAATAAGTTGTTTTAGTTTATTTTTGTCATTTTTACCTATATTTCTTTAATAAATTGCTCCTATTTTATAAATATTTTGTTAACTTACTTTATTTTGATTTTCTGAAAAATTTCAGAAAAAGTCAAATTTTTGCATGTGACACGCCCGTGTACCTTGGGTCACGCCCGTGACCTAGGCATGACAGTTCAAAACCCATGAAATCAACAAAATTATGAAGAAATTGATGGACACGCCCGGCATCACGCCCGTGACTAATGACACGGCCCGGGACCCCAGCCCGTGTCCATCCCGCTCGACGTTTTCAGCTCGACGATCGTCGACCAACCCGATATGCCTAGGGTTACACCCGTGTCTTGGGGCGTGACTTCTTGACGAACTCCTGCTCGACGAAATTACTATCGACGATTGTCGACACAACTCGACACGCCTAGCGTCACTCCCATGACCTAGGGCGTGACTCCTCCACCTTGCCCGACAAACCGCCGCGGGCGTCTTTTGACGCAAATGGCGCCTAGTTCAAACTCCTCGACATGCCCACAGTCACGCCCGTGACTAGGGCGTGACTGCCACGTGGACCTCCTGAAGTCCACAACGCATCAAATCGCCGAATTCAGATGACGAATATTCCCTGACACGCCTAATGTCATGCCCGTGACCGGGGGCGTGACCGCCGCATTTTTAGCCGCTAAGTCAAATCTCCAGTCAAATCGACGGTTGCCATATGTACAGTGTTGACATGCCCCCTGACACACCCGTGTCAGAGGGCGTGTTCGTCAAAAATTTCTGTCTATAAATTGACAGCTTCTGTTTGAGTTGCTGTTCTCTTTTCCTGAACCATTTTTATAGGGGCCGGCTGTTAGATGCATTTCCAAGCTATGTAACGTGACTTTATCCCCCTCTCTTATGTTTGTTTTTAGCTTTCTATAACTCTCGTTTTAGCTTAATAAATGTTTAAATTTTTGTCTCTTTATGTGGTTTTGGAATGGATCTAAGCCTCTCCTATGCAATCTTACTCTTTCTTTATTTTAACTTTGTTTTTCATTTACTTTTAGTACGTGTGTGTGTGTGTATGAGATTAATTTTCATGCCCCTATACTTAGTTATTTGTACTTAGTTTTGGTTAGACTTAGGTTTTTCTAGATTTTTATGCATTTCTATCAATCTGTAAAAGCATTTTCAAAGTGGTTTTGACTTTTTTACTAACTTAGATTTTCCTTTTTATGTCGTAAAACTTTTCGTTCTTTTCACTTTATTTTCACTTTTTAACCATTTTTACGGAGTTATAGGAATGTATATATACTCGTTTTAATTTTCCAAACACTTCATTTTGCTTTTATTTTCACAAAACCTTTTGCCCATTTAATTTTTTGTCTTCATTTTATTCATTTCTACCGCATGCTAGCGGTAGAAATGTAATTGTTTTAATTTTTCGAGCACTTGCACTTTGTCTTTATTTGCAAACCTTTTTTAATCTTTTAAATTTTATTTTCACTTTTTATGCATTTCTACCGCATTCTAGCGGTAGAAATGTAGTTGTTTTAATTTCTTCAGCAATTTAGTTTTTCCTTTTTCTTGTACGTGTGCGTGCGTGTATGTGTTAGTTTTAAAAATTTTCTTTCAATTCTGTAGAGTGTGTGTGTGTGTGTGTTGCATTTATTTTCGCCTACTCGTTAAGAGTTAAATAGTGTGCTTTAATTTCCCGCCTACTCGTTTGAGTAGGTCTTGTACGTGTGTGTTTTCACTTCTGTAGTGTGTGTGCGTATTTCAATTCAAGTAGAGTGTGTTTACTTTCTGTAGAGTGAGTGAGTGTTAGCATTTATTTCCGCCTAATCGCTAAGAGTTAAATGGCGGGACTTTATTTACCGCCTACTCATTTGAGTTAAATGGCAGGTTTTATTTGTCTGTAATAATTTGAGTAGTATTTGTATTAGCATTTATTTTCGCCTACTCGCTAGGAGTTAAATGGTCGGTCTTAATTTTTCACCTACTCATTTGAGTACGATTTGTGTGCATGAGTATTTACTTTTTGTAATGTGTGTGCGTTTTCAATTTCAGTAGAGTGTGTGTGTGAGGTGCATTTATTTTGTCCTACTCATTTGAGTAGGACTCGCTTTCATTTCGGTCTTACTCGTTTGAGTAGGACTTGTCTTTTACTATTTTCATTTGAGTCCTACTCGTTTGAGTAGGACTCGCAATTTACTGCTTTATTTCATGCTTTCCATTTACTGCTTTCTTTTTATTACTTTTCATCATAAGTCGTCCTCATTCCGATGAGTGGATAACCATTCTTATCCCTCATTATCGAAGAGCATTGGGACAAATAAAATAACTTTAAATAATTAAAGGTCCTGTTTTTCTAATTAATTAAAATTAACTTAAGGTTTGCATAGGATTTACGAAGCGTAGGACCACAAAATCGAGGTGTGGGACCTATTTCAGTAGTCCATGCGCTAGCTAGCCGAGAGGCCGTGCGTATGGACCGATCGCCCCTTGGTAAATGGAGTTCCGCACTAACCCTCGAGAGAGGAGGCGCAAAAACTCTACCGTATTGGGTTCCCCACCCAATAGCGGGGTTTTTAGCGTAATGCAGGCATTAAGAGGAATCCTTCATCGGACGAGAGCCTGGTCGAATAGTCTTAATATTCAGGTGAGCGATATTCCTAGAGATAGGTGAGCTCATTTTAGTGGAACCTCCACGGCAAAGTCACCGCCTTAATTAATTTGAAACTTATTATCTATTTTTATTAAAAGTATATTTTTGTTCAAATTTTATAAGGTACCATCGAGCTAAGCTCTTCATCGGCTCCCTCTCTTTATTGCTTTTATTTGTATGCTTTTTTTATTTTATATATAAAATTACCCGACAAGTAATTATCGATAAAATAATAGTACCCTCCAGGGAAGAGTAGAAATAATCGACCCGAACTCGAGAACAATACGACCTCGATATTTCACACAGGAATATCCTGTACTACACACGATAGGTGCACTTGCCTCCTTTCGTTAATACTCGATTTCACCTATTTTATATCCAAATAATAAATCTACGCGCCCCATTTTCTAAATAAAACCAAATCCCTCTTTTTCCTTAAATAAACCGCCCGGGGCATCGCGAGAATACTCCCCAATTTTTGGAGTTTTAACCGCATCAAGTTTTTGGACCTGATGCAAAATACCAATCAAGTTTTTGGTGTCGTTGCCGTGGAGCATTTCGAGACGTTATTTTGAACTCTGGAATACAATTAATTTTACCTATTTTTATATATATCAAAACAAATTTAAAATGTCCAACAAAAAAATAATACTACCAATTATAATAATAATAATAATAATAATAAAACTACTAAAAAATTACAAAAACAAAACTTATTTTATACTTATTATTTTATATATATTTATCTATAACAAAAGCAAAAAACGAAATAGCGTTGTTTCCAAAAAATTAAAAAAAATCTATAAAACTAAAAACTTGAAAAACCTATAAAACTAAAAAAATCTAAAAAATGAAAAAACTTTAAAATTTTTTATTTTTATGAAAAAAAAAACTAAAACACTAAAATAAAAAAAACCTCAAAATCAAAAACTTAAAAATCTAAAAACTTAAAAAATGAAAAAAAAAAGTAAAAAAAAACTAAAAAAAACTTAAAACTTAAAAACTTAAAAAAACCACCAAAACAAAAACAAAAAAAATTTACGTTTATAGGTTTTGTTTTTAAACTTCTTCCTTTTCAAAAAACAAATATTAAAAAAAAAATTAAAATCATAATAAATACCTTCAAAAAATAAAACCTTTTTATTACAAATATTATATATTTATTTTGTCGCATGGGCACGTTTCACACTATTGTGCGTGTTAGGGGATCGCCTTTTTATCACACGCTCTTGTAGCTAAGACTTTAGTTACTTCTGAGTCACCTCCACTTGTCACCACTTATCGCGCACAACCGCTTGGCCGAAGTTATCGTTCTTGATTTTTCTGTTATCATTTTGTTATGTTTTCTAAATAATACAGGGTATCACCTCGGGCCTCCCTGAATTCGTCTTAGGGAAGCTTCTACCCTCTCTATTTCTTTTTGTACATATTTCATTTTTGTATATTATTGTTCTGCATACTTAGTTTGCAACATTGGAGACAATGTTGGATTTAAGTATGGGGGTGTTTTCTTATTTTTCTATTTCTGTACTTTTATATTCTGCAATAATAAAAAATAATAATAACCTAAAAAATACACAAAAATTTGCAAAAATTAAAACCTCCAAAAAAATTTCCTTATTTTTATAATCAAAAAGCAAAATAATCGATAAAACAAAACACAAAAAAATAAATAAATAATTTTTTTTACTTTGTAAATATTTTTTCGTAAAAATAAACCTTCTCTTTTCCCTCCTTTCTTCTTAGCGTAAAAACTCACTTTTTAGCATGCCCGCGGCGTTCGACTCTTCGAACCAACCACCCACATAAGAGTCTATTCGCGGGACATCGAGTTTTTACGCCTCTTTCTTTCTTCTTTCTTGTAAATAACTTATCAAAATAAACTAAAAAAACTCAAAAAAAACTTTAAAAACCTAGAAAATCCAAAAAAAAAAAACTCTAAAAAGTGAATAACTCTAAAAATTCAAAAAAAGGATGATAATCAAAATTCCAAAAAAATGATGATAAAAACCCTAAAAATCCAAAAAATATTTTGTTAATTATGTAACGAATACATCGAATATCTCAATTCTTAACCCTTTTCGCTCTGCAAAAATCTAGTTGCGAGTTAATTTATAAGAGAATTTTTTTAATTCTTTGTTTACTATTCGTTTATTAATTGGAGATCGATAGATTTAGATATCTGGGGTTAAGTTTTAAAAAAAAATTCGTATGCTTTTTATATTTAGATAGAGACTTGTTTTCAGCACCACTTCTAACTTATCTAAATAGTTGCACATTTCTTTTGTTAGAAAATAACAATATTAGATTTCAAGTTATGTTACTCCAAGCTTTTTTTCGAAATTTAGGAACGTTTAATTTATAAAGGTTGCTCTCAAATTTTTTTTTTAATAAACCTAGTTTTATTTCTGAACAAACCTATCACTTTTTTTCATGTCATACTTGACATGATTTTGATCCTTAAAAGATCTTATGTCAATGGTAATAAGATTTCGTTCCATAAACATAGGCTTCCAATATTTTTAAAAGATTATATGACATGGAGTAAGATGATAAAATTCATTGCTCCTATACATATACATTGGATTATTATGAAGATGTTAAAAAAATTTATGTTATGGAAAATAAGATTTCGTTTTCCTAACATCAATATTCGAAAAAACAATTTTCATTAGAGGTTCGAGCGAAAAAATATACCCTCGCCTCTAAAAATTCAAAGCCTTCTTCATATACCACGATATCCTACTCCGCCAACTTCAAATAATTCTAGATTTAATTTTAAAATCTTTTTGAGAGCATAATTTGTAAATTAAATTATTTCCTATAATTCTTATAAGCTACAGTTTCATAATCCAATTTATTTTTGTTAGCCTAACAAATAAAATTTTTTGCTATCTATTCGATTTTATGAGACGTTTTTAGTTGAAACTCTTGCTTTATTTAAATTTTTGGCATAATTTAGGATTTAACTCTTATACCTCAGATATTTATTTAGATCTTTCTTTCGATTAATTCAAGCGGTCGCTAAACTTAAGATTTCTTTAATTCCTTATAAGTTTATCTCCAACTTTTGCTCTGTAATAGCAAAAGCTTAAGTATGAGGGTATTTGATGAGTTATTAATATGCGTATTTTTATGTACGTTAAATAAGTTGTTTTTGTTTATTTTTGTCATTTTTACCTATATTTCTTTAATAAATTGCTCCTATTTTATAAATATTTTGTTAACTTACTTTATTTTGATTTTCTGAAAAACTTCAGGAAAAGTCAAATTTTTGCATGTGTCACGCTCGTGTACCTTGGGTCACGCTCGTGACCTAGGCGTGACAGTTCAAAACCCGTGAAATCAACAAAATTCTGAAGAAATTGATGGACACGTCCGACGTCACGCCCGTATCCAATGACACGGCCCGTGACCCCAGTCCATGTCCATCCCGCTCGACATTTTCAGCTCGACGATCGTCGACCAACCCGACACGCCCAGAGTCACGCCCAGAGTCACGCCCGTGACCTGGGGCGTGACTTCTTGACAAACTCCCGCTCGAGAAATTACTCTCGACGATTGTCGACACAACTCGACACGCCTAGCGTCATGCCCGTGACCTTGGGCGTGACTCCTCTACCTGGCCCGACAAACCGCCGCGGGCGACTTTTGACGCAAACGGCGCCCAGTTCAAACTCCTCGACACGCCCACAGTCATGCCTGTGACCAGGGGCGTGACTGCCACGGGGACTTCCCGAAGTCAACAACGCATCAAATCGTCGAATTCAGATGACGAATATTCCCTAACACGCCCAATGTCATGCCCGTGACCGGGGGCGTGACTGCCGCATTTTCAGCCACAAAGTCAAATCTCCAGTCAAATCGACGGCCTCCATATGTACAGTGTTGACACGCCCCCTGACACACCCGTGTCATAGGGCGTGTTCGTCAAAAATTTCTGTCTATAAATTGATAGCATCTGTTTGAGCTACTGTTCTCTTTTCCTGAACCATTTTGTATAGGGGCCGGCTGTTAGATGCATTTCCAAGCTATGCAAAGTGACTTTCTCCCCCTCTCTTATGTTTGTTTTTAGCTTTCTGTAACTCTCGTTTTAGCATAATAAATGTTTAAATTTTTGTCTCTTTATGTGGTTTTGGAATGGATCTAAGCCTCTCCTATGCAATCTTACTCTTTCTTTGTTTTAACTTTTTTGTCGTTTACTTTTAGTACGTGTGTGTGTGTGTATGAGATTAATTTTCATGCCCCTATACTTAGTTATTTGTACTTAGTTTTGGTTAGACTTAGGTTTTCTAGATTTTTATGCATTTCTATCAATCTGTAAAAGCATTTTCAAAGTGCTTTTGATTTTTTTTTACTAACTTAGATTTTCCTTTTTATGTCATAAAACTTTTCGTTCTTTTCACTTCATTTTCACTTTTTAACCACATTTACGGAGTTATAGGAATGTATATATATAGTCATTTTAGTTTTCCAAACACTTTTTTTTGCTTTTATTTTCAAAAAACCTTTTGCTCGTTTAATTTTTTCGTCTTCATTTTATTCATTTCTACCGCAATCTAGCGGTAGAAATGTAATTGTTTTAATTTTTCGAGCACTTGCACTTTGCGTTTATTTGCAAACCTTTTTTGTTCTTTTAAATTTTATTTTCACTTTTTATGCATTTCTTCCGCATTCGAGCAGTAGAAATGTAGTTGTTTTAATTTTTTCAGCAATTTAGTTTTTCCTTTTTCTTGTACGTGTGCGTGCGTGTATGAGTTAGTTTTTATAATTTTCTTTCAATTCTGTAGAGTGTGTGCGTGTGTTGCATTTATTTTTGCCTACTCATTAAGAGTTAAATGGCGTGCTTTAATTTCCTGTCTAGTCGTTTGAGTAGGACTTGTACGTATGTGTTTTCATTTCTGTAGTGTGTGTGCGTATTTCAATTCAAGTAGAGTGTGTTTACTTTCCGTAGAGTGAGTGAGTGCTAGCATTTATTTCTGCCTACTCACTAGCAGTTAAATGGCAGGACTTTATTTACCGCCTACTCATTTGAGTTAAATGGCAGGTTTTTATTTGTCTGTAATAATTTCAGTAGTATTTGTATTAGCATTTATTTCCGCCTACTCGCTAGGAGTTAAATGTCCGGTCTTAATTTTTCACCTACTCATTTGAGTAGGATTTGTGCGCGTGAATATTTACTTTCTGTAGTGTGTGTGCGTTTTCAATTTCAGTATAGTGCGTGTGTGAGGTGGATTTATTTTGTCCAACTCATTTGAGTAGGACTCGCTTTCATTTCGGTCTTACTCGTTTGAGTAGTACTTGACTTTTACTATTTTCATTTCAGTCCTACTCGTTTGAGTACGAATCACAATTTACTGCTTTATTTCCTGCTTTCCATTTACTGCTTTCTTTTTATTGCTTTTCATCGCAAGTCATCTTCATTCCGATGAGTGGCTAACCGTTCTTAGCCCTCAGTATCGAAGAGCATTGGGAAAAATAAAATAACTTTAAATAATTAAAGGTCCTGTTTTTCTAATTAATTAAAATTCACTTAAGGTTTGCCTAGGGTTTACAAAGCGTAGGACCACATAATCGATGTGTGGGCCCTATTTCCATAGTCCATATGCTAGCTAGCCGAGAGGTCGTGCGTATGGACTGATCGCCGCTTGGTAAATGGAGTTCCGCACTAACCCTCGAGAGAGGAGGCATGCAAACTCTACCGGATTGGGTTCCCCACCCAATAGTGGGGTTCTTAGCGTAATGCGGGCATTAAGAGGAATCTTTCGTCGGACGAGAGCCCGGTCGAATAGTCTTAATGTTCAGGTGAGCGATATTCCTAGAGATAGGTGAGCTCATTTTAGTGGAACCTCCACGGCCAAGTCTCCACCTTAATTAATTTGAAACTTAGGATCTTTTTTTATTAAAAGTATATTTTAGTTCAAATTTTATTCGGTGTCATCGAGCAAAGCTCTTCATCGGCTCCCTCTCTTTATTGCTTTTATTTTTATGCCTTTTTTATTTTATATATAAAATTACTCGACAAGTAATTATCGGTAAAATAATAGTTCTCTCTAGGGAAGAGTAGAAATAATCGACCCGAACCCTAGAAAAATATGACCTCGATATTCCACACCGGAATATCTTGTACTACACATGATAGGTGCACTTACCTTCTTTCGTTAAAACTCGATTTCACCTGTTTTATATCCAAATAATAAATCTGTGCGCCTCGTTTTCTAAATAAAACCAAATCCCTCTTTTTCCTTAAATAAACTGCCCGGGGCGCCGCGGGAATACTCACTAATTTTTGGAGTTTTAACTGCATCAAGTTTTTGGACCTGATGCAAAATACCAATCAGTCAGCCATCTTTTCTTGAGATACTTCTTTGTTCTCGAGTACCAGAACACCTCTTCTCGAGAACAAAACTAATTATTGTCGAGTACTTTACTTCATTCTTGAGATTGTTGAATCCAACCTCCACATTTTTACTAAGTGTTTTTCTCGAGATTCTCATCATTCTTCTCGAGAATCAGAAAACCTTTTCTCGAGTACTATTATTTTTCTCAATAAATGTTGTATTGTTTTCTGAATTTTTCTAAGTTTCGACAGACGTAATTTCAAATGTGATTAGCACATGATTGGTCCTCGTGTCATGCATTTAATATAACTATGACTGTTAGGTAAGTCCTGTAAAAAGTCTTATCATAATCGACCAACCCTAAGAAGAAAACCTAAGCATTCTGAATCAGAAATTCTCTTTCCAAAATCGGAAGCAGCCGCTATTCATCGTCTTCATCGCCGATCTACTTTCGATTCAGAGATTTAGAGAAAGTGATTCCACATATCAAGATCTGCTGCATCGACAGATTCTTTACTTGATCGTGCTGAGTCCAGAATTTTCAGATCCAGAGATCTAGCCGTGTCTTCTTCAATCTATTTCTGACAGAGCTTCAAAGTTAAAGGAAGAAGAAGGGCTGAAGTATTCAGATCAGAGATCAAAACTGTTTGTATTTCTTTGTATTTCATTTTACTATTGTAGGAGATTATTCTCCGAGTGTAGGAGCATTGTTCTCTGAGTTATTTGTAGGAAGTTCCTCTTCAAGTGTATATCCTATTTTGAGAGATCGAGTTGTAGGAACTTTGTTCCGAGTGGTGTGATTGTTTCCAATCTGAGAATAGTGGAGTAGCCGAGTCTAGTGCATTGCTAGATTGATGAGGTGGAAAGTGGATGTACCCAAGGTTAGGGAACCACTATAATTCTTGGTGTCGTCTGTGTATGCTTGCTTAATTTTCGGTGCATCACTCGTTTGATTTTTATTCCGCAAAAAGACGCAAAACTCACTTATTCACCCCCCTCTAGGTGATTTAGGTTGACAACTTAAACATTTTTCAATTGGTATCGGGGGCAGGTTGTTCATCAAAAGGTTAACACCTTGAACAGATCTGCCCCTAGTTGTCTTTTGAGTGATACAAGCATGGACAAAGCCAAGGCTTTCACTAATCTTTCTTTGTGCACAAAGACCAACTTTCCCATGTGGAAAGAAAGAATTAAATTTTTCATGGAAACTGTGCATTCAAGGATCTTTATAATTGTTGAAGAATGACCCTTTGTTCCCATGACCGTCTCCACTATTGATCCCACCAAGAAAGTTCCTAAGAAGCTGATGGATCTTGATAAGGATGAGATTGCACTTTTCTCCTTAGACAAGAAAGCCAAAAATATCATCGCAAGTGCAGTCGATGATTATATGTTGTAGAACCTGATTCAGTGCCAATCCGCCAAGGAAATGTGGCAGTCTCTCATAAACTTGATGGAATGTACTGAAGAGGTTAGGGATGACAGAAAATCCCTTCTGAATCAAAAATATTAAGCATTAAGACAAGGTCCCAAGGACTCAATTGCACATACTTTTGAAAGCTTCTTCAAGATTGTTAACGACCTAAGAGTACATGGCCAGGTCTTCACTAATGGAGAATTGAATGATAAATTCCTGAGATCCCTGACTACGGAATTGGACAACAAAGTGTGCGTTATTTGGGAGATTGGCAAGCTGGCAGAGACTGGCCCTCAAAATCTCTTTGGAAAGCTTATGTCATATGAGATGCAAATCAATTCAAGAAAAGCTGAAGAAGAGATGTGTCGGTATTCATCCAAGGAGAAGTCTGTCGAACTGAAGACAGACAGATCAAGGAAAGTCAAAGCTGCATCACCTGCTCCTACACAGGAAGATAGTGAAGAAGAAGCTTCAGAGGCAAGTACCTCAGGCTCAAAGCTATCAGAAGGAGAGTTTTCTCTTCTTTTAAGGTTGTTCAAGAATTTCTTGAACAAGAAGAAATAGTGGATAGGCAAAGATGCCTCATTCAGAAAATAACGTCATGATGGTGATCGCTACAAGAAAGGCTCAAGTACCCAAGACAGGTATCATTCTAAACAAAACAAACATATTTCTTCTGACATTGTTTGTTATTGTTGCAATAATCCAGGACACGTCATAGCTGACTGCCCTCATAAGAAGAAGGAGGGTGGAAGAAGAGAGGAGAAGAAGTCTTCTTATAATAAGAAGAAAACTAAAAGAAGCCTCGTAGCCAAGAAGGGCAAGACTCTCAGCGACTCTGACTCATCTGAGTCAAGTGAAGAAGAGGTAGCCTACTTTGGGCTAATGGCACAAATAGATGAGGAAGAAGAACGTCGGTACACTGGGAAGGTAAACTCGCATACTCCTCTCTCTGAATCAGATGCTTCTGACCATGATCATGAGGACTGCTCTTATGACGATGAGTCTGAACTCATGGCTCAATATAAAGAGTTAATCAAAGCCTACGACAAATGTCGAATAGTTGTGAAAACTCAGGCCAAGCAGATTAAATCTCTCAAGGCTAAAGAAAGCACTCTGAGAGAGGAAGTCACCAAGACCGACTCACTTAAAGAGAATATCAATGCTGCAAGTGAAGAGTATAATAAGGCTCTCTAGTACCTAGCTCTGAAGGAGAAAATCATCAAAGAATTGGAAGAACAACTTGCAGCTGAAAATAAACTTGTTGAAAGTTTCTCCAAGCCCAAGACTGTCCTTCTGTTTGTTGCTGAATTCTCAGCTCAGGCCAAAGGAGCTGGCTTAGGCCATATGGAAGCTCCTAGTAAATTTTCTAGGAGAAATAAGGCTCAATGGAAGAATAAGGTGGGCAAGAAAGCTTTGGCCAAGGAGAAGGGAAAAGCCTTTCAAGACGGACCTTATTCAAGAAAGTTATCTTTCCAAATAACTAGTTTGATCTTTATTCCTCCTACGCTCACTTTGCTAGGCCTACTTATGTAGAGCCCAAGTCTCGGTACCAAGGATGGACCCGTCCCTGGAACTTTGGCGAAAGTGTCTTCAACGCACCTTATGAGGAGATCACTCTTCAGATCTATGACCCTTATTGTCTTGGTCACAACATCAAGAAAGCACCAAAAGTAAAACCTGTTGTGGAAAAGCCTCTTAAGGAGAAGAATTCAGGTGAATGCAATCACCATGAAGCTTCTACCTCCAAGTCTGCTGCCCCTGCTATACCACACTCTCAAAAGGTCAAGCAGGCGAAATTTAGGGCAATATACAACAGGTTTGACTGTTGGTGCTGCGGCAAAGTTTGTCACTATACTATAGATTGCTGGTTTAACTCCAGAAATTATGTAACTCCTCAAGTTAATAATGTGAGAAAGACCACTCACAATGTTAACACACGTAGGGGGAGTATTCTAACTAGATACCAAGGACCAAACGAGTTTGGGTTTCTAAGGCAAACTGATTTGTGAATGTAGGCATGCCGAAATGCCACCAAAAATCCTATCTGGTATTTGGATAGTGGATGCTCTCAGCATATGACCGGGACTAGAAGCCTACTCCAGAATGATTCTCCAGTCATGAATGGACCAAAGGTCATCTTTGGAGGTTCTGACAGAGAAATTACTAAAGGCTACAGTATGATTACTAATGGTAGTGTATCCTTCTCAGATGTGGCTTACGTTGAAGGATTGGAACACAATCTTATATGCATAAGCCAGCTCCGTGATAAAGGATACATAGTAGAATTTCATGCAGACAAGTGTTTGATAAAATTGGTAGATAATTTGGAAATGATTCTATCAGGCACTCGTAGTAGAAATATATTTTGTTTAAATTTTATTTGCATAGACTCTTCTACGCCAGTGTGCTTTTTGGCTAAATATAGTGCGTCTCTTGGTGACCAATGGCACAAGAGATTAACACATATTAATTTCAAAACTATTAATAAATTATTTTTTATTAATTTAGTGCGTGATGCACCAAATGTCAAGTGTGCTCAAGATAGACCTTATCAAGCATGTGTAAAAGACAAGCAAACAAGGGCTACCTTTAAAAGCATTATTGGCAAAGACTCTAATAGGTGTTTACAGCTACTTCATAAGGACTTGTTCGGTCCACTGAAACTTAGAAGTTTGGGAGGTAAGGATTATACATTAGTCATTGTTGATGATTACTCTCGCTTTGCTTGGGTGTTCTTTCTAAAACACAAGTCAGATATTTTTGATATCTTTACTAATTTTATCAGGCAGATCCATAACAAATAAAACTATTCCGTAGTCAAAATCAAAAGTGACAATGGAACAGAGTTCAAGTCTGGGCCCATGACAGAATTTTGTGAAAGCCTAGGTATCTTTCATGATTTTTCCTCTCCTCGTACTCCTCCACAGAACGGAGTAGCTAAGAGAAGGAATAGAACACTCATAGAGGCCTGCAGGACCATGTTGAGTGATGCCTCACTACCAAAATATTTTTGAGCTGAAGCCGTCAACACTGCATGCCACGTGCAAAATCTAGAACTCATAAACAAGAACCATAATAAGACACCTTATGAACTACTAAAAGACAGGAAACTGACTATTTCGTATTTTAGTATCTTTAGTTGTAAATGCTTCGTCCTTAACAATGGTAAGTATCACACCACTAAATTTAGTGAAAAGTCTTTGAAGATATTTTCGTAGGTTATACTAGTCATAGAAAGGCATATAAGATTTTTAATAAGAAAACCCTAGTTGTAGAAGAATCTATTCATGTTGTATTTGATGAGACGAGCCTTGTAACGTCCCGAAACTCAAAAGAGCGACGGGAGGCATTTTGGGCCAAATCTGGTATTTGGCAGGAGGCACACGGCCTGGGACACGGGCGTGTCCCAGGGTGTGTCAGGCTTGAGTCAACGATTTGGCCGCGAAGTCGATATTTTGCGCTCGACGATGTGTCGAGACGGGGCACACGGCCTGAGACACGGGTGTGTCTCAGGGCGTGTCGATCCCGTGTCGACAATCGGCCTGCGAAGTCAACATTTTTGTGCGACGATGTGTCGAGACAAGGCACACGGCCTAGGACACGGGCGTGTCCAAGGCCATGTCGTGTGGTCGACGAACTTCGCTCGACGAAGTGTCGAGACTGTGAACACGGCCTAAAGCCCAGGCGTGTTCGGGTGTGACACGGGCGTGGACACGGGCATGTCCAAGACCTGTGTGAGTCTCGGGTTGTTTTCGGGGCTGTGTCGATGGAGGCACACGGCCGTGTTAGTTGGAACACGGGCATGTCAGGTCGAACACGGGCATATCGGATGCCTGTGTGCTGTTCCAGACACGTCGATTTTGACGGTGAATGGGGGACACGACCCGGGACACGAGCGTGTCGCAGGCCGTGTTCGACCCATTTTTAGAATTTCAGGCCCGAATCAAGGTCGTTCGTTTCTTTAATTTGGGATCCAACGGCTGGGGGTTGTTCCTAATGGATATACACGGGATTGGACCCTTGAAACCCTCATTTCTTTTGAGTGGTTCTCTTTCTAAGTCAAGAGAGAGAGGAGAGCAAAGGAGGAAGAAGAAGCTTAGATCCGGCCAATGGAGGAGCTTCGAAGCTCCAAATTGCGAGCCGACTTCGGATCTATGGAGGTAAAGAGAGTGCGGTGCTTTTCATCCGCTTACATTTCCATGGCACCGAGGAAGAACGCTAGGGTAACGATTCTCTTCTTGAGCATGTGAAGCTCTCCTTCTTTGCATAGGAAGCCCGCTCTCGCGAGTTTGTGGTGAGTTGGAGGCGTTCCTTCGGGTAGATATGTAAAGTCCTAGTTGTTTAGAGTACGTATACGAGAACGGACATAGGCATGATGTGTGAAGCCTACCCGGACATGTTGGTCCGGATCGGTGTTGTTGCATTGCATAAATGCCGAAGAAGACTCCGTGCGATTGTTTGTTTTTCGGGTTTTCTACATGGTAGATTGCAATAGGGAGCCTTGGGGATTAACCCGAAGGTGCACCCGGAAAATTGGGTGTATGCGTGATCTTGCCAACTTGGTGGCCTGGGAGCCAACTTGAACATAACCGGGTTATGTGAAGTGCGATGGAAACGGGACTCGGGAGAAGTTTGACCCGCGCATATGGCTAAAATTGTCGTTGCGATGTGAGCATGGGTTATGTTGGGTCCGGCGTTCCTTCACTTGACCCGTGGCGCTTTGCTACTTATTTAAAAAAATTAAGTAGCGCCCTCTCCAATAGTCCGGGCTTTTGGTGCAGTTGGGTATGCGCTTGATCCTTCAAATGGTATCAGAGGAGGTCACGGGTTCAAGATCGGGGGGGCGCTATTAAATCCTGATTTTTCCCTTCTACCTGTGTGGGTCCGGCGGGTCAGGAAACTGTGGACATGTGGTAACCCCACCTTTGAGCCAGGTGGGCCATGTGGTAACTCCACCTCTGAGCCGACGGGTTGTGCTGTACGCCGGGGGGGATTGTTGGGTCCGGCGTTCCTTCAATTGACCTTTGGCGCTTTGCTACTTATTTAAAAAAATTAAGTAGCGCCCTCTCCAATAGTCCGGGCTTTTGGTGCAGTTGGGTATGCGCTTGATCCTTCAGGTTAGATGGAACCGTACCCGTTCTATGTCGTTCGGTTAGAGTCGTTGACATAGATGAGGGTCTTCGGCGGTCTATGGCTTAAATTGACGTGACCCATGCCAAGAAGACAAAATGCTCATACGTTTGGCCGTCAAAGTGGCGGCGGTGAGTCCGGAATGTCTATGGCTTAAATTGACGTGACATTGGTCGGTTCACCGAGAATGTGCCCTGAGAGCACGGGGCATGTGGCCGTGCGTGCCAACGCCTGTGATGCAATGTATATTTATATACTGCTTGGTTATGCTAATAAGTGCAGGGAAGGAGCATCGCCGCCCCGTTTTGGGGGCGGGATCATTAGAATTTGGTCAGCATTGCTGACCGTTGCTTTTGTTTGCCACCGTGCGGTGGTTTGTTGCTTGCAGGTGTTGCTGGACCAAGCAGTCAATAGCGGGCTAAAGCCCAAATTGCGAAGCCGGCCCTCGAATGTCTAATTGGAATGTTTACTTGCTTTTATTCATGTATGACTGGCCTACGTGCCGTGGTATGGAAAACATGTAATATTGAGTAAACCATTTTGTAAGGCCTTAAGGCTTGTACTTGTGTATATACTACATTCCTATTTGGTGTTTAGTGGACATTCATGCTTGGTGCTGGGTTCTTTTAATTGCAACTTATAAAACTGCTTCCGCTAGAATGCTCTGTGTAGGACGTTATGATTAGTTGGATGGTTTCCATTGAGTAACCACCCGGTCTGTCTGTGGTATATGGCGTCGGGCCCCGACCAGACCTACTGCTATATACTATGCGACGGATAGAGAGTGTTACAATTTGGTATCAGAGGGAGGTTTTGATCCTCCGACCTGTGGGTTATGGTCCCACCACGCTTCTGCAGCGCACAATTTGGTATCAGACTACTGGTTTTGGTCAGGCTTAAAATGAATTCGTGGGCGAATTCTTTTAAGGGGTGGTGAGCACATGTGTGTGCGTCATCGATATAACAGCAAAAGAACCCATGAATGTCCACTTAAGAATGAAAATACACGTGTTTGAGGAACCT
The DNA here is from genome assembly GCA_039583875.1 of Platanthera guangdongensis. NCBI lineage: Eukaryota > Viridiplantae > Streptophyta > Magnoliopsida > Asparagales > Orchidaceae > Platanthera > Platanthera guangdongensis. The sequence goes on along the minus strand of CM077164.1, from coordinate 55,574,001 downwards.
GTGCGTTCCTATAATTGCCTTTGCAATTTTGTTTGGTCACTTAACGGTGTTTTGTACCACTATATGTGACCAGAAGTGGTGTTGGGCCATCGGAACGTCGAGTTTCTGAGGCTAGCAGTGCACCAGATGTTGCTCCTGCAACACCTCCATCGGATAAGACCATACGATTGATGGCCGAAGCAGTGTTGGCCATGATGAATGCGCAGCCTGCAAGGCAAATGCAGCAGCCCGCTCCTGCGGTGGAGCAGGTAGTAGTGGAGTTGTTGGTGCCAAGGAGGGCAACCGAGAGACAGCTCAAACATGTCATGAGCTTTAATCCTCCGGTATTCTCGGGGTTTGGAACCCCATCTCAAGCTAAAGACTGGCTCTCTAGGGTGAAGAGAGTCATGATAGCAACGGAGATGGAGGAGTGGCAAATGACCACCATTTCTACGTTCCTTTTTGGACCGTGAAGCGAGATTGTGGTTGGAAGGATTGGAGCTGCATCTATTGAGAGGTAGGCAACTAGTAGACGTCTCGATGGAGGAGTTCTCGAGATTGTTCTTAGCTAGATACCTCCCTTCGGCCAGAGGATAGCGTTGGAGAACGAGTTCCTGAAGTTGGTATAAGGTGACAGTAGCGTGGATGAATATCTCCACAAGTTTACTCGTTTGAGTCGATATGCTAGCTCCACCATCGTGGATGAGAAGCGCAAGACGAATCGATTCTATGAAGGGTTGAGAGATGAGTTGAGGTTACTACTCTCGAGGCCGATGACGCAGGGTTTCTTGACCTTGGTCAACACGGCCCGGTCCTTGGATAAGGACATGAAGAATGTACAAGCAAAGAAAAGCTTGGGTGATAAGAAATCTGAGTTCAATGTTCCGACTACTTCAAAGTCCGGCTATCAAAGATTCCACAAGAAGCATAGGACTTCGGGTCCAGCTCCCTCTTCTGGTGCTTCTGGGGAGACTACGGGTTGGACCCCGGGCGTATGTTTTACTTGTGGAAAGTCGGGGCACTTTGCCCGTGATTGTTATAGCGGACGTCCCAAATCCGAAAGGAAGCCGGGAGCGACTTATGAAGAGAAGGGCAAGGCGGTGGAGTCAACCACGTCCCACTATGCTCCGGCCCAACCGAGGGTATACAATCTTGGCCAACAGGAGGCCATCAAACAGGCGGATGTGGTGACAGGTACGGTTTAATTTATAGCAAGTTAAATTCTTGAAATACTTGTTATGTACATATTACCTTACCACTACTTGTTTAGGATTTGTTTTGATTTGTGAAAATCCTGCAAGAGCACTTTTCGATACGGGAGCTTCACACTCCTTCTTGTTCGAAGGATTTATATCACGCATCGGAGTCCCTTCTTCGATGGCGAAGGATAATTTGGATGTGTTGTTGCCCAATGGGTGTTCGATGCGCGCGGATAGAATATGCGGTGTTAAGATTCGCATTGGGAATCAAGAGTTTGATCTGCAAGCGTTGTTACTACCGTTGGTGGAGTTCGACGTTATATTTGGCATGGACTGGCTCTCGGAGCAGCAAGGAAGTCAAGTTGGGAGCAAGTCGTGAGACGACTTTTACGGGCTTGAAGGGGTCGAGCAAGACGTTGATGTCTGCTCTTCAGGTGGTGAAGGCGGTTCATGCTGGTGCAGAACAGTTCTTTACACTAGTGGAGGTTGCAAAGCCTAAGCCCTCTTTGGATTGTATTTCAGTGGTATCGGAGTACCCTGATGTGTTCCCTAGAGATATTCCTGGAGCCCCGCCTCAGCGGGAGATAGATTTCACGATTGAGTTAGTGCCAGGTGCAAAACCTGTGTCACGATCTCCATATCGGCTAGCGCCTAAGGAAATGACGGAGCTGAAGGTTCAACTGCAAGAGTTGTTGGAGCAAGGGTATGTGCGCCCAAGCTTTTCGCCTTGGAGCGCACCGGTCCTCTTTGTTAAGAGAAGGACAGAAGCTTGAGGCTATGTATTGATTATCGGGAGCTCAACAAGTTGACGGAGAAGAACAAGTACTTGATCCCCCGGATCGATGATCTTTTTGATCAGTTGGTCAGGTCGACGATGTACTCAAAGTTGGACCTCAAGTCCGGGTACTATCAGCTGCGAATAAGGGAGAGTGATATCCTGAAGACAGCGTTCAGTACGAGATACGGGCATTACGAGTTTATGGTCATGCTGTTTGGACTGACTAATGCGCCGTCAGTGTTCATGGATTTGATGAACAGGACCTTCAGGGAGTACTTGGACCATTTTGTGATCGTCTTCATCGACGATATTTTGGTGTACTCGCAGAGTGAGGAAGATCACTTCAAGCATCTTCATTTGGTTTTGGAGACGCTAAGGAGGAATCAGTTGTATGCCAAGTTCTCGAAGTGCGAGTTTTAGTTATCCTCAGTGGCGTTCCTCGGTCATATAGTGGGTGGGGAAGGTACTGTAGTGGATCCGGCGAAGATTGTTGCGATACGGGAGTGTCCTGAGCTTGCTACGGTAACGGAAGTCCGGAGCTTTCTGGGGCTTGTCGGCTATTATAGGCGCTTCGTAGTGAACTTCTCGTGGATAGCGTTACCTCTCACTACTTTGACGAGTAAGGAGCAGAAGTTCATTTGGACGCCGGAGTGCGCGCGAGCTTTTGAGGAGTTGAAATGTCGGTTGACCACGACGCCTGTGCTGAGTTCGCCGAGTGGGACCGAAGGTTATGAGATTTATAGTGATGCTTCGGGCAGCGGTTTGGGTTGCGTGCTACTACAACACGGAAGTGTGATAGCTTATGGCTCGAGACAGCTAAAAGTGCACGAGTGGAATTATTTGGTTCATGACTTGGAGTTAGCGGCCGTGATTTTTGCCTTGAAGATGTGGAGGCACTATTTGTACGGTGTGAAGATTGATATCTACACTGATCACAGGAGCCTGAAGTATTTGATTGATCAGAAAGATCTGAATATGCGGCAGCGTAGATGGATGGAGTTCCTGGGGGACTATACATTCAAGATCCACTACGTGCCTGGTAAAGGTAATGCGGTTGCGGACGTGTTGAGTCGCCGGGCCCCAGCTCAAGCCAATTAGCTATCGGTGCATGATGAGCGGTTGGTTCGAGAGTTGGAGGCGTTGGAGATTGTTTGTGTAGATAAGCAATCAAGTGCTGAAGCAGTACTGAATTGGACTGAAGTCCAATATGACATGACTGATCGGATTCAGCAGGCTTTGGATTTGGATGTCCATATGAACCAGTTCATGGTAGAGGCTCTGGATGGGTCAAATTCCCAATTCGTTGTGGAGGACGGATTGCTTTGGAAAGACGGTCGTCTGTGCGTCCCAAGTGTGGGCAATTTGCGGGTGGAATTGTTGTACGAGGCACACCATACTAAGTACTCGATTCACCCGGGGAGCACGAAGATGTACCGCGATATAAAGAAACTATTTTGGTGGCCGGGTTTGAAGAAGGATGTGGCGCTCTATGTGGCGAAGTGCCAAACTTGCGCCTTGGTGAAGGCGGAGTGCCAAAAGCCGGGAGGATTTCTGAAGTCCTTGCCTATTCCGGAGTGGAAATTCGACGACATCTCTATGGACTTTGTGCACGGTTTGCCAAGGTCGCAAAAGGGGAACGACGTCATTTGGGTGGTCGTAGATCGCCTAACGAAGGTGTCGCATTTCATTCCGCATAGGAAGGATGATCCGGTGGAGAAGTTGGCAAAACTATATGTGGATAATATAGTACGGCTTCACGGTGTGCCCTGCAGCATCGTGAGTGACCGAGATGGGCGGTTCACGTCCAATGATTGGAGGCTAGTGCAGCAAATGTTGGGAACAAAGTTAAAATTTAGCACAGCCTTCCATCCACAAACAGATGGGCAGACCAAGAGGGTCAATAGAACTATGGAAGGCATGCTCCGCATGTGTGTCTTGGACTTTGGAAAGCAATGGGAAGACCATCTTTATTTGGTGGAGTTTGCGTACAACAATAGCTACCAGGCGAGTATTCAAATGGCGCCCTTCGAGGCCCTTTATGGTAGAAAATGTCGCACATCGTTGTCTTGGTTAGAAACGGGTGAGTCAAAGCTGTACAAGCGCCAAGAGGTGGAAGATGCTACGTCTTTGGTTCGTACCGTTCGGGAGAGGCTGCAAATCGCTCAGGACCGGCAAGTGAAGTACTATAATGTCAAGCACAGGAACTTGGAGTTCGCTGTGGGCGACTGGGTGTACTTAAAGATCAAACCGTTCAAGGGTGTCTCGCGGGTGCGGCGATTGAAAAAGCTAAGCCCGAGGTACCTTGGGCCATTTGAGGTTCTGGAGCGGGTTGGTGAAGCAGCTTATCGGTTGAAGCTTTCGGTGGTGCTTAGTGGTTTACATGATGTATTCCATATATCGGTGCTACGGAAGGCGGTGTAAGAGCCTTCGCAAGTGATCGCGGTTGATCAAGTGTCGGTGGATAGTGGGTTGACGACAAAGGTCAAGCCCGTGCGGATTGAAGACTCGGAGGTCAAGCGGCTACGCAATAAAGAGATTAGGATGGTCAAGGTCCGATGGGACAATTGCGGTCGAGAGGAGCTCTCTTGGGAACGAGAGCAGACTATGCTTGACGAGTATCCAGAGTTATTCCGCTCAGGTACAATTTAATTTTGGTACTTGTCTTTCCTTTATGTAATTTCGTGGACGAAATTCTTTTAAGATGGGGAGAGTTGTAACGCCCCGAAACTCAAAAGAGCGACGAGCGGCGTTTTGGGCCAAATCTGGTATTTGGCAGGAGGCACACGGCCTGGGACACGGGCGTGTCCCAGGGCGTGTCAGGCTCGAGTCGACGATTTGGTCGCGAAGTCGACATTTTGCGCTCGACGATGTGTCGAGACGGGGCACACGTCCTGAGACACGGGCGTGTCGAGCCCGTGTCGACAATCGGCCCGCGAAGTCGACATTTTCGCGCGACGATGTGTCGATACAAGGCACACGACATAGGATACGAGCATGTCCAAGGCCGTGTCGTGTGATCGACGAACTTCGCTCGACGAAGTGTCGAGACTGTGAACACGGCCTGAAGCCCAGGCGTGTTCGGGTGTGACACGGGCATGGACACGGGCGTGTCCAAGACCCGTGTGAGTCTCGGGTTATTTTTGGGGCTGTGTCGATGGAGGCACACGGCCGACCACATGGCCGTGTTAGTTGGAACACGGGCATGTCAGGTCAAACACGGGCGTGTCGGATGCCCGTGTGCTGTTCCAGATGCGTTGATTTTGACGGCGAATGGGGGACACGGGCGTGTCGCAGGCGGTGTTCGGCCTAGTTTTAGCATTTCAGGCCTGAATCAAGGCCGTTCGTTTCTTTAATTTGGGATCCAACGGCTGGGGGTTGTTCCTGATGGGATATAAACGGGATTGGACCCTTGAAACCCTCATTTCTTTTGAGTGGTTCTCTTTCTAAGTCAAGAGAGAGAGGAGAGCAAAGGAGGAAGAAGAAGCTTAGATCCGGCCATTGGAGGAGCTTCGAAGCTCCAAATCGCGAGCCGACTTCGGATCTACAGAGGCAAAGAGAGTGCGGTGCTTTTCATCCGCTTACATTTCCATGGCGCCGAAGAAGAACGCTAGGGTAACGATTCTCTTCTTGAGCATGTGAAGCTCTCCTTCTTTGCATAGGAAGCCCGCTCTCGCGAGTTTGCGGTGAGTTGGAGGCGTTCCTTCTGGTAGATATGTAAAGTCCCTGTTGTTTAGAGTCCGTATACGAGAACGGACATAAGCATGATGTGTGAAGCCTACCCGGACATGTTGGTCCGGATCGGTGTTGTTGCATTGCATAAATGCCGGAGAAGACTCCGTGCGATTGTTTGTTTTTCGGGTTTTCTACGTGGTAGATTGCAATAGGGAGCCTTAGGGATTAACCCTAAGGTGCACCCGGAAAACTGGGTGGATGCGTGATCTTGCCAACTTGGTGGCCTAGGAGCCAACTTGAACATAACCGGGTTATGTGAAGTGTGATGGAAACGGGACTCGGGAGAAGTTTGACCCGCGCATATGGCTTAAATTGTCGTTACAATGTGAGCACGGGTTAGATGGAACCGTACCCGTTCTATGTCATTCGGTTAGAGTTGTTGGCATAGATGAGGGTCTTTGGCGGTCTATGGCTTAAATTGATGTGACCCATGCCAAGAAGACAAAATGCTCATACGTTTGGTCGTCAAAGTGGCGGCGGTGAGTCCGGAATGTCTATGGCTTAAATTGATGTGACATTGGCCGGTTCACCGAGAATGTGCCCTGAGAGCACGGGGCGTGTGGCCGTGCGTGCCAACGCCTGTGATGCAATGTATATTTATATACTACTTGGTTATGCTAATAAGTGCAGGGAAGTAGCATCGCCGCCCCGTTTTGGGGGAGGGATCGTTACAATTTGGTCAGCATTGCTGATCGTTGCTTTTGTTTGCCACTGTGTGGTGGTTTGTTGCTTGCAGGTGCTGCTGGACCAAGTGGTCAATAGCGGGCTAAAGCCCAAATTGCGAAGCCGGCCCTCGAAGGCCTAATTGGAGTGTTTACTTGCTTTTATTCATGTATGACCGGCCTGCGTGCTGTGGTATGGAAAACATGTAATATTGAGTAAACCATTTTGTAAGGCCTTAAGGCCTGTACTTGTGTATGTACTACATTCCTATTTGGTGTTTAGTGGACATTCATGCTTGGTGCTGGGTTCTTTTAATTGCAACTTATAAAACTGCTTCCGCTAGAATGCTCTATGTAGGACGTTATGATTGTTGGATGGTTTCCATTGAGTAACCACCCGATCTGTCTGTGGTATATGGCGTCGGGCCCCGGCCGGACCTACTACTATATACTATACGACGGATCGGGGGTGTTACAAGCCTGCTACAAGGCAGCTCTTCTAGTGTGATTATTGAAGATGTAGGTTCAAGAATAAAAGAATTAAACTTGGATGAGCCGATTGAAGAAAAGATCAAAAGTTCATCAATATCACCACTCCAACCCCAATTGGAGCCGTTGATGACCATGATGAAGACATCATTGAAGTTGATGAAGTCAATCTTGTGGTTGAAGAAGCTCCAGATGCAAGGACTCTAGAGCTCGGACACTTGAAGGATCACCCAATGGGTCAAATCATAGCAGATCCCCGGGATGGTGTCAGAATTCGTAGAGGTACAGCTAATGAAAATTTATATTTGAGTTTTCTCCAATAGGTTGAACCGAAGAAGTTTGTGGAAGCAAACTCAGACGCATCTTGGATAATGACAATGGAAGAAGAATTGAATCAATTCAAGCGTTTCCAAGTCTGGAAGCTTGTTCCAAGACCCAAAGGAAAGAACGTTATCGAAACAAAGTGGGTCTATAAGAACATGATGGACGAGGATGGAACAATTATAAAGAACAAGGCCAGACTCGTCGCCAAGGGATAAAAACAAGAAGAAGGAATTGACTTCGATCAGACGTATGCACCATTGGCAAGGCTAGAGGCAATCAGCTTGTTCCTAACATATACAGTGCTTAAGGGCTTCACTGTCTATTAGATGGACGTGAAGTCGGCCTTCCTTAATGGTGACATAAAGGAAGAGGTGTATGTGGAGCAACCGCCAGGTTTTGTTGATTCTAACTATTCTGGGCATGTCTATCTTTTATTTAAAGCTTTATATGGTTTGAAATAAGCTCCATGAGCTTGGTACGAGACGTTGTCTAACTTTCTTCTTGATAACAAATTCACAAGAGGAAAGATAAATAAGAAATTATTTCTTAGGGAAGTAAAAGGCAGGATTTTGCTAGTGCAAATCTATATCGATGACATCATATTAGGCTCTACTGACAACAACCTCTGCAAAAAGTTTTCCAAACTTATGCAAGGGAAGTTCGAAATGAGTAGTATGGGAGAGCTGAATTATTTCTTAGGACTTCAGGTGAAACAATCTGAAGGTGGAATTTTCATATCTTAGATAAAGTTCACTAAGGAGTTAATTAAGAAATTCAGAATAGAGAACGCAACCTCTATAAGGACTCTAATGGGTTCAACTATGTGTCTGGACAAGGAAGAGAAAGGGAAACCTTTTGATGAAACCAAGTACAGAAGCATAATTGGATCCTTGCTCTATCTTACTGCTAGTAGACCGGACATAATGTTTTCAACATGCGTATGTGCTAGATTTCAAGTGTACTCTAAGGAATCTCACTACGCTGCTGCAAAGAGGATTTTGAGATACCTTAAAGCTACACCAAATCTTGGCTTATGGTACCTAAGAAGTAATGATAGTGAACTAATTGGTTTCTCAGACGTAGATTTTGCAGGAAGCAAAGATGATAGAAAAAGCACTTCCGGGACTTGCCAATTCCTTCGAAGGAGGCTCATTTCATATAGCAGCAAAAAGAAAAATTGTCTCGCAATCTCAACGGCCGAGTCAGAATAGATTTCTGCCGGCAGTTGTTGTGCACAATTACTATGGATAAAGAGCCAACTTGAAGATTACAATTTGAAGGTCAAGGACATTCCTTTATTTTGTGACTCCTTTAGTACGATTGCAATAGCGAACAACCCAGTCTCTCACAGCAGGACAAAGCATATAGAGCTGCGATAAAACTTCATCCGAGAGCATGTGGAGCATGGTGACATAAATCTTCGATATATCCCAACTGTCAGGAAGATTGCAGATATATTCACGAAGCCGTTGGACAAGGACAAGTAATATATAGGGAGCAGCTTCTTCCCAGGACCCGACTCACGAAATATATAGGGAGTCGCTTCTTCCCTTCTTCACGAACTAGGATAGAGCTTAAGGCCTCCGTCCCAACCCTGAGATACAAAAATAGGTCCTTCCCCTCCTTTGGCCCTTGGAGCAGCAGAGCCCGAGTCAACTGCATCTTGAGGGCCTAGAATGCCTCCTCGCACTCCTTGGTCCACTCGAATTTTTGCCCTCCCCCCTAAGTGTTTTGAAGAAGGGGGAGCACTTCTCCCCAGCCCAGGAGAGGAACCTACTTAGCACTGATAGCTTCCTCGTCAGCCATTGCACCTCCTTAGTATTCTGCGGTGCCACCAGCTCCATGATAGCCTTGACCTTATCGGGATTCGGCTCAACCCCCGCAGGGGTGAGGAGGTCCCAAAGAATTTCCCCCTGCTAGCCCCGAAGACACACTTCAAGGGGTTCAACCGCATCTTGTACATGCGCAGGGTAGTAAAGGTCTCCTCTAGGTCCTGGATGTGAGAGTCCATATCCTGACTCTTGATCATGAGATCATCCATGTACACCTCGAGGTTCCTCCCCTTTTGTTCTTTGAAGACCATGTCCATCATCTTTTGATAGGTTGTTTCATACGTTCTTCAGCCCGAATGACATCATCTTGTAATAGTATCATCCATTCCCCGTGATGAACGAGACATCCTTGACGTCCGGGGGGTGCATCCTTATTTGATGATAACCTGAAAATGTATCTAGAAAACTCATTACAGAGAAACCAACGGCTGAGTTAACCAGCGCGTCGATCCGAGGCAAGGGATAATAGTCCTTAGGATAAGATTTATTAAGCAAGGAGAAGTCGATACGCATACGCCACCGGCCGTCTCCCTTTTTAACCACGACTATATTGAAGACCCAGCTGGGGTATTGGATCTCGGACATGAAGCCGGCCTTGATGAGTTTGGCTACCTCCTCCCTGATGGGTTCAGCCAGCTTGTCCGCAGTGGACCTCTTCTTTTGTTGGATGGGGCGTGCTCCTGGGTCCAGATTGAGGCGGTGGCAAGCCACATCCACGTCAACCCCCGGCATCTCTGTGGCGCTCCATGCGAATATGTCCACGTTCTTCTGGATGCACTCCAACATCCTGCCTTGATCCTCCGGGATCAGCCCTCCGCTAATGCAGACCTTCTCCATCCTGCCTTCACGGGTGAGGACTTCCAGCTCCACCACCTCTTCCGCAGCCTCCAACCTGGACTGCTTCCCCCACTCTTCAACATCCCTACCTCCTGGGGCGAGGGCCTCCGCTTCCACCTCTTCCTCCACGGCCATCGCTTCGGCCAGCTCCTCCCGATCTCCTCCTGCCACCTCAACCCCAGTGCAGCTTTCCACCTCCATATCCTCCCTACCAGCTTCCTGCTCCGCCTCCTCCATCCATTGCTCCATCTCCTCGGCTCCCTCCTGCCAAGAGATGGAGTTTACGGCGTTGACGTAGTGTAAGACCCCTCCCCCTTACCAAGGAGTTAACACAGTCTTATGCCCAGAACCGTCGTCTTATGGTGGCACTAACACATGGGTTAGTCGACACCGCAACACGCCGATCCTGCCGGCTAGTACGATCATATAACCAAGTTAGCCAAAAGAGAGAAATAAGTAAAACAAGTAGTAATAACTAACAAGTCCACAAAGATCACAGTAAATGTCATATATATGAAAATGAAGTACAACAGTAGTCCACAATAAGTACGACAGAAAGAGAAAAGGGCTTATGCCATGTACATGAAAGTTAAATCTCTCTCTCTCTTACAAATACAACAAGTGGAAGCTAATCTATTAACGGTACATGCATCATCACCTGACGCAAAGCTGCGGTAGTAGTAATAAGTGGTGGTGGTATCGGCTCCTCACGTCCTACCACCTCGTCCTGCTGGTGCTCCATCTCCTCGAGCTCCTAAAATGATTGGTCACACCGACCGTTAGTCAAAAAGACTAAGTCGTTTCCTCCGTACCTCGCCCCGCAACTCCTAGGCACCGGGCGGGAGGACGAAGCGGAGGACAACAATGGGTAAAACAAGAGAAGCAGGTGATAGTGGAGCTAATATAACAAGTATATATAGAATCATTTAATCCTACTCTAGCAGTTCTATATGTATATCGCATGAAAGGTAAAGGTACTAAACAGAAATAAGTAAAGTGTAGTAAGTAAGCATGTACTGAAAGTAGCAAAGTAAGGACAACAAGTAAAGTAAGCTACTACTACCATCATATAAGTACCTTAACTTATATGAATGCCCATACAAACATATAAGTTAAGGTTTCCAAAAATATAACTTATCATATAAAAGAGCCCATACTAATTTATATGATAAGGATCCATGATGCGTATGACATAGTTATAAATGTATGAATTGCATGCGTTCTATGATACATGCAAGTGCAACTCACGCACACGACTTTGTGATCAAAGACCTTTAGTTCCCACTTTTCGGAGCTAGCATCACTCTCTGGTACCACCGTTGTGGCTACGGCAGCAGTGGAGCGGGCGTCTCCACTCCTAGGCGGGTATCACACTATCAGGCCTAGACCTTCCATACGCCTCTGTACACGTCCTAGGTGCACTCTAGAGTCTCTGCGTACTATTTGCTAGCTACCCACCAGTTTTTTTGGTCGAGTGTGCATTTTCGGGGATCGTCCTCCAAACCGCAGCGTAAAACAACCCACTGGCCCCTCAAACCATCACAACGCGTCAGAGCCACCGTACTACCATCGGTGTGATGATTCGCCCAGTACCACATGACCCGCCACAAGTTTATGCACATGCAATATATTCCAACCCGAGCCTCCAACTTGCAGGACCAAACTATCATGAAACCCTCCAACCCATCACGGGTGAGCTTGCACATCAGTGTCTTACTTATGTGTTGGGTACATTGGAATATATGTACCTGATTTGAAGAAGCCTCACCCTACTCAATGATATACATCAAGATGTATTTGATGTGCTTTGAGTTTATTTATGCAGGTTAAGTAACTGCAGGTTTGCAGGAAAAGTTTCTAAGTCCATGTGTCGACACCTAGAAGAAAAGTGTCGACACTTAAGAAGGCTTGTGTCGACACCTAGAGAAGCTGTCGACACTTGGATTAATTGTGTCGACACCAGGAAGGCAGAGTTGACACCAGAAGAAAAGTGTCGACACATACAGGTTATGTCGACACACAATGAAGAATTGTCTACATAATCAGTGTCGACACTTAGAAGCAGTGTCGACACCCAGAGAAACTTTGTCGACAGCAAAAGTGTCGACACTAGGAGACTGTGTCGACACTCAGCAAACTTTAACAAAGTTCAAGTACATGTGTCGACACTAGGAGGATGTGTTGATACTCAGCAAACTTCAACAAAGTTCAAGTACATGTGTCGATACTAGGAGCCTGTGTCGACACTCAGCAAACTTCAACAAAGTTTAAGTACAAGTGCCGACACAAAGGAGATGTGTCGACACTTAGCAAAGTCTCAACACAAGAAGATGTGTCGACACAAAGGAGTTGTGTCGACATACAGCAGAAATCAACAAAGTATTAAAGAGGTATTTGTGTCGACACACACAACCAGTGTCGACACATTCAACATAAGGCTTGTGTCGACACAAAGGATCAGTGTCGACACATTCTGAAGAAACAATGTCGAGAAGATGTTACAACAACACAAGGAGTTGTGTCGACACTTAGTCTATTTGTGTCGACACATAAAGACTATCTGTCTCGACACTTTCAGACAGTGACAGAGATTTCACGAAGTGACTGGATGACTTGACAGCTGCCATTTCAACCGGTCAACTGCAACTGTCAGAGCCGTTAGAAAGTTGTTAGAAACCGGATCAACCGGTCACCATGGAGAAAGCTTATTTAAAGACCTTTCTCCTTCAACAGATTAGTGTGAATCATAATCGGATCAATGAAGTGAAAAACAACACAACAAGAAGAAGACCTTCAAGAGAAGATCTAAGAAGTTGGAGAGAGAGAGCTCCTTCTAAGAAGTGCAGTTGCTGAACTGGGCTGCTAAGTTAGATTCAGATTGAGATCTGAATCACAAGACAGCAGTTGATTGAAGATCATCTGCATAGAGATACAACCCTACTGTGTTCTAATTCAAGAAGCTTTGAAGAAAGCCAAGGGAGGTTGATCTCTGCCAAGTTCTTCCAAGAACTCATCAAGAAGCCAGTCAACTCATCTCTCTCTATTAGAGTTGTGGTTATATACTTTGTATTTTCTAATTTCTGTAGGATCTTATATAGATCTGAGTTGTAAGCCTAAATCTATAAAGGCTGAGGTAGGGCCTGTGAGCCTGAGTGTAGGAGAATCATTTCTCTGAGTCTAGGCCTTGTTGAAGGCTGAGGTAGGGCTGTTGTGCCTGAGTGTAGGTCTTGTTGTAGACTGAGTGGTAGGGCTTTGTGCCTGAGTTGTAGGAGTGGGATCACTCTGAGTTGTAGCAACCTGTTTGGGGTTCTAAGTTGTAAGATCTGAGGATCTGAGGAGAAGTGGAGAAGTTAGGCCGAATCTAGTACACTACTAGATAGGCGAAGGGGGAAAGTGGATGTACCCAGACCTTGGGGAACCACTATAAAAATCTGTGTGTACTCTGTGAATGTATGCTTGTATGGTTGTTGTGCTGTGATACTTGTTAAATTGCAATTACTGTTCAGTGTTTCTGCCTTTAAAGTTAAAAAGTTTAAGTTCACCTATTCAACCCCCCTCTAGGTGATTGAGCATTATTTCTTTCAAGTGTTATCAGAGGGAGGTTACTCAAAAAGAACATAACAGTCTGAGTAAAGATCTTGTAGGCAGAATCAGACTAATCAAGAATCAAGAAAATGGGTTCCACTGAGAATCACAAAGAGCTAGGATCCATGAAATTGCCAATCTACAGAAAAGAGATTTTTGGCATATGGAAAAATAGGGTTAGACTCTTTATGGAAGCATCTGACCCAAGAATATACATCACAGTCAAAGAAGGGTCATATGTGCCAATGAAAGTATCTATTCTGGATGCAAATCAGAGAACTCCCAAAGACTATTCAGAAATGACTAAAGATGAAATAATTCTGGCCACTATGGACAAGAGGGCCCAGAATATTATTGTAAGTGCAATTGATGATGCCACATTTCAGAACCTAATACATTGTAAAACATCAAAAGAAATGTGGGACACACTGATAGTTTACATGGAGGGATCTGAAGAGGTAAGACAAGACAGGAAGTCCTTGTTAAATCAAGAGTATGAAAGCTTCAGACAAGGAAAGTCTGATAGCATTACTGAATGCTACAAGAAATTCTATAGGATTGTTAATGAGTTGATGTCCTATGGAAGAGAATTCAGCAACTATGAGCTGAATGACAAGTTTTTAAGATCCCTGACTAACGACTGGGATACCAAGATCTGTGCCATTAGGGAAATGGCCAAATTAGCTGATATACCTCCTCCAACCTTATTTGGAAAACTGCTATCTTATGAAATGCAGTTAATGGTTAGAAAGGAGGAAGAGAAGACTACAAGAGTGGAGCATAAGGAAAAAAGTTGTGGCCTTCAAGACTGAAGCCACTAGGAAGTATAGAATCAAGTCTCCATCTCCACCACAAATAGTTGTTGATAGTGCTTCAGAAAATTCAGAGAACCAGAACTCAGACAGCAGTGAAAGTGATGAGGATTTTGCTGCCTTTACAAGACAGTTTCAAAAGTTTCTGAAGAAGAAGCAGTGGAGGTCTAAGCCATCCACTTCACAGTCTAAAGATGACTACTATCAGAACAGGAAGTCCTCAAGGAATGACAAAAGAAAGTTCAAGCCAAGTAAAAATACATCCTCAAAGATAGTATGTTATTGTTGCAATAGACAAGGACATATAGTAGCTGACTGTCCAGAAAAGAGGAAAGAGTCAACTGACAAGAAGAAGACTCAGTTCAAGGGAAAAAGGAAAGGTCCTTTGTTGCCAAGAAGGATAAGAGTTTGACTGATCAGTCATCTTCAGAAAAGATTCAGAAGCTGAAGCCTATATTGGACTGTTTGCTGAAGAGGAGGAAGATGAGTTCATGCAGCTAATGAACTCAATTTCTGAGCATGAGGACAATCAGTGCACTGGACTGATGGCCTTAACAGAAGGAGACAAGATCCAGGATCAGCCTGGACCAAGTAAGGTACAATGTCTTTCAGATTATAGTACTGATTCAGAATCAGATACATCTGCATCAAGTGATGTGGGTAGGTCTGAATCTGAGGGTGATATTCATCAGTTGATGGATGAATATAGAGATGTATTGCAGGCACTTAAGAAGAGCAAAAATCTGGTCAAAACACTGACTAAGGAAATTGCTAATCTTAAGTTGGCAGCTACTGATTCAGATAAAGTGTTAGATCAAAAACTGAATGAGATTGCCAAGTTGAAAAACATTATTGTCATTCAATTGGGCACAATCACATTTAAGAATGATCAAATTAAAAATCTGGAGGCTAGACTTCAGAAGGAGAGAGAGATTGTTGCAAGTTTTTCTAAACCAAAATCAGTTTTACCATTGATAGATGAGTTTATTCCTCAAAAGGGTAAGACTGGATTGGGGTTTACAAAACCTGCCAGGACAGTTAGGTCCAAGTCTAAGGGCAAAGACCCAGCACTTAACAAAAAACCTGCTGTAGATACTACAGCCAGGGTTGTACCTAAACAAAGGTACAACAGGTTTGAGTGCTGGTGTTGTGGCAATATAGGCCACTTTACCATAGACTGTTGGCACAATTCAAGTGTCAAGGAGAGTAGCAAACTGCCTGCTAGAAGATCTACAAGTAGTTTTGTTAAAAGTCAGACTAACCTGCACCAAGGACCCAAGAATTATTTGGGTTCTAAGGTTAAGTAATCTGTTTTGCAGGTGAGTCCAAGTGGCCATGCCCCTATATGGTACTTGGACAGTGGATGTTCCAGGCACATGACTGGAACTAGGGGATTGCTGAAGGACTATACACCAATTAAGGATGGTCCTAAAGTTACCTTTGGTGGTTCAGAAAAAGGAATCATCAAAGGCTTTGGTAACATTTCTAGCAACCTAATAACAATTACTCAAGTGGCTTATGTAAAGGGTTTGAAACATAACCTCATTAGCATAAGTCAGCTGAGTGATTTAGGATATGACATCTCATTTGTCAAGGATGGTTGTCATATCAGTAGGTCAAGTGATCAAAAGATCATTCTGACAGGATATAGGAAGAGAAATGTCTATTGTCTATACATTATGTGCGAGAACATTGTTTTTCCTATTTGTCTTGTAGCTGATGAGAAAGTCTCACATTGTGTTAAATGGCACAAGAGGCTGGCTCATCTTAACTATAAGACAATTGGCCAACTCTTTAGCAAAGAGTTAGTGAGGAATGGTCCTCAGGTTAAGTGTATAAAGGTTGGGATATGCTCAGCTTGTCAAAATGGCAAGCAGACCAAATCCACCTTTCATAGCCTTGAGAACAAAGATGCTGTGAGGTGTTTATACCTCTTGCATATGGATCTTTTTGGTCCTATGCCAGTTCACAGCCTAGGTAGGAAGGTCTACACATTTGTGGTAGTTGATGACTACTCAAGGTATTCCTGGGTGTTCTTCCTAAGGCAAAAATCTGAAACACCAAGTATCTTGTATAGTTTTGTTAAACAAATTCAGAATAAATTGAACAGTACAGTGGTCAAAATCAGAAGTGACCATGGTACTGAATTTCAGTCTGAAAGTATGACAAAACTGTGTGAAGAGTTTGGTATTTTTCAGGAATTTTCCTCACCAAGAACATCTCAGCAAAATGGTATTGCTGAAAGGAAAAATAGAACCTTGATAGAGGCTGGTAGAACCCTATTGAGTGACACATCTCTCCCAGAATATTTCTGGGCTGAGGCAGTAAACACTGCTTGTCATGTGATCAATAGGGCTACTATCACCAAGAGCCACAAGAAGACCCCCTATGAGATTGTGAAGGGCAGAAAACCAAATCTATCCTATTTCAGGATCTTTGGTTGCAAGTATTATATCCTTAACAATGGTAAGTCTTATCTAACCAAGTTTGCTGCCAAATCCCAAGAGAGAATCTTTGTTGGATACAGCAACAACAGTAAGGCTTATAGGGTCTACAACTTGATTACTCAAGTTGTAGAAGAGTCAGTTCATGTAGTCTATGATGAAGCTAGACTCATTAACAATGAATTGCCTAGAAGTGTTTGCAGCTCTACAGGTGTAACTGAGAAGATGGACAAGGTTACCTTAACAGAAGGTCCTTCTACAAGTCAGAAAGTGGAGGATGGTAGCTGCTGTCCAGGGGGAGTACAAGATACTCCTGTTGCTGAAGAAGACCAAGAGGAGCAGCTGAATGAAGAAGCTGAAGGTGTAGAACCAGAAGACAGGCTGCCTCCAACAAATAGGCATTTAAAAGATCATCCAGCCAATCAAATTATTGGAGATCTCAGACAAGGGGTACAAACAAGGAGCAGGAATCTACGTTCAGTTCTCTACTCCAGCTTTCGATCCCAAGTAGAGCCAAAGAAATTTGAAGAATCAATCCTAGACCCTCATTGGATTGAGGCAATGCAAGAGGAGCTGAACCAGTTCAAAAGATGCAAAGTCTGGGAGCTAGTTCCTAAACCAATAGACCACAACATTATTGGAACTAAGTGGATCTTTAGGAACAAGTTGGATGAGAATGGAATTATTATAAAGAATAAAGCTAGACTAATTGCAAAAGGATATAGGCAGGAAGAAGGTATTGATTTTGATCAAACCTTTGCTCCAGTAGCTAGACTGGAAGCAATAAGGATGTTCCTTGCCTATGCAACATTTCAAGGGTTCAAGGTATACCAAATGGATGTTAAGTCAGCCTTTTTGAATGGAAATCTGAAGGAAGAAGTCTATGTTGAGCAGCCATCAGGTTTTGTTGATTCCCTTAAACCTGGTTATGTATATAGACTTAAGAAGGCTTTGTATGGGTTAAAACAAGCCCCTAGGGCTTGGTATGAAACCCTGTCTAGTTTCCTCATTGAGAATAAATTCACAAGGGGGAAAATAGACAAGACTCTATTCCTTAGGGAATCCAAAGGCAAGATTATCTTAGTCCAAATATATGTAGATGACATCATATTTGGGTCTACAGAAAGTAGTCTTTGCAAAAAGTTTGCAAAACTCATGCAAGGACAATTTGAAATGAGCAGTATGGGGGAACTTAAGTTCTTCTTGGGTCTCCAAGTTAGACAGACTGAAGATGGATTATCCATATGCCAGTCTAAGTTCACCCTAGAATTGATAAGGAAGTATGGTATGGAATCATCCACTATCATGAAAACTCCTATGGGGTCAACAATGTCTCTAAGCAAAGATGATGCAGGGAAACCTGTAGATGAAACTTTGTATAGAGGGATAGTTGGCTCCCTACTATATTTGACTGCTAGTAGACCAGATATCATGTATGCTACATGTGTCTGTGCTAGGTACCAAGCTTGCCCTAAAGAATCTCATTTGACAGCAGTCAAAAGAATTTTGAGATATCTTAAGGGCACACCTTATCTAGGCCTTTGGTACCCTAGGAATGGAGATTTTGAACTGACAGGTTATTCAGATGCAGATTTTGCAGGCTGCAAGGAAGATAGAAAGAGTACCACAGGTACCTGTCAATTTATAGGAGGAAGGCTGGTGTCTTGGAGTAGCAAGAAGCAGACCAGTGTGGCTATCTCCACAGCTGAGTCAGAGTATGTTGCTGCAGGAAGCTGCTGTGCACAACTACTATGGATACAACACCAGCTAGAAGATTATGGTATTCAAGTAAGTAGAACACCTTTATTTTGTGATTCTACTAGTGTCATTTCTATTGCAAATAATCATGTCTCTCATAGTAGGACTAAGCACATAGAAATAAAATACCAATTTCTAAGAGAACATGTGGAAAAAGAAGATATTTCCCTAGAGTATGTTAAGACAGAAAATCAGTTAGCTGATATGTATACTAAGCCCTTAGATGAAACCAAATTCAATAAGTTTAAAATTGAATTAGGGATGATAAACTTAGAATAGTTTACAAAAATTGGCTAAGTAAAATAGTGTCGACACACAGAGTTGTTTGTGTCGACACATAGGAGTGGTGTCGACATTTCAGAGAAATGGTGTCGACACATCTAGGAAGTCTATGTCGACACTTCAGAGAATTAGTGTCGACACATGCAGTGTAGGTGTCGACACATCCAAGGTGGTGTCGACACTTAGGCTTTCACAGAATTAGTCTAGTAGAGTCTCGACTAAGTGTCGAGCTGAGTGGTGTCGACACATATATAAGTGTCGACACATATATTCTGTCGACTATACTTGTGTCGACACATAGTTGTCGAGACATTAGCAATAAGTGTCGACACTTTTCAACAGTGTTGACATAATTTAAGTATTTTGACGCGCCTTTTCACCTTCGATTCTAGAAAGGTATAAATAGGTTTTCCCCAGTGTTTGTCGACACGCTCACCTTAGTCTCGAGACCAAACTTGTGTGTCGACATCTCTCTTCTCTAAATTCAAAATTTCTTCAAACTCTAATGCTCCCAAGCTAGAAGAGAACATTAATGAAGGATATGAGCTCGTGCGACATGCCTTTGATGACGCGGAACCCGAAATCAAAGGTGTGGTAACCCTAATTGTCGAGACTGGATTGGAATACCTTATATCAGAACCAATCAAGATCTGGAAGAAGGAGGTCCTTGAATTTTTGAGTGCAGCTTCACTTGATGATACTGGACTCAAGATTAAGCCCAGAGTTCATGGGACCAAAGTCAAGGTCACACAGAAAAGTCTAAGGAAGGTACTTCAACTACCAAGAACAAAAGAGGAAGAAGATGTATTTGCTTCTAAGACTAGAGAGGCATTGAGATGGTGTGGACTGGATTCAAACCTGAAAATTGGATCAGTTTTCAACAGAAAAGGGATGAACATTCAAGTAAAGTTTCTATCTGAAATAGTAGGAAAAGTAATACTGAGCAAGCCTGGTGGGCATGATAGAATATCTGCTCATATGTTCAGTCTGATGACAAGAATAATTTTCCAGCTTAAGACTGACTGGTCAGTAGTACTGTTTGATAAGATAAAAGAGAGCCTGAAGAAACCCAATCTGGGAAAAATTCTGAGTCTATACCTAGCTGGAAGTATTCCTGAGGTGATGAATCAAGCTGCTGGTTCAAAGATAAACCACATGAGAAGAATGGATGTCAGAATTTTCTCTAGGTGGGATAGAGTGTTGACAAAAGAATTGCCAACTCCAAAAAAAGACACACCATAGAAGAAGAAGAAGAAAGCCATTGTGGCTTCTGAATCCTCCAGCAGCTCTGAAGAGCAAGTGGTCTTTAGTTCTGATGATGAAGAGACTGGAAATGCTGGACAGTCACCAGCAAGACAAGAAGATGCACAAAGGCAGGGGGAGCTACCCTCAGCTAGCCCAATTCACCTGGATCCACTCCAGGGGGAGCCTCTACATGTGGAAGAGCCAACTCCACTAGAGAGTGAAAGGGCTACTCAAACCATACTAGAGGTAATCACTGAAATTAATTAATTAGATTTCACTATTGAGGATGAAGTTTTGACTGATTCATTACCTGATGTTCATCAGCAAACACAGATACAACCTCAACCACAAGATGTTGTCATGGAGGACGCATCTGTTGCTGATAAAGTGGTTGATGAGATCAGAGATTCTCCAGCCCTTCCTCAACAGGAATTTACATTAGAAGAGCTATTCCTTGATCTTGTACAGATAGTCCTTGAGAGAGAAATAGCTGCTGTTGAGGGGGAGAAGGCCCATTTTGAGGGGGAGCATGTGGATATTGTAGAGGAAACTGCAAGCAAGGAGACTGAGGAGCCAAGAGATACTGAAGGGCTACCAAGGACTGAGAAGGATTCACATCCTAGTCCTAAGGATAGAGTAGACATAGTTAGTACTTCTGCTTCAGAAGATGAAGAGGCTGCTAGAGCCAAGAAAAGGAAGTTCCAAGTCTTCAAGAGAAGATGTCAGAACTATAAGAAAGCACTACAAACCATAGTCCCACAGGCTGCCCCATCTACTGATTATAGTTCACAAATGGTGGCTTTACAGATTAAGCTAGATGAGCAAAGAAAAGCTCTAGAAAAGTATATGGATGAAGGGCATAAATCCCTGCAATTTGATCTGGCACAAGACATCAAGTCTATCAGATTTGAAGTAAATCAAAACAAGAAAGAAATGACTGATTGCTTCCATAAAGGAGGAAATGCAGTTTTCTATCTGGCTACTCATCAAGAGAACCTCAAGAAACAGGTTGATGAAATTGTAGTGAAGCAAGGCTATGTCCTGGAAAACTAGATAAGGATGAATGATAATCTCACTACTTCACATAATGCCATTGTAACTGAAATGAAAAATATAACTACTGCACAGCCTACAGTAAGTGCAACTGCCAAAGAAGAATTTGATAAGAAATTACAGGAGAGTCTCACTGCTGTGAAAACTGCCATTGAAGATTCTCAGAAAGCTATTTCTGCCCAGCTTCAGAAGTTCAAACCTTTTTATAAGGATGAAGTAAACTATTTGAATGTACAGATAAGATTCTAAAAGGATGATCTTAGAGATCACATAGAGAGAGAGAAGTCATAAAGGGGGAGAGGATATTAGTCAAAGTTGGCTCTGATCATGCCAAATGGATTTCAAACTCCATCAGAGCCACCCTTGGATATCCACCTTTATGTGATGATGACAATGTGGCAGAGTCTGGAATAAATCCTGCATACTTTGGAGGAGAGCAAGCTGAAGTGGCTCAAGTGATATATCCTCCTGCAGATTTTGATATGATACATTAGGAGGTACAGTCTATGTGCAGTCCTCCTGAGGGTAATTAGAACATTATTCTTGAGAAAGTTATCCAGCTTGTGCCAGAGGCAATCTTAAAAGATCAAGAGGCCTATCTAAAAGAACAAGAGGCCCAATTATCTAAGAAAAGATTCAGAGAGCAAGCTGAATTAAGGCCAGATTTTGAACAATGGAGCCCCACTTCCAGGAATATCATCTTGACTGCTTGGAAGGCTGCTAAGGACAATGTCCTGGATAGAGGCAAGTGGTATTCTGACCTGGAGTGGAGAAAACATGAGAATAGGCAAGAGGTCATAATACAATATAGAAGGAAGGCTAAACTGGGAAAGCTACCTCCTAATGCGCAGGAGCCTAGCAAGTATTTCCCTAAGCCTTATCACTATTTTGAAAGACAGAAGATAAAGGCTGAAGAGCTGAAAAAGAAAGATCTCAAAGGGAAGAAGCTTGCTGCTGCTGATGACAATGAAGCTCCAGTTCAAGCAAAGATTCAATCTGGAAAGGGGATTGTAATCAAGGAACCAGAGCAGCCATAGGATAGCATTTTCTTAAGTTTACAATTTGTAATCATTTATATTAAACTCTATGTAAACTTTTGATTAATGAAAATGTTGGAATTTGTAAGAACAATGTTATATGTTCAATCTATTACATTAATTGTTCTGAGATAATTGTTTATACATGTTCTGTCCATGCATGTTTAAGTATTTTCCCTGTCATATAATATTGTTTTACATCATACTGAAAATTTGTTATGTATGATGTATATCATTGACTAAGGGTTATGACTTCTCCAAATAGGGGGAGATTGTTGGGTACATTGGAATATATGTACCTGATTTGAAGAAGCCCCACCCTACTCAATGATATACATCAAGATGTATTTGATGTGCTTTGAGTTTATTTGTGCAGGTTAAGTAACTGCAGGTTTGCAGGAAAAGTTTCTAAGTCCATGTGTCGACACCTAGAAGAAAAGTGTCGACACTTAAGAAGGCTTGTGTCGATACCTAGAGAAGCTGTGTCGATACTTGGATTAATTGTGTCGACACCAGGAAGGCAGAGTCGACACCAGAAGAAAAGTGTCGACACATACAGGTTGTGTCGACACACAATGAAGAATTGTCTACATAATCAGTGTCGATACTTAGAAGCAGTGTCAACACCCAGAGAAACTTTGTCGACAGCAAAAGTGTCGACACTAGGAGACTGTGTCGACACTCAACAAACTTCAACAAAGTTCAAGTACATGTGTCGACACTAGGATGCTGTGTCGACACTCAGCAAACTTCAACAAAGTTCAAGTACATGTGTCGACACTAGGAGGCTGTGTCGACACTCAGCAAACTTTAACAAAGTTTAAGTACAAATGTCGACACAAAGGAGATGTGTCGACACTTAGCAAAGTCTCAACACAAGAAGATGTGTCGACACAAAGGAGTTATGTTGACACACAGCAGAAATCAACAAAGTATTAAAGAGGTATTTGTGTCGACACACACAACCAGTGTCGACACATTCAACAGAAGGCTTGTGTCGACACAAACAATCAGTGTCGACAAATTCTGAAGAAGCAGTGTTGAGAAGATGTTACAACAACACAAGGAGTTGTGTCGACACTTAGTCTATTTGTGTCGACACATAAAGACTATCTGTCTCGACACTTTCAGACAGTGACAGAGATTTCAAGAAGTGACTGGATGACTTGACAGCTGCCATTTCAACCGGTCAACTGCAACTGTCAGAGCCGTCAGAAAGTTGTTAGAAACCGGATCAACCGGTCACCATAGAGAAAGCTTATTTAAAGACCTTTCTCCTTCAACAGATTAATGTGAATCATAATCGGATCAATGAAGTGAAAAACAACATAATAAGAAGAAGACCTTCAAGAGAAGATCTAAGAAGTTGGAGAGAGAGAGCTCCTTCTAAGAAGTGCAGTTGCTAAACCGGGCTGCTAAGTTAGATTCAGATTGAGATCTGAATCTCAAGACAGCAGTTGATTGAAGATCATCTGCATAGAGATACAACCCTACTGTGTTCTAATTCAAGAAGCTTTGAAGAAAGCCAAGGGAGGTTGATCACTGCCAAGTTCTTCCAAGAACTCATCAAGAAGCCAGTCAACTCATCTCTCTCTATTAGAGTTGTGGTTATATACTTTGTATTTTCTAATTTCTGTAGGATCTTATATAGATCTGAGTTGTAAGCCTAAATCTATAAAGGCTGAGGTAGGGCCTGTGAGCCTGAGTGTAGGAGAATTATTTCTCTGAGTGTGGGCCTTGTTGAAGGCTGAGGTAGGGCTGTTGTGCCTGAGTGTAGGTCTTGTTGTGGACTGAGTGGTAGGGCTTTGTGCCTGAGTTGTAGGAGTGGGATCACTCTGAGTTGTAGGAACCTGTTTGGGGTTCTGAGTTATAAGATCTGAGGATCTGAGGAGAAGTGGATAAGTTAGGCCGAATCTAGTACACTACTAGATAGGCGAAGGGGGAAAGTGGATGTACACAAACCTTGGGGAACCACTATAAAAATCTGTGTGTACTCTGTGAATGTATGCTTGTATGGTTGCTGTGTTGTGATACTTGTTAAATTGCAATTACTATTCAGTGTTTCTGCCTTTAAAGTTAAAAAGATTAAGTTCACCTATTCACCCCCCTCTAGGTGATTGAGCACTATTTCTTTCATTATGAATCCC
This sequence comes from Platanthera guangdongensis, assembly GCA_039583875.1. Classification (NCBI taxonomy): domain Eukaryota; kingdom Viridiplantae; phylum Streptophyta; class Magnoliopsida; order Asparagales; family Orchidaceae; genus Platanthera; species Platanthera guangdongensis. The sequence goes on along the minus strand of CM077164.1, from coordinate 55,549,806 downwards.
TCCAACCCTCCTCGGGTGAGAATGCACATTTGTGCGTTTATTCAAATCCCTCAAACCCATCACGGGTGAGAATGAACCACAATGCCTTAACCTATTAGACTACTCTTGTCTAGTGTTAGTTACACCTAGTAGTTTAGGATTAATCCCAGGACTTCCCAGGGCATGCCCGGTGAAGGGCTCTCGAGGGCAGTAGGAACTACAATGGGCTGAATCTCAAAGCTCCCATTCTCAAGGATATTTACTCTTATTAGTGACTACCCTTGTCCATATTCTGCTCTCATTATTACTCTGGAGTGATCCTAGTGACTTAAGATGTTAATAGAAGGGCGGCGGTCTTCCATCGGCCTTTATTATAATTACTATCCTAGGGCTTGCGCTCTATCGCTCGTAACCAAGAAATGACCTATAGTAGACCAACCAGGGTTTATTCTCCCAAAATAATTACCATTTCAATGATTATTCTTATCCCCCCGGCAGTCCTAGTAGTATATGCTACCTGAGCTAGAAGCAACCCATAACAACCTACCACCCATAAAGTACGACTTCCAATTTCCTGGCCAAAGTGACCCTAACCATTTATCATGGCATGATATGATATATGATATTGATTATGTGGAGTTTTCACTATTTTTCTAAATCATATGACCCTAAATTAAATCCTTTAATTAAGTGGCCTATGTCACTTTATACAAGAAGTACTATATCAAATGATTCACCTGATCTAATAAATTCTCCTGATGATCATCTTGGCTAATTATGACTGGTTTCCAAGATTTGTAATTTTCCCATTTATATTTCCATTTAAGTTTCATTTTAAGTTAATCCATAAATTGACAACTTTACAAATGAAGTACATTAAATATCTTTCTAAAAATTCTAGGAAAATTATTGCAGATGTAAATTGCTGAAATAATACCAAATACAGAAGTGCATGGTCTTAAATAGTAATTTGGTTTACCAACACTCATATGACAAATATTACAAAAATGCCATTATTTGGATTTTAAACCTATAGAAGCATCCCAAAATATCAAGAAAATTACACAAGGTCAGAAACACATAATTAAATCATCAGGAATTTTTCCATAATATTCCTACTGTAAGTTCCATCATTTTTAAATAAATTCCATAAAGGGGCAAAATTGTAACTTCTACATAATTCCAAGATATATTCATCTAGCAGACCCATAAAATTTTCCAGGGGTTAAATATGACTCCCTTGAGTTCTTAACAAAATTTGAGAAATTTAACTCACAAATAACCCTATTTTCAAATTTTTTATCATTAAATGGCCTAATATTCAAAAATTCCAAATAATGGTATTTGTGATCCCAAAAATCTCATTACTTCTGTTGAAGATATATTTCACCCTAATAATCCTCTGACCAAGATTTCATAGACTTTTAATGTTCCAAATGGGCTAAATCCCCATTATATAGATTTTTCCTAAAGGCACCCCAAGCCTTTATTCATCATGCTCATGCAAGTGGGTTTACTCAACATGCAAAGGCCCAAAATGCTGAAATTTTTACCATGGTCATATATTGACCCAATGGACATGCCACCAAAATTTAGGGCCATTTGGTGTTATATTTCTCCAAATATTCAATTAATTTATTTATATGTATTTTCATAAAAACTATAGGAAAACTTCTTCCAAAAATTCTCATATTTTTACGGGGTCTAAGTTTGACATAATCAAGCACATACCAAAAACTTTGGGTCATGTGGACTGCTGGTTTGGCATGTGCATTCAATTAAATTTCTGCCCTAGCGTAGGACCAGTGCTAGTAGATTGGTCCTACAGGGAGATCTACTATCCCAAATCCGGACTTTATGGTGGCAAATGAAAGATACGACCTAGGGCTACCAATTTCATTTTAATAACCATCTCTGAAAATGCCTCTAAGTAGGCTAAATTGAACATGAAAGTTATTGAAATAATGTGACATAAAGTGTATTGTACATCATCAATTTAATTATCAATCATTTGAAATGAAACGGACGGCATCCGTTCATCCCCTACCTCCAGCCAACGGCTGGGATGAGGCCGACCTGGATCAACAAGATTTCTCATTTCCGGCCACTTGGGCCGGTGCCACCACCGGCGATTATTGCCACCACCTTCGTTGAGGTGGTGGCTGGCGTTTCCCGGCGGTGAGGCTGCCAGATGCGGCTCCTCCGGCGATCCCGAGCAAGAAGAAAAAGCTCGGATTTTTGCTCTCTGCTCTCATGGTATTGGGCTCAATTGAGCCCGATCTCTCCTAGTCGATCTAGAATTCTAGTACAGTGAGAGGTGAGGTGAAACGAACCAAAATTAAGGCTTGGCGGCGAGTTTGGCGGCGGTGAGCCATGGCCGAGCTTGCTCCGACGAGTCCTTCCCATTTCCTGGTTTCTCCAGCAAATTCCTTGTTCCAGATGTCGATTTCCACTCGCCTGAGCTCACTGAGGGTGATGGTGGGCTTGCCTTTAGCTGAGAGTGGCTGTACATGGAGTTAACTCCAAGCTGGGGCTCGGCCAAGCTTAGGAAGCTTCACCCATGGTTCCAAGTGGCCATCCAGCAGCATATTCACTCTGGAATGAGCTGGGGAAGCTTTCCAGGTGCCTTGGACAGAAGGAAGGAGGGCCACATGGTCCTCATTTTCTTTTCTCCACCTTCTCTCTCCTAAAATTCCCATTTTACCCCCATGCATGCATTCTCTCTCCTAATTCAGAGGGGTAGGAGCTGTCCTTGACCACTTGGGCTGGCCATGGGCCATGGTTAGTGGGCTTTGCCCATTAGGAGTGGGCTTGGTTCACTCTTTCTTCCTTTAGGCCTCATGTTGACTTTGTTGACTTTTAGGGTTGACTTGGTCAACTTGATGAGTTGGCTGACCCCACCTGAAGGTCATGGACCCTATGACACCACCCAACTTGGGTTGGGCCATGGTGGTGTCCCACTTGGACTATTTGGCCTTTAGGTGCGGGTTTGACCAAATTAGGATTAGGGTTGACTTGGGTCAACTCTACTCAATTGGTGACCTTGTGATATGGCTTATGGTTCCCTTAGGTTGGTGTTAGGGTTAGGGATGCAGTGGTGGAATCAATGTGTGGCTAGGACCCCAATTTGGGCTGGTTTGACTTAGACTACCTTGGGCCCTATTGTGGGCCCCATGTGACTGAACCCTAACCCCATGGTTCAAACCTAGCCTAAATCCATGCCCCACCACCACATGCCTTAACCCAACCTAAGTAGAGGGGTCTAATTGAAAGTGGGATGTTACAAATTCCAATAAACAAAGAAATAATTTCGTTCCCGAAATTCAAGTTCGGGTCTACGGGGTTTCCAAGCATGAAAATTTAAGTATTTTAGCTAATAATTAAAATGTTAGCTAATATAAAAAGCTCTGGGTGCCGCTCTAGCATCAGATCTCTCGGTTCCCAGGTGTGCTCCTCCCGTCCATGGTTGGACCACAACACCTTCATCAGGGGAACCCTCTTCTTCCGCAGCACTCGGACTGTGGTATCATCGATCCGGAGCGGCTCCAAACGAACTGATATGTCAGTCGCTAGCGGGCCTGCTGTAGTGGTGATATGCTGCTCCGGCTGAAGGAGAGCTCTCCGTAGCGAGGAGATGTGGAAGACGTTGTGAAAGGTCCCCAGCTCTGCCGGCGCTCTAACCTGTAGGCCAAGGGGCCGATCCGCTCCAAAATCACATATGGTCCCATATATCGAGGGCTGAGCTTCTTGTGCCTCCGCACCCGATCAATACCATGCACCGGACGTATCTTCAAGAACACTCTGTCCCCTACTTGGAACTCTACCTTCCGATGTTGTGCATCGTAGTACTTCGCCTGCCTACTCTGGGCCTCTAGCATCCAGTCCTTGATCAATCGTATCTGAGCGTTCGTATCTTCAATGTAGTCTGATCCAAAGGCCCTGGGGTCCTCATCCTGAACCCAAGATAGCGGAGTACGGCACTTCCTCCCATAAAGAGCCTCATAAGGTGCCATCCCAATGCTCGTCTGGTGACTATTGTGTTGGGTACATTGGTCAAATGTACCTGATTTGAAGAAGCCTCACCTAACTCAATGATATGCATCATAGTGTAATTGATGTTTGTTTGAGTTACTTGTGCAGGTTAGGAATACACTGGACTGAAGCTAAAAATTCTAAGTCCATGTGTCGACACCCAGAGGGAAAGTGTCGACACTTGAGAAAGCTTGTGTCGACACCCAGACAAGCAGTGTCGACACTTGGAGTCATTGTGTCGACACCTGGGAAGAAGAGTCGACACCAGTCAGAAAGTGTCGACACTTGGAGCTGTGTCGACACTCAGTGTAGAAGAATGCAGAAAAGCTGTGTCGACACTTAGCAGAAGTGTCGACACCTAGAAGAGCTGAGTCAACACCAGAAAGTGTTGACACTTGAAGTAAGTGTCGACACTCAGCAAAAGTCTGCAGAATCTAAGTACAAGTGTCGACACTCAACACAATGTGTCGACACTATGCAGAAGAGTCAGCACTTAAAGTAAGTGTCGACACCCAGCACAATGTGTCGACACTTAGCTAAAGACTCAGTATTTGAAGTAAGTGTCGACACTCAGCACAATGTGTCGACACACAACCAGAGGAGTCAACACTTGAAGAAAGTGTCGACACTCAGCACAATGTGTCGACACTTAGTTGAAGACTCTACACTTGAACAAAGTGTCGACACAAGGAGCTATGTCGACACTTAGCAAAGATCAGAAAAGTTACAAAATATTCTAAGTACAAGTGTCGACACTAAAGGAATGTGTCGACACTCAGCTGAAGAAACAAAAGTGAAGACTTGTGTCGACACCAAGAAGCAGTGTCGACACTTGACAGTTTCAACACATAAAGATGTGTCGACACAAAGGAGTTGTGTCGACACTTAGAAGAATAACAGTTGCAGAATGAAGTACAAGTACTTGTGTCGACACTCAATTTCAGTGTCGACACATACAGAAGAAACTGTGTCGAGACATACAAGGAATTGTGTCGACACCTTGTAGACTTGTGTCGACACTTACACAACATGTGTCGACACTTGGCCTATAAGTGTCGACACTTAAGAACAGAAGGTCTCGACACTATCTGACAGTTAGAGGAATTTCAAGAAGTGACTGGTTGACAAGACAGCTGCCGATCCAGCCGGTCTACATCAACTGTCAGTGATATCAGAAGTCTGTTATGAACCGGACCAGCCGGTTACCATGAAGGAAGCCTATAAATAGGCACCCATAGTTTACAGATGAAGATTGATTGTTGAGATAATATAGAAGTGGTTGAAAAAGTTTTTACAGAGAGAGTTCAGATCTTTGTAAAAGTGGTATATTGAGTATCAACACAAGAAGATCTTGCTGTGCATCAGCAGATCTAAGAAGTTGGAGAGAGAGAGCTCCAACCAAGTATTCAGTCTTTGGAACTAAGGCTGAGAAGAAGAATTCAGAGTCATCTGGATTTCAAGAAGCAGAGGTCAAGGAACAACTGCAGAAGATTCAGACTAATTCAGTTCTAATCAAGAAGCTTTGAAGGAAGCTAAGTCAGTTTGGATCTAACTGAGTTCTTCCAAGAACTCTTCAAGAATCTCTCAACTCCTCTCCTATTTTCTGAGTTGTAGAGTTAACTATTGTACTTTCTATTTTAACTTGTAGGATCCATTGGATCTGAGAGAATTGTAAGCCTATTTTATAAAGGCTGAGGGTAGGGCTTGGTTGCCTGAGTGTAGGAGTTGAAGAACTCTGAGTGTAGGCCTTAATTGGCTGAGTGTAGGCCTTTTGGCTGAGTGTAAGGCTTTGGGCCTGAGGTAGGAACCTAGTTTGGTTCTGAGTTAGTGGAGAAGTTTGGCCGAATCTAGTACACTGCTAGATAGGCGAAGGGGGAAAGTGGATGTACCCAAAGATTGGGGAACCACTATAAATTAGTGTGTCTGCTGTGATGTGCTGTGTTGTGCTGTGGATTACTTGTTTGATTTCTGTAATTGCTGTTAGCTGTAATAATTGTTGTGCTGCCAACAAAGTTTTAAAAAGGTTTAGGTCACCTATTCACCCCCCCTCTAGGTGTTTAGGTACCATATCTTTCAAGTGGTATCAGAGCCAGGTTCCTCAAAAAGGACTAACTGTCTGAGGAGATCCAGTTTGGCAGATTCAGTATAAGTCAGGAAACAGTTTCAAGAAAATCAAGAAACATGGGGTCTTCAGAGAATCACAAGGAATTGGGTTCAATGAAACTGCCCATTTGCAGAAAGGAGATTTTTGGAATCTGGAAAGAAAGGGTAAGGCTGTTCATGGAGGCCTCTGACCCTAGGATCTACATCACAGTCAAGGAAGGGCCTTATGTGCCCATGAAGATTTCAGTCTTGGATGCTACACAGAGAACTCCAAAGGATTTTTCTGAGATGACCAAGGATGAGATTGTCCTAGCTACAATGGACAAAAGGGCACAGAACATCATAGTTAGTGCAATTGATGATGCCACCTTCCAGAACCTTATTCACTGTAAAACAGCAAAAGAAATGTGGGATACCCTCATTGTCTACATGGAAGGTTCTGAAGAAGTAAGACAAGATAGGAAATCCTTGCTTAATCAAGAATATGAGAGCTTTAGGCAAGGAAGAGGAGATAGCATCACTGAATGCTACAAAAAGTTCTACAGAATTGTTAATGAACTCATGTCCTATGGAAGGGAGTTCACAAACTATGAATTGAATGATAAGTTCTTGAGGTCCCTAACCAAAGATTGGGACACTAAGATCTGTGCCATCAGAGAAATGGCAAAGTTGGGAGAAATTCCTCCTCCCACACTGTTTGGCAAGTTGTTATCTTATGAGATGCAATTGTCAGTAAGAAAAGAGGAGGAAAAGTCAACAAGGACTGAACACAGGGAAAGGACTTGTTGCCTTTAAGTCAGAAGTACCTAGAAAGAACAGGACTAAGTCATCAACTCCTCCTCCAGAGGTAGTTGAATCAGATTCTGATGAGTCTGTTAGCACTAAATCTACAAGCAGTGAAAGTGATGAAGACTTTGCTGCATTTACCAGACATTTTCAGAAATTCCTGAAGAAGAAACAGTGGAAGTCCAGACCTTCTTTTTCCAAAGGGAAAGAAGTTCAGTATCAGGAGAAGAAGCCTTCAAAGAAGGACAAGCAAAGGACAAAGACTAGCAAGGCAACTGGGTCTAAGATTGTGTGTTACTGCTGCAATAGACAGGGTCATGTAATTGCAGATTGTCCTGAAAGAAGGAAAGAATCCAGTGACAAAAAGAAGACTCACTTCAAAGGAAAGAAGGAGAAGTCCTTTGTTGCAAAGAATGAGAAGACTCTTTCAGATATTTCTTCTTCAGACACTGAGACAGATGCTGAAGCCTATATAGGGCTATTTGCTGAAGAAGAAGAAGAGTTTATGCAGATCATGGAATCAATCTATGAACAAGAAGAGGTTCAGTGCCAAGGACTGATGGCATTGACTGAAAGTACCAAAATCCTGGAGCAGCCAGGACCTAGTCAGGTACAAAGTCCAACTCCAAGTTCAGATTCCAGTTCTAGTTCAGAGTCAGAATCATCTTCATCAAGTGATGGAAGTGATTCTGAATCTGGGGAGATATTCATCAGCTCTTAGATGAATACCAAGTACTGTTGCAAGCCTATAAGAAAAGCAAGATCTTAGCCAAAAGTCAGGCAAAGGAGATTGCTGATCTCAAGGCAGCTGCAACAGATTTTGAGAAGGAGTATGATCAAAAACTGAATGAAGTAGCCAGGCTGAAACACATTACTGTGATTCAGATGGGTACTATTACATTTAAAAATGATCAAATTAAGTTGCTGGAGATCAATCTCCAGAAGGAAAAAGAGCTAGTTGCTAGGTTTTCAAAACCTAAATCAGTGCTACCCTTGATTGATGAATTTGTTCATCATAAAGGAAAGGCTGGATTGGGTTTTGTTAAGCCTGTGAGGACTGTTCAGGATCAGTCCAAGTCCAAGGGCAAAGCCCCAACATTCAACAAGGCTGCTGTGGTCAAGACAGCAAAGGTTGTACCTAAGCAAAGGTACAACAAGTTTGAATGCTGGTGTTGTGGCAAGGTTGGCCACTTTGCCTTGGATTGTTGGCACAATGCCAGTGCCAAGTTGAGTAGCAAGTTACCTGTTGGAAAGCCAGCAGGTAGCTATGTCAAATTACAAACTAACAATCACCAAGGACCCAAGTTTACTTTGGGTTCTAAGGTTCATTAATTTGTTTTGCAGGTGAATCCAAGTGGCCATACCCCTACATGGTACTTGGATAGTGGTTGTTCCAGACACATGACTGGAACTAGGGGACTACTGAAGGACTACATCCCAATCAAAAATGGTCCAAAGGTGACCTTTGGTGGTTCTGAAAAAGGAATCATCAAAGGGTTTGGTAACATTTCTTCTAACCTTGTTACCATTACTCAAGTGGCTTATGTTAAAGGTTTGAAACACAACCTCATTAGTATAAGTCAATTAAGTGATGTAGGGTATGACATCTCATTTGTTAAAAATGGTTGTCATATCAAGAGGTCAAGTGATCAAGAGATCATTTTGACTGGATATAGAAAGAGAAATGTCTACTGCTTAGACATTATGGTTGAGAACAATTGTTCTCCAGTCTGTCTTGTAGCTGATGAGACAGTCTCTCAATGTGTCAAATGGCACAAGAGGCTTGCTCATCTTAATTACAAGACTATTGGCAAACTCTTTAGTAAAGAGTTAGTGAGGAATGATCCTCAAGTTAAGTGTGTCAAAGATGGCATTTGCTCAGCTTGTCAAAAGGGCAAGCAGACTAAATCCACCTTTAGAAGCTTAGACAACAAAGATGCTGTGAGGTGTTTATACCTCTTGCATATGGATCTATTTGGTCCAATGCCAGTTCACAGCTTAGGTAGGAAGGTCTACACCTTTGTAGTTGTTGATGACTACTCAAGGTTTTCCTGGGTGTTCTTCTTAAAGCAGAAATCTGAAACACCTAGTGTCTTCTATAGTTTTGTTAAGCAAATTCAGAATGAATTGAACTGTACAGTGGTCAAAATTAGAAGTGACCATGGTACTGAGTTTCAGTCTGAAAGCATGACAAAGCTGTGTGAAGACTATGGGATATTTCAAGAATTCTCTTCACCTAGAACACCTCAGCAAAATGGCATTGCTGAAAGGAAAAATAGGACCTTGATAGAGGCTGGTAGAACCCTATTAAGTGATTCATCACTGCCAGAATATTTCTGGGCTGAAGCAGTTAACACTGCATGCCATGTGATAAATAGGGCTACCATCACTAAAAGGTTAAACAAGACCCCCTATGAAGTAGTGAAAGGCAGGAAACCAAATCTGTCCTATTTTAGGATCTTTGGTTGTAAATGCTTCATACTTAACAATGGGAAGTCTTACTTAACTAAGTTTGCTGCCAAGTCCCAAGAGGGAGTGTTTGTTGGGTACAGCAATAATAGTAAGGCTTATAGAGTCTACAACTTGACCACACAAGTTGTAGAGGAGTCTGTGCATGTAGTTTTTGATGAAACACAACTAATTAACAATGAGTTGTCTAGTAGTGTGTGCAGCCCTACAGGTCTTACTAAGAAGATGGACAAGCTAACCATAGAAGATGTACCTGCTGCAAGACAGCAAGTAGAAGAAGATGGCTTATGTCCAGGGGGAGAACTACATGTACAAGGAGCTGTTGAAGTACAAGGAACTCAGCTTGATGAAGATGCTGAAGAAGTTCAACCAGAAGTAAGGATGCCTCCAGCCAACAGGCATCTAAGAGATCATCCAGTAGAGCTGATCATTGGAGATCCAAGACAAGGTGTTCAGACAAGGAGCAGAAATCAGAATGCTGTAGTATATTCAAGTTTTCTGTCTCAAATAGAACCAAAGAAATTTGAAGAAGCTATACAAGATCCACAGTGGACTGAAGCAATGCAAGAGGAGCTTAATCAGTTCAAAAGATGCAAGGTGTGGGATCTGGTTCCTAAGCCTAAAGATCACAATGTGATAGGAACAAAGTGGATCTACAGGAACAAGTTAGATGAACAAGGTGTCATCATTAAGAATAAGGCAAGACTGGTTGCAAAAGGATATAGGCAAGAAGAAGGTATTGATTTTGATCAAACCTTTGCTCCAGTAGCCAGACTGGAAGCCATAAGGATGTTCTTGGCCTATGCAACCTACCAAGGATTCAAAGTATACCAAATGGATGTGAAGTCAGCATTCCTTAATGGTAATTTAAAAGAAGAAGTATATGTGGAGCAGCCTTCAGGTTTTGTTGATCCTACTCTTCCACATTATGTCTATAGACTTAGGAAAGCATTGTATGGGTTAAAGCAAGCTCCTAGAGCTTGGTATGAAACCCTATCTAGTTTCCTCATTGAGAACAAGTTCACAAGGGGGAAAATAGATAAGACTCTATTCCTTAGGGAATCTAGAGGCAAAGTAATACTTGTCCAAATATATGTAGATGACATTATATTTGGGTCTACTGAAAGTAGCCTTTGCAAAAAGTTTGCAAAGCTTATGCAGAGTCAATTTGAAATGAGTAGTATGGGAGAACTGAAGTTTTTCTTGGGTCTCCAAGTTAAACAGACTGAAAGTGGCTTGTCCATATGTCAGTCAAAGTTCACCCTAGAACTCATAAGGAAATATGGTATGGATTCATCCAGTACCATGAAGACTCCTATGGGGTCAAGTATGTCTCTAAGCAAGGATGATGCAGGGAAACCTGTAGATGAAACCTTGTATAGAGGGATAGTTGGCTCCCTACTATACTTGACTGCAAGTAGGCCTGACATTATGTATGCTACATGTGTTTGTGCCAGGTATCAAGCCTGCCCCAAAGAATCTCACTTGACTGCAGTCAAGAGAATCTTGAGATATCTAAAGGGCACACCCTATCTAGGCCTCTGGTACCCTAGGAATGGAGATTTTGATCTAACAGGCTATTCAGATGCAGACTTTGCAGGATGCAAAGAAGATAGAAAGAGCACAACTGGATCCTGTCAATTCCTAGGTGGAAGACTCATTTCATGGAGTAGTAAGAAGCAAACCAGTGTGGCCATCTCCACAGCTGAGTCAGAATATGTAGCTGCAGGAAGTTGCTGTGCTCAACTTCTGTGGATTCAACATCAGCTAGAAGACTATGGATGTCAGGTAAGTAGAACTCCACTTTATTGTGATTCTACTAGTGCTATTTCAATAGCTAACAACCCTGTATCACATAGTAGAACTAAACATATTGAGATTAAATATCACTTTCTTAGGGAGCATGTAGAAAGAAATGATATTGCACTTGAATATGTTAGAACTGATAATCAGATAGCTGATATGTTCACTAAGCCCTTAGATGAAGCTAAGTTTAATAGGTTCAAAATTGAACTAGGTATGATAAACTTAGACTAAGTATACAGAACAAAAATTGGCTAAGTAAAAAGGTGTCGACACATAGACAAGTCTATGTCGACACAGAATAGTAAGTGTCGACACTTCAGGAAAATGGTGTCGACACATCTAGGAAGTTAGTGTCGACACTTCAGAATGTTAGTGTCGACACATGTCGAGTAGGTGTCGACACATCCAATAAAGTGTCGACACTTAAGTTTTACTCAGAATTTTTCTAAGTAAAGTCTCGACTACATGTCGAGTATAGTGGTGTCGACACTTAACCAAGTGTCGACACATAAAATCTGTTGACTAAACTTGTGTCGACACATGTGTGTCGAGACATTATAAGTCAGTGTCGACACTTATTGACAGTGTCGACACATCTTTAGAAATTCATCCCGCCTGTTCGTCTTCAAACAAGAAAGGTATAAATAGGGTTCTGTTTGTGTTTGTCGACACGCTTTCAGAGTTTCGAGACTAAACTCCTGTGTCGACATTTCTCTTCTCTAAAGACTAATTCTCAACACCCTAATGGCTCCCAAGCTGGAAGAGAACGTAAACGAAGGCTATGAGCTCGTGCGAGGCGCATTCGACGACGGTGATCAGGAAATCAAATCAGTGATAACCCTAGTCAGCGATTCAGGACTGGAATACTTGGTTTCAGAACCAACCAAGATATGGAAGAAAGAAGTGATTGAATTTCTTACTGGAGCAACTGTGGACGACTCTGGATACAGAATCAAATCCAGAGTGCATGGAACCAAGGTCAAGGTTTCACCCAAGTCCTTGAGAAAGGTACTTCAGCTACCTAAGATTCAAGAAGAAGAGGAAGTAACTACATCTAAGACCAGAGAAGCACTCACTTGGTGTGGTCTTGATTCTAAGATGAGAATAGGTTCTGTCTTCAACAGAAAAGGCATGAACACTCAAGGCAAATTCCTGTCTGAAGTTGTAGGCAAGGTTATTCTAAGCAAACCAGGAGGGCATGACAGGGTGTCAGCCTCTATGTTCAGTATCATGACCAGAATCATCTTCAACCTTAAAACAGACTGGTCTATGATTGTCTTTGAGAAAGTAAAAGAAAGTCTGAAGAAGCCCAATCTGGGCAGGATACTAAGTCTCTACCTGGCTGGATCAATTCCAGAGGTAATGAGCTCTGCTGCAGGAACAAAAATCAATCACATGAGGAGAATGGACTCAAGGATATTCTCTAGATGGGAAAGGGTGCTGGTGTCAAAGGAATTGACCACCCCTGAGAAACAAGCTTCTAAGAAAGACTCTCCTCCCAGGAAGAAGAGGAAGACTGCTGCTGTGCCTCAAGAGTCCTCCAGCAGCTCAGGCAGTGAAGAACATGTGGTCTTCACTCCTGATAGTCCAATGGATAAGGCTGCAGAAAAGTCACCTGCTCCTCAGGAGCCAGCTGACATCCAGGGGGAGCTTCCAGGTGTAGCAGAACCATCTACACTGGAGAGTGAGCAAGCCACCCTCCTCATTCAAGAGGTACTTGTTGACCTTAATACTTTGAATTTTTCTATAATAAATTCTGATTTGTCTGATGACCATCAGCAAAATCAGCCAGCAACTCAAGAACCAGATGTTGTTCTCCAAGACACATCTGTTGTGATACCTGATAAAGTGGTTGAAGAACCAAGTACATCTCCTGCACAGTCACCCCCAGAATATACAATGGAAGATCTATTTCTGAATTTAGATCAAGATGATTTTGATATGGAAAAGAATGCTGCTGATGCAGAGAAGGATGCTGCTGCTGAGGGGGAGAATTTGGATATTCAAGAAGAGCCTATAAGGCTAGATACTGAGAAGGCACAAGATGTGCACACTGAAAAACCATCCAGCCCTAAGGATAGGGTGGATATAGCCAGTACATCAGAATCTGAAGATGATGAAGCTGAGCAAGCTAAGAAAAAGCAGTTCTTTGTTTTCAAAAGAAGGAGCCAGAGCTACAAGAAGGCTCTCCAAACTGTTGCTCAACACTCACTGGTTCAACAAGCTCCATCAACTGATTACAGTGCTCTACTGCTTGCCATGCAAATCAAGATGGATGAACAAAGGAAGGCTTTAGAAACTTATGTTGATGAAGGGCACAAGGCACTACAATCTGATCTGGGACAGGAAATCAAGTCAATAAGGTTTGAAATGAACCTTAATAAAAAGGAGATGACTGATTGTTTTACAAAGGGTGCTCATGCAGTGGTCTATCTGGCTAAACATCAAGAAACCATAAAAGAGAAGGTAGAAGATATTGCACTAAAGCAAGGATATGTGTTGGAAAATCAATTGAGGATGAATGATAATTTGACTGCATCTCACAATGCAATAGTCACTGAAATCAAGAATAAGTCTACTGAACCATCAACCTCCTCTGCTGCTGCCAAAGCTGATTTTGATAAACTCTTTCAAGCTGAACTTGCTGCTGTCAAGACTGCCATCAAGGATTCCCAGAAGGTCATTTCTGAACAGCTTACCAAGCTTAGACCTTTCTTTAAAGAGGGCATAAGGTATTTGGACAGCCAAATCAGGTTCCAGAAAGATGATGTGAGAGATCATGTGGAACAAGAAGTCATAAAGGGGGAGAGGGTGTTAGTCAAAGCCAGTTCTGACCATGCAAAATGGATATCCAATTCCATCAGGGCTACACTGGGCTATCCTCCCCTGTGTGATGATGACAATGTAGCTGAATCTGGTATTCAAGGAACATATCTTGGAGGTGAGCAACAGGCAGTGGCTGATGTAATCTATCCACCTCCAGATTTTGAAATGGTTCATGCTGATGTAAGCACAATGTATAGTCCAACTGCTGGCAAGCCCAATGTTATTCTGGAAAAGGTTGTTCAACCTATCACAGCTGCTATGCAAGAGGCTTTGGACAAAGAAGAAGAGACTAGGCTATCAAAGAAGAAGTTCAGGGAACTTGCTGAACAAAAACCAGATTTTGAACAGTGGAGCCCTACTTCTAGGAACATCATTCTCACAGCCTGGAAAGCAGCCAAGGACAATGCCCATGAGAGGAACAAGTGGTTCTCAGAGGCAGAATGGAGGAAACATGAAAGTAGGCAGGAAGCCATTGTCCAACATAGAAGGAAGGCTAAGTTAGGAAAGCTACCTCCTACAGCTGTGGAGCCTAGCAAGTACTTTCCTAAGCCCTATCATTATTTTGAAAGGCAAAAGATCAAGGCTGAAGAACAGAAGAAGAAGGACTCCAAAGGGAAGAAGACTGCTGAAGCTGAGCCTGCTGCTGCTGCTGCTGTGAAAGCTAAAGTACAAGCTGGAAAAGGCATAGTCATTAAGGAACCAGAGCAGAATTAGATTAAGATTAAACTGAAGAATGTTGTAATCTGTTACATCAAACATTTTGTGTAAATCATTTGAAAATGTATTAAATGTATGAACAATTTTTGTTAAACAAATTTCATGATTGTTCTGATGAATGTGTCTAATTCTTGTTTGTTCTGTAATGCTGAATGAGTATACATGTGTGCTTTATTACATGTTTAAGTTTAACTCTGTTGTCATATATCTGTTTTACTTCATTTTATAATTTTTAATTATGAGTGATGTATATCATTGACTAAGGGTTATGACTTCTCCAAATAGGGGGAGATTGTTGGGTACATTGGTCAAATGTACCTGATTTGAAGAAGCCTCACCTAACTCAATGATATGCATCATAGTGTATTTGATGTTTGTTTGAGTTACTTGTGCAGGTTAGGAATACAGTGGACTGAAGCTAAAAATTCTAAGTCCATGTGTCGACACCTAGAGGGAAAGTGTCGACACTTGAGAAAGCTTGTGTCGACACCCAGACAAGCAGTGTCGATACTTGGAGTCATTGTGTCGACACCTGGGAAGAAGAGTCGACACCAGTCAGAAAGTGTCGACACTTGGAGCTGTGTCGACACTCAGTGTAGAAGAATGCAGAAAAGCTGTGTCGACACTTAGCAGAAGTGTCGACACCTAGAAGAGCTGAGTCAACACCAGAAAGTGTCGACACTTGAAGTAAGTGTCGACACTCAGCAAAAGTCTGCAGAATCTAAGTACAAGTGTCGACACTCAACACAATGTGTCGACACTATGCAGAAGAGTCAGCACTTAAAGTAAGTGTCGACACCCAGCACAATGTGTCGACACTTAGCTAAAGACTCAGTATTTGAAGTAAGTGTCGACACTCAGCACAATGTGTCGACACACAACCAGAGGAGTCAACACTTGAAGAAAGTGTCGACACTCAGCACAATGTGTCGACACTTAGTTGAAGACTCTACACTTGAAGAAAGTGTCGACACAAGGAGCTGTGTCGACACTTAGCAAAGATCAGAAAAGTTACAAAATATTCTAAGTACAAGTGTCGACACTAAAGGAATGTGTCGACACTCAGCTGAAGAAACAAAAGTGAAGACTTGTGTCGACACCAAGAAGCAGTGTCGACACTTGACAGTTTCAACACATAAAGATGTGTCGACACAAAGGAGTTGTGTCGACACTTAGAAGAATACAGTTGCAGAATGAAGTACAAGTACTTGTGTCGACACTCAATTTCAGTGTCGACACATGCAGAAGAAACTGTGTCGAGACATACAAGGAATTGTGTCGACACCTTGTAGACTTGTGTCGACACTTACACAACATGTGTCGACACTTGGCCTATAAGTGTCGACACTTAAGAACAGAAAGTCTCGACACTATCTGACAGTTAGAGGAATTTCAAGAAGTGACTGGTTGACAAGACAGCTGCCGATCCAGCCGGTCTACATCAACTGTCAGTGATATCAGAAGTCTGTTATGAACCGGACCAGCCGGTTACCATGAAGGAAGCCTATAAATAGGCACCCATAGTTTACAGATGAAGATTGATTGTTGAGATAATATAGAAGTGGTTGAAAAAGTTTTTACAGAGAGAGTTCAGATCTTTGTAAAAGTGGTATATTGAGTATCAACACAAGAAGATCTTGCTGTGCATCAGCAGATCTAAGAAGTTGGAGAGAGAGAGCTCCAACCAAGTATTCAGTCTTTGGAACTAAGGCTGAGAAGAAGAATTCAGAGTCATCTGGATTTCAAGAAGCAGAGGTCAAGGAACAACTGCAGAAGATTCAGACTAATTCAGTTCTAATCAAGAAGCTTTGAAGGAAGCTAAGTCAGTTTGGATCTAACTGAGTTCTTCCAAGAACTCTTCAAGAATCTCTCAACTCCTCTCCTATTTTCTGAGTTGTAGAGTTAACTATTGTACTTTCTATTTTAACTTGTAGGATCCATTGGATCTGAGAGAATTGTAAGCCTATTTTATAAAGGCTGAGGGTAGGGCTTGGTTGCCTGAGTGTAGGAGTTGAAGAACTCTGAGTGTAGGCCTTAATTGGCTGAGTGTAGGCCTTTTGGCTGAGTGTAAGGCTTTGGGCCTGAGGTAGGAACCTAGTTTGGTTCTGAGTTAGTGGAGAAGTTTGGCCGAATCTAGTACACTGCTAGATAGGCGAAGGGGGAAAGTGGATGTACCCAAAGATTGGGGAACCACTATAAATTAGTGTGTCTGCTGTGATGTGTTGTGTTGTGCTGTGGATTACTTGTTTGATTTCTATAATTGCTGTTAGCTGTAATAATTGTTGTGCTGCCAACAAAGTTTTAAAAAGGTTTAGGTCACCTATTCACCCCCCCCCCCTCTAGGTGTTTAGGTACCATATCTTTCATATTGAATCCCTCCAACCCTCCTCGGGTGAGAATGCACATTTGTGCGTTTATTCAAATCCCTCAAACCCATCACGGGTGAGAATGAACCACAATGCCTTAACCTATTAGACTACTCTTGTCTAGTGTTAGTTACACCTAGTAGTTTAGGATTAATCCCAGGACTTCCCAGGGCATGCCGGTGAAGGGCTCTCGAGGGCAGTAGGAACTACAATGGGCTGAATCTCAAAGCTCCCATTCTCAAGGATATTTACTCTTATTAGTGACTACCCTTGTCCATATTCTGCTCTCATTATTACTCTGGAGTGATCCTAGTGACTTAAGATGTTAATAGAAGGGCGGCGGTCTTCCATCGGCCTTTATTATAATTACTATCCTAGGGCTTGCGCTCTATCGCTCGTAACCAAGAAATGACCTATAGTAGACCAACCAGGGTTTATTCTCCCAAAATAATTACCATTTCAATGATTATTCTTATCCCCCCGGCAGTCCTAGTAGTATATGCTACCTGAGCTAGAAGCAACCCATAACAACCTACCACCCATAAAGTACGACTTCCAATTTCCTGGCCAAAGTGACCCTAACCATTTATCATGGCATGATATGATATATGATATTGATTATGTGGAGTTTTCACTATTTTTCTAAATCATATGACCCTAAATTAAATCCTTTAATTAAGTGGCCTATGTCACTTTATACAAGAAGTACTATATCAAATGATTCACCTGATCTAATAAATTCTCATGATGATCATCTTGGCTAATTATGACTGGTTTCCAAGATTTGTAATTTTTCCATTTATATTTCCATTTAAGTTTCATTTTAAGTTAATCCATGAATT
This sequence comes from Platanthera guangdongensis, assembly GCA_039583875.1. Lineage (NCBI taxonomy): Eukaryota > Viridiplantae > Streptophyta > Magnoliopsida > Asparagales > Orchidaceae > Platanthera > Platanthera guangdongensis. The sequence goes on along the minus strand of CM077164.1, from coordinate 55,531,880 downwards.
GGCAACTTTACAAATGAAGTACATTAAATATCTTTCTAAAAATTCTAGGAAAATTATTGCAGATGTAAATTGCTGAAATAATACCAAATACAGAAGTGCATGGTCTTAAACAGTAATTTGGTTTACCAACACTCATATGATAAATATTACAAAAATGTCATTATTTGGATTTTAAACCTATAGAAGCATCCCAAAATATCAAGAAAATTACACAAAGTCAGAAACACATAATTAAATCATCAGGAATTTTTCCATAATATTCCTACGGTAAGTTCCATCATTTTTAAATAAATTCCATAAAGGGGCAAAATTGTAAATTCTACATAATTCCAAGATATATTCATCTAGCAGACCCATAAAATTTTCCAGGGGTTAAATATGACTCCCTTGAGCTCTTAACAAAATTTGAGAAATTTAACTCACAAATAACCTATTTTCAAATTTTTTATCATTAAATGGCCTAATATTCAAAAATTCCAAATAATGGTATTTGTGATCCCAAAAATCTCATTACTTCTGTTGAAGATATATTTCACCCTAATAATCCTCTGACCAAGATTTCATAGACTTTTAATGTTCCAAATGGGCTAAATCCCCATTATATAGATTTTTCCTAAAGGCACCCCAAGCCTTTATTCATCATGCTCATGCAAGTGGGTTTACTCAACATGCAAAGGCCCAAAATGCTGAAATTTTTACCATGGTCATATATTGACCAATGGACATGCCACCAAAATTTAGGGCCATTTGGTGTTATATTTCTCCAAATATTCAATTAATTTATTTATATGTATTTTCATAAAAACTATAGGAAAACTTCTTCCAAAAATTCTCATATTTTACGGGGTCTAAGTTTGACATAATCAAGCACATACCAAAACTTTGGGTCATGTGGACTGCTGGTTTGGCATGTGCATTCAATTAAATTTCTGCCCTAGCGTAGGACCAGTGCTAGTAGATTGGTCCTACAGGGAGATCTACTATCCCAAATCTGGACTTTATGGTGGCAAATGAAAGATACGACCTAGGGCTACCAATTTCATTTTAATAACCATCTCTGAAAATGCATCTAAGTAGGCTAAATTAAACATGCAAGTTATTGAAATAATGTGACATAAAGTGTATTGTACATCATCAATTTAATTATCAATCATTTGAAATGAAACGGACGGCATCCGTTCATCCCCTACCTCCAGCCAACGGCTGGGATGAGGCCGACCTGGATCAACAAGATTTCTCATTTCCGGCCACTTGGGCCGGTGCCACCACCGGCGATTATTGCCACCACCTTCGTTGAGGTGGTGGCTGGCGTTTCCCGGCGGTGAGGCTGCCAGATGCGGCTCCTCCGGCGATCCCGAGCAAGAAGAAAAAGCTCGGATTTTTGCTCTCTGCTCTCATGGTATTGGGCTCAATTGAGCTCGATGTCTCTCCTAGTCAATCTAGAATTCTAGTACAGTGAGAGGTGAGGTGAAACGAACCAGAATTGAGGCTTGGCGGCGAGTTTGGAGGCGGTGAGCCATGGCCGAGCTTGCTCCGACGAGTCCTTCCCATTTCCTGGTTTCTCCAGCAAATTCCTTGTTCCAGATGTCGATTTCCACTCGCCTGAGCTCACTGAGGGTGATGGTGGGCTTGCCTTTAGCTGAAAGTGGCTGTACATGGAGTTAACTCCAAGCTGGGGCTCGGCCAAGCTTAGGAAGCTTCACCCATGGTTCCAAGTGGCCATCCAGCAGCATATTCCCTCTGGAATGAGCTGGGGAAGCTTTCCAGGTGCCTTGGACAGAAGGAAGGAGGGCCACATGGTCCTCATTTTCTTTTCTCCACCTTCTCTCTCCTAAAATTCCCATTTTACCCCCATGCATGCATTCTCTCTCCTAATTCAGAGGGGTAGGAGCTGTCCTTGACCACTTGGGCTGGCCATGGGCCATGGTTAGTGGGCTTTGCCCATTAGGAGTGGGCTTGGTTCACTCTTTCTTCCTTTAGGCCTCATGTTGACTTTGTTGACTTTTAGGGTTGACTTGGTCAACTTGATGAGTTGGCTGACCCCACCTGAAGGTCATGGACCCTATGACACCACCCAACTTGGGTTGGGCCATGGTGGTGTCCCACTTGGACTATTTGGCCTTTAGGTGCGGGTTTGACCAAATTAGGATTAGGGTTGACTTGGGTCAACTCTACTCAATTGGTGACCTTGTGATATGGCTTATGGTTCCCTTAGGTTGGTGTTAGGGTTAGGGATGCAGTGGTGGAATCAATGTATGGCTAGGACCCCAATTTGGGCTGGTTTGACTTAGACTACCTTGGGCCCTATTGTGGGCCCCATGTGACTGAACCCTAACCCCATGGTTCAAACCTAGCCTAAATCCATGCCCCACCACCACATGCCTTAACCCAACCTAAGTAGAGGGGTCTAATTGAAAGTGGGATGTTACAAATTCCAATAAACAAAGAAATAATTTCATTCCCGAAATTCAAGTTCGGGTCTACAGGGTTTCCAAGCATGAAAATTTAAGTACTTTAGCTAATAATTAAAATGTTAGCTAATATAAAAAGCTCTGGGTGCCGCTCTAGCATCAGATCTCTCGGTTCCCAGGTGTGCTCCTCCCGTCCATGGTTGGACCACAACACCTTCATTAGGGGAACCCTCTTCTTCTGCAGCACTCGGACTGTGGTATCATCGATCCGGAGCGGCTCCAAACGAACTGGTATGTTAGTCGCTAGCGGGCCTGCTGTAGTGGTGATATGCTGCTCCGGCTGAAGGAGAGCTCTCCGTAGCGAGGAGACGTGGAAGACGTTGTGAAAGGTCCCCAGCTCTGCCGGCAGCTCCAACCTGTAGGCCAAGGGGCCGATCCGCTCCAAAATCACATATGGTCCCATATATCGAGGGCTGAGCTTCTTGTGCCTCCGCACCCGATCAATACCATGCACCGGACGTATCTTCAAGAACACTCTGTCCCCTACTTGGAACTCTACCTTCCGATGTTGTGCATCGTAGTACTTCGCCTGCCTACTCTGGGCCTCTAGCATCCAGTCCCTGATCAATCGTATCTGAGCGTTCGTATCTTCAATGTAGTCTGATCCAAAGGCCCTGGGGTCCTCATCCTGAACCCAAGATAGCGGAGTACGACACTTCCTCCCATAAAGAGCCTCATAAGGTGCCATCCCAATGCTCGTCTGGTGACTATTGTTATAGGAGAACTTGACTAGAGGCAACAGTCTCTCCCAGGGCCTTCCCGTATTCAGTATACACAATCGCAGCAGATCCTCCATAGTCCTGATGTTCCACTCTGTCTGACCGTCGGTCTGTGGTTGGAAAGTGGTTCTAAAAGCAAGTTGAGAACCCAAGTATGCCTGCACCGCTCTCCACTCCCTGGAATTGAATCAACCATCATGGTCCGAGACAATCATCCTGGGCACCCCATGGTACCTAATGAACTGCTCCACAAACAACCTCACCAAAATAGTAATTGGGTTGTCCTTCCTGATAGATATAAATCAGGCCACCTTGGTCAGTCTGTCGACGATGACCCAAACAGAATCATGCCCCGAGTGGGAGAGAAGCAATCCGTGCACAAACTCCATAGCAATATCCTCAAACTTCCACTCAGGAACTGGTAGTGACTGTGCAACCCTCCTGGGTTTTTGCATTCTGCCTTTACTCGATGGCAGGCCTCGCAGTGTGTCACATAAAAGATGATATCCCTCTTCATCCCCAGCCAATACATGCTCCTCCGCAGATCCGCTGTCATCTTGGTGATACCGTGGTGCACTGAGTATCGTGTGTTGTGTGCCTCCCTGAGTATATCCTCCCGGATACCACCTCCCGCGAGTATATAAACATGACAACGGAAATGGACGAGGTCATCCAGCAAAGAATAATCACCTAGTCTGCCCCCTTTCAGGGCCCTGAACACCGTCTACAAAGCTGCATCCAACCTCTGTTGTACCCTGATGCGCTCTCGTACATCACATTCCACAATCAGGGAGTTCAAATACTCTCGGTAGATCTCTTGCTGGGACTCGGAAATGACTGAAATATGCATATCTTCCAACATCTGCAACAGCTCTATAGACATCACCCGAGGTTCCGATACTGAGGTGCTGGCTCTACTGCTCAAGGCATCTGCCACGGTGTTCGCCTTCCCCAGATGATAATGCATGGTGTACTCATAATCGCATAAGAATTCAAGCCTCCTCCTCTGGCGTAGGTTCAGGTTTTTTTGCATGTCAAGATATTTGAGGTTCTTGTGATCCGAGAAGATATCACAATGAACACCATATAAGTAATGTCTCCAGATTTTTAGTGCAAAAACCACCGCCCCGAGCTCTAAGTCATGTATGGGGTAATTCTGTTCATGTTTCTTCAACTGCCTCAAAGCATAAGCGATGACGTGCCCGTGTTGCATCAAGACCGCGCCCATCCCCTAATATGAGGCATCAGTATATATATGAAATCCTTCCTTCCCAGATGGAAGTGCAAGGATGGGGGAAGAGGTGAGCATGTCCTTCAGCTCCTGAAACGCCGCCTCGCACTTCTCTATGCATATAAAAGCTGCATCCTTCTTTGTCAAGGATGTGAGGGGGAGTGCTATCCTCGAGAACCCCTCCACGAACTTGCGATAATATCCTGCGAGCCCCAGGAAACTGCGTATGTCCGACGCTGACTTTGGTTGTGGCCAATCTCTAACTGCATATACCTTGGCTGGGTCCACGGCCAACCATGCCCCACTGATAGTGTGCCCCAGAAATGCCACTTCCTATAGCCAGAACTGCCACTTGGAGAACTTTGCATACAATTGGTGCTCCTTCAGCTTCCCCAAAACCAAGGCCAAATGCTGAGTATGGTCCTCCTGAGTCTGAGAGTAGATCAGTATATCATCAATGAAAACTATAATGAATTTGTCCAAGCAGGGCTCGAAGACGCGGTTCATCAAGCTCATGAATGCAGAAGGCGCATTCGTGAGCCCGAATGGCATCACCGTAAACTCATACAATCCATAGAGGGAACTAAATGTCGTCTTTGGAATGTCCTCCTCCTGGATCCGCAGCTGATAGTACCCCGATCTCAAGTCTAGCTTGGAGAACCAGAAGGCTCCCTGAAGCTGATCGAAAAGCTCATCGATCCGGGGTAGCGGGTATGTGTTCCGGACTGTCAACCGATTCAGTTTCCTGGTAGTCGATACAGAGACGCAGCGAGCCATCCTTCTTCTTGACAAACAATACTGGTGCTCCCCACGGCGATGAGCTCAGTCGGACAAACCCTAACTCTACCAGCTCCTGTAGCTGCGTCTTGAACTCTGCTAGCTCCTTTGGCGCCATCCTGTACGGTGCCCGAGATACGGGCCTAGCTCCTAGCACCAACTGAATACGGAAGTCTGTGTCCCTGGCCGGTGGCAATCTGGGCAATTTCTCCGGAAACACGTCGGAAAAATCCTGAACCACCGAAATATCCACAATAGAAGTCTCTGCTCCCGCCATCTTGAAGTAGATAATGTACACTTCCTCTCCTTACCTGTGGTATTTGACAGCCTGTACAGATGATAATAAGAGGTGGGAGACAAGTCTAATACCTTCGACGATGACGTGGGGAGTCTCCGTGCCTCAGGGTGATCCTCCTCGATGGGCAGTCGATCTGGGCATGATTCCAATGTAACTAAGTCATGCCCAAGATCAAGTCAAAATCCGGCATCTTCAGAATCATTGCAGGCTCTTCAAAAGTTTTTCCGCCGATTTCCGCCTCCATATTTCACTTGGCAGATGATAGTAGTACCGATCCATCAGATAACCTCACTCTCATCATCGAGCTCGTGAATTGTTTGACGCCGTCCAATCCTTCAACAAAGGCTTCTGACACGAACGAGTGCGAAGCACCCGTATCGAATAACGTATGAGTGGGCTTGCCGCTGATGAAGACTATGCCTGAGGTTGATTGAGTTTCAAATGGGTCGTCATTCTTCATGGTCAAGATTATGTAAAATAGTAAAAATAAGGGAAAATGTCTTAATTTCATGACATAAGTTATATACCTGTGATGACTTCCTCCGGATTCCTCGGCTCAGCGAGGTACAATGCATACATTTGCTCTTGTCCTATGCCTCAGCCAAAAGGTCCTCGGCCTCGGCCCCTACCTCGACCTCGTCCTCGACCTCGACCCTGCTATACTAGAGGTGGTGGAGGTGGAGGAGGGAGTGGACGAAACTGGTGCGGGCACTCTGATCTAATATGACCCGGCTGATGGCACGCAAAGCAGACTATCGGTTGCTGGACATGATCGTCTTGTCTCATTTGGCCATGCATCTGTGGTGGTGGAGGAGCTGATGCTGCAGGGGGCCCCTGCTCCTGTCTGTAGTTGGGACGATAACGTCCCCCACCTCTCTTATGCCTCATGACTCTGCCCCTCTGTGAGCCTCGGCTATTCTCACCAAAGGACGATCCATCCAGTGATCTCTTTCCTCTGTTCTGCACCATCAGCCGGTCTGCCTCCAGCTTCTTGGCCACCTCGATGATCTTAGCTGATGTACCGTGAGAGATGAACAATAGGGCCTGCCTCTAGTCGTCTCTAAGGCCCCGGTAGAACCTCTTGGCATACCTCATGTCGTCTATATCATATATCCCCGCGAACCTGGCAAGGTGGGAAAACTCCCTCTGGTACTCAATCACCGACCTGTTCCCCTACTTGAGATTCAAGAACCTCTCCTCTAACTCATCCCGATCCGTGGTGGATACAAAGTGGTCCAAGAATAACTCGTCGAACTCCTCCCAAGATATTTCTGATAGATCCCTATCTGCATAGGTGGAGTCCATCATGGACTTCCACCACCTCTTCTCATGGGCATCCAGTGCAGTAGTCGCCAAATGAACCGCCTTGCTAACAGGGCAGCTAATGTCTGCCAGCATCTTATGTATAGCCTCGAGCCATTCCTCCATTTTACTGTATTCTTCGACCCATGGTACATGGGCGGGGATAAACTCTTGAACGCACTCAGCTAGTTTGATCCCGGATTTGGCAGCGGTGCCGGAATCTGCTGGGCCCTGAAGGCCTCAAGGATGGTCATCAAGGTCTGGCCCATCTCTGTCTGTAGAAAAGGGGAGGGATCCGGAGGGGGAGGATCCACACTCTGCGATACGGTGACCCTGGGAGGTTGTACAAAGGTAAGGTTTATATTAGAATTGGCCTAACTCATTGCTTATGAGGACTGTTTTGTGTGACTTTTTACACCTGGGCACACCATTGCTTCCGCTGCATTGTTTGTCCACAAACTAATGCTCGAGCGGGGTCGCCTAGTACAGTGGGCTTGTTCTCTTATGATTGTTTGTTCAAGTGATACCAGTTTGTAAGACCCCTCCCCCTTTCCAGGGAGTTAACCCGGTCTTATGCCCAGAACCGCCGTCTTACGGTGGCACTAACACACGGGTTAGTCGACACCGCAACACGCCGATCCTGCCGGCTAGTACGATCATATAACCAAGTTGGCCAAAAGAGAGAAACAAGTAAAACAAGTAGTAATAACTAACAAGTCCACAAAGATCACAGTACATGTCATATATATGAAAATGAAGTACAACAATAGTCCACAATGAGTACGACAGAAAGAGAAAAGGGCTTATGCCCTGTACATGAAAGTCAAATCTCTCTCTCTTACAAATACAACAAGCGGAAGCTAATCTATCAACGGTACACGCATCATCACCTAACGCCGAGCTGCGGTAGTAGTAATAAGTGGTGGTGGTATCGGCTCCTCACGTCCTGCCACCTCGTCCTTCTGGTGCTCCATCTCCTCGAGCTCCTAAAATGATTGGTCACACCGACCGTTACTCAAATAGACTAAGTCGTTTCCTCCGCACCTCGCCCCGCAACTCCTAGGCACCGGGCGGGAGGACGAAGTGGAGGACAACAAGGGGTAAAACAAGAGAAGTAGGTGACAATGGAGCTAAGCTAACAAGTATGTATAAAATCATTTAATCCTACTCTAGCAATTCTATATGTATATCGCATGAAAAGTAAAGGTACTGAACAGAAATAAGTAAAGTGCAGTAAGTAAGCATGTACTGAAAGTAGCAAAGTAAGGACAGCAAAGTAAAATAAGCTACTACTACCATCACAGAAGTACCTTAACTTATATGAATGCTCATACAAACATATAAGTTAAGGTTTCCAGAAATATAACTTATCATATAAAAGAGCTCATACTAATTTATATGATAATGATCCATGGTGCGTATGACCTAGTTATAAATGTATGAAATGCATGCATTTTATGATTCATGCAAGTGTAACTCACGCACATGACTCTGTGATCACAGACCTTTAGTTCCCACTTTTTGGAGCTAGCATCACTCTCTGGTACCACCGTTGTGGCTACGACAGTAGTGGAGCGGGCGTATCCACTCCTAGGCGGGTATCATACTACCAGGCCTAGACCTCCCATATGCCTCTGTACACGTCCTAGGTGCACTCTAGAGTCTCTACGTACTATTTGCTGGCTACCCACCAGTCTTTTTGGTCGAGTGTGCGTTTTCGGGGATCATCCTCCAGACCGCAGTGTAAAATAACCCACTGTCCCCTCAAACCATCACACCTCGTCAGAGCCACCGTACTTCCATCAGTGTGACGATTGGCCCAGTACTGCATGACCTGCCGCAAGTTTATGCACATGCAAGATATTCCAACCAGAGACTCCAGCTCGTAGGATCAAACCGTCTTGAAACCCTCCAACCCATCACGAGTGAGCTTGCACATCAGTGCCTTAGTTATGAATCCCTCCAACCCTCCTCAGATGAGAATGCACATTTATGCGTTTATTCAAATCCCTCAAACCCATCACAGGTGAGAATGAACCACAATGCCTTAACCTGTTAGACTACTCTTGTTTAGTGTTAGTTACACCTAGTAGTTTAGTATTAATCCTAGGACTGCCTCGGCCATGCCCGGTGAAGCGCTCTTGAGGGCACTAGGAACTACGATGGGCTGAATCTCAAAGCTCCCTTTATCAAGGATATTTACTCTTATTAGTGACTACCCCTTGTCCATATTCTGCTCTCATTATTACTCTGGAGTGATCCTAGTGACTTAAGATGTTAATAGAAGGGCGGCAGTCTTCCATCGGCCTTTATTATAATTACTATCCTAGGGCTTGCGCTCTATCGCTCGTAACCAAGAAATGACCTATAGTAGACCAACCAGGGTTTATTCTCCCAAAATAATTACCATTTCAATGATTATTCTTATCCCCCCGGCAGTCCTAGTAGTATATGCTACCTGAGCTAGAAGCAACCCATAACAACCTACCACCCATAAAGTACGACTTCCAATTTCCTGTCCAAAGTGACCCTAACCATTTATCATGGGATGATATGATATTGATTATGTGGAGTTTTCACTATTTTTCTAAATCATATGACCCTAAATTAAATCCTTTATTAAGTGGCCTATGTCACTTTATACAAGAAGTACTATATCAAATGATTCCCCTGGTCTAATAAATTCTCTTGATGATCATCTAGGCAAATTATGACTGGTTTCCAAGATTTGTAATTTTCCCATTTATATTTCCATTTAATTTTCATTTTAAGTTAAATCCATGAATTGGCCACTTTACAAATGAAGTACATTAAATATGTTTCTAAAAATTCTAGGAAACTAATTGCAAATGTAAATTACTGAAATAATACCAAATACGAAAGTTCATGGTCTTAAACAGTAATTTGGTTTACCAACACTCATATGACAAATATTACAAAAATGTCATTATTTGGATTTTAAACCTATAGAAGCATCCAAAAATATCAAGAAAATTACACAAGGTCATAGACATATAATTAAATTACCAAGAATTTTTCCATAATATTACTACTGTAATTTCCATCATTTTTAAATAAATTCCATAAAGGGGCAAAATTGTAACTTCTACATAATTCCAAGATATATTCATCTAGCAGACCCATAAAATTTTCCAGGGGTTAAATATGACTCCCTTGAGTTCTTAACAAAATTTGAGAAATTTAACTCACCAATAACCCTATTTTCAAATTTTCTATCATTAAATGGCCTAATATTCAAAAATTCTAAATAATGGGATTTTTGATCCCAAAAATCCCATTACTTCTGTTGAAGATATATTTCAGCCTAATAATCCTCTGACCAAGATTTCATAGACTTTTAATATTCCAAATGGGCTAAATCCCCATTATATAGATTTTTGCTAAAGGCACCTGAAGCCTTTATTCATCATGCTCATGCAAGTGGGTTTACTCAACATGGAGAGGACCAAAGAGGCTGAAATTTTTACCATGGTCATATATTGACCCAATGGACATGGCACCAAACTTTGGGGCCATTTGGATTATATTTCTCCAAATATTCAATTAATTTAATTATATGTATTTTCACAAAAAACTATAGTAAAGTTTCTTCCAAAAATTCTCATATTTTTACAGGGTCTAAGTTTGACATAATCAAGCACATAACCAAAATTTTGGGTCATGTGGACTGCTGGTTTGGCATGGGCATTCAATTAAATTTCTGCCCTATCCTAGGACCAGTTCTAGTAGATTGGTCCTACAGGGAAATCTACTGTTTCAAATCTGGACTTTATGGTGGCAAATGAAAGATAAGACCTCGGGCTACCAATTTCATTTTAATAACCACCTCTGAAAATGCCTCTAAGTAGGCTAAATTAAACATGCAAGTTACTGAAATAATGTGACATAAAGTGTACTGTTCATCATCAATTTAATTATCAATCATTTGAAATGAAACGGACGAAATCCGTTCATCCCCTACCTCCAGCCAACGGCTGGGATGAGCCCGACCTGGATCAACAAGATTTATCATTTCCAGCCACTTGGGCCGGCGCCACCGTCGGCGATTATTGCCACCACCTTCGTTGAGGTGGTGGCTGGCGTTTCCCGGCGGTGAGGCTGCCAGAGGCGGCTCCTCCGGCGATCCCGAGCAAGAAGAAAAAGCTTGGATTTTTGCTCTCTGCTCTCATGGTATCGGGCTCAATTGAGCCCGATGTCTCTCCTAGTCGATCTAGAATTCTAATATGGTGAGAGATGAGGTGAAACGAACCAGAATTGAGGCTTGGAAGCGAGTTTGGCGACGATGAGCCATGGCCGAGCTTGCTCCGGCGAGTACTTCCTGTTTCCTGGTTTCTCCAGCAAATTCCTTGTTCTAGATGTCGATTTCCACTCGCCTGAGCTCACTGAGGGTGATGGTGGGCTTGCCTTTAGCTGGGAGTGGCGGTATATGGAGTTAACTCCAAGGTGGGGCTCGGCCAAGCTTAGGAAGCTTCACCCATGGTGCCAAGTGGCCATCCAGTAGCATATTCCCTCTGGAATGAGCTGGGGATGCTTTACAGGTGCCTTGGACAGAAGGAAGGAGGGCCACATGGTCCTCATTTTCTTTCCTCCACCTTCTCTCTCCTAAAATTCTCATTTTACCCCCATGCATGCATTCTCTCTCCTACTTCAGAGGGGTAGGAGCTGTCCTTGACCACTTGGGCTGGTCATGGGCCATGGTTAGTGGGCTTTGGCCATTGGGAGTGGGTTTGGTTCACTCTTTCTTCCTTTAGGCCTCATGTTGACTTTGTTGACTTTTAGGGTTGACTTGGTCAACTTGATGAGTGGGCTGATCCCACCTAAAGGTCATGGACCCTATGACACCAACCAACTTGGGTTAGACCATGGTGGTGTCCCACTTGGAATATTTGGCCTTTAGGTGTGGGTTTGACCAAATTAGGATTAGGGTTGACTTGGGTCAACTCTAGTCAATTGGTGACCTTGTGATATGGCTTATGGTTCCCTTAGGTTGGTGTTAGGGTTAGGGATGCAGTGGTGGAATGAATGTGTGGCTAGGACCCCAATTTGGGCTGGTTTGACTTAGACTACATTGGGCCCTGTTATGGGCCCCATGTGACTGAACCCTAACCCCATGGTTAAAACCTAGCCTAAATCCATGTCCCCCCACCACATGCCTTAACCCAACCTAAGTAGAGGGGTCTAATTGAAAGTGGGATGTTACACGTAGCACTCCCTTGCTACCTTGGGGTCACCCTGGACTTGGACCTGGATCCCCTCGGCATTGAATTTCAAGCATTGATGGAATGATGAGGGGACGCAGCGGAAGGCGCTAATGAGGGGCCTCCCGAAGATGGTGTTGTAGCTACTGGGGGCATCCATGATGAGGAACCTGCAGTTCCTAGGCTGCCCCCCCCCCCCCCCCCAGGGTGACATGGAGGCCTACTCCTCCTTCCACCTCCTTTCTCTCCCCCAAAAACCTGAACAAGGGCCCATCCGAGGCCAACACCCTCTTCGCATCCACCTTCATCTCGTCAAATGCCTTCTTGAAAACGGCGTTGACGGAGCTTCCGTTGTCAACCAAGATCCGGGAGACGGTAAAATTTTCGTTGGCTGTCTGGATGACCAGCGCATCAAAAAATGGATCCTCATGATCCGGCATGTCGCTCCTAGAGAAGGTAATCCTCTCTTCTAGGGGTGGGGTTTGGGATGTGGAGTCAACGCACCGGCGATACATGGTGTGAAGGTTCGCCTTCTAGGAAGCCTTAACCTCCCCCCCCCCCCCGCCCGCCATGGATAACCCTGATCCCTCCTCGGGTCCCGACATCCACCCGGTCCTCGCACCGATCCTCCTCCACCCGAGGTCGAACCTCCTCGATCCTCACTTCATGCCCCCTTGCTGCTGCTGTTGCTCCCTATTCCCCCTTATTTCGAGGAACTCCGGGCACGTGGTTGTGGCGTGCCCTTCTTCCTGATGGAAGTCGCAATAGGGCAACTCCACCCTAACTTCTCTCCTCCTCCTCATTGCTACTTTCCTCCTCTCCCCTATGGCTATGGCCATAACCTCTTCTTGATCGGGGAGTCGAGGCCTCGGGGCCTGCCTCCGGCCCGGGGGGTGGAATTGATCCTGCCCCCTGGTGGTGGTCCCTTCCTTGATATCCTCTTCGTGGCCCCTGGTCTTGCCACTCGGGCCTCCAGCCCAACCGATGGTCCGGCTCCTGTCGCCCCCACCTGGGCTGCTGCTGCCCCTGGAGCTGCCTCTGGTCCCTCTCTAGGGCTCGACTCTCCTCTCCTCCTGCACCCTTCCGCCTCTTGGCTCCTTCTCTTCCTCCGTGGCCCATCTGGCCAGCTTCCCGGCAAACTCCGGATTTGATGCCTCCCCGTCAACCTCTCTCGCCACTCTCTCCATCAGCTCCTCATAGGAGAGGGGGCACTCTTTTCAGCTCCATCCTGAAGAAACCCTACTACAGCCCTAGGGTAAAAGCCATCATCAGGCTATGGTCGGGCATCTCCTGGACCTGGGTGACCTCCTCTTGGAACCGGTCAACATAGCTTCCCATGGTTTCCTTTACCCCCTGCTTGATTTGGAACATGGACTCCAACTCCTTCTTCCTCTTCTTCGAGGTAGTGAACCTCAACATGAAACCCCGACACAGGTCCTCGAAGCAGTAGATGGAGCTGGCCGGTAGTTGGTGAAACTACTCCCTCGCTTGTGACACCACCATTATCCTGCAAAACAAAGAGATAAAGTGCAAGAGAAATGGAGAATGCGCGGGACGGAGCTCGATGAAAACCTAATAAATATTAGTTTTCAGAAGTTGAAAGGACGAAAAAAACAATTCGTCGATCTATGTTTGACGAAAGGTTCACAATTCGTCGATCTCCGTTCGACGAAAGGTCTTCGAAATGTTTACGATTCGTCGATCTCCATTCAACAAAAGGTTCACAATTCATCTATCTCCATTCATAATCAATTTAATGTCTCGCCATCAATCATTCCTAACTGATTTAAAAAGAAAATATGTTTCTTTTCATCTAATGGTTTCGTGAAAATGTCTGCTCTTACATGGCTAATTTTATTTTTATCCACATTATCCCTGATAAAGTGGTGTCTTATTTCTATATGTTTAGTCCTACTATGGAGGACTGAATTTTGTGCAATTGAAATTGCACTAGTATTGCCACAGTATATAATTGAATTATTTAAGTTGTATCCAAAATCTTGTAATTGATTTTGAAACCACAAAATCTGTGAACAATGAGTTCCTGTTGCAATATATTCAGTTTCAGCAGTTGAAGTAGAAACAGATATTTGCTTCTTGCAAAACCATAACACAAGCCTATCACCAAGAAACTGATAAGTTCCTGATGTGTTTTTTTCTATCAACTCCGCATCCAGCATAGTCAGCATCTGTGAATCCAGTTAATTCAAATCCTGACTCAATAGGATATCAGAGTCCTAGATTAGGACAACCCTTTATATATCTCAAAATTCTTATTACTAAAATAAGGTGAGATTCTTTAGGGTTAACTTGAAACCTAGCCCAAATACAGTTTGCAAATATAATATCTAGTTTTGCTTGTTGTTAATTAGAATAGAGACCCAATGATTATTTTATATGTTTTCTGACCAACAGATTTGCCCTATTCATCATTATCAACTACAACATTAGTAGGCATGAGTGTTTTTATAGAGGAGGCATCTGACATCCCAAATCTTTTAATTAGCACTTTTGCATATTTAGATTGAGATATGAAGATGTCATCAGATGTTTGCTTCACTTGTAAGCCAAGAAAATAAGATAATTCGCTCATGCTACTGATTTCAAACTTTGTTTGCATTAGGTCAGAAAACCTTTTGCAAATTTTGGAATTAGTATAACTAAAAATTATATCAACAACATATATTTGAACTAGTAAAATTTCAGTTTTATGACATCTAAAAAATAAAGTTGTGTATCATGCCTCTACAAAATTAATTCTCCAATAAAAAATTAGCAAGGGTCTCATACCAAGCTCTTGGAGGTTGTTTAAGACCATAAAGAGCTTTATTAAGCATACATACATGAGAAGAGTGAGTTGATTAAATAAAACCTGAAGGTTGTTCCAAATATACTTCCTCTTTGATTTCTCCATTCAGAAATGCACTATTTACATCCATCTGGTATACTTTGAATTTATTGAAAGCAGCAAAAGCCAAAAATATCCTGATAGCTTCTAATCTTGCAACATGAGCAAATGTTTGATCATTATCTATTCCTTCCTCCTGTGAATATCCTTGAGCTAACAGTCTAGCTTTATTTCTCAGTATAACTCCTTGAGCATCTAATTCATTCCTGAAGACCCATTTGGTTCCAATTACTAGATGGTCTTTGGGTCTTGTAACTAAGTCTCAAACTCTACTTCTCTCAAACTAATTGAGTTCCTCTTGCATTGCAAAGATCCAATGAGGATCTTATTCTGCATCTTTTATTGAATGAGGTTCAATCTGAGATAGAAAACATGTATGCATCTGATCTTGATTGAGTTGATGCCTTGTTTGCACACCAACTGTTATGTCTCCAATCACTTGAGATCTAGGATGATCTCTAAGAGTGACAAAATCAACAAGTGGAGTTGGTTCTTCAATGATTTGTGTTGTTAATTCCTCTTGTGGAATTTTATTAGCTACAACGTTTTCAACATAAATTTCAGGATTATCTTCATCACTGTCTTCGGTAATTTGTTGAGAATGATGCAATGTATCTTCTTGCTTTAGGGTTAATTCATGTAGTTTCTCATACAGAATTGGTTCCTAAAAAGAATCTATGGTAGAGGTATTCCTATCCTTATAAACCATGTTAGATTCATCAAATGATACATGTATGGATTCCTCTATTTTAAAGGTTGATTTATTATAAATCCTATAAGCCTTACTGATAAGAGAATATTCAAGAAATATTACATCTGTAGCTTTGACTTCAAATTTTCCTAAATGTTTCTTGTCATTATTATGAATATAACATTTACACCCAAAAAATTAAAAATAACTTACCTTAGGTTTCTTATTTTTAAGTAATTTATAGGGAGTCTTACCCTTGAGTTTATGAATGAGACTTCTATTAAGAACATAATTTGCTGTGCTTCCTGCCTCTGCCCAAAAAAGATAGTGGTAAGTGAGCATCTGCAGGTAATGTCCTAGCAGATTCAATTAGGGGTTCTATTTTTCCTTTCTGCCACCCCCATTTTGTTGAGGAGTTCTAGGACCAGAGAAATACTGCTTGATTCCTTCTTTGTCACATAATTCTCTCATTAGAAGAGATTCAAACTCAGTGTCATGATCACTTCTGATCAATACAATCTGAGTAGAATACTTAATCTTGATGTTCCTAAGAAAGTCTGTAAGAATTTTGAAGTTATCAGACTTGTTCCTAAGAAAGAACACTCAAGTGAATCTAGAAAAATCATCAACAATTACTAAAGTGTATGACTTTTCTCCCGAACATTGTATTGCAATAGGTCCAAAAAGGTCCATATGTAGTAAATACAAAATTCTGGGTGAATCACTCTTAGATATGGATTTAAAACTATTTTTATTTAGCTTACCTAATTGACAAGCCCTGCAAATTTCTTCCTTCTTATAAGATCCAGAAGGTAGTCCTCTGACAATATTGTCCTTAGATAATTTAGCAATAGTTCTAATGTTTATATGTCCTAATCTTTTATGTCAAAGTTCATTTGATTTACTAATTTGATTAAACAAACATATCTCAGTTCTAGCAGAATTAAAATTGACTAAATATATGTTAACCTGTCTAACCCCAGATAAAATAATTTTGTTATCACTAGATGTAATAAAGCATAAAGACTTACTAAATGATACATGATAACTTTCATCACATAGTTGACTGATGCTGATAAGGTTATGCTTAAAACCTTTCACATAAGCTACATTTTTGAAGATAATTAATCCAACTTTGACATTGCCATAACCTTCTGTCTGGCCATAGTTGGAGTCTCCAAATATGACTTTTGGTCCAAGCTTTGCTTTGAAGTTTCTTAGATTGGCTTTTCTTTCTGTCATGTGTTTAGAGCACCCACTATCTAAATATCATTGTTCCTCTATGGTAAGATAGTTTTTTCATGTATAAAAAACAAGTTAGGTGTTCTTGACCCAGATTACCTTGGGTCCTAATTTTCTGTCATAATCAGTGGAAATATAAGAATATTCAGGTTGATTTTTATATCCAAGTGGATGATATCTCATAGGAGGAATGATCCACTCAGTAAAAGGATTTAACCACTTTTGAGTTTGATTATTCTTTTGAAAAGAAATAAATTTTCTGTTTGAAAAATTTAAGTTCGACGAATTATTCTGATTTCGTCGAGCTACGTTCAACAAATAATAGTGATTTCGTCGAGCGCCATCCACTGAATAGTTATACTCATTTCCTGTGTTCAGTGTTTGTCTATCTCTGTTTGACGAATAATAGTAATTTCGTCGAACTAGGTTCGATGAATTTTGTTGAACATTGTTTTTTTGGAAATTTTTATTTTGTTTTAGAATAAATTTTGATTTATTCTCTAGTGCATTAAAAACTTCAGTGTCTTTATCTGTAATTTCTCATATTTCTTTTCCTTTAGCAGATATAAATTTTACAGGAGTAGTTAAAATATTTTTCTTAATGATTGGAGGTTGACTAGATGAAGCTCTCAACCTCAGTCTGCCATTTAATCTGTCATTAACTGTACTTGTAATATTCATCAGTTTGATACTTCTCCCATTAAGAGATTATTCAAACTTCTTAGCCTTAGATAATTTGTTTTTCATAGAAACTATTTATTCCTTAGAAATTTTCAAATCTTCTTTAAGTTTAATGTTTTTTGAAGACAGATTATTCAATTCAGTTTATTTTTCACTGAGAAGTTTTATTTCCTTCTCAGATTTTATTAAATTTTTACAAAGCAATTTAAAATCTATTTTGAATGAATCTGATGTAAAATCAAAAGTTGAAATTACCTGACCTTCTTCAGACTCATATTCAGAATCAAAATTGTTGTTTGATGCATTGATTGCCATTATAAAAACTTCTTTAGCATTTGATTATTCTTCATCTTCACTTGAACTGGATGAAGATTTAGTGTCTGACTCACTCCTTATTTCAGCTACAAAGTCTTTACCCTTCTGTCTGTATTTACTAGAAGAGGGTTTGTTTGAATGCTTCTTAAAGTCTTTCTCCTTCTTATCTTTCTTCTGATTTTTAGGACATTCTGGAAAAATGTGTCCTGGTTTCCTGCAACCATAGCAAATAATTCCCATAGTAGGTGCTTTGTCATACCTTTGTTTTTCCTTGTTTTTGGAAAATCGTCTCCTGAAGTCTTTCGTGGCCATTTTGTAAATTCTTTTAGCCAATAGACTCATGAGTTCTTCATTTTCTAGAAGTTGTTCTTCCTCTTCAGTTGCTTGGAAAGCAATACTCTTGTCCTTCTTCACTAAGTATAAAGTTATTTGTTCAGCTTCTCTTATTTTGATGAGCTACTCATATGATTTGAGATTGCCCAACATGGTTTCTGTTGAAATTTCATTCACACTTCTGGCTTCTCTAATTGGCAAAATTCTTGAATCTCATGTGCTAGGAAAACACATGAGAATTTTGTCATTTACTTCTGTCAATGAAATGTCTTTTTCCAAAATTTCTAGTTCATTAATTATGAGACCGAGCCTTGTATACATATCAACAAAAGATTCAGCTTCTCCCTTTTTGAAATTCTTATATCGAGAAATCAGGTGAGATCTTCTATCTTTTCTTTCATCTACTGATCCAACTACCATTGTAGTGAGGGAGTCTCAAATATCTTTTGTTGAGGTGCATTCAACAACCTTCTGAAAAATATCATCAGACATTGTTTAGACTAGTATATTCATAGCCTTTGCATTATCAGTTCTTTGTTTTTTTGAGCCTTTGTCCATTCTGGTGGTGGTGTAACACTAGTGCTTGTTGCTGTCAGTGGTAGAGGTGGACCTGTCAAAATTGAATTATAGATATCCTCATCAATAGAATTCATATATAGCTTAATTCTTGCTTTTCATAGTGCAATCTTATTAAGATTGCAAACATGAGGTCTAGTGCTTGCATACTCCTAATTTTATGCTATGAAAAATTTATCAGTGATCTAAAGACAAACTTCTAGGTAAAATAAGATCTATTGGATCTGTTGTTTCAGGTGTTAGCCTGCAAAACCACAACCAACCTGCCTCTAATACCAATTGAAAGTGAAAGAGATAGATCTAACTTTACACTAGAGGGGGGAGAGGCCATAGAGTATTTTTATAACTTTAATTTATTTTTATAGCAGTTTTAAAATTGTGATATATATATATAATATTCACAGCACAAAAATAAAAAGTAACAATCACATATGACACAAAGATTTAATAGTAGTTCCCCAATAAATCTGGGTACGTCTAATCTTCTACCACCCTGGTAGGAATCCACTACAGTTTTTTTTCAGGTGGCCTGTCACTAGACGATCTATTTTCTAAGCGAGATTTAGCAACTCTTTGGGCTTTTGACCAGGTACCCAAACACCAAAGTTAAGTCTTTCGATCGGGTGACTTATGAACCAAGTATTAACTTTTGAAGGGAGTTAGAACCCTGTACACAGTTTAAAAGTAAATTATAAGAGTTAGATGTTGTCTTCTCTGTTAAGTATCTCTGAAAAGACTTAGTGGATGATGTTGCAAAAAGCTTCCCCTGATTTGAATAGATATTGTGATCAAGAGAGGAGAATTTTATTCAGGGTATAGGCCTTCTTGTGTGATTTTGCTCTCCAGTAGATGTTTCAGACAGATCTGTATTAGGATGTCTGATTGAAGATATGTCTCAAGAAGAGTCTGAAGCTGAATGTATGTATATCTCTATATCCTTTTTTTTATTTTTGGTGAAGCAGCATTCTTCTATATATATAGGCTGTAAGGGAAGAATTCAATATTTGAAATAAACAATTCTTGAAACGCCTGAAGAATCCTTTGAGAATTTGTAACTGTCTTGAAATTAATTAGATTAAAAACCTCTGTGATAAATCCATATTTATTGTTGCTTTAAACGACTATATTTGTTAGAATATTTTGCATTAAATATCAGAGTTTTTTTTTAAATGACAATTATCAAGCATTTTGAAAACATTCTTCCTTCTGAAATATAGAAACAATCTGATCGTCGAACTCAGTAGGGATTTCATCGAACTGAGCTTGGATTTCGTCGAACTGAGCTTGTACTTTCGTCGAGCTGAGCTCAGAGTTCGTCGAACTGAGTTCTGAGTTCGTCGAACTGAGCTCGGAGTTGAGATCTGAGTTAGTCGAACTGAGTTCAGAGTTCGTCGAACTGAGTATCTCTGAAATATCTTCTAAAACAACTCTAGAAATAAAATATGACCCTAGTCTATACAAGTTGGGTCAAAATAAAATTCATAATCAAAGAATAGTAATCCTTGCCCATATCAGTAATAAGGAGTTCTGACACCTTCTTAGAACAAATATATTCTGAAGGTACAAATTTGTTGTGGACTATGTTGATATCTTTAAGAAATTTTATGGAAATCTCATAAATTCAGATGTCTTATATTTTTGTCCTTTATTATTTCTATCTGTCATCAGTACATGTTCAGTCAAAACTTTATATTTCAACTGCTGTATATTTGTAAAATCACTTATGGAGTTTTGTAAAATTTGTTAAGATAAATATGAGGAGATTGTTAGGAAAAACCTTTGTGATTTAACTTAAAAATTATGTTTAGTGATTTTACATCCTATTTATAGTACCCATATTGTATAGTGAGGGTACTTTAGTCTTAGAAGTCTTAGGATGTCAATGATATAAAGGATATAAGAAAGGCATACTGAATTTAAGAGAAAAGTCATGATTCGACAACATGCGTGGTGTAGAAGTCGAGGCAACTTCGACTAGATTTCGACGCAATGTCGTCTGAAATTTGACGTTACTTTGAATTGAAGCTCGAGCAACTGAATAAGTTGACGAGACTTAAGGATTAAATTGTTAGGTTTCATTGAGAGTCAAATTAAATGTGCGCAGCGAAATAAGGAATTAAGAAAACCCAAAGACAAATGGATCTTGCGATGAATATTGATCAAGAAGTAAAAACAACTTTGAATAAAGTATACCTTAGCGGGATTGAGTTGACACTCAACCAAGATTATCTAAAATATAGGTCTCCGACTGGTGAATAAGTCCACGCAAAAACAAATCTGCGGCTCTACGGTGATCCACACGAACAGGAGAACGCCGACACTTCGTCAAACGAAATCCGGGAAGGAGAACAGAAAGCACTCTGCGTCTTCACAGACTGATAGGTTTGCTCCAGAAGAGGCGGCGATGACGGGCGCTAGAATACGGCTGAGCGACGACGACGGGTTCGAGATCGAACTTTCGGAAACGTTTTTCCGTCGACACTTCATAAGGCTTAGCACAGTAGCACACGGAAAAACCCTAAGGAATCTTCGATTTATACCCAAAAGAATAAACAGATGGAAATCGTCGATATCGGCAGACCCGTAACTCATGGAATTTTCTCAAGACATATTCGTCGAGATGACTCAAAATGTCTTGACGAATCGTCAAAATGACACGAGATAACTCGACGAAATCCTCGAGATGACTCAAGACACATTCGTCGAAATAACTCAGGATGATTCAACAAATTCGTTGAGATGACTTTAACACATTCGTCGAAATGACACAAGATGACTCGACAAATTCGTTGAGATAACACGAGATAACTCAAGATGTCTCGACAAATTTATTGAGATGTCTCATGATCACTCGACGAATTGACTTGTCCTCTTGAATTCCAATTTAGTCAAGTGTTTGGTCCTTCACTCATATCATATATGAGTCAGACCAACAAAATCCATTACTCCAACTTCTCCAAACGCTCTTATGTACGATCCTATAGTCTCATATCACATTGACAGTGAAACTACCAGTTTGACCTTTTCTAGATCATCATGGTAACACCAACATAAATCAACGTAAGCTTCGACATGATATTGATGAAATGTCGAGATTTTCATACAGCAAGTCATAAATCGATGTTAATTCGACAAGAACTTGACTGAAATTCTTAACAGAATTTGTTTCGCGGCTTCAATATGAATTAAATCAAGAAGGGGTTTACATAACAGATTCTTAAAGACGTTAGAGCATGTCGATATATATATATATATATATATATATATATATATATATATATATATATATATATATATATATATATATATATATATATATATATATATATATATATATATATATATATATATATATATAATGGGATAATGAAGATTGGGGAGACAATCATATCACTAAAAATAAACAGGCTATCAATCATCAACGGGAGACGATCAAGAAAATCATATCAGATCGTGAGAAAATTGAATTCGATAGAGAGCTTGGAAGATTATCATTTTCAATTGAATCTCTTTCAATATCAGTCGATTAGTTTGATAGTTGTTGAATCCGATAAGAGAATTAGTACTTCTTCTCAAGAGAAAGTTCCAACTGATTCAGAGTTAAAGTTTGGAAGATCATCTGCAGATTGAGCTTATAATATATTTTATTTTGATATTCAGAGATTCATCAGAAGTTACAGAGATCATCATCAATTATCCTCAGAAATATGAAGAGATGACACTATGAGAAAAATCATTTTAACTCAAAATCTTCTCTTAATTTTCTTTCTACATCGCAGAAAAAGAGTTTTAAGAATCCATGTTCAAAGGAATCAGTGAGAGGTTCTAAGAGTCTACTTGAGAAAAAACTCAGATTATAATTGGTTCAAGATCGCATTATCAAAAGATCTGGTGTGGTTCTAAGAGTCTCCTGATCAAAATACTCGGACACTGTGATAGTGAATTCATACCAAGGGGGTAGAAGAGTGAATGTACCCAGATTGAAGGGGAACCACTATAATCTTTGTATCTTCTGTGATATTTTTATTTCTAATTCTATATTGCTGTGCTATGATTGTAATTAACTGCATTTGATTCTGGTTTATAGTTTATGTAAATGCAAATTCTTTGAATTAATCAAAGCATTTGAAAATAATTTAAATCTCTATTTACCCCTCTCCCTCTAGAGAAAACTCTGAGGAATATAGCATCTAAACTCTCATTTCATCCCACGCGCAGGTCACTCGTGGATTAGGCGCGATGATGGCGCGCAGGGTGGTTACTTTCATAACCTCCCACTTGATTAGTGGGGGTCATGATGTTTTGGCTATCTGTAGCCCAGTTGTTTCTATAAATTGCACGAGATCCCATCAGCTCCATTTTCGCCGATATTGAGAGGCCAGCTACAGATTGAAGTGGTATATATTGTGCTTTTTTATGTTTAAAGAAACGAGATATATTGCCTTCAATATCTGGTTGATGTAGTCCTGGCGCACTGTGGCGTGGAGGGAGAGTGGCTGAAAGGGAAAAAGATAGTCATAGTTTTGCATTTGCTCTATTTCTGCTAAGGAGTGTTGGTTGATCAAGAGCAAACCCCCAGTCATTGTCGGTTGTGGGCCTTGTGACGGAACTAGGAGCTTAGTCGAGTCCGAACACTAAGTATAATATGGCTAACATCTAAGACCATAAATGACTACCAAGAGGTGTAGAAAAATACTACGGGTGAACTTGGAGCAAGTTAGAATTGTTCTTTTCACTGTGGCATTTCATCAAATAGTTAGTTGTTCATCCCCAAAATCCATAACTCCAAAGTTCACAATCCTTCTCAATTTCAAAAGCTGCATCTTCCCGTAATCTCCTTAGGCTTCATTTGAGAGAGCGGTTGCGGTTGTAAAAAGAGCTGTTGTTAATACAAATTTGTAAATGGAGCTGTTGGAAACTGGATGTTGTAAATGAAGTTCTGTTTGACTAGTATGCGTTTGCAGAGCTGTTCGAAACAGAAAATCATTTGACAAATATGCGGCGGCGTTTTATAAATATTTTTTATTATAAAATACTGCACGGGTCACGGGAGAAAACCATTTTAAATTGAGGAATTGGAATTGATCAACTCCAAAAACTGCAGGAGTTGTGGTTTTGCTGAATTCATTTTTGTTGTTCGGCTACATGATGAAATTAAAGCACGAGAATTGGAATTGAGGATTTCCTTGTTCAATTGCAGGAAGGAATTCATCTACAAAAATTGAAATTAAATTAATCCCCTGCATTAGCTTCTGCCATTAGTCCATCTTATCAAGCCCAAACAAATTTCAAGCACTCACTATTTAGCATTATGTTGAGTTTAAAACTTGATATTTCTATTACAACAATATACGGTTGTGGGCACTCAAATAGTCAAAGCACTCAAACCTAATTAATTATTCATTAATAAACCTCAAATGCAAACAAGGTTGCTGAACAAATCTTTGTGCCTGAGACTGATTTTGCCCGGTGATGAGAATGGTGACAGCGCAAGATCTATTTTTTCGGCAAGAATCATCCGGGAAATCGAAGCTGTAGCTAAAAGTAGTTTCTCTAGAAAAAAATCGAGAAGAAAAAAACCTAAAAAAATCTTGAGATATAAAGAACAGTAGACAACAGGCATAGAGAAACTTGCAGATCTGTGCAAAGAAATTATGAAGAGGAAGATGAACACAAAAAACAAATCTAGAAGACTCAAGGCCGGCGATCTGTCCTGGAGTCGGCGCGGCGAGACGGGGAGACGAACGCGAGAGGAGGGTTGCGTGAGTTTATAGTCGCCAGAAGCAACCTGGAGAAAAACGGGAGGCCAGCACAGCACGGGTCACGGGAGGGCGGCACAGGCAAGGCTTCTCTCCTCCATAAACGCGGCAAACTGGGGCTCGGAGGCATGGTTTCGTCCTGCGATTTTTTGAAGCCTGGAGAAACGCTGGCGGCTGGAAATGATTGCGGAAAAACAAACGGATTTAACACCAGTTTGTGCGTTTTGATAAAACGGAAGGAAACTAAACGTTAAAACAAACGAACTCTTAATCCCCTTATCAAAATGCAGTGCTCTTCCACATATAAAATAACTAATTCAGTTAGACAAAAAATTTTTGAAACTATTTGGATGGAAATCTCAAGGGGGAACTGGATCCTGGAGCTAGAAGCAGTAAAAGCAGAAAAAGAGTGTCTGCCCATGATCCCCGGTGTCCTCATTGCAGTAAAGGGAGATATCCATTGCCAGAGGTGGATGGAGCGATGCACACTGGGCGAGCATCAGTGGCCCTCCTTTCCGGAAGACGGGAGGCGTTGGAGGCAGAATGGGGGGAGCGGGTGAAGCACCTTCGGCATGAATGCGGCGCGGCCGAAGCACCTTCGGCTGATTGAAAACCCACACCACAGCAAACTGGCGGTAATGCAGCTAGGATCGGGAAAAGAAATGGGCTGCGCTTATATCAGGGGTAGGATATGGGTTTTTAATTTTAAAACCTAAAATATGGTCTGCCTATAATTAGAGTTTGGACATGCGGACATCATACTTTATTATGTTAAATTTGTTAAATTTAAAGATTTTTTTTTCAGTAGGCTCGCATCAATCTCAAACGTCCGGATTGGGAGAGTAAAGTGCAGCAAATTGAACGGATGCAAGCCGCTGAAGACGGTGCAGTGCGATTCAAAGAATGCGAGTGTGCTGAGATACGTGCACATCTCAGCACACATTTCAAAATATGCACACATTTCATAAAAAATGAGCGCACATATTTCAAAACATGCACACATTTCTTAAAACGTGCACATATCTCGGCCTGAGCTCAGATGCACTGCATGTAAACGTCCGGTGTTCCGAGCGGGCGGAAGAAAATCAATAAAAAGACGAACATTAATTGTGGAACAGAGGAGAGCGAGAGAGCCCCCGATGAGGAATCCCCCCCGATGAATTCCCTCCCGCTGGTGTTTCTTGATTGCGCCGTTTTCGGCAAGAGCTCAGTTTATCCCTCTCCCAGATCAAACGACCTCCGACGCGTCGGTGCAATCGGCCGACGGCCAGCTGCGGTGTCTTTTCCAGGTCAGCGGACGAACAAGGAGCATCTGACGGTTGCGCGAGGCGCCAGTGGATGCCGGTGCTATCAACGAGCTGCGGAAAGGACGGAGAGCTTCTACGACTTGTTAGGGATTCCGGCATGCGGAAGCCATGAAGAAATCAAGCGCGCTTACAAGCAGATGGCGAGGAAGTACCACCCCGACGTGTCGCCGCCGGATCGAGCGAAGGAGTACACTCAGTGCTTCATCATGGTGCAGGAGGCCTACGAGACCCTATCAAATCCGGCGTGCCGCGAACTGTATGATCGTCACCTCGCCCACGGGTTCCATTTCGCGTTCTCTTCCCGGAGACAATTCGATGAGGTGAGATTTCTCCCCCTTCTTTCCAAGTTCGATTTTCTTCAACTTTTCCGTGTGCTTATTGTTTTGGATTGGGATGCAGTATTTTGGGCTTACTGGGTTTGTTTAATCTGAGTGCAGAGGTATCCTTGATTGGGGATTTTGTGTCTAATCATTTTGAGTGCCCATAATTTTGGTTTAAGAATGGCCCCACATCAAAGAATTAGGCTTCGATTAGGGGGGTGGAGTCCGTGCAGCGCGGCGGAACCTGGTGTTTCGCTCGTCCCTTGCGAACAGAATTTTGCGGGCTCAGAATTGTGGCGGTTGTCCAATTCTGCGGATCCGTGCCTCATGGAATTCGCTGGCCAAATGAAGCCAATTATTTTTGATTTTTAGGCTATTATTTTTAACTATATTTATTTTAGGCGATTATTAGTCGCATGTAGATTTCTTTCACCTCTTTGTTAATCACAATACAAAAAACCCCTGAAAATTTATATAAAGCCAGTAGCACAGAATCACTTTCTCGAGAAGAAGATATAAGAAAAGATCTCCGAATTTAGAGTTTTGAATTTCCAGAGACTTTCCCTCTTTTGTTCGACAATCCCTACTCATTTTTGTTAATCCATAATCTCTTTTACTTCCTCTCATCTCTCCTAACTGAACACTCGTTTAGGGGAGAATCGGCGGCATACCTCGCCGTCAGCCAAAGCTACTTTGGAGTTCCAAGCAATGGTTATTACTCATTGCAATCTCCCTCAATCGTCCCGGTCATTGCTTTCATTGTCGGATATGGCTGCCAGTGAGTGGATTGGAGGAGGCGAGGTTGAGATGAAGAGGGCCTTTGCAGTAGATCCAATACTTAATAGCTTCACCTCCTTCTGGAGATTTAATCAGCCTCTTGACTATCAAACCTGATGTTCTATAGACGTATCAAGATATTAGGTTAGCTTACGGATTGCCAACTCTTTTTTACTTCGTCCGCTTACTTCGTTTTTAAGAACAAAGGGATGCATGAATTTTTGAAGGGTTTGTTTCCAATTAGACAGTTTTTCCTGATTTTTAAGCTATATAAATGCTTGCACTCATCAATATCTATTATATGTGATGGTTCCCCCTGAATAAGTCAAAGCGGTAGGACTCGGGCCAAAAATATTTATGCAATACAACCCAACCGAGCGAACCGCGCCCACTCAAAGGGCCCGAAATCTCCCTGAAAGGACAACGGGACCAAGCACACATCGAGGCCGCGCAAAACCCACACGCATGCAGAAGGTGCACACTGCGCACGCCTCGCACACGCACAAGCGCGCTTGACACACGCCTTGCGCGCGCACTAGCACGCGCAATGCACGGCTCGTGCATGCCCGCTGTCTAGCGCCTCGCTGGCGCCCGCTAGCTCCCGCCTCGCGCGTGCCTCGTGCACGCCCCGCGCACGCGCGCATTGGCGGCCACCGCCACCTCGAGCCTCAGCCTCCGCCTCCAGCCGTCGTCGGCCTCCGCCTCCAGCCGTCGTCGGCCTCCGCCTCCAGCCGTCGTCGGCCTCCGCCACCACTGGGCAACCTGCACGAGCCGCCCGGACCACCAGGAGGGCACGTTCGTTATTTCATTAAAATTGGTGATCAAAGTGATCGCAACAGAGCGACGTCATTCGCCAACTCAAAACACAGTCTGGCGGAATTACCAACATGTCTCTTCAGAAAACTATAAACATGCCCCAGACCGTCATTTGAAGTCAAGCAACTCCAGAGACTAGAGAGAGCTCTGAGATTTTCCGGCGAGAATGTAGGACTTAGATCGTTGCTCTGCTTGGAGTTCACTATGCTCCCTCTCTAGTCTGCGCAATGCTCAACACTCACTTGAACGCATCAGTGATCCCAAAAGAATGCACAGAGGAACGCTCCTGTGAACGCTCCCCTCCAAGATTCGTGGGCTTAGCTTCTTTTCCGTTTTCTTGGTACTCGAAACTTGTAACGAAAAGGTGGTCACTTACCCTCTGAGTAACTCCAAACACTTGTAAACAAAGCTAAATAGTGGATTTCGTCCCGACAGAGATCTGACAACTTGATTTTTCACAATTTCCAAGTTTTTCACGGTAAAAAAAAACTCTTGTCATTTCTGCTTGGTTCTTATTGACTGTTTGCGCATCCGGTCCGACTCAGAGCTAAGCCGGCCCGATTCCCGGGATCGGAGGAAAATCGAGTGACCCGCAAACCATGGTTGTCAGGATCGCGATTCAGATTATAGGATCTTACGATACTACGTTCTAGATTTTGTAAATCGATCTTGATTTTGTATAGCAATTCTCGATCCGACTCTACTATCCGATACGATCCTACCAAGACATGATCTCATCCAGGATCTCAATCTTGACAATCTTGCCCGCAACAATTTGGCACAATTTGTAAGAAATTGTTCTTAACTCTGCAACAACTCTCTGGTAACGATGCTTGCCCCACACAAGCACCCCCAACTAACTGCAATGACAAGGAGTGCACGCACTGCTAACGATGCGGCCCCAGAGGAGCGCGCCGACCTAGCCCCCGCCAACTCGCCCACAAGCAATGTTCCGCTTCTAGGAGAGGCTACTGCTGTCGCACCTGCAGACTCAGTGGAGTAGCACGTCCAAGTGATAAAAGAACTCCAGGTTGAAGTACTCACCCTTCTATGAGATTTGAGAGTCTCCAATCTTCCCAACCCAGCTGCCGCACATGGGGCGCAACTAGCAATTACGCCGGAGCATGTCCCGCCTCAAGACGCGGCTCGCCCTGAGGACCCTCCCGCCGACAAGAACTCTGTAGAAGAAGTTCTACGCATGCCTTGCAGCGGTTGGAGCTGCTGGGGAATGGCTCAATTCAACCCTCGCCCAGTGGAGGTGGACATCAAGCAAGATGACCAAAGAATCACTTGCCCAGAAGTGAGGAATATGATCGAGGAAGAGTATGCCCAGGGTAGGTGCCACCCTGCGAACGCGCGACGCCCTTTCCATCATGGGTCCCTGCTCGCACCTTAGGTTCTGGCGCACTGTATCCCGTAGCGTACATATTCAAGCTGCCCCACTTCAAGGCCTTTGATGAGATCTAGGACCCCCTAGAACATGTCAACCACTTCGAGACAATCATTCATCTCTTCAATGCGTCAGATCAACTGTTGTGTCAAATGTTCCCTACGACTCTGAAGAGGCAAACACACACCTGGTTTCACTCCCTACGGGAAGGGGAGATCAACAACTTCGAGGATCTCACACGCCTCTTCACTGATCAATTCGTAGCAAACCTTCGAATCGTCAGGGACCCCTCTCAGCTCTCTGGCATTTGCCAGAGCGAGAGAGAGTCGCTTAAGGAGTTCTTTCGCTGCTTTACCTCTAAGGCACGACAAATCCCTGGAGTCAACACCGAACTCCTTCGCGGCGTCTTCCTTGGGGGGCTCTGCCCAAGCGGATTCTACTTCGCTCTAATGCGGGAAACAATGCCATGCTTGCGGACCTTGTTCACTGGGTCGAGGCGCAAATCGCGGCGTACGAGCCCATCGAGGCCCACCGCCAACAGTTCGAAGGAACCTCTAAACGAAAGAGGGAACTAGACCTTGCACCGTAAGAACGACGACCGCCGCAATAACCCTTGCAGGGATCCGGGCTCTCGCCGACACTAGGAATTCAGCCCTCTAAACAACGCCCGATCACAGGTGCTCATGGCCATTGAGGACTCTGGTATGCTCCGTTGGCCCAAGACGTTGCCCTAAAACGGAGAGATCAGATGCAGTACTACGAGTTTCATCGCTGGAGCGGGCACAACACGGACGACTGCACCCGACTGAAAG